>VDFB02105785.1:567125054-567275557 GCA_007258455.2 Sequoia sempervirens | reverse complement strand
GAGTGGGAGAGAGGAAGAGAGAGAGAGAGTGGGAGAGAGGTAGAGAGGGAAAGACTTGAGAGGAAGAGAGGGAGAGAGGGAGAGTGGAAGAGAGAGAGTGGGAGAGAGGGAGAGTGGGATAAAGACAGTGGGAGAGAGAGTGGGAGAGAGGGAGAGAGGGAAAGACTTGAGAATGAGTCTAAATTTGCTAGTTATTTATTTTTTTAATTTATTGATATTAGAAGTATAAATCTAAATTGATATTTTTTTGTTGAAAATTTGATGATATGAACAGAATGAGTCTGAATTGATACTTTTATTTGCTCAGGTTTAAGGATTGGGGGTATCTATTATTTCAAGGTTTGAGGGATATTTATTATGTCACATATTAAGAGATATCCATTCTACCAAAGCTATCTACAATATGATCCCAAACTCATTTATTCAGTTCCACATTTAAATGACCAAATTTTCATAGCCATTCAAAATAAAACACCTTTATGAAAATCAAATTTTCAAAAATTTATTTTGTTTAATGTATTGCTGAATATTTTATTTTTCTAAATTTTATTAATATTTTATGAAGCGTAATGACTCCATAGAATAATATCAATTTCCTAACACTAGAACATAGGTATCATATTTCAAAAAATGTAATATAAATATTTTTAAAACAATATATAAATTTTAAATTTATTTAAAAAATGTTAAAAACTAACTTTATTATTATTTCAATTATAAATAATATTCTAACAAATAAACCTATATATCCAATGCCAATTTTAATTTAGCTTTTGATTCATTAGATTAAATGATATAATACAAATATACATCAATATATTGCATGTTGCTAAGTAAAGTTGAATTCACTTCTCAATCCTTCATTCATCCCCATCTACATATAATTACACATATTTTCCATATATGTATATTTTCCTATGCATTTAAATTTTTTTGGTGTTCTATTATAGTCTCCATTCTAATACTTTCCTTCTACACCATAATTTTAGTAATTCACTATCTTAAGTTAATTAGTTGATCTTGCACTACTTAGAATTGACCAAAAGTTAAAAAATTTAAAAAATTTAAATGTTGTTCTACATTGCTTTAGATATTTTTGTATTTATTCAAATATGTTTTGGTATTTAAAACCATTCAACTTTATTTTATTTATATCCAATTTATATTGAAAAATCCTAAACATTAAGGGGAGAATTATTCTAAGAACACTTCTCCTTTCAACAATAATTATGCATTACTTCATTTTTAGGATATCTACACATTCAAATAATGATATATTCAATATTTTTTATGATTAAAAAGGTTTTCTAATGAAGGGAATCAACTTATATAAGAACTCATCCTTACAATCCAATGATTTTCCTAAGGATTATGTCACTATTGCAAGTCATTATGATAGAACATACATGAGAGTTTTAGATAACATTAATTGTAGGATTCTATTTTAACCAATTTAATTATTAATATCACAAATCAAATTTACACCACTTGAGATTAATTCTCTAATCTGAATGTTCAACACATTAAATTTTCAGAGAAACACATTTCAAATTTTAAAATTCTACTTTAAAACCACATAGAAGGAAGTACTCTCAGTTATAGTTCAAAAATATATAATTAAAATAGTGAACTACTATGTATTGGCCAATTGTTTTTTTTTTTTGTAAATTTCAATTGTGGTGATTGGACCCTCTAATTGATATCAAATTGAAAATTTATAAAATCAACTTGTTAGAATTGTCAGTTGTAGAAATCATGAACTAGTATCCACTAGAATTAGCTATGTTCTATTTTTTATTTATAGGATTCAATGTTATGTTATGTGAATTTTCATATTTGAAAATTAGGCTAGTTCATTATAATACTTATTAAAAAAAAATCTTTCTTTCCTTTTTTTTTTTTTTTTTTTTTTGTAAAAACTACATTTTCTTCTATATGTTAGATTTCTTCTTAGTATTCGTTTGTAATTATTATTTTTTAATTCTTAATTTATTTTTTTATTGTAACAATATTTTCATATGAGATTATGGTTTGATTTCACTTTTACACATGTATTCTAGATTTATATTTATTTTTATGTTTTTATTTTAGGTCTAGAATTTTTTTTTAGACTATGCGAATTGGTTGGGTATTTATCCCCCTATAAACTGTAGTGTGTCTGGTAAATTTTTTTATGTGACTGATGGCACTGGCATATGCCAGTACCACAGGGAGGGTGGGGAGACTAAACCTCATGACATCTTTCTTACAATAGGATGCTTTAGCCAGTCGAAGTAGGCCCACCACCCCCTTTCATGTGTAGATTCATCTATGCTAAAAGATTTGAATTCTAGAGGTCCCAAAGTGTTTAAGACCCATAGGAGCTAAATCAAATTTTCTTATCCATGGGAAATTTTTGAATTCATAAATTTTTATTTGGAGATTCCTATAAACATGAGATGTTATATGGTAGGCCAACTTTTGCTTTCTTTTAAGGAATTCCACTACTTAAAGTTTGAGTTCTCTTAGAGCTTGCAACATGCAAACCTCTAATTGATATAGTCAATTAATGCAACTACTAGCATGAGGAAATAAATAATTGATGCATTATGTGATTTGGTTGGTTGTAGGATGGTTTGTAAAGTTGTGTGATTTTTCAGCATAAAAATTCTTGCACTTAATGGGTTTCATGGTAGTACTTCGAAAGTGACTAAAAATTTCACAATTTGTGCTCATGTTTACAAATTTGAAAATGGGATTATCTTCTAAGAGAATTTGGTAATACTCCACGTAAAAAATAATGTCAATCAATAATAAATTCAAATGCGTAGAAGAATGTCAGAAGAAAATATATAAATTTCACATGCTTGTATAAAACCTTATTCAAATGACTATATATGTGATTTATAGGAGTAACTAAGAGCTTGTTGTAATAAATTTAATTACAACATATACCAAGTTGTCTATATTATAATATTTATTAGCTACACATAGGTCCTTGATGGTCATATTTGCTAGTAATATGTTTCTTCAAGGAGATTTTTTTTTTTTGACTTTTGGATTGTCTAAGATATATATGTATTTATCAATATTTGTATAGGTTCCTATTTTTAAGTGAATTATTTTGAATCAAACGTTATGTTTCTAATACTGAGCCTCTATTTCATTCACTATTTGTCTATAGAGAAGGTGTTGTGAATAGGAATTGTCTCCATGATCTAGATGTATCCATAATTAGTAGGGAACATTAAGGGATAAAGAAAAACATTTCTAGAGTTAAATTCACCAAAATGTTCGTTATGAATAGTTGATTATAATTGTAATTTTAAAAATTAAATTAAATTATTTAATTGCATTAGAGATATATTTGAGTAGTTTTTAATTATTAAAGTAAACATCGTTGAGTGAATTTTACTATGTCTCCTATTTAATCTAGATGAATTTTTAGGCCGTTTTGTAAGATTCTAGATGTAGTATGGGTTTTTATTCATTTATATTTATAAGAATGTTTCCACATTTCTTCAAATTTTATTTGTATGACAAAATAAAGTAAGCCATTAAAGCTCATTGGTGAAAGAGTAAATTTATTCTTAAAATATCTTCACCATGTCTCCTTGATATGCTTATATGGATTAGGTTCTATTATTTTGAATTAATCAATAATTTAAACTCTAAATAAAATTGAGAGTTCAGCTCTAATATATTAAGAGTGTTATGCATATTTTATTTTTGAGCAATTTTAGTATGAAAAGATATTTTCCCTAGCTATTTTGCTTTACTTATTGGACCTAAGCACGCTACACCTAAGCTCACTTAGAGAATTTTTTGGTTTTTGTTCCACTTCGTAAGTATTTTACATGCTATCACACTTGGGTTATAGAGATATACCTTAGATTTGAGGATCATTCAAGAGAGCCAATAATAGCATTTTTCCCCTATGTCCAATTTATTGTAACCCAACAAAGATAACTCACTCTAAAAGAACAGTCCCCTCAAATTTCCAATAAATTTATCCAATCCAACATAAAACTAAGCTTTTCAGGATACACTATATGCAAAATCATCTACTATTTTAAAACTCGATAAAATGAATTAAATCTATTTGTTGAAATTTTTATATGTTCTTAATTTCTTCTACAATTTGGAATTGGATATTTCTTATGCTTGTGTTGTCTCACCCTAAAATAATTCTTTTCATTGTGAGCTTTACTTGTATAGAGTGGATATTTGTGTATGTCATTGATGAAGGATTTAATCCTATAGCCATTGTCATTTCTCAACTCTTATCCACAAAGGGGTTGGATTCCTTGATATAATGATAAGATTAATGGTCTTTTGGTTTGCTATATCACTTGTTCATAGTAATGTTGACATTAACAACACCATGTTGTTGCAACATGTTAAGTGTGCTTGTGCTTGTGCTTCTTAAATTTAAGACCTTTCAAAATAAATTAAAAGCTCTTAATCCTCACTTGTATAAACCTTCTTAAGTGGGTTAATCCCTACCCTCAAAATGACCTATCCACTCCTCCTTTTAGTAGAATATTTATTTTTAATTGTGATAAATTTTATTATCTCAATCTAATTGAATATTACTCTGAATAATATTATATTTTTAATAATAAAAATAAAAATTTATTAATTTTAATGATTAAAGATTAAAAAAACATACAATCATTTAGGACTAATATATTCTATGTTTTATATTATTTTCTAACAACAAAATTAAATATTTATTAATAGGTACGATCAAAATTGAAAAAATTATCTCGAGAAAACCACAGATTTTGATTGATGAATAGAACAATTAATATTTAACTTCTGATGCTTAGGCGCTAAAGAGGAAGGAATAAAATATTTATTTACTTATTTCCTAAACAGAGGAGAGAAAATAAAACCAAAGACTAATATCCGTAGAATGAAATTATGCGCACAGTAAGAAAAATAGGAAGCAAAAGAACAGGGTCAAACATATATTCAAAACAGAGACGGCAAAATAGCTGAAAGACTCATTTGAATTATTCATAAACTATATAACATATTGATAAATACAAATATCTAATGAATCTTCGTACAAATGTGCTAAGGATTTTGACACCTAATCATATCTGATTGACAAAAAGCCGTAGATTATTTACAACAAATTGAAAATCATAGACACCTCTACAATACCTACTGACACATGAGCACAGCTTGGTTACGACTTATTCTAACAAGATCAGGGCGTCGACTTATATGCTTTCTTCTTGTGTGGGCAGCATACATTCGGCGGGATGTCACCACCGCAACTAGGTTGTGATGGACACCGTGACTGTATCGTATCCATGCTTGGGATGAACTTAGCACGGTAATTACTATTTGCAATATGTTCATTGAGATTGTGCCTCCCGGAGACATTGGCAATATAAATAACGCAGAGGAGGAGTATTGCCAATTTCTTAACCACTGAGCTGTCCATTATATCTGAGAAACAAAAATATGTACTGTAATGATTCAAACTCTGTCTATTTAACAATGGTAGATAAAAATAAGCAAAGATATGTACCTGTAATAATTCAGTGTATCTCTTTGAGCTCGGCAACTTGTTATGGAGAAGAACCAACGAAGATTTCTGCTCTAGTGGTCCAGAGAAGAAAGAATCACCCTAAACGTTTAATTTCTTCTGGAATTTCAAAATTGATACTGCCTACTCTTATGCTGCTTCACCGTACAAAATTTCTCGCCTTTGCAAGCTTCTTAGAATTGGCTTCTTTATATAGAACTAAAAGAAGAGTCATGAAGCATTTGCGTTAGTTTCCATGAAGTCTATGTGAGAGCAGGAGGAAGATACGAGGTTTAGTCGTAGAATTGATGAGGATGGAGTATTAGAATTGAATTCCAACAACATTTCACATGAGGATTAGAAAACCGTTGCGACGGAAAAAAACCTATGCAGATTTCTTCGAGTATACGCTGAAATTGCCGATTTCATTGCAATTTCAGAGAAACAGAGTTTATTTTATTTTAAGGAAGACGTGTACGATAGCCTTGCAAAGACAAGAAATTACATAAAGGAATCATTTTAAGGAGAAGCCGCTTAGGATTATGCAGCAGTGAGCTTCAAATTGGGAAGAAACTACTGCTTGTGAAAATTTTAAAAAGTGGCTTCGGTTCATTTTGTCCCTCCAACATTGCATTTATTGCTGTTTTTCTTGTTCTTTTTCAAAATTTATTGCAAAATTTGAATTCAAATTCTTCCTCTCATGGGCACTCTTCCCAAATTTTGCACATTCATTGGCCTATCATCACTTGACAAGTGGTCTATTCTCATTGGTGGATCTTTAGTCCCACATTCACCCTCTTGGCCAATCTCTCATCAAGAAAATCTATAAAAAAAGGTCTTAATCCTCATTCATCCATCCACAACTTTTATGCAAGGTTACTCTGTTGATTTGAGAACTCATCTTGCTCATCATCTCTATTGCATTTAAATCATCTTGAGCTTTGATCAAGGATTGGGAAAGGGTCACTTGCACATGTGACACCAATCCACTATGGAATAGGTAACTTGTGGTTGCTTTTATAATACTTTCAGTTTTCTTTCATCCTTTTTTGGATTTTTGAAGCATTTGCAAGGTTTTTCATGGGGGCATTTTGATAGAGTTTGCAAAGCACTAACCCATTGCTTGAAGTTTAGTTGTTTGCAGATTTTTATGGATGCCTACATTTGGCGCTAGAAGGAGGTTCTATGGGCTATTCCGAGAAATTCATATGGCCCCTCTTTTGTTTCATTTAAATGAGTATTGCGTCCATTGGCTAGATTGTTTATCAGAATCTAGATATGAAATATTGCACTTTATACAAGTTACTCTTTTCTACAGTTGATGCAAAAGGCCTTTCTTGCTTTTTTGTTGAACAATTACATTTTCTTCATTCTGGTTTTATTGAAACTGAATATCGAGTTTGTGTATCAAGTGCCCAATTTTCCATAACATGCATTCCCTGTGTATTTTGAATATGCTTCATATGAAAGATAGTCAATGGTGTTTTCTTCACTAAGTTTTAGAGAGCATTCTCACCCAGCTACGTATTCTCTTTGAAGATTAATAAAACTGAATTGCAAGAACAATATCCATGGCTTCGAGAATAGGGATTACTCTCTACGTATTTGTGAAAGGAGTTTCTTAGATAAGTAGAACGGAGTCACACTTTGTCTTCACATCATTACTACTTATTCTTAGTCGATATCATTGTGGAGTTGCAGGTACACCTCCTACATTGTGAAGAGTGAGTCTCATTCGCAGTATGTGGTGGAACAGGAACACCAACATTGTAAGTAGGAACACCCATGTCTCCTTTTGTTGCTTTGACATAGCTAATCACATACAATTTACTGAAACCATTAGTAAGGTAGTCAGTACTCTCGGCTGCATAACTTCAAAATATCTGGTCATTACACGGCACAAACTGCTTGCGTCTAATACATTCTTCTGTTCTAATTTTTTTTCTTCTTAGTTCTGTGTAGGACAGCGCTGGTGATAATAAATACTGTCATTAGTATTTGACGTGTTATGCACAGCTGGTTCACATGCACAACCTAGCTAAGACTTGGACCTGCCCATATAACCATGCAAAGAGGCATGTGTGACCAACGTACTGCTGCAAAACGCGTTGTCACTTGTTCATTCACAAAAGACAATGTTTTGTTTTTATGCCTTGTCAAATAAAATTCTTGGCTGTAAATGAGTGGTTGAGAGATGATGTGTTGCACGTAATAAGGAGGGAGAGAGACCTTCATTTAAGAATCTTATCTAACCATAGGCCCCTGTCAGGAGCTTAAGATAGTTGAGTAGTGAAAAGTAAATGCCTCTAGTCCCTATTTTCGAAGTACCTCAAGGTTCCTGTCAAAGAAAATATTTCCCTCATAATAAAATAGATTGCGTCCTCTGTCCATTATTATAATTATTTTTGTGACTAAACCCATTGAGATGACTGGTGTGTTTCAAATACAAGGGACTTTTTCATCAACGGAGTTGGTGAACAAATTCGTGCAAGGATCAACAGTCGGCCACCAAACTACAGAAGCTGAATTTAAAGTCTAAAGGTGCACAGTTGGTGTCTATTCTGAAAAATATATGATGCCATTTAACATTATTGTTTTCTTTTAATTTGATGATTTGAATAGATTCACCGACAAGGTCAACTCAATATTCCCTCCTGATATTAGCTTGATGTTATAAACTATTTTATTTTTTATTCATCACTATGGTCATAGCTAAAGTTTAAAATTGGTGATAATGCCTTTTGAGGGATGTTATAAATCATTGTTTTCTAGAATTTGTGGTGATGCCTTTAGAAATATTTTATGATTGATAAGATTTATGAACTTGTAAAAGTTTGTTATATCATTTTTTATTATTTCAAACATTTGAAATTGATGATGATATCTTTGGAAAGGTTTGTTCTTTGAAGTAGATTCATTATTAGCTTTGTATTATAAATCATCTTCATCATTATGACCTTAGCTAAAATTTAAAATTTGTGGTGATGTTTTTTTTTTTTAAAAATGACTCATCCTTTGTGATTAATTGATCTATTCAATTAAAATCATGTTATTAACCATCAAAATGAGTTTAAAATTTTGATCCTCACATAAGTATCTTTTGTTTGATAGGTACAAAACAAAGGAGGTACAAAAGAAAATGAAGGACAACAAAGGTACAAACGAAGGAAAGCAAGGAGAAGGCTAGCAAAGGAAAATGAAAGGAGGAGGATATTTTGAAAAATCAAAGTGTTTTTCAACGTTTTAAGGGTTTGTTCAACACTACTTCACGAAGTTGTTTATCTTTTCGTTTTAGTACACTAATTTTCATTTGGATTTAAAAAGAACACTTGGTTTTTTGCAAAGGCTAAAATGAACTTTAGGATCACAAACTTACTAGATTTTGTCTGGGATTAATAAATTGAACAAGGCAATTTCTCACACTTCATTTGGTGCTTTAAAAAATGAACTCACAATTGCTTTGGAAGGATAAAATGAATGTGTGTTTTCTTTGTTTTGTGGTTACTTACTTAAACTAAAGTCATTGAAAAGGATGTATGCCCTTCTCTCGCGCTTCCAAGCGATCTTGAGAATCAAAAGGCCTTTTTGGTGATTTTGGCGTAAGATAAAGTGATCACCTCCACACTTCAATTTGGGCTTAAAATTGAACAACATATTATGCGAGTGTGATTAAACATACGGTATGTGTTCTCCCTTTGTTTCTAAACAAAGGTTGATCGAACTATGAGTGTTTTTTTGCTATTGTTTATCCTAGAGGGCCTACCTTGGCGAAAAAATACTCACCCAAGGGAATGACTCAACCGGTAACACTCTAATGCCAAGAGTATTTCCAGCTAAGATATAAATGTGGGTATTGGTTAAACGCTAGTATCACGTGGTTGGCTCCGACAAGATGGATCCAAAAGGGTACTCTTGCTGTATGGGTCAATCTCCATGAATGGAAAGTCTAAACTAGAACCCTTGTTTTGTAGTGGCTTATTGATCCATTGAGCGAGTTTATCAAAGTGGTGCATTGGAACTAAGATTCCAAGAAGTTACTTGCCATGTCTGATCTTGTTTGAAATATAGAGGTTAAGACTTCATTCTTAACATACCTTTATATTTTATCCTTGGTTGCATGTAAAATCATCTCTTCTACGAAGGGCATGAGGCAAGCCCACTAAGAAAAATATACCCATTAAGCTAGGATGTTACATTGCTTGTGAGTCAGTTTGAAAATACACTGCTTGATCAAAAAAAAATCAAAAAAAAAAAACAAACACTTAACATCATCCAAATTTCAAACCCTCTTGGAGATAAATATCATTGACTCAATCCATATGTTATTGCTTTCCCTTGGGACTCATGTCCTTAGAGGTTTCTAAACATTGGGTTACATCTCGATTCGTCTCCTTGAGTAAACAATAGGAAAACCCTTGTCTTAAGTTCATTAAATTTCCACATAACATATCTTGTGGGGTTTGAAGAAATTAAGACATTGGACATCTTAGTTTGAAAACTTAATCAAAGAAAGTGTTTTTGGTAAAATAAAGCCATTAAGCAAAAGCTAAGCAAAATGAATATTCATGTGTGATTGGAGACTCACAAATCCCAAAGAAAAAAATCATTGGAAATCTGAAAATGAATGTTCAAATGAAATCATTTCTTGGTTACAAAGGTCTTTAGGAAGTATTTGCATGCTCTTCAATACCTAGGTCTAGGAAAACAAAGTGTCTTTTTAGGTTCACCTAAGGATCAAAACAAATCAACCCTCTTTCATCCATCTCACAAATCATCTTTTGGAAAATCTTGAAATCATCCTTGATACTAGGCTTTGTGGCAAAAAAATCAAAATTATCCAAAAACATTGTGACCAAGTCCTTGAAAACATTTATCAAAACACCTTTGGCTAGGCATGTGTAGATGCATTCTTTTGCATATACTTAGTCAAAGTTATCAAAATCATCTTGCCTAGCTTAGTATATATGTAGATGAATCCTTCTCCATATGCTTAGCAAAAGCTATCATCTTGTTTGAATAGGTGTGGGTAGATGCATCCTTCTCCTCACACATATTCAAATAATCATCCTTTGACCAAAACTATCCCTTAGATCATTATCAAACATCTTACGGTCCTTTTGTTCAAAATCCAAAACAAAATCAAAATCAAAGTCAAGGACAAAATCCCAAATTCGAAATCTAATCAAATCCAAGTCCTAAAGCCTAGTGTCTCATTCAAGATTTATCAAAAGCCAAAACATTCATATCATTCATCATCATATCATCACCTTTGATCCCTAAAAAAACATCCTAAAACTTTCACTTTGGGATATAAAATAGAGATTAATCCGAAGAATCAAGAGATTCATCTCCCATATTCTCGAAGATTGATCTCTGTTTTATGGTTCTAACTAGATCTCAATACAAGAAGAGTATGGAAGCCAACAAAGAAACACCCGCTTTAAGTGATCTTAGCCAAACCACTCCTGAAATGAATCCCATTAGGGATGGAAATATCACAATTAGCCTTCCAACATCATCGTAAAACCCATAAGAGGAAACCCAAGGGGAGGATCTTACCTTTGGAATGTCTCACGAAGAAATAGTTGAAATGCTCCAAAATCTGGACAACCATAGAATCATCAACATCATGATGAGACTTAACCCTTCGTTGTACATGCTTGAATTAGCAAAACAAGGGGCCAAGTTGCCTTCGGATTTTGATGTGAGCACTATAGTAGAGACATCTTTTCCACCAATCTCATCCACCATCCCCATTTCATCTACACCCCCATCTCAAAATGTCACGAAAAATATCCCGCAAATCATAACATCATTTGCTCCAACTCAACCCAACGTTAACAAGGGAAACAAATTTCTCAATACTCTTCAATCACATCCCCTTGTTAATAATCAAAACTTGGACATAAACTCCACATTGGAACAAAACATCCCCCATAATCCATTACAAAAAAATGTTCCTCTCACTTTACATTATGACCCATCATCAACATCTTTTCACGGAGCACCTCAAATCCCCCTCCTCACAAATTCACAAGAGGGAGACATGTTTGGACCAGGGGGCATTTTCAACACCGCAACACTCTCACAAGGATTCACCCCCCTTACATTTCCACCTCTCCCACCATCACCATTGTCATCTACACCACTCCTTGGTTTAGGGCTTCCCCCTCTATCGAGTATCAATCAAAACAACATCCCAACCATCAATCAAAACATTTTTCCAAATGCTCAAAACTTATTGTTGACATCACAAGAACAAACGACAAACACACAAGCAATGGAAACATCATCAAACACCCCCACAACATTGAAAAGCATGGTCTCTCAAGGGCCAATCACATCAATGACACCACTTACCACATCAACAACACCATCCACCAATCAAGTAATCAACACAACAACACCATCCACCAACCAAATAATCAACACAACATTATCACTCATCACGAGCACCATTCCAAATCCACCACCACCTCCACCACCACCAATGTTCACCACAACAAACCAATTCGACACAGCATTGCAAGCCGCCTTTCAAAGAGGATACCAACAAGTGCAGAAATAAAAAGCTATGCAACAAGCCGCTCAAGTTGCGCAAGCTGCCAAAGTTGCACAAGCCGCATTACAACTGCAACAAGCACAAAAATCCCAAGCTTTATTGCAACAACAACAACAACAACAAGCCTCCCAAGTCGCACAAGCATTACAAGCACAAATGGTCACTCAAGCACAAATTTTATTACAACAACAAGCAGCGCAAGCTCAAGTACAACAAGCACAAGCTCAAGCACAACTTCTTGCACAAGTAGCACAAATACAAGCATATCAGCAAACACTAAAGAAATACCAAGAGCAGCAAGAAGCAACAGAATTGGCAGCCCAACAACAAGCATTATGGGAACAACAACAAGCAGAACGACAAGCATTGTTAGAACAGCAACAAGCACAACAACAAGCGTTGTTGGAACAACAGCAAGCGCAACAACAAGCACAAATCCTAGCGCAACAACAACAAGAGCAACAACAAGCATTGTTCATCCAAAAGCAAGTAGAAGCCTACTTCGCCTGCCACAACATACCGATACCATTGAACAAGGCACCAACCAACCCATCCATCCAAACCACGATTGCAACACCTCAAAACACATTCATCCAACCCCCTGATCCCCAATGATGTAATGACACAACTCAGTTACTCTCGCAACAAGTGCTTGACCTTCAATTGGGGCAGACAACCAAAATAAAAGCACCTTGTGTCCCTATCCATTTGATAGGAGCCTAGACATGAAACCATTCCCTAAGGGATTTGAAATCCCTAAATTTGACAAGTATCGAGGGATGGGAAACCCTGAAGATCACATCAGGGAATTCCAGGTTCATTGTATGGAGGTCGCATATGATGATACTTATCTGATGCGGCTATTCCCTAGGAGCTTAGCAGGAAATGCTATAGAATGGTTCTCTCGCTTACCTTCAGGAATTAAGACATTCAAAGAAATTAGAGACACATTCATTAAGAATTATGCATGTAACATTACAATGGATGTTAGTCTCAAAGAAATATACGCTCTGAAACAAGGAAAGAATGAATCTTTCGCTTCATTCCTTCAACAATGGTGATCCAAGGCCAATTAGAGCAAATGGACCATGCGAGAAGAACAACAAGTGTGCACCATCATCACCAACCTTGAAAGCCACTTGTCATTTCATCTCAAGGTTTAGGGAATAACCACCTATGATCAGCTGATCCCCAAGGTGCTTAGCATTGAAAGAGCCCTTGCAACCCAACCCACTGAATCAACATCATATCATGAACCGCAAAACAACTGGCCATCATCTAATTACAATGATAAACCTTGTACATGGGCGAGAAACAAGAACATCACTAATGATGGCATCGTTGATGCCAAGGTGTTCATTAGTGGTCCGCGTCAAAACAGACCTACACAACAAATCCAAACACCACATCGAAACACTCATCACACAACGCATCAACCCAACAATAATCCCACAATCAATAACCTCAATGACCAAAGAGGACCACCTCAACACAAAACATAACCAAAATGAAAATACACTACTTTGGGGGAACCACTTGAGGACATCATGAAAAATCTAATCGATGAAAAACTCATCCAAGCTCCTACATTTGAGAATTATCAAGAACCTAATGTCAAACCTCCTTCGTACAATGCAAATCAACTATGTGAGTTCAACGAAATCAAAGACCGCACCACAAACTATTGTATGAGACTCAAGAACATCATCTAAGATCTCATTGACAAAAGAATCATAAATGTGGAAACACCTATTGGGAATTAGGATCTTAAAATCTACATGAATCCGATGTCGAATCATGGCAACAAAGGGAATAACAAGGATAAAGGAAAGGGCAGTGTAAATCATGTATACAAAATAGTCGTTGCCTCCCCAAATGAAGACTGCATGGTCATCACCATCAAGGGCGCCCATGTCGAAGATTGTGGAGTCACCACAAGAGGCAAAAAAGTCACCATTGCAGGATTATCCCAACCAAATAGAGTCCCTACATCAAGAGCTGTTCTGTATAGCTACAATGTTGTAGACCAACTCAAAAGAATGCCATCACACATCTCTATCATGGAGTTATTAAAAATCCCATCAGCGCATAAAAAGATCCTTGAGGAAGCATTAGCATCATCCACTGTCCCCGCAAACCTCGATGCGGAACAATTCCAAGCTATGGTCGAAAACATCATAACACCTAATCTCCTTACATTTTCTAATCAAGATTTTCCCACCCAACCATCTCACAATCATGCACTTCACTTGGAGGTCATTGTGAACAAGAGAAAAATCAAAAGTGTTTTGGTGGATGGAGGTGCAGGTTTGAACATTTGTTCTCTTAGCCTCATCAAGCAGTTGAAAATATCAGAAGACTCCATCGACAAAGGCAAGGGCATCACAATAAGAGCATATGATGACCAAGAAAGACTGTCTCAAGGCACAATTAAGCTCCCTATCCAAGTAGAGCCAACACTCATGGAAACCACATGTCAGGTCTTGGACCTCGAATTTCCATACAATATCCTCCTCGGATACCCATGGATTCATGTGATGAAAGCTGTAGCACCAACCTTCCACCAATGTGTGAAATTCACACATAATGGACAAGAGGTTACCGTCCATGGAGATCCTGAGCCGTTTTCGTACTGCAAGAACCTTGAAGCCAAATATTACAAAATCCCCCAAGTGCTAAAAAATGATGAGGGCCCATCCACATCATACATCGATCCCACCACTCTCACGTCCACTTCTGTGACAGAGACACCTACCATTCCCACCATATCCGATATCAAGCTCATCATCCAGGAGGACGGTTGTGGAAGTTATAGGCTCCCTAACAATGCTTTTGTTATAGGAGAGTTACCACAATCTCCAAAATCACGAGGACGCCCACAAGAAAATCAAGCTCCCACATCACAAACCTATCCTCAAAATTATCCTCAATTCACAAGATGGGGAGACCTTGGCCATGAGGTAATTGAAGCAGATCCATGATCAAACATGTTGTATCAAGATGAAAGACCGACAGCTAATCTACCAATGGATGAAAGAAGCAAAGGCCTACACATGATGCTTGCAATGGGCTATGACCGCAATCAGAGATTGGGACAAAATGACAATGGGCTCATAATACCTATCATGTCAGAGATGCGACCCATAACAAATCTCGGTCTTGGATGTGCCACTCTGAGAATAACCATACGTGGCCAAAGTCCTTCGGTTAGAGCTGCTAATGTTTCTCCTCAGCTAGTACTAGTACAACTACACTCACCAATGGTCACAGGTAGAAACGCACATAATTTTATAACTGAGCCCTACATTAGTAGCGATGACGAAAATACCTTATCCAACCTACCTAGGTTATTTGAAGATACCACCCTATGTAAGATTAGTACCATATCCTTTGAACCAGATAGTCAAAATCATGAGATCCGCTTAGTCTACCCCCAACTGATCGACTATGACCAACGAGGACCACCAGTTCTTGATACATTTGAAAATGATGAAGCACTCTTAGAATTCATGGGATTGAGAGATAACATTCTAGATGGAGATCATAAAGCAGGCTTTATAATGGAGTTGGACACACATGCCTATTACCGGAAAATGATTGAATCCTTCAGTTGCAAAAGTGAGAAACTAAGAATCATATCCAAGTCTTTGAGTGAAAACCACACCGTGGCACTCTTTGACAAGAAAATAGTAAAAAGAAAGGACGTATCCAATGGTGAAAACCTCTCTGAGGCACCTAAGGATGAAGGATTCAATCTTCCCCTAAGAGCTATTCATCAAGAGAAGTCAGCAGTCTTGGCTGAAAAATGCAACCTAGTCAACCTAAGAATAGAGGAGACCCCGCATATTACATTCTATGCGGAATCACTATTATCAGAAGAGCAAGAACTCCTAGCAGCATTCCTAAGGGAAAGACAAATAAACTTTGCATGGAGTTATGCTTGATATGCCAGGACTTGATCCAAATACTATGGTCCACCACCTAGCAGTGTATCTAGATGCAAAACCTGTTAGACAAAAGCTTCAAAAAATGCATCCTCAAATTGCTTTGTTAGTCAAAATGGAGCTCAAAAAGCTATTAGATGCTGGATTCATCCGACCAATTGATTATCTAGAATGGGTATCAAACTTGGTACCTGTTTCAAAACCTCATGGAGCTATCAAAATCTGTACATATTTTAGAGATTTGAACAAAGCATGTCCCAAGGATGACTTTCCACTTCCCAATATCGATATGATAGTGGACATGACAGCAGGGCATGAGATGCTATCACTAATGGACAGATTTTCAGGATACAACCAGATTATGATAGCAAAAGAAGACCAACATAAGACATCTTTTATTTGTTCGTGGGGGACCTATTGCTAGAACATGATGCCATTCAGCCTAAAGAATGCAAGAGCAACATATCAATGAGCCATGACATTAATCTTCCATGACATGATTCACAAGACAATTGAAGACTATGTCGATGACATCCTATCCAAATCAAGAAAAAGAAAAGATCATATAGCAACCTTAAGTGCTATCTTTGATAGATTGGAGGAATACAAAGTCAGACTAAATCCCAAGAAGTACGTCTTCGGCATACAATCAGGTAAACTGCTAGGATACATAGTGTCCATGAGGGGTATTGAGGTGGATCTGGCAAAGGTAAAAGCAATCCTCAAGATGGAAGCACCAAAGACATTAAAACAACTGAGGGGCCTTCAGGTCCAACTTCAATCCATCTGACGGTCTGTAGCACAACTGGCTAACAAGCAGAACCCATATTCACACCTTCTCCACAAGGGGGTATCATACAAATGGGATACAAAATGCGAAGAGGCATTCAAAAAAAAAAGGAATATCTATTGACACCTCCAATGTTAATGCCACCTATCCCGAGAAAGCCATTGATCTTATATGTGTCAGCAACAGCAGCAGCCCTAGGAGCTCTCTTGGCTCAGCATGATGAAAATGGAATAGAGAGGGCTATCTACTATATCAGCAGGACAATGGTTGGTTATGAGCTAAATTACTCCTTCATCGAGAAAGCTTGCCTCACAGTAGTATTTGCATCCAAAAAATTCAGACACTACATGTTGGCACACAAGATAAAGCTCATTGCAAAAATTGATCCCCTCAAGTATCTACTATCAAAGGCAATGCTCACAGGCAGAATGGCAAAATGGGTAATAATACTGTCAGAGTATGATATCGAGTATGTTGAAAGAAAAGCCATCAAGGGTCAAGTTATTGCAGACCAATTAGCAGAAGCACCTATGTATTCTGAGAATCCCCTTGTCTCAGAGTTTCCAGATGAGTCTATTTTTAACCTCAACATTGCTAATCACTAGAAACTATACTTCGATGGTTGATACACACAACATGGCTCAAGAGCTAGTGTCTTCTTCATCACTCCACAAGGGGATTGCATACCGAAGTCATACAAATTGGAATTTCCTTGCACCAACAACATAGCGAAATATGAGGCTTTGACTATAGGTCTCATAATAGCAGTGCAATGGAATATCATAGCTCTCAAAGTCTACAGTGACTCACAGTTGATCATAAATCAGGTCAATAATGAATATCAAACAAAGGATGACAAACTAACCCCATACAAAAAATTGGTGGAGACTCTAAAGGAATCCTTCATCGACATAACATTTTAGCAGATTCCAAGAACCAACAACAGAGTCGCTGACACCATGGCTACAATTGGGTCTCTAGTAGACATCCCTCACAACGTGCCAAAATATGAATTTTTGATCAAGCAGCTTCTCGTTCCCACATTCGAGGTACCAGAATCAGAATATGTGTGTCAAATCGTTGGTCATGGCGATCCTTGGTATCACGACATCTACACATATCTTCGCATAGGAGTCATACCTGCTGACCTACCATCGAGCCTAAAATGAACCTTTATAAAAAAGACATCTAGATTTGTCATCCTAGGTGATACCTTATACCATAGAAGCATAGAGGGTACTTTACTGCGATGTCTAAATGCTGAGGAGGCATTAACCACTCTAACCGAGGTTCATAACGGTATCTGTGGCTCACACTCGAGCAGAATAACCATAGACAAGAAACTGCTGAGGTTGGGGTACTATTGGCCCACAATGGAGCGAGAAGCACATGATCACGCTAAAAGGTGTTTACAATGTTAGCAACATGGGGACCTCATCCATGCTCTAGCTCAAGAGCTTCACCCAATTATCACACCATGGCCCTTTTCGTAGTGGGGACTCGATCTCATTGGGAAAATCTCACCCACCTCATCCAATGCCCATAAATTCATTATAATTGCAACTGAGTACTTCACAAAGTGGGTGGAAGCCATACCCATGACATATATCACTGGGAAGAAAATCTCAAAATTCATCCTGAACTATCTCATCTGTCATTACGGTGTTCCACAAGCCATTATCTGAGATAATGGGACACCATTCAAGAACCAAGAGGTTCACAACTTGTGCAAGAAATTCAAAATCTAGCATCGCTTCTCCACCCCGTACTATCCCCAAGGCAATGGCCAAGCAGAAGCCATGAACAAAACCATCCTCAAAATCCTCAAGAAAACAGTCAATGATGTAGGTCGTGACTAACATTTGTAGCTTAATCCCGCCATCTGGGCTTATCGAACAAGCATCTGCACACCCACTGGCACCACCCCCTTCCTAGTGTACGGATCAAAAGTCATACTCCCCATTAAGATCGAGCTCCCATCCCTTAGAATATCATTGCAAAATCTCATCACTAATGAGGACTATCGGGTATCAAGATTAAATGAGCTGGAGTTACTGGATGAGAGATGCATAGATGCTTTGAATCATCTACAAGTCTAAAAAAATAGACTCAAACGAAGCTACAACAAGAAGATCAGAAGCAGGACTTTCCAAGTCAGAGAATTGGTCTTAAAAGAAAACCAAAAGAATGTCCCAAATCGCAGTAGCAAAGGCAAGTTCGAACCCAATTGGTTAGGGTCTTTCATCATCACAACAAGCTATAAATCAGGGGCATACCAGTTATCAATGTTGGAAGGGGAACCTCTGCAAGAGCTAATAAATAGCTCCCATCTCAAAAAAATTATGCCTAGGTAATTCTTCCCGGTATAAAACTAAAAATCCAAAAAAAATCAGAAAAAGTCCTGAAAAAATGGTTACTTCAGCGAAAACCTAGCAAATAGGCATCTTGGTAACAACAAAAAAAGCAAAAAAGCAAAAAAATCCAAAAAATCATAAAAAGGATCAAAAATAGTAAAGAGAAAAAAATCCTCCTCTAGTGAAAACCACTTTGGTGGCACTTTGGGCAAGTACCTCAGTGAAAACTGGCAAACATGCGCCTTGTGTAAATAAGCACTTTCCATCCACCAGGATCTTTATGGCTTGATCTGCATCATCCATCCATTTCACTTTCATCTATTCATCACATCCATATCTCCATACATTAGTCATCCACTCACATCCGCACTATAGCTTGGTCCTGTGTTCGTATCATGATCCCTCCTATTACTACTTGGCCCATTCTCAAGGTCAGTTTGTCCTGCCTTTATCAGAGTAGTCTATTGCATCATGCTAGGGTCATGTTCCCATCAGATCAGATTCGTGTATGGTATTAAAGTTCTCAAAACATCAGAAAATCAAAAAAATCAGAAAATTAGAAAATCCAAAAACATCAGAAAATCAGAAAATCCAAAAACATCAAAATATCAGAAAATCCAAAAACATCAAAACATTAGAAAATACAAAAACATCAAAACATCAGAAAATTCAAAAAACATCCAAACATTAGAAAATCCAAAAACATCAGAAACATCAGAAAATCCGAAAACATCAAAACATCAGAAAATCCAAAAATAGGTCAAAAAGTTATTCAAAAACCCAAAAACAAGGTCGTTTTGTCGAACTACATCATCTCTGAGCTTGAACGTAGGCAAGGTTGATCTTTGATCATCCCTCAAGACATTTAGGTCAGTCCAATAGGAGTCTGTCATAATAAACTGACATCTCATCATGTATATCATCATCTGTAAATCAGTCAAGTCGTCATTCAAACTACGTGGTCTCTGCGTTTATAACATAGGCAAGGATAATCTATCGATCAGCCCCCGAGACCCCTAGGATAGGTCTTTAGGTTAGTCTCTCGGTTAAAATCTCAAAAAATCCCCAAAACATTGAAAATTTTGAAAATCAAAACATTTGAAAATCTTGAAAAATACCAAAAACAGCCTCAAAACATTACAAAACATCAAAAACATCCAAATATTTGAAAAATCCATCTCCTCATCTAGCTTGCACCCAATAAACACCATTCATAATAAAGTGATCGTCATCCTCAACCTTTGGTGAAATAGTTAGAAACAAGTCTAGTAGGTTAAAAGTAAATCTCAAAAGCGTCAAGCCTCAAGTCTAAGTTAGTACGTAAACAAGTTGGTCAAGTCTTTGTGTCGATAGTCCATCATCCAAACAGTCTCATATCAATCATCTAATAACATCATGTCCTAGGATGAATCCTTCCTACAAGGGGCATTAGTTATCAGAAAGAACATTTTGGATAAACGAAATGACGTGCTACCATCCACTAACATGTCCTAGGATGTATCCTTCCTACAATGGGCATTATCTTTGGGCAATAAGTTTCGGTTCTTATCCTTAAAAACACATTCCCTTTTGGTTAGCAGTATTGAAGAACATCAACTTGTTTGTGTGCTTTATCTTTTTCTTTTGACTTATCTTATTGCGCTCAGTCAAAGGACCTCTCGATGATATTCAAATGAAGGATTTAGAGAGATAGGAATGGGGCAACGATCATTATCTTTTGTCTGCTGTGCTTGTTGGACGTTCTTGTAAAATAACTTGGTGAATACTTTCTTTGTTAGATATGTATAGAGGATGTTTTGGATGGCTTGTTGACTATTGCATTGATTGGTTATACCTCTCCGTGTTTTGGTTCAAGATGTTTGAAACTTCTAAAGTGCATCCTAGCAAGGTTTATGCATGTCAGGTGTGAACAAGAATACTCCTATCTATTTTCTGAGTCAAAGACCATCACACTAAGTACAACGCCATCTTGGTCCTTCATACCTTGATGCATCGTGCTTAGGCGTGTTATCAAAGATAAGGTAAGTAGCCCTTTTTAAATCCTAATCCTTGATAAGCGAATCATCATCATTTATCATCATCATCATCTATCATCATCATCTCTAATAAAGTCTCATCAGATCATGGACTTGTTGGATCCTCTTGTCATCATTTTATTTCCGCACTAACATCATCATCACCAATCCATCCATCATGCATCCATCTTGCATCCAAAAACTGTCAGCATACCACATATCATTCATATCATACATAATAGGAAACATCGATCATTTCACATGCATTGCATTCATATCATCATCATAATATAGATCTGTTAGTCTAAGCATCTGCATAAATGATATAATTGCATAATCATAGCATATCACATCATCAATCTCATCCATCTCATATCATATCATCATTTAAGTTGTTTAGGATAATATAGATTTGTTATTCTAAACATCTTAAAGTCATCTCATTTGCATCATCATCCATAACCATCCATTTTGAACCTCTTTATCACGAGATCGACCCTCAAATTGAATATTTTTGCTCGATCTCTCGAGGGGGCAATGTACCAGTGTACTTTCTACTGGGGCATCCGAAAAATCAGAAATTTTTTAAATTTTGATCACGGCAAGTTTATTCTTTGAAACAACGCAACAAGTACATTGCTTCAAAGAGGGGAAAAATGTAGACATGCAAAATTAACATTGTGCATTCAATTGGGATTATTCATTAGGTCCATTCATCGATTGATCAGATTCACCTTCATTCATTTATCAGGTAATTTCATTAATTCCCATCTCCTAAGGTCATTCATTCAAAATTAAATAAAACATTATCATCAACCTTTTAATCAATTAAATCCAACATCATCCCTTTAATTAAATAAATCAAACATTTATTTAATTAAATCCAATCCATATTCCATCATTTTCTGATTTAAATAAAACAAATATCAAAGTCCTAAAAGTCAAACTAACCTAATCATCATTAAACTAACATAATCATCATTTATTTAATCTAATCCTAATTAAATGCTAATCTCACCCACTTGCATTATCTAGATTTAGCCACTTGCACAAATAAATCAATTTTATTGATTTATTAAAAACCCTCATTTTCCTTCAACATGACAAGTTGATTTGTCCCTCCAACATTGCATTTATTGCTATTTTTCTTGTCCCCTCTCAAAATTTATTGCAAAATTTGAATTCAAATTCTCCCTCTCATGGGCACTCTTCCCAAATTTTGCACATTCATTGGCCTATCATCACTTGACAAGTGGCCTATTCTCATTGGTGGATCTTTAGTCCCACATTCACACTCTTGGCCAATCTCTCATCAAGAAAATCTATAAAAGAAGGCCTTAATCCTCATTCATCTATCCACAACTTTTATGCAAGGTTACTCTGTTGATTTGAGAACTCATCTTGCTCATCATCTCCATTGCATTTAAATCATCTTGAGCTTTGATCAAGGATTGGGAAAGGGTCACTTGCACATGTGACACCAATCCACTATGGAATAGGTAACTTGTGGTTGCTTTCATAATGCTTTCAATTTTTTTTCATCCTTTTTTGCATTTTTGAAGCATTTGCAAGGTATTTCATAGGGGTATTTTGATAGAGTTTGCAAATCACTAACCCATTGCTTGAAGTTTAGTTGTTTGCAGATTTTTATGGATGCCTATAGTTAATCAATTTGAAGGAGATGAACCTAGGAGATGATTTATGAAATATGAAATGTTAGGATGTGATTAAAATTGATTTATTTAATCAAATGAGATAATGATAGGTTTAAATTAAATAAAGTTAATTTATTCAATTTAAATGGATGATCCTTAAAGATTGAATTAAATAGACCCGATTTACCTGGTAAATGGATGAATGTGAATTTGATTTATTTAATGAGTGGATGAATGTGATGTTAATTAAGTGTACAATGCTAATTTCACGTGTCTACATTTTGCCCCTCTTTGAAGCAATGTACTTGCTGTGTTGGTTCAAAGAATAAACTTGTTGCGATCAAAATTCAAAAAATTTATGATTTTTTTGGATGCCTTAGTGGAAAGAAGTACACTAGTACATTGTCCCCTCGAGAGGTTGAGTGAAAAGATTCGATTTGAGGGTTGATATCACGATAAAGAGGTTAAAAGTAGATGGTTATGATGATGATGCAAATGAGATGGTTTTAAGATGCTTAGAATAACCAATCTATATTATCCTAAACAACTTAAATGACGATATGATGTGATGATGGATGATGTGATAATGCCTATATGATTATACAATGAATGCTTTATGCAAATGTATGATTTATGAAATGCTTAGACTAACAGTTCTATATTATGATGATGAAAATGCATGTGAGATGATGTGCAAAATGTTGATGGTTTGTGGATGCAAGATGGATGCACTAGTGATGATGATTAACTATTCGTGACGTGATGTTAGTGCGGAAAAGAAATAAATTAGGTGATGACAAGAGGATCCAACAAGCCAACTTTATGAGAAATGATGATGAGAAATGGATGATTTTCTTATCAAGAATTGGGATTTTAAAAGGGTCACTTACCTTATGTTTGATAACACAGATAAGCACAATGCATCAATGTATAAAGGACCAGGATGGCGTTGTACTTAGTGTGATGGACTCTGACTCGACAAATAGATAGGATTATTCTTGTTCACACCTGACATACAAAAACCTTGCTAGGATGCACTTTAGAAGTTTCGAACATCTCGGACAAAAACATAGAAAGGTATAACCTATGAATGCAATAGTCAACAAGCTGCCTAAAACACTCTCCATACATATCTAACAAAGCAAGTATTCGCCAAGGTTATTTTATAATAATGTCCAACAAGCACAATAGACAAAGATAATGATCGTTGCTGCATTCTTATCTCTCTAAATCCATTTGTTTCGATATCATTGAGAGGTTATTGGAATGAGTGCAAAGAGATAAGTCAAAAAGACAAAGATAAAGTAAACAAACAAGTTGATGTTCTTCAGTATTGCTAACCAAAAGGAAATTTTTTTTAAGGATAAGAACTAAAACTATTGCCAAAAGATAATGCCCATTGTAGGAAGGATGCATCCTAGGACATGTTAGTGGATGGCGGCATGTCATTTCATTTATCCAAAGTGCTCTTTCTAATAAATAATTCCAATTGTAGGAAGGATACATCCTAGGACATGATGTTATTAGATGATTGAAATGGGATTGATTGAATGATAGGTTAGCGACACAAAGAGTTGACCAACTTGTTTACGTATTGACTCAAACCTGAGATTTGACGTTTTTGAGTTTTCACTTTTAACCAGCTAGACTTGTTTCTAACTATTTCACCAAAGGTTGAGGATGACGATCATTTATTATGAGTGATGTTATTGCGGGTGCAAGTGAGATGAGACAAATGGATGTTTTCAAATATTTGGATGTTTTTGGAGTTTTTGCAATGTTTTGAGGCTATTTTTTGTATTTTTTGAGATTTTCAAATGTTTTGGTTTTCTATTTTCCAATGTTTTGGGGTTTTCTAAGATTTTGACCAAGAGACTAACCTAAGGACCTATCCTAGGGGCCTCGGGGGCTGATCAATAGATTAGCCTCAAGTGCCTACGCTATACATGCAGAGATCACGTAGTTTGACTGACGACATGACTGATATACAAATGAAGATATAAATGATGAAATGCTTGTTTATTATAACGAACTCCTAAAGGATTGACCTAGGTCTCTTGGGGGATGATCAAAGATCAACCTTGTCTATGTTAAAGGCTTAGAGACCCGTAGTTCGACAAGACGACTTTGTTTTTGACTGACTTTTAACCTATTTTTGGGTTTTGATATGTTTTGAATGTTTTTGGATTTTGGTGATTTTTCAATGTTTTTGGATTTTCTAATGTTTTGATGGTTTTGGATTTTTTTATGTTTTGATGTTTTTGGATTTTCTGAATTTGTTATGTTTTTGGATTTTTTTATGTTTTGATGTTTTTAATTTTTTGATTTTAGGACTTCAAGGATATACATGAATCCGATTGGATAAGAACATGCCCCCAACGTGATGCAATAGACTACTCCGATAAAGGCATGAAAAACTGACCTCGAGGACGGGTCGAGTAGTACTAGGAGGGATCATGATATGAACATAGGACCAAGCTATGGTGCGAATGCAGGTGGATGAGTGATGGATGAATATTTGAATGCGATGGATAATGGAAATATTATGCATGGATGATGCAAAACAAGCCATAGAGATCCTAGTGGATGAAAAGTGCTTATTTACGATAGGCGCCTATTTCCGTGTTTTCACAAAAGGTACTCTGCCCAAAGTGCCACCGGCGGTTTTCACTAGAGGACGATTTTTTTTTTACTATTTTTTATCTATTTTTTAAGATTTTTGCTTTTTGATTTTTTTTGTTGTCACCAAGATGCCTGCTAGTTTTCACCAAGGTAACCATTTTTTCAGTTTTCTTTTTTGATTTTTTGGTTCTATACCTTGAAAGATTAGGCATAAAACTTTTTGAGATGAGAGCTATTGATGGGCTCTTGCAGAGGTTCCCCTTCAGGTGTTGATAACTGATATGCCCCTGACTTATAGCTTGCTATGATAACAAATGGCCCCAACCAATTGGTTTCAAATTTTCCTTTCCTGTTTGGATTCGAGACATTCTTTTGATTCTCCTTTAGTACCAATTCTCTAACTTGGAAAGTCCTGCTTCTGATTTTCTTATTATAGCTCATTTTGAGTCTATTCTAATAGACTTGCAAATGATTTAAAGCATCTATACGTTACTCATCGAGTGGCTCCATCTCATTTAGTCTTGATACTCGGTACTCTTCATCCTTGATGAGGTTTTGCAGTGATATCTTGAGTGATGGGAGCTCAATCTTAATGGGGAGTATTGCTTCTGATCCATAGACTAGGAAGAAGGGAGTAGCATTGATAGGTGTGTGGATGCTGGTTCGATAGCCCTAGAGAGCAGGATTAAGCTACAAATTCTAGTCACAATTTGCGTCATTGACTATTTTCTTGAGGATTTTAAAAAGTGTTTTATTAGTGGCTTCTGCTTGGCCATTGCCTTGGGGATAGTATGGGGTGGAGAAGTGATGTTGGATTTTGAATTTTTCACATAAGTCATGAACCTCCTAATTTTTAAATGGTGTCCCATTATCTGAGATAATGGCTTGTGGAACACCATAGCGGCAAATGAGTTAGTTCAGGATGAACTTTAATATCTGCTTCCTAGTTATATACATCATGGGTATGACTTCCACCCACTTAGTAAAGTACTTTGTGGTGGTTATGATGAATTTGTGGTCATTAGATGAAGTGGGAGTGATTTTTCCAATGAGATCGTGTCCCCACTACGAAAAAGGCCATGGTGTGTTGATGGTATGAAGTCCTTGAGCTGGAGCATGGATGAGGTCTCCATGCTACTGACATTGTAGACACCTTTTGACATAGTCATGTGCTTCTCTTTCCATTGTGGGCCAATAATACCCCATCCTCAGTAATTTCTTGGCTATAGTCATTCCACTTGAGTGTAAACCACAGATACCGTTATGTACTTCAGTTAGAGCGTTCAATGCTTCCTCAACATTTAAGCAGCACAGTAAGGTTCCCACTTAACTCACCAAAAATTTTGGGTTGTATTGCTATAAATTTAGGCATTGAACGCACCTTTATTTATATCCAAATCATTTTTAAAGGAACTCAATGCACCTTTATTTGTTTGTCCTATTTTTGCTCAACCATATTCATTGTATGTAGTTTCTTGATGTAGGTATGAAATAGGAGAAAAAGGAGTCAGTATTGTTGTAGCAAAAGTTTGGTGCTGCCAACGAACAAGGGACTCAGACTACATTTTTTGAGTGTGAAGAAAAAATAGAAGCTTTGTTTATGCTATCACATGTACACGTTTTTGAAATATATAAATGTGTATCATTCTCCATTTTCTCTATTTTCCCTGTTGTTTGTTTTGTCTTTGTTTCTCCTTTGTCACTTCCTTTCAAACCGCCACATTCTGTTTGCACTTGTAATCCAAGAATTGTAGATAAAATTTACTAAGAGATCAGCTTAAAGGCAATAAAAATTCCATTTAATATAAGCCATAATATTGGGATATCCTACTTTGAACTTCAAAATTATCTCAAATTCTATAATTTGTTTAATATGTGATTAGACGTAACTACTTAGTTAATTGGAAGAAATATATTTTAAATAGTTTATCCATTGTCTGTAACTAACTGTTACAACTAATTGATTGATGGTGAAGCCTCTCGGCACAATAACGACAACTGATACAGTTGGGTAGTAAGATTTGCGGGGATACTAGAATTGTCTCTAGTTGTTACAAGAGGTTTGTATCATGGCCCTTTAAATAGTAAATTTTGCAAAAAAAAATTTGGATGGTACATCATCGTAAACCATTAGAAGGTTGGACTTAAACAACAAACTAAGATTTTCCTGTTTAAGTGATTGCGAGACCATTACTTTTTCCTGACATCCATTCCCTTCTGTTTCCATTGAAAAATAAGTTGTTAATGTTTTGATTTGATCACTATTCCCGAATGATCACATAAAATAAAGCTGGTGGCAGAGGGCACTCCTGCCTACGTCGCCACTGTCATGGAATACATCTGTCATGGAATACCTTGCCACAGAGATATTTTCATGACCTTTCTTGCTTTATGCAAATGGTTTTTGCGGCAAATAGAAGACATGGGTGTCCTCACGATGCAGTCGATCCAACAAATAGATTTCCCTCCCGATAGCTTTATTTGCCACATACTCCTTCCTGTGCCAAAATGGGAGCTTTGCAATAGGGTATGAAGGTACATTGTCCTCAGATATCACACTTGGAAATTCTTAGTTAGACATGTATGCAAAATGTGGTAGCATAGACAAGGCACATGAGTTATTTGACCACATGCCTCAAATAAATCTGGTCTCATGGAATGTTATCATTGCAGCATATACACACAATGCATTTGTTGAAAAGGATTTAGAGACTTTCAACCAAATACGATTGGCTCGTGTAAAGCCACACTCCACAACCTTTGCTAGCATTCTGCCAACCTTTGTGAAAATGGGAGCTTTGGAACAGGGTATAGACATCCATCACCGTAGAGAAGTTTTATCAGATGTAGCTGCAACTACCCTTGTAGACATATATAAAAAATGTGTAAGCTTAGACAAGGCACATGAACTATTTGATAGGATGCCTCCAAGAATTGTTTGACAAAATGCGATAATTGCAGGATATGCAAAATGTGAAAGCATAGATAAGGCAGGTGAACTATTTGATAGAATACCTCAAAGAAATATGTTCTCATGCAATGCCTTAATTGCAGGATATTAGAAAAATGGATTGAGGATCTCTTCTTCGGTTCATGGAGTATAAAAAATTTCAATGATGGGTTGTAAAAATTGACCTGATCTCTGAATATCTGCAATTTTTTTATCCTGCACTATGAATCTAGTCTCAATGTCAGGAATAATATCAATCAAAGAAAACCCATAGCACTTAAATCCATCGAAAGAAACAATACTTGTTGGAATGTAAACCTAACTGCTCCCATCACCACCAACCTTTGCCCACGAAATTGCAATAAATAATGGTACCATTGCGATACCGCGGGAGACCCCCATAGCATTGTGTTTCAACATCACCGCCAGCCATTATCCGTGCCGTCTTCAAACCGTTGCCCGCGATATCGTAATATGGGTTGTTACCCATTGCGATACCGCGGGGAACCATCTTCCAAGCCGCCTCTGCCAGTGGATATTTTGTAGTATGGAAAATTTGATATTTAAGTTTTATTATTAATGAAAAGGACATTTTATTAAATACGTTTTGTTCGGGAAAAGTTAGTTAGGTAATTTGTAATAAATTTTATTTCATGCCCTCCCTTCCGTGAATTTTTTTCACGTTTTTTTTAACTTTTACCTATTTTTTGTATATGTAATTTACTTTTGAGTTTTTAATGTGAATGTGAGCATACAAAAAATTAATGAGCAGCAGCTCTGTGTTGAAGGTATTTTTTTAAGTTTTAATTTTTCTGTGAAAATTCCTTTGCCTCTGGCCTTCACATGGTATCATAGCTAGTTCGATTATCAGAGCCAAGTTTATCAAAGCAGATTATCTAGGTAAATTTCAAAAATGGCAGCAAGCACAAGCTTGACAAACCCACAAATTCCACAGTTTAATGGGAAGAATTATGAGTATTGGTCAATTACCATGAAAGCACTATTTAGCTTACAAGATATATGGGATTTAGTAGAGAATGGATTTCCAGAGCTAGTAGATGCAGTAGCATACAATGCTTTAACATAAGCAGAGAAAGACTTATTAAAAGACACAAGGAAGAAAGACTCAAAGGCTCTATTTTATCTATTTCAAGCTGTACATGAGAGCATTTTTCCAAGGATTTCAGCAGCAACAAAGTCCAAACAAGCATGGGACATACTTCAAACAACCTATCAAGGCATGGAAAAAGTTAAAACAACAAAGCTAAAAATGTTGAGAAGAGATTTTGAAACAATATGTATGAAGGACAATGAATCTGTAGATTCATTCTACACCCAAGTCATTGGGGTGGTTAATCAAATTAGGTCTCATGGAGAGAATCTGGAAGATACCAGAATTGTTGAAAAGATTTTAAGGAGTTTTCCCACAAAATTTCTACCAGTTGTAGTTGCTATAGAGGAGACAAAGAATCTCTCACAGTTCTCAGTTGATGAGTTGTATGCATCTCTAATTTCTCATGAACACAGTGAAGAGGTCCAGATACATCACTGGAGCATGCTTTCAAAACTCGCTCAGTCACCAAGGAAGAGGCAGAGAGATCAAGAGAAGAGGAAGAAACTCTCAGAGGTGAAAGATAAAATCAAGTTCAAGTGGATGAGGCAGCAATCAAGGCTCAAGCCAAACCCAACACTAATCAGTCACAAAATCAAAGGTATGATAAATCTCAAGTCCAATGTCACTACTGTAAAAAATATGGGCATTATATGAATGAGTGTAGAAAGAAGCAGTATGATAATAATAGACAAAATGAAAATTTTTCAAGAGAAGGTCAAAATGAGAATTAGATAAGAGCACAATGTTTTTAGCTTGTAATGTTGCTCAAGCAAATGAAAAAGATGTATGGTTTTTAGATTTAGGCTGTAGCAATCATATGACAGGGAATCTAGAAATGTTTTCAAGTTTAGATGAGAATGTAAAGTCTGATGTTACATTGGGTAATGACAACAAAGTGTCAGTCAAGGGAAAAAAAGATGTCAATATTCTAACTAAATAGGGGGAGAAAAAGTACATTTTAGATGTGTATTTTGTGCCTGGTCTGAAACATAACTTAATGAGTGTAGGGCAACTGATTCAAAAAGGGTATAGAGTAACCTTCAAGAATGGTCTGTGCACAATTTTAGACAAATACCCAAGCAACCAGCTTATTGCAAAAGTCAGAATGACAAACAACAAAATGTTTCCCTTAAAGATAAGGCCAAATTTGAATATAAATTATGCTCAAGCACAACACTTAATGAATTCACAAGTGGGTAGAGAAGAAACTACAACAGTAGTGCATAAAATCTTTCAAGCTGAAATAAAAGATGAAAACTGGTTATGGCACCTGAGATTTGGGCATCTCAACTTTGGAGGTTTAAATTTACTTCATAGGAAAGGCATGGTCAAGGGACTACCTTTAATAGAAAAACTAGAAAGGGTATGTGAAGGGTGCATTTTAGGAAAACAACATAGACAATCATTTTCAGCAAGAAAGTCAACTAGAGCAAAAGCCCCTTGGAAATTATACATTCAGATTTGTGTGGACCTATGCAAACACCTTCAATAGGTGGTAGTTTTTATTTTCTGACATTCATTGATGATTATTCAAGAAAAACATGGGTTTATTTTCTAAAGCAAAAAAATGAAGTGTTTGATCTATTTCGTCAGTTCAAGAATTTGGTTGAAAAACAAAGTGGTTACTATATCAAAGTGTTGAGAATAGATAGAAGTGGTGAATATATTTCAAGATAATTTTTTAATTTTTGTAAAGATCATGGAATTCACAAGCAGTTCACAACTAGATATACACCTCAGCAAAATGGAGTAGCTGAAAGGAAAAATAGAACAATCATGGAAATGGCTAGAAGCATGTTGAAAGCCAAACATTTGTCAAATGAATATTGGGCAGAAGCAATATCTTGTGTAGCTTATATAATGAATAGGTGTCCAACAAAAAGTGTTATGAATATGGTACCTGAAGAAGCATGGACATGAAGAAAACATAGTGTTACTCACATGAGAGTATTTGGATGTGTAGCATATGCACATGTGCCTGATCAATTGAGAAGGAAGCTAGATAACAAAGAAGAAAAATGTATATTTGTTGGATACAGTAAAAAATCCAAAGCTTATAAGCTCTATAATCCAACAACAAAGAAAGTTATAATCAGCAGAGATGTACAATTTGTAGAAGATGAAGCATGGGATGGAAGCATAGAGAAGACAGTCAATATTTCAGCTAATTACCTTAAGAGGAGAATGAAGTTTTAGCATCAACAAATATTCTAGCTATTGTGACTCCTACCACTCCAATTCAAGCTCAGCAAAGTAGTCCACAAGTGACACCAGCATTGACTGTAAGAACAACCTCATGCGTTCAAGGAAGCAGTCCAACAAGAGCACAACAAACACCATCTATAGTAGGACCATTGGGTCCACATTCCACAAGTTCAAGTGATATGTCAAATCTTACATTGGCAAGTCTGAAAAGACAAAAAATTAGAAGCATAAGAGATATATATGAGCAAAATGAAGGTGAGAATAATTTAGATCAAATTTCTCTTTCTGTATTTTATTCTCAAATAGAAGATCCAGTTCATTTTGAAGATGCAGTCAAAGATGATAAATAGGTAAGTGTTATGGATGAAGAAATTGAAGCAATTGAAAAGAATCAGACATGGGATCTAGTCAGTCTTCCAAAAGAAAAAGATGTCATTGGAGTGAAATGGGTTTATAAAACCAAATTGAATTAAAAAGATGAAGCTCAGAAGCTTAAAGCAAGATTGGTTGTAAAGGGCTATTCACAACAGCCTGGAATTGATTACAATGAGACATTTGCACTTGTAGCACGATTGGATACTATAAAGATGATTTTAGCATTAGCAGCTCAGAATAAGTGGTCTGTATCTCAAATGGATGTAAAGTTAGCTTTTTTAAACGGTTAATTAGAAGAAGAAGTTTATGTGGATCAGCCACCTGGGTATGAAATTCTGAGTCAAGAAGACAAAGTTTACAAATTGAAAAAGACACTGTATGGATTGAAACAAGCCCCAAGAGCTTGGTACAGCAGAATAGACAGTTATCTTTTGCTGAATGGATTTAATAGATGTAGCAGTGAGCCCACACTGTATACAAAAATGAATGAAGAAGGTGAAATACTGATAGTATGCTTATATGTTGATGATTTAATTTTCACTGGCAATTTGTCAATTGATCTGTTCAAGGCAGACATGAAGAAAGAATTTGAAATGACAGACCTAGGTTTGATGAAGTATTTTTTGGGCATTGAAGTGAATCAAAATGAAAATGGTATTTTTATTTCACAGTCAAAATATGCAAATGACATTTTGAAAAGGTTTAATATGATAAAGTGCAAACCAGCACCAACACCTACAGTGATAGGTCTAAAACTAAGCAAGGATGATAGTGGGTCTAATGTTGATCCAACTTTGTTTAAGAGGCTTGTTGGAAGTCTCATGTATCTCACAGCCACAAGGCCAGACATTATGTATGGAGTGAGTTTGATTTCTAGGTTTATGGAAACACCAAAAGACACCCATTGGAAAGCTGGGAAGAGAATTTTAAGGTATGCAAGTGGAACAAGAAATTTTGGCATTAAGTATTCAAGTTCAAATGAGTTCAAACTCATAGGATACGTAGACAGTGACTGTGGTGGCAGCATTAATGACAGAAAAAGCGTGTCTAGTTTTGTATTTGATTTTGGGATTGGAGTTGTCTCATGGTTTTCAAACAAGCAGCCAATGGTCTATCTTTCATTAGCTGAAGTAGAATATGTGGCAGCCACAAGTGCAGCATGCCAGGCAGTCTGGATGAGAAGAATTTTGAAAGAATTGCAAAATGAACAAATGGAGGCAACAAAAATTTACTGTGATAACAATTCAGCCATAGCTCTCTCAAAAAATACAGTCTTTCATAAGAGAAGCAAGCATATTGATACCAGGTATCACTTTATTAGGGAATTAATTAACAATGGTGACATATTTTTAGAGTTCTGCAGATCAGAAGAGCAAAGTGCAGATATTTTCACAAAGGCACTGGGAAGAGATAATTTCATTTTTCAAAGAAACAGATTGGGCATGGTGGACAGTGCAGTTATGTTTAAGGGGGAGTGTTGGAATGTAAACCTAACTGTTGTCGTCACCACCAGCTGCTACCCGCGATATCACAATAAATAATGGTACCATTGCGATACCATGGGAGACCCCCGTAGCATTGTATTTCATCATCATCGTTAGCCATTATCCGTGCCGTCTTCAAACCGTTGCCCGCGATATCGCAATATGGGTTGTCACCCATTGCGATACCGTGGGGAACCATCTTCCAAGTCGCCTCTGCCAGTGGATATTTCGTAGTACATAAAATTTCATATTGAAGTTTTAATATTAATGAAAAGGACATTTTATTAAATACGTTTTGTTCAGGAAAAGTTAGTTAGGTAATTTGTAATAAATTTTATTTCGCGCCCTCCCTTCCGTGAATGTTTTTCACTTGTTTTTTAACTTTTACCTATTTTTTTTATATGTAATTTACTTTTGAGTTTTTAATGTGAATGTGAGCATATAGAAAATTAATGAGCAGCAGCTCTGTGTTGAAGGTATTTTTTTAAGTTTTAATTTTTCTGTGAAAATTCCTCTACCTCTGGCCTTCACGAATACTCACATTTATGAAAGCAATGCTATCAACAATTACTTTTATGCCTATCATGCTCTTATTCCAAATGCAATATTATATCATCATCTTGATATTTTCCTTGTCATTAATGACGGTATAGATATTACACACAAACATGAAGAGATGTCAATGTTGAGATCCATACCAAACATTTCTAAAATGACAACCAAAAGAAAACTTTTCTAAATCTAGCTTCGTTGATTGGGACAAAAAGAAGCTTGTGTGGGTGATTAGGTTCAATCAAAAAGATATCCTATTGGGCATGGTATTGTTGGTATCTTATACTGTACGATGAACATCGAGTAGCTCCAAAAGAACATTTTGTACTTTCTACTGGAGCCCCTTTGAACCCTAATGTAAACAACCAGAAAATGACTCAAGTCATGTTTGAGACATTTTAGTGTGCCTGTTATGTATGTTGCCATTCAGGTTGTTCTGTCTCTGTATGCAAGTGGTCTTACAACTAGTATTCTAGTATTGTGCTGATTCTAGTGATGATATTAGTCACACAGTGCCAATTTATGAAGGATATGCCTTGCCTCATGCTATTCTTAGGTTGGATCTTGGTGGGCGATATTTGTCAAACGCATTGATGAAGAACCTTACTGAGTGAGAGTATTTACTCACAACTACTGCATATTGAGAAATTGTTCATGATATTAAGGAGAAGATTTCTTAGTAGCACTTGAATATGAGGAGAAGCTTGCAACAACCAGTGGTAGTTCTCCAATTGACAAAATGTACAAGCTTCCTGATGGGTAGATGATTACCGTTGGTGCTCAAGGGATGGGCAAATACGAATCTTGAAATGCTTTAACATTTCAGATGCCTTGAGGTGCTATTCCTGCCATCTCTAATTGGGATGGATGTTGTTGGTATCCATGAGACAACCTACAACTCTATTATGAAGTGTGATGTGGGTACTTGGGCATCAGGCAAATTCACTGCCACTGTGAGAAAATTCACCACCAACAATTCACCGCCATGGAAAATTAATTGCAAACCTTTAATGTGATGAATTTTCCACGGCAATGAATTACTGGTGGTGAATTTTCCCATGGTGAATTGTTGGTGGTGAATTTTCCGATGGTGAATTGTTGGCAGTGGATGTTCCTAGAGTCGGGTACTAGGAGGGATCTATAGGGAAACATTGTGCTTGGAGGTGGTTCTACCATGTTCCTTGGTATAGCTGATAGAATGAGCAAGGAGATATTGCTCTGGCTCTTAGCAGTATGAAAATCAAGGTGGTTGATCCTCTAGAGAGAAATAACAGTGTCTATTTTAGAACCCCTCAGGACATTCCAACAGATGTGGATTGCCAAAGAGTGAGTATGACGAATCTGGTCCATCCATTGTTCACATAAAATGTTTCCAATTACGGTGCTTATGTTGCTTTAGTTGTTTACAAGAGTATTTAAGAGAGTGCTTGCTTGAGCTGTTGGCAACATTAATTTTACTAAAATTATTCAGTTTATTTTATATGTAAGGTTTTACAGAGGATATCTGTGTAAGTACTAAGTAGATGCTTTGAAGCATAGTTTTGGGGCACTTGTGTCACAGTTTTTTGTGTTTTTATGCCTACAAGTGACCATAAATCTCTTTACAGTCTTTTGATTTGAACCATGCAATGTTATAATGCAAGAAGTACCGTTTCAACATTCTGTTGAATAATATTCTATTTTCAAACAAGAGAAAATAATATTTATTAATATGTATGGTTAAAAATGAAAAGGCCCTTCTGTAAAACCACATATTTTGAATGATCAACGGAAACAATTAATATTTATTCTTCCTCAGTTTTTACCAACAATAACTTTCTATTTGAGAGGGGAGTTCTGAGGGGATTTCTTCTCTACTTCGCCAGTCTCAGTAATATCCAGCAAGTTCTCTAAAAGATGGCTGACGCTGAGGATATTCAGCCTCTTGTCTATGACAATCGAACTGGAATGGTTAAGGCTGGATTCGCAAGAGAAGATGCTCGAAGTGCAGTGTTGCAAAGTACTGTTGATAGACCGCATCACACGGTGTTATTGCTAGTATGGAACAGAAAGAAGCTTATGTGGATGATGAGGCCGAATGAAAAGAGGTATCCTTACATTGAAATATGCTATCGAGCATGGCATTGTTAGCAACTGGGGAAAATGGCTTGATACATCTTAAAATGAGCTTCGAGTAGTTCTAGAAGAACATCGTGTACTTCTTACTGAAGCCCCTGTGAACCCTGAGGCAAACAGGGACAAGATGCGTCATGGTGGTATTCCATCCATCTCTACTTGGGATGGAAGTTGCTGGTATCCATGAGACAACCCACAACTCTATTGTGAAGCGTGTGTTGGATATTAGGAAGGATTTGTAAGAAAACGCTGTGCTCACAGGGTTGTCTACCATGCTTCCTGGTATTGCTGATAGAATGAGCACGGAGATCACTGCTCTAGCTCGCAGCACTATGAAAATCAAGGTGGTTGCTCCTCAAGGGAGAAATCGCAGCGTCTGGATTGGAGGGTGTATTTTGGAATCCCGATGCGTATTCCAACAGATGTGGATTGGCAAGAGCGAGTATGATGAATCTGGTCCAACCTTTGTTCACAGAAAATGCTTCTTAATGCAGTCCTTATGTTGCTCTAGTTTTTTGCAAGTGTATTTTAGATAGTGTTTGCTTGAGATATTGGCAATATTGGTAAAGATATTCAGTTTATTTTTTATGTAAGTTTTTACAGAGTGTATCTATGTAAGTAAATGCTTTGAAGTATAGTTTTGGGGCACTTATGTCACAGTTATTTCTGTTTGTATGGCTACAAGTGACCATAAATATCTTTACCATTTTTTTTTGACTTGAACCATCTAATGTAATGATGGAAGAAGTACGTTTTCAACATTCTGTTGAATAAAATTCTATTTTATAACAAGAGAAAATAATATTTATTAATATGTATGGTTAAAAATGAAAAAGCCCTTTTGTAAAACCACAGATTTTGAATGATGAACAGAAACAATTAATATTTAATCACTGATCCTTAGGCACTAAAGGGAGAGGAAGAAAACATTTATTTACTATGTTCCAAAGTAGAGGAGAGAAAACAAAATCAAAGAATAGCGTCCATGGGAGAAAATTATTTATCTAGGAAGAAAAATAGGACGCAAAAAGAACAAGATCATGGCCGCACAACTGAATCAAGGCGTCGACTTATATGCCTTCTTCTTTTGTGGACAACATCGATTGTCTGTAATGTCACCCCCGCAGCTCGGTTTTGATGGGCACCGTGACTCTATCTTATCCACGCTTGCGGTGAGTTTAGCCCGGTAATTGTTATTTGCAATATGTGCATAGAGATTGTGCCTGCCTGACACATTGACCATAGAAATAACGTGAAAAAAGAGGAGAGCTATCGTCAGTTTCCTAAGTGCTGAGCTACCCATTATATTCGCAGTTCGCCTCTTCGAGGAGACACACAACTGGTGCGCTATGTTGGAACTTGAACGTTTTACAGACGGTTAATTTCTTCTGCAATTTGGAACTTGATACTGCCTATTCTAATGCGTCTCCAGCTTACGAAATTTCGTTGTCCTTCCATGCTTATTAGACATGGCCCTTTTATAGAACTAATAGACGCGTTATGAACCATTCGCATTGGTTTCCATAAAGTCTCTAATGAAAGCAGAAGGAAGAAACGAGGCTTTAGTCGTAGAATTGAATTGCAACAACAATTTTAGTGAAGATGCCGTCTTAGAATTTAATACCAACAACACTTTTAGTGAGGATTTTCTTTTAGAATCATGTTTGAAGAAACGTATTTTAAGCCTATTTGAGTTTCCTAGAATTCATAAAACATTCATCTTCCATGTTCGTTGCATCGCGAGTTCTGGGTAGGAGGGCGTTTAAGAAGAATATTGTTTGCTTAAAGTTGGCGAATTTATTTTGTTTTTGTTTTTTTTCGTTTAGCCTTCTGTTTTTTTGGTTTAATTTTTAATTTTCATAAGTTGATCAATACGTGTTTCTTTTGATAAGATCATTTTTCGGGTTATATATTAAATTCAGTATTTTTTCAATATTTTGTTATTAAAAGTACGTAGATTGATATATATATTTTTAATTTATTGATATTAAGATTATGAATCAGAATTGATATATGTATTCGATACAATTGGAGATAGAGCACAATAATTGACAAAGATTTGAAAAAAATAATTTAGAGACATGTAATTAAAAAAATTAGTTACATAAATCTCATAGTGTGATAAAGTCACTTTGTTACTATTTCTATTGTTGGATTACGTTTGTACCATGCCAAATAAGCAGTTTGGAGGCTAAGATGGAACCATTAATGTTAAATTTATTAACCATGTAGAAGCTCACCTCTCTTATAGCTCTCCATCTCATTGAAATATGTCATTACTTGTCCAATGCCACCTCAACCATATTAAAATCATCATTGAAGAGACATAAGAATTTGTGTAATTCATCTTGAAGCTATTAGTAGACCCTTGCTAGAGAATGGTCCTTTCAAATGCATGATTGAAGATATTTATTAACAATATCAAAGGCTGTGTTGTTAATGTTGAAAACCGTGTTGGACGGGTCACGTCCATATGTAACAAAATAGGATTGTCATTTCAGAACCATAATTCACACCATACTACCATATCATTATTCATGATTTGAATCTAAAAATTTCTATACATATGACATAACACACAACAAATAGTAGAAAATCAATTAGTTATGAAATTAATAATATCTCTAATTTGAAATTTGAATATTTAATAAAACATTTAATTTGTAGAATGTTCACACAAAAACAATTTTTTAATAAATTATTATAAAATTAATTTTCAATATAATATCTATTACGTATTTGTAATTTAATATGACAATATATATTTATGATATTATATTAATTTTTTTTTAAAAAAATTATTGAAGAAGATTCAAACTTCACCATATAGATGATTACACCAATGATTTGAGATGCCCTTCGACACTATATTAAATATTTAAAAGATTATCCTATTTACGATATTAAATATTTACAATACTATATTAAATATATAAGGATGATCCTATTTAACAAGTAAACTCAGCAATGATAGCTGAGAAAAATTGAAAGCATGTTGTAAAAGGTTCTTCTATATTTCTATATTTTTTGAAATATTGTTTTCCAAACAAACCACTTGAAAAGTCAGCTTCCTAGGAACGTGAATGGACGAAGTTGGTTGACAAGAAACCAAACCCAATGTAAGCGACGTTGAAATAAATTCGTTGTACTAGTCAAACAAGTGTCCTGTAATCACCTTTCGTATGAAATGAAAGAGAAAGAGTACGTAAAGGAAGAAGTAAAATCTATGGAGATTCATGCGCGTATACGCTGAGTATGCCGATTTCATTGCAACTTCAGTAAAACCGAGTCTTCTAACTCTTGCCGTGTCTATTATACAAGGAAGACATCTATGAAAACATAAAAGAAACATTTGGAGAGAGGCCGCTTAAAATTACGCAGCAGTAAGGTTCAAACCGGAACGAAATTAACGGTTTTGAAAAGTCCAACAAATGCCTTCGGTTCAATTTATTGACAGTTGTGAAATGGTAGATGATTCGACGTGCTCTTCTGATAATCTTCTTAGAAAATATCAGTTTTTACGTGGGGTTGGAGAAATATATCTGGGATTGCAAAGCGCTTTCGTCACACAGCGAGGTGCTTGTCCTTATTGTGCTTTGTTTGGATGGTAGGAAGAGTACTCTCGCATTGGCCCTATGCAATGATCTCCAAATTAAAGGTTAGGCTATATCCTATCTAAATTATATTCATGCTTTCCTGGATTTCTTAAGCATTTATTAGAAGAACCATGCTTGCCTGGAATTAATGAAACACTCATCTTCATTGTTCGTTACATTGCGAGTTCTTGGTAGGAGGGCGTTTCTTACGTTGTAAAGAGTATGTAAAGAAGAATATTGTTTGTTTGAAATTTGGGCCCTTTTCTTTTTGGTGGGTGGGTGTTTGTCAAAGTTGATCAATACGTGTTTCTCTCTCTCTCTCATTTCTTTTTTTTTTTGTTGATGCATAAGAGTTTTATATATTTATATTAATAAAAAGCTTCAAAATAATAAGTATCTATCATGTAGGAAAGAAGGCTAACAGAACCTTTGAAAAGCAGTCCTCAAGAGTTAATCAAACCATTAAAAATTGCTAAAACTGACAACCACTAACTACTGATAAAATTAACAACCACTAGCCACTATAATGGTGAAAAGATTCCAGAGCAAAACAAATCCAGAATGACTCAAAAGGATAACCATTACCCAAAAAGAACAAAACGCCCCCAGCTTACAAGAATTGATTCAAAACACCAAAACCTTCGAACTCCTCCTTCTCGTCTTCTTTGTCCACTGCCATCAACCCAAAAACCTTTTTCAGAAAGATAATGGCAACTGCTGGCATTTCCCTATGTCAAATTAGTCTCGAACCTTGCAAATCTAGAAGGAATAGATAGATTTTCACCATATCCTCTGAACTAACCTGTTCCACATCACAAGGGCACGGGTATCCTTTGCCTTCTAGAACCACCCTGAGCACCTCATCAACGCTTTCGACCAGGTCCTCTCTGAACAGCTTCAACAACAATTGTTTAGCCTCCACCTTCAGCTCCAAATTATCCAACAGAGAGGCATGGAAACGGGACAAGACATGAAAATTATCTCTCCCATACTCATTGGACTCCAAATGCCCAGTACCCAACACCATCTTCATGGCCGCAAGCACCAACGGATCATACTTCACCAAAATCTGTTTCAAATACTAGTCAATGACTTCCCTTAATGAAGCTTGTCTCACCAATGAATGCAAGGATATTGGCATATCCGCTCCAAAATGAGCAAGGCCCTTAACATAAACCTCCACTATGAATTTTGTTTGCTTTGCCATCCTCAACCTCCTATCAGAGACACTTGATAGAAGGAAAGGCGAGAGACCACAGACTCCTCACATTTGAAAAAATGCATAATGTAGAAAAGACCCAAGTTTGCCATAAAAAGACCAGCCTATGAAAATGTCGCCACCCCAACTAATCATACCATCTCCCATCATACAAGATGCCATTCCAAAAATGTGGGATCGAGTATCTTGAAAAACCATCAACAAAAAACTTAGCAGCCAGCTAAAACACTGACGTTTGCCACCCTGACTGCCAAACTGCCACCTCAAACATGAAGACCACCTTTCGGTCGCCACCGTGGCATACATGCCAGCCCCCTCTACCTTCTTGGAGGGGATGCGCACCCTACCACCCACTTGTATATTAAATTATATATATTCTCAATTTATTGATATGAAAAGTATAAATCTAAGTTGATATCATTTTGGTTGAAATTTGTTGATATTAAGAGAATGAGTTTGAATTGATACTTTTAATTGCTAAGGGTTGAGGATTGGGAAATTGTCAACTGCATGATCCCAAACTCATTGCTTCAATTACACATTGAAATCACCAAATTTTCTTAACCATTTATTATAAAACATCTATATGAAAATTATTCTCTCTAAAATTTATTTTGTTTAATGTATTATTGAAATTTTTATTTTTCTAAATTTTATTAATATTTTATTAAGCATAATGACTCCTTTATAGAATAATATCAATTTTCTAACACTAGGACATAAATATCATATTCCAAAAAATGTAATATAAATATTTTGAAAACCATATTTAAATTTTAGATTTATTTAAAAATGTCAAAAACTATCTTTATTATTATTTCAATTAAAAATAATAATCTAAAAAATAAACCTATATATTCATGCCAATTTTAATTTAGATTTTGGTTCATTAGATGAAATGATATAATACAAATATTTATCAATATATTTCACACTGCTAAGTAAAGTTGAATTCACTTCTCAATCCTTTTTTCATCCCCATCGACATATAATTACATATACTTCACATCTATGTATATTTTCCTATGCATTTGAATTTTTTTGTGTTCTATTATAGTCTCCATTCTAATACTTTCCTTCTACACCTTAATTTTAGCAATTCACTATCTTAAGTTAGTTAGATATTGCACTACTTAGAATTGAACAAAAGTTAAAAATTTTAAAACTTTAAACTATTCTCGACTCTCACCTAATTCACTAGAAACTTTGTGCTACATTGCTTTAGATAATTGTGTATTTATTCAAATATGTTTTGGCATTTAAAACAATTCAATTTTATTTTATTTATGTCCAATTTATATTGAAAAATCCTAAACATTGTGGGGAGAATTATTCTAAGAACACTTCTCCTTTCAAAAATAATTATGCATCACTTCATTTTTAGTATATTTTCACAATTAAATAATGTTGTCTTCAATCATTTTTATTATCATAAAGGTTTTCTAATGAAGAGAATCAACCTATATAACAACTTTGTCCTTGCAATCCAACTATTTTCCTAAACTTTTTTTTTCAATATTGCAAGTCATTATGATAGAGCATACATTAGAGTTTTAGATGACATTGGTTGTAGGATTCTATTTTTAACCAATTCAGTTATCAATATCACTAGTCAAATTTATGCAAAATTTAAATTCAAACCACTTGGGATTAATTCTTTAGTGTGAATGTTCAAGACATCAAATTTTCACAAAAACCCATTTCAAATTTTAACATTCTACTTTAAAAACACACAAAAGAAACTGTGACTCTTAGTTATGGTTCAAAATATATAATAAAAATAGTGAACTACTATGTATTGGCCAATGGTTCTATTTTTTTGGTAAATTCCAATTGTGGTGATTGGACCATTTTAATTGATATCAAATCAAAAATTTATAAAATCAACTTGTTAGAGTTGAAAACTTGTAGCAATCATGAATTAGCATCCATTAAAATTAGATATGTTCTCTTAGAGTTTGCAACATGCAGCCTCTAATTGATATAGTGAATTAACACAACTACTAGCACGTGGAAATACAAAATCGATGCATTATGTGATTTGGTTGATTGTAGGACGGTTTATAAAGTTATGTGAGTTTTTAGCATAAAAATTATTGCACTTAATGGTTTTCATGGTAGTAGTTTGAAAGTGACTAAAAATTTGACAATTTGTATTCATGTTTACAAATTTGAAAATTGGATTATCTTCTAAGACTATGGATAATAGTCCACTTAAAAGATAATGTCAATCAATAATTAAGTCAAATGTCTAGAAGAATGTCATAAAAAAATATATAAATTTCACATGCTTGTATAAAACCTTATTCAAATGAGTAGATGTGTGATTTCTAGGAGTATCTAAGAGCTTGTTGTAACAAATTTAATTCAAACATATATAAAGTTGTCTATATTATTCTATTTATTAGCTACACATAGGTCCTTGATGGTCATATTTGCTAGTAATATGTTTATTTGGGAATAAAATATATTTTTTCGACTTTTGGATTATCTAAAATATATAGACTTTTATCAATATTTTTATAGGTTTCTTATGATTAAGTGAGTTATTTTGAATCAAATGCTATGTTTCTAGTATTGAGCCTCTTTTTCATTCCTTATTTATATATAGAGAAGGTGTTGTCAAGAGGAATTGTCTCCATGATTTAGATGCAACCATAATTAGTAGGGAACATTAAGGGATAAAGAAAAACATTTCTAGAATTAAATTCACCAGAATGTTTTTGATTAGATAGTAGGGTAGGGCCTTGATCCCTTACAAAATGAAGAACAGAGCCAAACGACTAAGCAAAACATACTGGCTCAACATAGCCAATTAGAGAGAAACAACAAGACTAAAACATCAACCAACAAAGACCAATAAAAAACAACAAGAAGAAATAGAGCTTGAACCAAGAACAACCTCTAAAGGTGAGTTAAATGAAATCGTAACCTTCTTAGAATGTTTCTTCTTTCTATGAATCATTGTCCAAGAAAAATCAGAGACTGAAATTTAGAAATTTTGATCAGGAAGAGAAAACTTCCCTCTAGAGTAGTAGAGAAGAGGAACAATATTAACTTCGGGTGAAGCATTCGAAACCAAGCTAGGAATGACCAAATCTAAAGACTGCACAATAGTATCCACAGAAGGAGCAATAGCCATCAAATTTAAATCATGTGGATGAGAATGAACCTACACAAAAAATTTTGAAACTATTTCTAGAATAGGAGCAGTAGGGGAATCTACAAGAGGAGCAACAACTGCCTCATCAATAATATTTTTCTTCATAGAAGGAGAAGGAGGCCTTCAGTCTTCATCAGAAGAAGCAAAATCAGTAGTAGGACACATTGTTAAGTGTTGACAGAGTGAGTTCTTCCACCAAGTAGTAGAGGAAGTAGGGCAAGAGCCACAAGAATAGTCATGAGCCAAGTGACCAATATCAAAACAACATCTGCAATGAAAAGAAAGACCCTTGTAGTCCATGATCTAAGACCATGACCAACCATTAACCTACAAAACTACCTCAACATGTAGAGATTTCAAAAGATAAACCTCCACCAGGATCTTAGCAAAGGAGGTGTGAGTAAAATTCTTGGAAGCCATGTCCGCTTTCAAGAATCTAGCAAGAACATTACTAATTCCCTCATAGGTAGAGGATCACTATAATTGTAAGGGAAGATAAGGAAAACTTACCCAAACAGGCACTACATCAAAATATTAGTTGTGAATAGTTTATTATAATAGTAATTTAAAAAAATTAATTTAATTATTTAATTATATATGAGATTTATTTGAGTAGTTTTTAATTATTAAAGTAGACATGGTTGAGTGAATTTTACTATGTCTCCTATTTAATCTAGATGAAATTTTATGCCAATATGTTATATTTTAGATGTAGAATGGGTTTTTATTCATTTATATTTATAAGAATGTATCCAAATTTCTTCAAATTTTATTTGTATCACCAAATAAATTAAGGCATGGAAGCTCATTGGTGAAAGAAGAAATTTATTAGGAAAATATCTTCACCATGTGTCCTTGATAGGTTTATATGGATTAGGTTCTATTCTTTTGAATTAATCAGTAATTTAAACTCTAATTATTTATTTATTTATTTTAATTAAAAGAGGGTAAAAATTTATTGAATCAGAAAAGCATTACAAAGGAGAAGAAAACTCCCAACAAGAGCATCAAAACAACACCAAATTATGGAAAACCTAAGAAGCATCTCATGTCTTCCATAACCAAATCTTCAAGAACCAGATCCAAATCTTCAAGGAGGTTGTCCCAATCCGCCACATTCCAAGTCCCCATCTGCTCAGAAGCCCACCTAGCCAAGCCATCAGCCACCGTATTCCACTCCCAAGGGACATGACAGAACACAACAGAGTCTAAGGTAGTGCCCAAAGCAAGAATTTGCTTGATCACCACCACCAACCGCGAATTCACCTCCTCAAACCACCTCTTATTTAAAAGGTCAATAACCACTTGAGAGTCAGATTCACAAACAATCCTTCTCCATCCCAGAGCACAAGCCCGTTCCAAAGCGAGGAGAATGGCAGTGGCCTCCATGAGATTATTAGTATGCTGACCTCTATAAATAGAGAAGAAAAACACCACCACTCCTGAGCCATCTCTACCAATGCCACCCACACCAGCATGCCCAGGATTTCCTCTAGAAGAGCCATCAGTATTAATTTTCAGCTCCCCCAGAGCATGGGGACACCAGTGACCAGCCCGACTAACCTTCTCCCTCCTGCGCCCATGGCGAACAGTCCTCACGACTCCTTTCCCCACTAGGGATAGCCCCAAAGCACTAACAACTCCAAAATCACCAGGATCCACAGGAATAGACAAATCACACTTAGTAGCCAAAGTTTCCTGAAGACCCCCCAAAATTCTCAACCAAAGTTGACCAATCTGCAACTTACTATCCAAAAAAATCCTTCAATTGCGTTCCAACCAAATATGCCAAATTATTAGACTAGGGCCAATAACCCAAGCAATTAAAAGAAAATAAGTCTTAACTGAAGGAGACCCTTGACTTTCCTATAATTCCTTCAAAGAGAACAGATGTCTACATGGCATATGCCACAGATTCCACCAAAAGTGCCAAATGGCTTTGGCAAAGGAGCACTGAAAGAAGAGATGAGAAATACACTCTTCATGTCCAGCACACATAACACACATAAAAGGTCCCTGGAAACCACGCTTGCAGAGATTCTCCTAGGTAAGACATTTTCCTTGCACCGCTAACCAAGAGAAGAAATTGCACTTAGGCCATGCAAACTTATTCCAAACCTTCTTCCACCATGAGATCTCGGTACTCCCAAACAACTGCTTGTCAAGGACAGCATAACCTGAAGCAACATAGAATCTTCCTTTTGGATCAGAGTCCCAGGCCAACACATCACGCCCAGAGAGGGAACTACAAGCACATCTAGACAAAATCCCTGCAAGCTCCTGACAGTCCTCAACTGTGCCATCAGGAGGCCATTCCCTTGGGTCCTTCCACCTGAAAACTGAAGCCTGCCCCAAGGTTTGATGAGTTTTAAAATCAGCCACGTGACAAAAACCAGCCTCAGTGAAGTGATGCCACAAATTTTGCAAATGCGGATGTGAGGCCAAAATGGGAGGATATCCATCCCAAGAATCATGCCAGAAAAGAGCTTCCTTACCGTCAATACAAATCCAGAACAACCCCTGTTTGACCAACTTGGCACCCCTTTTAAGAGTGCTCCAAATCATAGAACCCTTCCCTTCAAGGCTAAAGAAAGCCACATCAACACTCTCGACCTCACCAAGATACTTAGAGGTAAGGATTTTTGCCCACAACTGATTTTGCTGAGAGCACCACCGCCAATATAGTTTCGCAGCAAGAGCTTGCCCATTCAAGTCAGTCCTGCGAAGCCCCAAACCGCCTTCCTGCTTCGGTCTACAGATGACATCCCATTTAACCAAGCTCCACTTTCTATGAAGGAGGTTGCCAGTCCAAAGGAATTGCCTAGACAATTTTTCAAAATCTTTGACAAAACTAGAAGGTGCAGAGAGAACAAAGCATCCATATAAAGGAAGGGCTTGTACCACAGACTTAAGCAGAGTCACTCCACCAGTAGAAGAGAGCCACTTGCAAGTCCAATGACTGACCAAATTCTGAAACTTATCCATAATCTCCTTCCAAAATATTTTAGGAAGCGAGCGAACCGCAAGCGGGATGCCAAGATAAACAAAAGGAAGAGTACCAATCTGGAAACGGAGAATACCAGCGATCCTCCTTTGAATAATCTTAGGAGTATTAAAGAAGTAAATAAAGGACTTCCCTTCATTGATTCGTTGACCTGAAGCAGCCAAGTAACAATCTAGAGTGCTACGCCATCTGACAGCTTTTTCAACCTTGGCACGGCCCATGAGAGCAGTATCATCCACAAACTATAGATGAGACTGGGAGGGAATGATATTTCCCCAACTCCACCCCTGAATCCAGCCACACTCCACACAAGATCTTATAAACCTCCCAAGGCCTTCCACAAGCAAAATAAACAAATAGGGAGACAAGGGATCTCCTTGTCTGAGCCCTTTAGAAGCCTTGAACAACTCAGAGGGTTCACCATTAACCAACACAGAGAAGGATGATGAAGTGACACAACTCCTGACCCACTCGATCCAATCACCAGCAAAACTGAATGCATCCAGAAGCTTGAACAAGAAGGCCCATTTAACACGATCATAAGCTTTAGCCATGTCCAACTTGATGAACATGGCTTTCTCTTTAGAGCTCGCCATATAATGTATGGTCTTGGCTGCAATAATTACATCATCCAAAATTTGTCTACCAACAACAAAACCCCCTTGTTCTTCTGAGATTAGTCTGTTTAACCAAGGTTTCAGCCCCTCAGCAATCAACTTTGTAATAATTTTATACACCACATTGCACAAAGCAATGGGCCTGAAATTATCCAAAGTATTAGCCCGCACCTTCTTTGGTATGAGGGTTAAAAAAGTAGCATTCATAGATCTCAACATTTGTTTGTTCAAGAGAGATTCTTGAACAACCGCCAGAAGGTCCAATTTAATCACTTCCCAAAACTCTTGGAAGAATTCAGCCAGAAACCCATCAGGCCCTGGGGCTTTTCCTCTTTTCATCTGAAAAACCACTGCTTCAAGCTCAGATAAAGGGATAGGACTGAGCAAAGATTCATTCATTTCTCTAGTAACCAAGGGCGGTATGCTACCCAGGATCAATGCTTCATCCTCCTCCGCCGGAGGGGAGTCCTCAGATAACAACGCAGAGAAGAAACGAATCAACTCAGTAGAAATAGATGCAGAAGACAAAAAAATCTCTCCATTCTCTAACACTAAAGAGGAGATAACATTACCTTGCTTTCTATCCTTCACGGAGTTGTGGAAGAAGGCAGTATTCCTGTCTCCAGCCTGGAGCCACTCAATTCTGGATTTCTGTTTCCAAAAAATATCCTCCCTTAAGGTCCATTCTTCCACATCCTTCACTGCAATAGCTTCAAGCAAACCAAGCTCCTCGGAGAAGCCTTGGTCCCGAATCTGCCAGGTAATTGAATCCAACTGAAACTGAGCATTTTTCTTTTCTTGAAAGAGATTACCAAAGTGCTGCCTATTCCAACGCTTCAACTTATACTTCACAAATTGGAGCTGCTTCGAGAAGGAGTACATAGCAGTCCCATGTGACGGCTTCCCAACACTCCACCATCCAAGAACTAAGTCATGAAGAGAAGCATCCCTGAGCCACAAAAGCTGAAACTTAAAAGACTGGTTCATACCTTGTCGAGGTAAAGTAGCAATAAGTTTGATTGGCCAATGATCAGAACCCCTGCCATCCAAAATCTCAGAGCTAGTCACCCACCTATCCCCCATCCAAAAACTGGAAACCAGGAATCTATCTAATCTTTCAGAGATAGCTGCTTCCCCACTTCTTCTATTACTCTAGGTAAATAGCCCATTACCCAGCTTGATGTCAACCAGGTTCAAGACTGCAATATTATCCTTCAGGAGAGTTGAAGCTGAATCTAGATGGGCATTACCACCCCTCTTTTCCTCTAAAGAGGTGACGGCATTAAGATCCCCAGCCAGAATCCAAGGAAGGTAAGGATCCAAAGACCTTACATATCGCACATGATCCCACAGCAAAACCTTACCCTGAAAGTCAGCTGGAGTATACAAGTTCGAGAAGAGAACTCTCTCCTCAGACTCCAGATGAGAAGCAACACAAGAAATTGAACCTCTACAATAGAGCCACCAAATAGGTCTGACTCTACGTGGGTCCCACAAACAAGCCACCCCACCAGAACTACCAGACGCCCCAACACATTGGCACTAACCGCGACTCCAAATCTTAGGAACCACAGCCAACATACTATCAATAGACAACTTAGTTTCCTGTAAGAAAACCACATCAGGAGAATGAGACCAAATCAAATTGCGAATAGCCTTTTGTCTAGGGATGCTATTCATATCCCGCACATTCCAAGAAAGCACAATCATCGAGGAGGCTGGGAGAAGTGGGTATCAATAGTCTTCACCGAACCTGACTCTACCAACGTCTCACCAGTTAGCTTGACTTTTTCCTGGTCCTTCTTTCTACCCACCTTAAGAGGTTTCTCAAGAGTCCCTTTCTTGAATTTTTTTTGATGTAGACCTAAACCAGGGGAGTGAGTCTTATGTTTACCTAGATCAGAAGCATCTTGCATCATGGGGAGAACTCCACCAATGTCCGCAAGCCCACCAGACACCTCCATCACCAAATCAGTCATAATCGAAGCAGGGACTAGAGAAGATTCAGCAGTAGCTATCAGAACACCCTGTACTCCAATCTGAATCAAACTTGGAGGCTCAGTAGAATAAACTCCAGGCACCTCCTCAGCTAAAGAATTCACTGATCTCTGTAGAACTTCTTGAAAACCCTCCTCTTGGACTAAATCTTCGAGTGCCTCAAACCTGTTGAGAGTCTCTTCCTCTTTCCTATCATTAAATGATCTTTTTTGGCCTCAAGTGCGATTTTGAGTCTTAACCGGGATAAATCCCTCCTTATCAGCCCCCCCACCCTGCATGGGAGCTTTACCCTTATCTGCATTCAAAGAGGGTTGAGAAGAAGCATTTCTTGTACCAAAAGCACCTGAAGCATGGGGACACCTCCGTTGGAGATGCCCATATTCATGAAAAACATGACACCTGAAAGGAAGCATCTCGTAGTCTAACGGTTGAGTCCAGGAGCAGGATCCAATAGTCATATCAATAGAATCTGGTAGTGGCTTACTCAAATCAATTTCAACACAAACCCTAGCATAAGAAAAAATTCTCTTATTCAGAGTTTGTTGAGAAGGACCAATAGGTCTTCCTAGCAACAATGCAATCGACTGCAGTATATCACTTCTCCAACATTCTAGTGGTAGCCGAGGCAGACGAACCCAAACCGGGACTCTAGAAGGTAATTCCTCTGCTGAGTTAAAGCCAGCATGCCATGGTTTGATGAACAGATCCACCTGATTATAGAAGTATATACCACCTTCAAAAGCCCTGTTTCGATCAGAAACACACGAGAAATCTACCATAAAGAAGTTATTTGCAGCCATTAGAATATCAAAGTCACCTTCCAGGTTCCATGTCTTACGAATCCAATTATCAAGAAATGTAAGGGAAACCCTCATCCCCAAGAACTTACAGATCAAAACATGGTTGCAATAGTATTCAATATCTTCAGCTACCGATTCTGATTGTATAACTAAAACTGGACGTTCTTGAGTCCTCTCCAAACATCCATTCACCTTTTGTAGTTTAAGGGTACCATTTCGAACCCCACCCAAACCAGAAGAGTGCTGAGAAGGAATTCCAGCATTCACCCCAGCCGAAGCAGAATCAAGGCCTGCCATATCAAGAGGCATGTGAGCAGCCATTTAAATCAATAATAAGAGGGGCTCCCGCAGCCCCCTGCACACCAGGCCAAAACCAAAGCTAGAGCCCAGGATGGGCGCACCAACACCAGAGATAGCAGAACAAAGGAATAAAAAATGCCTCTCCCCAAGCAAGCACCAAGCGCAAACCAAAGGATGCTTAGAAAAAGGAGAAAGAGCCCCGATTGGAACCCCCAGAAGCTACACACAACGTAGCACTAGAGGAAAAATGCGCAGCACCCAAAGACATGAAAAAATAAAGCAAAAAACGACGCTTGGTCCCCTTGACCCCCCGCGAGCATGCACTACCCCTGCGCACAAAAAAGCCAAACTGCAAGCTAGGGCACGTGTGCCCTAGCTCGCCCACACACACGCCATCGCCATCCTTAAACTCTAATTATTTTAAGAGCGTTATGCTTGTTTAATTTTTGAGCTATTTTAGTATGAAAAGAGATTTTCCCTAACTATTTTACTTTACTTATTGGACCTAATCACGCTACACCTATGCTCACTTAGATTTTTTTTTGGTTTTTGTCCCACCTCATAAGTATTTTATAAGCTCTCACACTTGGATTATAGAGATATACCTTAGATTTGACGATCATTCAAGAGAGCCAATAATAGTATTTTTTCCCCTACATCTAATGCATTGCAACCCAACAAAGATAACTCCCTCTAGAACAAGTCCCCTCTAATTTCCAATAAAATTATCCAATCCAACATGAGACTGAGATTTTTAAGATACACCATATGCAAAATCATCTACTATTTTAGAACTCTTGATAAAATGAATTAAATTTATTTGTTGAACTTTTTATAAATTGTTAATTTCTTCTACAATTTGGAATTGGATATTTCTTATGCTTATGTTGCCTCACCCTAAAATAATTATTTTCTTTGCAAGCTTTACTTGCATAGAGTGGATATTTGTGTATGTCATTGATGAAGGATTTAATCTTGTAGCCATTTTCATTTCTCAACTCTTACATATCCACAAAGGGGTTGGATTCCCTGATAGCATGACAAGATTAATGGCCTTTTGGTTGGATATATCACTTGTTCATAGTAGTGTTGACATTAACAACACCATGTTGCTGCTACATGTTAAGTGTGCTTGTGCTTTTTAAAATAAAGACCTTTCAAAATAAATTAAAAGCTCTTAATCCTCACTTGTATAAAATTTCTTAAGTGGGTTAATCCCTACCCTCAAAATGACCTATCCACTTCTTTTATACAATATTTATTTTTAATTGTGATAAATTTTATTATCTCAAACTAATTGAATATCACTCTTTTTCAATAATATTCTACTTTTTATAATAAAGATAATAATTTATTAATTTTAAGGACTAAAGATTAAAAAAACTTACAATCATTTAGAACTAATATGCTTTCATGTTTTTTATTAATTTTTTAACAATAAAATTAAATATTTATTAATATGTATGATTAAAAATGAAAAAAATTATCCTCAAGAAAGCCATAGATTTTGATTGATGAATAGAACAATTATTATTTAACATGTGATGGTTAGGGCCTAAAGAGAAAGCAATAAATATTTATTTACTTATTTCCTAAATAAACAGAGGAGAGAAAACAAAACCAAAGGCTAGCATCCGTAGGATGAAATTATGTATACAGTAAGAAAATTAGGAAGCAAAATATCAGGGTCAAACATATATTCAAGGTAGAAATGACAAAATAGCTGAAAGACTCACTTGAATTATTCATGAACTATATTACATATTTGATACATACAAATATCTAATCAATCTTCCTACAAATATGCTAAGGATTTTGGCACCTAATCATATCTGATTGACAAAAAGCAGTAGACTATTTACAACAAACTGAAAAGCAAAGACACCTCTACAATACCAACTGACATATTGACACATGATCATGGCGTCGACTTATATGCTTTCTTCTTGTGTGGGCAGCATCCATTCGGTGGGATGTCACCACCGCAACTAGGTTGTGATGGACACCGTGACTGTATCGTATCCATGCTTGGGATGAACTTAGCACGGTAATTACTATTTGCAATATGTTCATTGAGATTGTGCCTCCCGGGGACATTGGCAATATAAAAAATGCAGAGGAGGAGGATTGCCAATTTCTTAACTGCTGAGCTGTCCATTATATCTGAGAAACAACAATATGTACTGTAATGATTCAAACTATCTCGACTTGATAATTTTAGATAAAAATAAGCAAAGATATGTACCTGTAATAATTGAGTGTATCTCTTTGAGCTCTGCAACTTGTTATGGAGAAGAATCAACACAGAGTTCTGGTCTAATGGTCCAGAGAAGAAAGAATCACCCTAAACGTTTAATTTCTTCTGCAATTTCAAAATTGATACTGCCTACTCTTATGCTGCTTCACCGTACAAAATCTCTTGTGTTTACAAGCTCTTTAGAATTTGCTTCTTTATAGAGATCTAGTAGAAGCGTCATGGTGTATTCGCGTTACTTTGCATGAAGTCTGCGTGACAGCAGGATGAAGGTACGAGGTTTAGTCGTAGAATTGATGCGGATGCAGTCTTTGAATTGAATTCCATCAATATTTTACATGAGGATTCGCATACCGTTGCGATGGAAGAAAGAAAAAAGAAACTATGCAGATTTCTTCGCTTATACGCTGAGAATGCCGATGTCGTTGCAACATCAGAAATACAAAGTCTATTATATTTTAAGGAAGACGTGTATGATAGCCTTGCTAAGACAAGAAATCACATAAAGGAATCATTTTAAGGAGAAGCCGCTTAGGATTACGCAGCAGTGAGCTTCAAATTGGGAAGAAACTACTGCTTCTGAAAATTTTAAAAAGTGGCTTCGGTTCATTTCATGAACGGTTCTAAAATGGTGGATGATTTGACGTGCTGTTATGATAATGCTTAAATCTAAGTTTTTCGGGGGATAGGAGAACTATATCAGGGATTTCAAAGCGCTTTCGCTCGACACAAGGTGTTTGTCTTTGTGCATTGTATCAGAGGTTTCGAGAAAACTACTCTTGCTGTGGCTCTACCCAATGATTTTGTTTTATTATGTAGTTAATGGGAAAAGTTTTTTTTATTGTTTCATTTTAATAATATTATCATGATCAGTGTGTTAATTTTTGTAGCTTGGATAGGTGTTTCTATTCCCAAGAAATGTTTATTTAATTATTTAATTATTTTCTGGAGACTTTTAGAAAGGAGTGAGTTGTCTAGATAATTGATTCCTCTAGAGACTTCTAAAATCCAGTTAGTTAGGGTTATTAGAGTCTATTTAATCTTAGCCATTGATTGAGATTAAATTATGGCCATTGGTTTTCCAATAAGAATAGTATAAAAGTGGATCAATGGGCATTTGGAGAACACACATTCAAGTAGACTTGGAGTGATAGCAAGTAGACACACTTGAGAAAGACTTGTAGTGATAGAAAGTAGACTTGGAGCTGATTCTTGCAGTGAGAGCAAATAGTTTTGTAGTGATAGCAAGGGCGCAGTGATAGCATTGGGGATAGTACCTGTGGAATTTCAACAGGAGAAATTGAGGGAAGAATTTCCAGAGAAGAATATTGCCGGAGCTCTGCCAGTAAGAGGCAAGCAGATTATGTATTCCTCTATTTGTTAAAGTTTAATAATATTCCTCATCTGTAGTAGTGGTTTTCCCTTTGGGGTTTTTCCATGGACAATTTGTCCAAAAATATTGTGTTCATTATTGTGCATATTTTCTTCTCTATTCCTGTGAGTTTATTTGTGAAGTTGTAGTTGTGTTATTTTTCAGTATTTGTTGTGAATTAATTTTCCATAGTCAAATAATCTATATTAGATAGGAGATTAATAATCAGTAACTACAATAGAATTTTCACATGGCATCAAAGTTGATCTGAGGGCAGACAAGGGTCAACATAGGAAGGAAAATTGAGGATTTATAGAACCCAGTGCGACCTCTTCAAAATTATTTTTATTATTATTATTATTTTATTTTGAGATGGCCTCAGCTGGTTTAAGAGATTGATCAAGATAGATTGGATGGAGCCTCAAATTTTGGTGTCTAGAAAGCTAGAATTTCTTTATTGCTGGAAGAGAATGGGATCAAGGAATATATGACCAGTGTTGTACCTGTACCTACAGATCCAACACAGCTCTTAGCAAACAAGAAGAAAGATGCCAAGGCGAAGAGGCTGATTCTTGATAGTGTCAAGGACCATATTGTTCCGCATGTCACAAAGTTAGATACAACAAAGAAGATGTGGGATGCCATTCTAAATATGTACCAGAATGCTACCACTAACGGGAAGTTGATTCTCAGAGAAAAGTTGAGGAATACTCAGATGAACAAGGAAGATGTGACAAGTTACCTCACCAGACTCAAACTTGTCAAGGATGAGTTGGTAGCTATTTGAGATAAACCAAATGATGACGAGCTAGTGCGGATAGCCCTAAATGGGTTTACTAAGTAGTGGGATGTCTTTGTTCAAGTAATTAATGGACGAGACACCTTTCCAAGTTGGGATTGACTCTAGAGTGACTTCACTCAGGAGGAACTTAGACTTAGTCTTATAAATGGAACTAGTAGCAAGAGTTAGAAAAGTGAGGTGGAATAGGAAAACGTTGCCCTAGTAGGAAAGGGGAAAACGAAGAAGGGGTCTAGCAAAGGATCAAATCCACAAAGTGAGAAGAAGGATTTGTCTAAAGTCAAGTGCTATGGCTGTCACAAGTTTAGCCACTATGTCAGTGATTTCCCACAAAGTAAGAAGAACAAAAAGAAGGGAAAGAAGCAGACAACAACTTTAACAAGCACAAATGAGCTCTCTAGCATAATGGAGGATGAGTTTGCACTCATAGCTTGTATAGTTAGCTCAATCTCACAGGATGTTTAGTATATAGATAGTGGGGCATCATTTCATATGATAGGAGTTATAGAGTACTTCTCCAGCTATAAGGAGGAGGACATTAGAATTTAGATTGTTCTGGGGAACATGTCCAAGCTCAATCCTGTTGGGAAAGGAACTGTTCTATTTCAGAGGGAGAATGGGAAGCGAATTCCCATTCATGATGTGTTGCATGTGCTAGACTTGGGTAGGAATTTGATTTCCGTATCCGTCCTTCAGGATAAAGGTTACAATGTACTCTTTAGAGGGGCGAATGTGTTAATCAAGCACAAGGATTGGAAATCACCCACAACTATTGGAGTTAGGAGCAGATGGCTTTACAGGTTGCAGTTTGATACTCATAAGGAACTGATGAGCAACATTAATTATAGAGATCAAGGAGAGCTATGGCATAGGAGGATGGGTCATATACATCATGGAGCACTTAAATTGCTTCATGAGACAGTGACAGGTGTTCCAGAGGTGAGCACAAAGCATGATGAATTATGTCAGGGATGTGTGTTGGGGAAGTTAGAGAAAGTAGCTTTTCCAAGAAGTGACACTAGATCTGAGGGTGTTCTTGATCTAGTACATTCAGATATATGTGGACTAATGTCAACAAAGTCTCTCAGAGGATACGAGTAATTTGTTACTTTTATTGATGATTTCTCCAGGAAGACCTGGATATACTTCTTGAAGACAAGGGATGAAGTTTTTAGTTGCTTCCAAGAGTTCAAGGCTCTTGTGGAGAATTTGATAAGAATGAAGATAAAGGGTCTTTGGTCAGATAATGGAGGCGAGTACAAAGGGAAAGAGTTCCAAGAATTCTGTACCAGGGAAGGAATCAAGAGAGAGTGGATTGTCCCTTACAACCCGCAATAGAATGGGGTTGCTGAGAGGAAGAATCGGTCTATATCAGAGTTGGTAAGGGCTATGCTGCATGACTAGGATATGCCACATTACTTATGGGAAGAGGCATGCATTACAACATTGTACATACATAACAGAGTTCCACATAAGGTATTATGCAAGATGACACTAGAGGAGGCATTCTCAGGGAAGAAGCCGGATGTTAGCCACTTTAGGATATTGGGGAGTTTTGTGTATTGTCACATTCCAGGGCCTACACGTTCCAAGTTAGATTAGACTGCAGAGAGGGGGTACTTTGTGGGGTATAGTGAAACCTCAAAGGCATATCGGATATTTATTCGAAGGACTAGAAGGATCATAGTCAAGCGTGATGTCAAGTTCATGGAGGACAAGGCATTCAGGAGGTCAAGAGATTTGCTAGCAGATGATCAAAGAGAGCAGCTAGCTGAAGCTCCAAGGATCATTCAACTAGATCAAGGACAACAAAGCTTGAGTATACTTACTAGTACAAGCACATGCTTAGATGCTGAGAGTTCACAGAGTATGGAGCAATAGATGCAATAGATCCAAGAGATGCATCAGGGAGATATGGAGGTTGATACTTTATCCTCTATAGTTGGTAGCGGGAACCAATAGTCACAAAGGGATACTCAAGAGTTTGTGGGACCTCCTAGGATGAGTAGTAGACAATGGAAACAACCGGCCATGTACAATGACTATATGGCATTAGTTAGTCAATTGGTAGATAGTGAGCCTTTTAGATATCAAGAGGCCACATAGCAGCAAGTGTGGCAAGATGCAATGGTTGAGGAATATATCTCAATAGTGCAGAACAATGTGTGAGAGGTTGTGCCTAGACCAACAGATAGGGTAGTGGTTGGATCACACTGGATCTATAAGATCAAGCATAGCGCAGATGGTAGTATCGAGAAATACAAGGCAAGGTTTGTGGCCAAGGGGTTCTCTCAAAAGGAGGGAATTGACTATGAGGAGACATTTGCTCCAGTGGCTAGGTATACTTCTATATGAGTTGTGATCTCACTTGCAGCACATATAGGATGGCAGATCCATCAAATAGATGTCAAGACAGTGTTTCTTAATGGTGAATTGAAAGAGGAGGTATACATAGAACAATTAGAGGGCTTTATGGCACACAACAGTACAACCCACGTGTGAAGATTGAAGAGAGCTTTGTACGGACTCATGCAGGATCACAGGGCATGGTATGAGTGCATTGATAGACACTTGCAGGGAATGAGATTTGTGAAGAGTGAAGCAGATGCTAACCTCTACTACTTGTTGGTTGGGGGTGAGGTTCTCATTCTTGTTCTATATGTGGACGACTTGTTTTTAACAGGTTCACTGGGGCTCATAGAGGAGTGCAAGAGGGGACCTTGCAGCAAAGTTTGAGATGAATGATTTGGGGATTATGCACTACTTTCTAGGCATGGAGATATGGTAGTCAAATGGAGATATTTTCCTTGGGCAAGGGAAATACTGCAACAAAATCTTGAGGAGGTTTGAGATGGAGAATTGTAGAGCCATGTCTACTCTTATGATCACGAATTGGAAGAAGGTAGATACATCTAGGAAGAAGGATGTAGACCCCACCTTATACAGGGAGTTGATTGGGTCTCTCATGTATTTGGTCAACACCAACCCAGATATATCCTTTGCAGTAAACTCTCTTAATCAGTTCATGCTCGAGCCAAAGAGAGTGCATTGGACAACAACAAAGCATGTGTTGCAGGCAATACAATAGACAAAAGAAGCACTTCAGGGTGTTGCTTTAGTTTGGGATTCAGAGTTGTCTCTTGGTATAGTAGGAAGCAGAAGTTCGTGGCTTTGAGTTCTGCAGAGGAAGAATACATAGCAGCTAGCATGGTGACGTGTGAGGAAATATGGCTTCGGAAGTTGTTGGTGGCCTTGTTTGGTCAGAGGGTTTAGACTTTGGTGATACACTACATCAATTAGAGTTGCATCAAATTGTTTGAGAATCTGGTGTTTCATAATAGGTCTAAGCATATAGACATTAGATATCATTTCATTAGGAATTGTGTATAATGGGGGATTTTTTAGCTATAGTATATACCTACAGATCAGCAGGTAGCAAACATTTTGACTAAGGCATTAGGGAAGGCGAAATTCATCTTCTTCAGAGATAAGTTGGGTGTCATGCAAAACACCTTCCTAGCTAAGAGGGAGTGTTAATTTTTGTAGCTTGGACAGGTGTTTCCATTCCCAAGAAATGTTTATTTAATTATTTAATTATTTTCTGGAGACTTCTAGAAAGGAGTGAGTTCTCTAGATAATTATGTAATTAAATAATTGATTCCTCTAGAGACTTCTAGAATCCAGTTAGTTAGGGTTGTTAGAGTCTATTTAATCTTAACCATTGATTGAGATTAAATCATGGCCATTGGTTTTCCAATGAGAAAAGTATAAAAGGGGATCAATGGGCATTTGGAGAACACACTCAAGTAGACTTGCAGTGATAAAAAGTAGACACACTTGAGAAAGACTTGTAGCGATAGCAAGTAGATTTGTAGTGAGAGAAAATAATCTTGCAGTGATAGCAAGGGCGCAACGATAGCGTTGGGGATAACAGCTATGGAATTTCAGTAGGAGAAATTGAGCGAACAATTTATGGAGAAGAATCTTGTTGGAGCTCTGCCAGTAAGAGGCAACAAGTTCATGTATCTCTTTATTTGCTAAAGTTTAATAAAATTTCTCATTTGCAATAGTGGTTTTCCCTTCGGGGTTTTTCCACGGACAATTTGTTCAAAAAAATCGTGTTCATTATTGTGCATGTTTTCTTCTCTATTCCTATGAGTTTATTTGTGAAGTTGCAGTTGTGTTATTTTTCTATATTTGTTGTGAATTAATTTTTCAAAGTCAAATAATCTATATTAGATAGGAGATTAATAATCAGCAACTGCAATAGAATTTTCACAGAGTGTTCTCCAAGGAGTAGCAATGAAAGAGAGAAGAGGCTTCTATCAGGGTTTGGTATATCTTTTCAATGTTATATTATTTAGCCAATAGGCTATATTATGCATCAGCTTCTGGCCAGGAAGTTGTTTGACACCAGAATTGTTCACGCTAGGAAGTTTTGTCAGCCGTTTCTAACCACTGCCGAGGATATTTCAATGTTGGAAACATGGCCGCTTGGGGTAAAAACATTGTTTTACTGTTGTGGCATGTCTCTGTGTTTTAACTGCTCCACTTCATGCTCCCTCACCTTGCTACGGAGGTGCTTGGTGACCCTATTGGTTCTGCTTCATCACGGTGAATGTTTGTTATTAAATTCCTTAAAGCGAAAATAATAGGCCCCTGCAATTTCCATTTACATCCCGGCTCTTACGTTGATGGTTTCTTAGGGTTTTGTAATCAGGAGGATAAAATTTCTGCTTTCCACCACCATTGACAGGAGGAGGCAATTTATGGAAAATCTCGAGTCATTCATTAGAGAAGGTTTGCAACAAACTGAAAAGCAAAGACCTCTACAATACCAACTGACATATTGACACATGATCATGGCGTCGACTTATATGCTTTCTTCTTGTGTGGGCAACATCCATTCGATGGGATGTCACCACCGCAACTAGGTTGTGATGGACACCGTGATTGTATCGTATCCATGCTTGGGATGAACTTAGCACGGTAATTACTATTTGCAATATGTTCATTGAGATTGTGCCTCCCGGAGACATTGGCAATATAAATAATGCAGAGGAGGATGATTGCCAATTTCTTAACAGCTGAGCTGTCCATTATATATGAGAAACAACAATATGTATTGTAATGATTCAAACTATCTCGACTTGATAATTTTAGATAAAAATAAGCAAAGATATGTACCTGTAATAATTCAGTTATCTCTTTGAACTCCGCAAAACTTGTTATAGAGAAGAATCAACGCAGATTTCTGCTCTAGTGGTCCAGAGAAGAAAGAATCACCCTAAACATTTAATTTCTTTTGCAATTTCAAAACTGATACTGCCTATTCTTATCCTACTTCACCCTACAAAATTTCTTGTCTTTGCAAGATTCTTAGAATTGGCTTCTTTAAATAGAACTAAAAGAAGAGTCATGAAGTATTCGCGTAGGTTCCATGAAGTCTATGTGAGAGCAAAAGGAAAATATGAGGTTTAGTCAAAGAATTTATGAGGATGTTGTCTTAGAATTGAATTCCAACAACATTTTACATGAGGATTAGCAGACCATTGCGACGGAAAAAAACTATGTAGATTTCTTTGAGTATTCATTGAAATTAACGATTTCATTGCAACTTCAGAGAAACAGAGTTTATTTTATTTTAAGGAAGACATGTATGATAGCCTTGCAAAGACAAGAAATCACATTAATGAATCCTTTGAAGAAGAAGCCGCTTAGGATTACGCAGTAGTGAGCTTCAAATTCTAAAAAATTTAAAAAGTGGCTTCGGTTCATTTTATGGACAGTTGTAAAATGGTCGATGATTTGAAGTGTTGCTATGATAATGTTTAAACCTAAGTTTTACGTGGGTTTGGAGAATTGTATTGGGGATTTCAAAGCACTTTCCCTCGACACCAAGGCGTTTGACATTGTGCATTGTATCAAAGGTAGCGGGAAAACTATTCTCGTAGTGGCTTTACGCAATGATTTTGTTTTATAATGTAGTTAATGGGAATAGTTTATAGTTCTTTTTATTGTTTCATTTTAATAACATTATCATGATGAGTGTTCTCCAAGGAGTGGCAAGGAAATAGAGAAGAGGATTCTATTAGGTTTTGGTTTATATCTTTTCGATGTTATATTATATATTATGGAGTAAGTATTTATCTTGCATTTCTATATTAATTTTATTGAATTCAATTATGTTAAAGTAAATTTTAAGTTCGATTTCTAGTTCACCCTTTCTTGTTTATTTCCTCATCTTAGATTATAGATTTCATTATGCCTAATGGGAAAACTCTATGTGTTTCTTTATAGATGGAGTTTCTTAGTCTACATAGATCATGCTAGAATTCTTTAAATTGAATAGCTACCTCTCTAGGCTTTGTCATGTGTGTCATACTAAATAGGTTATTCTTGACTCGAGTTTAAAAGAGAGTCTCTATAGAAGTGGATCTCTCAAAGGATTCAAATAAAATAGTACACATTTCAATTGGAAAAATGAAATATACTCAATATGTTCTCTATTTAAATTTTCTCTATACTTACTATCCATTTTTATATTTTGAGCATTAGATCTAGGATTGCCCTCTGGTATCTCCCAATTGTAGTTCTAACATTCAATCCACTTCTAGGTCTCTATCTCTTGTAAGAAAGAAAGTTTTCCTATAGTTGTGAGTCTGATGACCAAGAACCTTAATATTATGGCACGCCCAACTAAGCTATGTAGAGTTGTTTAGCGAATCTCACATTTTCTTATTTGGATGATGCATTTGATGGTGTATCCCCTTTCTTTGATGACAGTAAAAATTTAAATTTATATTAGAAATATAAATCTAAATTGATATTAGGGAGAAAGCGAGAGTGGGAGAATGGGAGAGAGAGTGGGTTTAGGGTTTAGGGTTTAGGGAGAGAGGGAGATAGGGATGGAGATGGAGAGAGAGTGGGAGAGAGAGAGAGAGAGTGGGAGAGAGGAAGACAGGGAGAGTGGGAAAGAGAGAGTGGGAGAGAGGGAGAGAGGGAGAGAACTGAGGGGAAGAGATGCAGAGAGAGGGAGAGAGAGAGAGAGAAAGAGGGGGGAAGACCTAAGATGGAGAGAGGGAGTGTGGGAGAGAGGGAGAGTGGGAGAGAGAGAGAGAGTGTGAGAGAGGAAGAGAGAGAGAGTGGGAGAGAGGTAGAGAGGGAAAGACTTGAGAGGAAGAGAGGGAGAGAGGGAGAGTGGGAGAGAGAGAGTGGGAGAGAGGGAGAGAGGGAAAGACTTGAGAATGAGTCTAAATTTGCTAGTTATTTATTTTTTTAATTTATTGATATTAGAAGTATAAATCTAAATTGATATTTTTTTGTTGAAAATTTGATGATATGAAGAGAATGAGTTTGAATTGATACTTTTATTTGCTAAGGTTTAAGGATTGGGGGTATCTATTATTTCAAGGTTTGAGGGATATTTATTATGTCACATATTAAGAGATATCCATTCTACCAAAGCTATCTACAATATGATCCCCAACTCATTCATTCAGTTCCACATTTAAATGACCAAATTTTCATAGCCATTCAAAATAAAACACCTTTATGAAAATCAAATTTTCAATAATTTATTTTGTTTAATGTATTGCTGAATATTTTATGAAGCGTAATGACTCCTTCATAGAATAATATCAATTTCCTAACACTAGAACATAGGTATCATATTTCAAAAAATGTAATATAAATATTTTTAAAACAATATATAAATTTCAAATTTATTTAAAAAATGTTAAAAACTAACTTTATTATTATTTCAATTATAAATAATATTCTAACAAATAAACCTATATATCCAATGCCAATTTTAACTTAGCTTTTGGTTCATTAGATTAAATGATATAATACAAATATACATCAATATATTGCACATTGCTAAGTAAAGTTGAATTCACTTCTCAATCCTTCATTCATCCCCATCTACATATAATTACACATATTTTCCATATATGTATATTTTCCTATGCATTTAATTTTTTTTTTGTGTTCTATTATAGTCTCCATTCTAATACTTTCCTTCTACACCATAATTTTAGTAATTCACTATCTTAAGTTAATTAGTTGATCTTGCACTACTTAGAATTGACCAAAAGTTAAAAAATTAAAAAAATTTAAACGATTCTCAACTCTCACATAATTTGCTAGAAACGTTGTGCTACATTGCTTTAGATATTTTTGTATTTATTCAAATATGTTTTGGTATTTAAAACCATTCAATTTTATTTTATTTATATCCAATTTATATTGAAAAATCCTAAACATTAAGGGGAGAATTATTCTAAGAACACTTCTCCTTTCAACAATAATTATGCATTACTTCATTTTTAGGATATCTACACGTTCAAATAATGATATATTCAATAATTTTTATGATTACAAAGGTTTTCTAATGAAGGGAATCAACTTATATAAGAACTCGTCCTTACAATCCAATGATTTTCCTAAGGATTTTATCAATATTGCAAGTCATTATGATAGAACATACATGAGAGTTTTAGATAACATTAATTGTAGGATTCTATTTTAACCAATTTAATTATTAATATCACAAATCAAATTTACACCACTTGAGATTAATTCTCTAATCTGAATGTTCAAGACATTAAATTTTTAGAGAAACACATTTCAAATTTTAAAATTCTACTTTAAAACCACATAGAAGGAAGTACTCTCAGTTATAGTTCAAAAATATATAATAAAAATAGTGAACTACTATGTATTGGCCAATTGTTTTTTTTTTTGGTAAATTTCAATTGTGGTGATTGGACCCTCTAATTGATATCAAATTGAAAATTTATAAAATCAACTTGTTAGAATTGTCAGCTGTAGCAATCATGAACTAGTATCCACTAGAATTAGCTATGTTCTATTTTTTATTTATAGGATTCAATGTTATTATTGATGGTGTTTTTATGCACTTCTCAACACAGGTAGTGCATAGGCGCACTACCTCTCTTGAAAGACAATTTCCCACAATCAAGTTGCAGAACACTATCCCAAGGTCTCTCGGATGTCAGGTCATGACAGTGCTTAGATACCTCAGTAGTTTGATGTGATTTGCTGGAATCACAAGGTGGTCTTACAGAAATACAAAGTGTCGATGCGAAGCGTGAAGTTGGATCTTCGAAAAGGAGTTTTAGTATGAAAGCAGTTATGTGTTGGCTGTAGGTTCAAACAGGAGTCTCAAACTCCATCTAGTTGCAGATTTGGCTTTATAATGTGCAATGTACCTTGGTATTGTTCAGTTTCTAAAAAAGGTGGAAAAAAAGCGAAAGGGAAGAAAATTTTCTAAGTCTAAAACTTGCAATGAATAGTGACAATGGAGTTCCTGCAATGGACAATTCATTAAAACAATATCCCACTTAACCAGGGATTTCACAGTATCATGGAAATTGTGCTATCTTCTAAGGGCTGCAGACATCTCATCCTTCATCCACCACATACATGCATGAACTAAAGATAAGTGTTTGGGGTAGCTTTAATCAAGTCCAGGCTAACTTTGCACAGATATCTACCTTCAGCAAACAACAAAAAGTATGGACTAAGGGATCATCAACAACACAGGAATTTTTATAAACACCAAACAACATTCCTAAGATTTACCCAAATGCAATAAACAACTAACTAAATAGCAAAGAGATCTAAGCTAAACATCTAATATTGGAAAAGTGAATCAAATGACATGAGAGAAAACAAGGAAATGCACCAAGTCAATGCTATTTCTTATAAATTTCTGCAACATGTCTTTACAACAATTCAACTCTCACTTTTGCAAATGAGGGGAGTGCTCTATTTATAGTTTTCCAAAAGTCAAATGAATGGCCAAGATTCATTACAAAATAGGGTTTCACCTACCCCCAAATAGATTTACAATTTTAAAACATTCTTTGTCCTTTTCCCTATTTTGTCATCTAGTGGATGACACTATTGCCTTTTCGTCCTGTAGCTAATTGCTATTTTCTTGGCTGTAGCTACTCTTCTGGGAGGTCTTCTTCCTTGGCTGGGCTGTCCTCTTGCTTCTCAGAAGCTGCGTGTTCAATGTACTTGAGGATGACGGCCTGGAGCTTGTCTACCTCGAGGACTTCACATCTCAACGCTTGGTAGCTCCATTCTTTGGCGTTCTCTTCTAGCCGCTTCCAATCCTCGTCATACTTTGAGCCTTGGTCTCTCAATAGCTCTGATCGATCGAAGGCATGGGCAGCAAAACTCAAGAAATCCGTTGTGATATCTCTGGCTATCCCGTCCTTCATCTTTTACTCAAAGTATGACTTGATCTTTTCGGCGTTCAATTGTACCGTGGGCATATCATGGCCCGTCATTAACTTAAGGTACTCGGTGCATTCTCCCCGGATCTACCTTGTTCAGGATCTGCTCCATCCTTTCCTTCCGGTTGACAAGGTCTCTGCGCCATATTTCCACCAACCAGTGATCCTCTTTTTTCAGCTCTAGCTTTTCTTCCCACGTGCTTTCTGGCATCTGAAGGATGGCTTCGATTTTTGGGGCGGTGGAGTCGTAGATTACAGGGAAGTTCATGCAGAGTCTCTTCGTACCCTCCAGGGATTGGACCAGGTCTAGGAACTTGTTGGCTATCTGCATAGCCAAGCTGATCCCCTCGTTTCTGATGCTTATGACCTGTTGGAACCAATCCTCAGTGGTCCTCTCCAAGTTCTTCCTCCTTTCTAGCTTATTTATCTGCTCCTTGGAGAGTAGATGCGGTGCAGCTGTAGAGGCAGTGGGCAAGTCATCTACTGAGGACCACTGCTGAATATAATCAGTCAGGGCTGCAACCTGTGCCTTGAGCTCATCCTTGGTGACCTTGTCCTGTTTGATTAGATGCACCACCATGGCCACTGACTCTTCCAGATGTTCGACCTTCTATTCCCTGGTTGCTGTCCCTAGGTCAATTGTAGAGATATTGTAGCTAACTCCGGCCTGGCCAATAGTTGGTGTTGCTACTTGTGCTGCTCGGGAGCCAGAAGCGTCCTTGGTTATCTTGGAATGGACCTTAGGCTTCTTCTCCTTCTTTGTTTTGGTCAGGGATCGAGCCAAGATGGCTTCCAATCTCGACCTCGGGTCTGTCGGAACTGGGGTTGCCCTTTCAAGTTGCTTTTCCAACCAGTCGGGCATGGTAGATTTGTCCTTGGGTGCATCATGGCTGCCTTCACCCTTTTCAGTTAGAGGCAAGACTTTTGCCTCCTTTTCCTTTTGAAGCTCTTCCTCCTCTTCGTCAGAGTCACGATAAAACACGAGGCGTTTAGCGAGTGCCTTGGTAGACAACATTCGGGTGGGATCTTCTTCTCCCGCCACCTCTTCTTCTTTCTTTTCTTCAACAGCCTCAGCCTCGGGGCTCTTCACAATATGGGTCTCAGCCTCAGTGATATCCTTTTTAGGTTGCTCTTCTTGCGGTTGTCCCTCTTCACCATGCAGCGACTGTTCTGCCTCCTCTTTAACATCTTTTGGCTGCTGAGCCAACTCTTCTTCAACGTCTTCATCGAAAACCTGAATAATTTCCTTGGCACCCGAGCCATCCTCTCCATCCCCACTCTCGGAAGAGTCTGTCTCTTCTTCCTCGTAAGCCACCTTGTCGATGGTTTTGTGCTCGTATTCGGGGTGCTCATAGTAATCATCGGCCTCTTCCTCAATAGGCTTTGAAGCCTCCTGTTCCAACTCCTCCAACTCTTTGGAAATCTGCATTGTGGCCTCCATGGCTGGCGGTCCGGTTGGCGGTTGCGAAGGCTGAGCTATTGCGTGGGCTTGGGCAAGGGCTGTCTAAAGTGCGGGGTCCATTAGGATTTGTGAGAGCTCAGGGGGAAGACTCTATAGGTGTCGTGTAATAGCCTCGGGCACAGTGGAAAGGGGAACCGGCGATGCTATTGTTGCCAGAGGCAGGGAGGTAATGGGTGATATGGCAGCAGCAGAGGAAGGGGAAGTGGTCATGCTAGAGGAGGAGTCGATATTGATTATTGACCTGGCCGGGGGTGAAGAGGCAAGGTGAACAAAAATGTCCACCGCCTGTGGAGATGAGGCGATTGCGGCCTGAGAGGCGGGCAACACACCAGTCGGGGGAGGAAGGAGCAAGGGAGGTCGTGCCTCTGTTGTGATCACTGTCCTATTGAGCTTCTTGGGAGATGAGCCTCCCATGTCCTTCATTGCTTATTCTTTGGGGTCCGCAGACTGTGCCGTTTCTGCTTCTTTTCTCTTCTGGGACCTGGTGATGGGGGGAGACTTAGAAGTCTCACCAGCTGATGGGGAGGCAGCAACATCCTCCACGGTGCTTGGCTCGCTCTTGAGCGCTTCATATGTTAGAGCCACCCCCTATTGCTTTAGTTGTGCTACCTGCCTATCAACCCATTCCCTAGTGCGAGCTATAATCGGCTGGGTGATAGTATCCAAGTCCTCGACCTCTTGCTCGTCCCAATCGATGGACGGGATTGCCAGGTCGGCAACTGCAGGGTACCTCGGGTGCACAAGGGTGGACTCATCCTCCTCAAGTTGGTCAGGCACCAGAAACAGCTGCACCCTCCTCAAAAACTGCACGGTCACGCGCATGTAGTGTCTCATGCCGACCTCCTTGTCATCTTTATAATCTGCCCAGAAATATTCAACATGGTACTTGTGGGTGTACGCCGGCCCCAGCGCCTTCCTGACATGGCCATGTGGGTCCTTTCGTGGGTGAACCGTGTACCATTCAAAGTTATACTCTTTAAGTTCTTTCTCTGAGTTGCCGGTGCATTGAGATGTTTGCAGTCAATATAGGCCCTGGCCGAGGGTCATGGGATAGGGGATCCCTACTACGTGCTTGTTGCCAAAGACCGTTTGAATGTGTTGGAGTTGCCGGGAGAGCTCTAGGAGAATGATCATGTCGTTTGGGTATCTCAACAACTTGTTCGGCTGTTCCGTTAATCCTTGGGTGCAGATGTAAGTGAACTTAGGGAACTGAATGAATAGGGAGGCGTACTCCTTCAGGAGCACCCGGGCGCTGTGGGATACCCTTCTCTTGAAGTCCCTGGCTATCAAACTGATGATGTGGCCAATGAAGGCGTCATTGACCCGGCAGTACTCCCTTTTGAAGTTGCGGTATTGTAGTTGAGGGTACCGGTCAAAAGGCTTGAGCCCTCGTTTGTGATCTTGATCCGGTGCCATAAATAGCCCACTATATTGTCTCTGACTTGCGAAGGAGTATACCAGGTACGAGGTCATGTAGAACTTGGAGCTTTTCTTGACATTTACAAACTGCTCGTGGAAGCAGTTGCTGATGATTCTCCTCCAGTCGAATGAGATATTAGTTTTCATGTCCTCATTTCCTCGTATGATTTGTTCAATGTAGTAAGCCATCCACTCTTGGAAGTAGGCGGCTGCTGGGAGGCCCATGACCCTACTTAGTATAGTCACCAAGTCGTGATAATCTTCCTGAAAGTCACTGCGGAACAACTCTTGGGGAACCTTTGTAGCACTGCCCTGTTTCTCCTTAAGCCAGTAAATGTTAATTGACTTCTTGCAACCCAATGGATTGGCATCCCATGCTGCCTAACACTGCTCCAAAGTGGGGACCTGCATATGTGGGAATGTAGGAATGTGAAACATTTTAGTGATTCCTTCTAGAGACATGTCGGTGAGGATGTTCCTCTCCTTGTCCACGATCGTTCTGTTGTCCGTTTGGTAGGATTCTCGGCAAGCCATTACTAATTCAGGTGCTATTAGAGGCGGAGGGAAGCTGGCAGCTTTAGCGATTCCGCTTTGGCGTATCAACCTGGCATTCTTTGTTTTAGGGTCGACCTTGACCCTCTGGGTGAACTCATCTATGTCCACTTGGCTGATATTGGTATTGAGATCTCTTTCCAGTCAGTCGAGACCTTTCACTGGAGTAGCTCACCCTGAAATTGGAACTTCATCTGATCTTTATCGTCTCTCCTTCGAGTGGCTCTTCCAGATTTCTTGCCATTATCCTTTTCGACGGAGGCCCCTTAAGTTCCTTCAGCCAATTCCATATATCGTGCAAGCAAAGGGCGAAGTCAGCACAACAAAACATCAACAACGTTAATGTTAGTCCATATTATGAGCATATCATCTAAATAACCATTCAAATACATCATAAATTTTATCCTCAAATGATATCGATTTCATTTTAGAGCATTTGGACAATCAGGGCCCGGAGGGCTAGACTTCCCTAACAGGAATGCTATCAGGGAGGGAGAACAAAACCAAAAGTTCCCAGAGACCCCTGTTGGCCAAATTTTGGTATTTTAAGAGGCCTAAGATGGAGAACGACATGATTTAGGACATGGGTCAAAGTTAGATTCTGAATTTGAGTTGGTTTGGATTGATTTAAGGAACTTCAGAGGTTTCAGGCCGGAAGGTAGTTAAGGGGCAGCCGTTTGGGATGGCAAACAGCGGGTGGAAGTCCGGACGAGGAAGTCTGGTAGCGGAAGTCTGAGGGTCGGGGCCCGCGAGGTGAAAGAATGGCCAGCAATGAGGTATTTCATTTGGACAAGGCGGCACTCAGAACCCTGGGCCCCGGAGGCCAGGAGGGCGCGACGCGAAGGCCGCCGCATAATCTTTGACCATTTTGAACGGCGGCGGCAAGGAGAAGACCGGAGCCCGGAGGGTGGGGAGCCGACGGAGGTTCGCCGCTGAGAGATTTTGCAACGTTGATCAGCGGCGACGGCTAGGGGACCCCCGGAGTCCGGCCCACCGGAGGACGCATGATGACGGCTGCCGCGAGGTTATGGTAGCGATCGGGCGAAGGCATCCCCGGGGGCCGAAGACAGGATAGCCGGTAGGGTTCCACCGTGGACGACGGCGGAACCGTTACGGAGTTCAGAAGATGGAACTCCGGACGGCCGGGCCCGGAGGGTCCCGGGGCATGGCAAAGTTTAGGTTACCCCCAGATGGCCAAGGGAAACAAGGGACCCGAAGGGCGGGTGGCAGACTCGACTTCACCACCGAGGCCCCGACTAGCCAAACAGCGGAAAAGAGGTAGCGGAACCCCGACGTCCGGGGCCTGAGCACACAAACGGACGAAGACACGGTTTCAATTCAATCGGTTAAGGCGAGATCGGGGTCTGATCGCCGCGAGGTAGGATGGCTTGGTTAGATTTTAACGCGAAAAAATGTAACATGCATTCCGGGGACGGAATCCCGATGACCTGGGCCTGGCTAGGGGGACGGCCGCCGGCATGCAACCATACCCAGGAATGAACGGCGAAAGAGGGGACCAGGCCCGAGGGGGCTGGTCGCCCTACATGAAGAACGGTCGCGCAATGGGCGAGCTCTGGATCAACAAGGAGGGCCATTGCAATGGTTTTAGGCGATTTTAAAACATGGGTAAGGGGCGTCGCAGGGTGCCCTTCAATTTTATGCTATTTAATCAATTGTTCATTTAAACAAAATCCCCAAAAATGATCAAAATGATGGGAGGGCAAAGGAGGATGGCCTACCTCGGATACGCCAAGCGGGCAGGTTCGAAAACCATTAAGAATCAATGGAGTGAACTTTGATGATGACGATCGAGACGCTACAAAAGGCGGTGCTCTCCAGTTAATCGCTGCTCCAATTCGCCTCAATTCAAACAATGAAAATGACCGGCGAATTTGGGCATTATATACCTTAGGCGCCATTAATGCACTCATTAAATGCAGGTACAGACGCACCAAAAGGTTGGTGAAATTCAAATTAGGTCGGCGGGGGCGGATGAGACCTCGGGGCCTAGAGGCTGGAGGGACGCGAGACGACGGCCGCCGCGAGATTTTGCGTTGATTGGGCGACGACGGCGATGGCATGCTCGGGGCCCGGAGGGCGGGGCGTCGTCGAGAGTTCACCGCCGAAGACTCGCTTTGCGTGGGTGGCGGCGACGGCAAGCAACACCCCGGGGCCCGAGGGGCGGGCGACTGCCGGTGAGCCACCGTCAAAGACGGCGATCCCAGGACAGAAGTCTGGACGAGGACTTCTGGAGCCACGGGCCCGAAGGAGCAGGGGCCTTCCGGGAAATCCTCAATGAGTTCCGAACGGAAGATGGTAGGGCGGGCTCCGGAGGGCGGAAAGACGCTCGGGGAATGCCGCAAAGGGCGGCAAACGCAAAGGGGAAACCCGATAAGGGAATCCCGGAGGCCCGGGCCCCGGGGGGCCCAGGGTCGTCCAGAAGCAAACGAAGCCAAAGGAACCCATGAGGCCCCGGAGGGCAGCAAAAAACCAAGAGGGAAAGCATGGTTGATTTTAGGATGAAACATTAGAGCAATATCGACCACGCAGAACATCAAAAAAGAGGGGCACGCAAAACGAGGTAGCCCTGAAAGACCCGACAAGGAAAAAGAAAAGAGGGTCCCCATTCTGAACGGGGCGTGTGTGTGCTGAGGGCACAACAAATGGCGACTCTACTGGAGAATGCTCCGAAGCATTCTAGGGATAAATATTCATTCAGGACCAAGAATCTCTGGTTTCGCAGACGAGGAGCGGCTTCTAAGGATGAACCTGGGAGAACGAGATCCTTAATTGGGTCAGCTTACATAACATCTCGAAAGTGTGTGTGAAGTGAGTTCATTCCTTTCCTAGGGATAGTAACTAGGGTTATTACTTTAACCAAGTGAGCTACATAAGTTGCCTAACACCAAAAGTAACCTGGACATTGCCCCGCTGCCAGTCAGGCATCCATAGCCCCAGCAGAGTTGTCGCTACAATCTCATAGATATTGCTCTACTGCCGGCCAGGCATCCATAGCCTAGGTAGAGTTATCTGAATGCCCATACGGTCATTTATTTCCTTTTTTCAGAGTTTTTTTTCTTCCTTTTTTGCTTTGATATTTCATTTCTCTTTTACCATTTAGTTTGACCGGGTAAGCATTGAAGCCTACAATGGGTTTGAGACTGCAGTGGTCACTGGAGTAGACTTAATATTTTTCACTCACTTGGGTGTCGTGACAACCATAGCACGGTCCTTCAGAATTCATTATTATGTAATTTGTGTGAGATCCGAGATGTGGGTAAGAAGATCCGGTGAAGGGTCAAGTTCTGAGCAGAGTTCAGATAGGGAAATCATTCGCGGATAGCTTTGCAAAGACCAATAGTCTAGAGTGAATGTTTAGCCAAAGAACATGGAGAACAGACAGCAAAGTGGACCACTTGTCAGGCAAGCACGGCCATCGCGAAGGAGCAGGAAACATTTTCTGAAATAAAACTGCCAGAAGGGGAAAGCAAAAAATGACGCGAACAAAACACAAACAAGAGAGAAAGCAACTACTCTAACCTATGCATAGGTATTTACAACAAAGAGCTCGAAGGAGCTCAAGCCTGGTAGTAATGCTTCAGGTGCTGCCCGTTGACTGGCAACGGGACATTCTCACCGGTTAAGTTCTTTAGGCGGAAGGCATTATCTCCCAAAATCTCATCTATCTGAAAGGGGCCAAGCCAAAGCTTGTTGAATTTATTGTGTCCCCTTTCTTCTCATGGGCCTTGTCCCAATATAGGACCAAATCTGCAATCCTAAAGGCCTTGATTTTGGCTCGGCGGTCGAACCATCTCTTAACTATGCCCTGATGTTTGGCAAAATTTTTATTGCACGGTTTTGAACTTCCTCTAAATATAAGAGCTCAGCTAAACGAAGCTTCCCTACGATCTCCTCCTTCATAAAAATCATTGATGAACTGAAGAGTAGGAATCTTCAGGTGGATGGGGAATATAGGCTCAAGGCCATAGACAAGGTGGAACGGAGAATCACCAAGGGCAGCCTTGTGGCGGGTGCGATCAGCCCAAAGGGAAAAACGGAGCTGGGTATGCCAGTCCTTGGGATTCCTATCTAGCAGCTTCTTGATCACGGTAATCAAATTCTTATTTGTGGACTCGGCAAGGCCATTTCCCTGAGGGTAGTAATTGGATGAAAATTTGAGAGCAATCCCATAGTCAAACACCCAGCCAGCAAATTTTAATGAAGCGAAGGCAGGTCCATTATCACATACCAAAGCATACGGACAACCAAAGCGATTTAAAATAAAACTTTCTAAGAAATTGGTAACTACTTCAGTTGTACAATGCTTACAAACTATTGCTTCCGTCCATCTTGTACAATAATCAGTAGTGGTCAGAATGTACCTGTGTCCTGCAGACGATGGAGGGCTTACTGGACCTATGAAGTCAAGACCCCATTGTGCAAAAGGCCTTACCTCCAGCATGGGCTGCAGTGGGACAGCAACATTCCTCTCCTTAGTGGCAGCAGTCTGGCATGTATGACAGGAACGAACATGGCAATGGGCATCCTTGAAGACGGTTGGCCAATAATACCCTGCCCTTAATATCTGATGTGTCGTAGAAGAACCCGAGCCATGGCCCGTACCGAATTTATTATGAAATTCTCTCAAAATGTGTTATGCTTCCTCCTTGCCAAGGCATATTAGATAAACGCCCTCATGATTCTTCTTATAGAGAATGGACCCCTATAACATGTAACCACTACTTTTCAATCTTAGGGCCCTCTTCTGGACTCCTTACAGATGCTGTGGACACTTATGATTAAGCAGATAATAAACGACATCTTGGTACCATTCTCCCGGGGAGACATCTTCAAGCTGATATTGTTGTACCGTGAGTTCGGGTCCAGCTTCTGCTGCTGTTTCGGCCATTGTACAGGTGAGTGCCTGCCCTCTTACCAATTTCATTGGTTGAATCTCCATATCATATTCTTGGAGCAGGGTGACCCACTTAGCCCTCCGTTTGCCCAACTCATTTTGCATAAGTAATGTTTTGACTGCTGGGTCAGGAATAATAGCGAACACTTTGTTGCATAGAATGTAGTGTCTGAATTTCTTAACCCCCTAACGAGGGCGTATGCCTATTTTTCTATGTTGTGGTAACGCAATTCAGCATCTTTGAGGGGAGCACTCATGAAGGTGATCGGATGCTCATTCCCCTCGTCGTCCTTCTAGGTCAGCATGCTAGCACAAGAATGCTACGAAGCAAATGAGTAGATATAGAACGGCTTCAGATAATCTAGATTGACTAACATAGGTGCCTCAACAATGGCTCGTTTGATTTCTTCGAAGGATTGTTTGGCATCTGGCATCCATTCAACTTTGGCATCCTATTTGAGCATGGCATTGAGAGGTTTGACAATTTCCGCGAAACCTGTGATGCATTTTTGGACAAAATTAATCTTTCCGAAGAAAGACTTTAATTCCTTCTTGCTGCCTGGGGGCTGAATCTTGAGTAGCAACTCAATGCGTTCAGGATCAATGGGGATTCCTTGCTTTGAGATGATGTGCCCGAGTAATCTGCCTTCGGTCACTCCAAAAATGCACTTCTTAGGGTTGAGAGAAACCCCGAACTCTTAGCACCTCTGAAATAATTTACATAAGTCAGAGACGTGATCACCTCGCTTCTTGGAGAATATGGTCAAATCATCCATGTAGATGATTATGCATTTTCCAATTAGGTCTTTGAAGGTGATATCCATGGCACGTTGGAAAGTGGCACCGACGTTGATGAGCCCGAACGACATTCTTCTGTATGCAAACATCCCCCACTTAGTGGTGAATGCCGTCTTGTGGCGATCCTCATATTGCACCATTACCTGATTATACCCAGAGTATTCGTCGAGGAACGACATCATCTGGGAGCCTTTAACAATTTGCAGCACTTCATCCAGTGAAGGCACTGGATAGTTGTCCTTCTCTGAGGCGCGATTGAGATTGCAGAAATCCACGCACAATCTGATCTCTCCATTCTTTTTCCTGACCGGGACCAAATTGGCCACCCATGTGGAGTGCCTGACGGGAAAGATGATTCTTGCTGAAAGCAATTTCTGCACCTCCTTGTAAACGACAGGTTCTAGCAAGGCATTAATAGGGCGCTGGCGCTGGCGGAACGGCCTTACTTCCGTCTTCAGAGGGATGGTGTGCGTGATGACAGAGGTGTCGTACGTTTTCAAAGCTTCGTAGCTCCATGCCACCACGTCATGATATCTTTTCAATGCATCTGTGATTCCCTTCTTCTCTTCGGGCGTACATACCTTCCCAATAAAAACGTTCCTGGTATCCTCGGCCGTGCCCAGGTTGTGAGCGTTGCACTGGTTTCTTATAGCCTCCTTTTTTGTTTGCTGATCCTGATCCCTAATCTAATCCAGGTCGAATACACACTCCAACTGAACCATGCCTCTGGGGATCGTGTTGGTCTTGAGATTAATAACCCCTTCTATGTCCAATTCAGCCTCCTGTGGATCAGCTTTGTTAATTATTTGAGCTGCAAAGACGTCAGAACTTGTGATGAACTGGAGGATATGCTTATCATCATTGAAGACCTGTAGGTGAGTAACATTATCCGAGACCGATGGTGTGGATGTTAGTTCAATAGTGAACTTCTTGAGCCCAGACAAAGAGAGGGGCTATAGAGTGCTGGCTGCTTGAGCCAAGGCATCAACTGTGCGATTCTGAGCACGAGGGATCAATTATATGTTGAATGCATCTAGGACCTCTAGGAGATCCCACACCTTGTTTCTATAATTGGTGAGTCTTTGATCATGGCAGGAGTACAATTTCCTGACCTGCTTAACTACAAGTGCGAAATCCCTGAAGACTTGCAGCACTTTCACATTTTTCTTCAAGGCCATAAGAAGGCCAAGGACTAAGGCCTCATATTCTGCTACGTTATTGGTGCAATAAAACTGCAGCCGATGGGCAGCGAGAAATGTCTTACCCGTTGGACTGATGAGTTTGATCCCTGCTCCAGCTCCTTGCCTTGACTTCGATCCATCAAATCAGAGCGTCCAGCACGCGGAGGGTTCGTTGTCTTCGGGTGTGACCGAGCCTTCGTTCCCTTTCGGCTGGATGGTGGGCCTTGTGATCTTGGGGGGGTTTCTGATTCAGAGCAATGATCAATAGGTGGTTCTACTGGCGCCCCCTTTGGTGTTTCCGTCGGAGGAGCAGGGGTTTTCTTCACATGCTCCACTATTGCCTGGCATAGGCAACAGTCAAACTCGGAGTGAGCAACGTTGTGGACCCTACACCAGTTCACCAATAAGAGGTCTTGGAAATTCATTCTAGCTCCAAGGCTGAGCTGATCTCTTGCACATTTTTCCATGAACTCCTGGAAGCCATCGAGCAATCCCTAGTCGTCATCTTTATCTGGCTCATCATCAACTTCTACCAACATTCCTGCATCTGGGGGCATTTGCGCGAAACCCGCCGAAGGACTACACAATACCAGTAATACTTCATCTGCGCATTCTTCCTGAAGCTCAAGCTCATTTTGGTAAGCAAAAGGGCGATAATTCCCTAGGTCGGTCTCAGCGAACAACACCTCGTTGAGATTATTATATTCCGTGATCATATACTTCATACGGGGTTCACGGTCAATACGGATCTGATTTGGAAGCCCCTTCCATGGCAGCCACATGTGAGAAAGGTCGGTGGCAGTGTATCCGTTCAACGCCTTGGTGAACTCTCTCCCTAAAATAATTCCATAAGCATCGGAAATATCTGCCACTTGGATATTGACAACCTGCTGTATCCAGGGGTCCACAGCAATTTGCATGGGGATGCATTTATTTTACCTACGATGTTGATCTCTGTTTTGTCTAGCTGGGTGACCTTTCTCTTTGAAGGCATGGGAGTGATGCCAAGAGCCTTGCATACGGCCAAGGGCATGATGTTGGCAGACGCGCCTGAATCGAGTAGGCAGTTGTGCAAGTTCTTCCCAAAGACCCTAATAGTAGTCAGGAACAGGGGAGTTTTCGGTCTCCCTTGGAGGATGCCCATGGGTGTGTCCATTTGAGCTATCTAGCCTTTGTTCCTATCACTTCCCGTATCCTTGGTTTGCTTAAATTGCTGGTCCTTGGGAGGCTATCTACTAGCCCTTTCTGGCTCCTTTTCAACACATCTACTTGTCGACTGATCCATGGGCATATTATTCCTTCTTCTAGTGTTGCCCTGTATCTCTTGTTCTTTCCTGGGCTCCTCAAAGGTTACCCTCTTGGCTAGGGTCTCTTGCGTTCTGCTAGATGAGGGAGTCCCATTCAGAACCCTGAAGAAGGCGTGCCTTACGGTAGGAACCTTGAGTAATTCGAAGGCCAACAAACTAATTTTGACCTTCTTGAACTCTTCCGCCACATATTCACCCATTTGCTCGATTTCGGAGCTAAAAGCTTGGCCTATGGGAGAACTAGGGGTTTGAATCTTGGTTTGCCCAGGCGAATTTTGGGGTTGGCTCTGAGGCTGACCTTGTGGTTGGTTTTGGGATTGATTCTTATTGAGGTATTAGGCAGGTATGTGGGGTAGCCCTGGGTTATTACTGGCATTTGGATCGGGTAGAGTGGTGAAATTGTTTGGTGGGGTAGAAGTTGTGAAGAGTCCGCCAGCTTGTCTATTCCTGAGGAAATAGGGACTCGACCATTGATGGAACGTGTGGACCTCATCCACAAATGACTCTTCTTTATCCACCAGACCATTATCTACCAAATCAAAAAGTTGAGCTAAAGCTGATTCGTTACTTACCTCTTGCGCCTTCTCATCCTCAATAGGGGTAGGCTCGGCTTCGAGTTCATTGTGATTGCCTCGTGGAAACGGCGCCTGATTGACCACCAGACATGAGGAATCATAGGGCTCATATGGGACAATGTCCCTGCAGTTGGCATTATCGACGGCATTTTGTACCTCCACCTAGAAGATTTCAGTGGCTGTCTGGAACTCGAGACAATCTAGCTCAGAATGCTTGCTAGTTTTGTGAAGTCGGCACCATCCGGACAAAGCCGCTTCGGCCAGATACACACCGCTGGATGTTTTGTCATGGCCTGCTGGTTGATCGAATGGCGTGGGGACACCACTGTTGTTGGGCCTGGTGTTCCATGTGCGGTTCTACCTCTGAGAAGGCCTCCTTTCTGCATTTTGATTGGAGTTCTGCCCCCTCTCATAATTCTGCCCGGAGGAGGTGCCCACTTCACGATTGTCCCTGTTATCTCTATTGTCTCGAGACTCTCGACTGTCCCTGTTAAGGTTGGCCTAAAAATTACGTTGGGAGGCCTGCAGCTGATTATTCTGGTTCTTCAGATGCGTCATCTCTGTGGACATCTTCTTGATCATCTCGGTTAATTCTTCTAGCTTGTCCTTCTCGGTCGCACCTCCAGGCGATGGGGCCAGATTTTGGAGAAAAGCGGGTGGGGCTGCCTGCTGATTTTGATAGACTGGAGGAGAGTCTGGTCCCGACAAGTACAATGGCACCTGGGGTTGTTGAGAATATGCTTGCTATTGCGGAGCTATCTAGGAATAGTTGTACTGCTACTGAGGCTGTAAATAAGACATCGCGGGAGGTGCATAATTCAATGGCTACCCCGGATGTGGCACCATAGGCAATTGAGGCACCTAGTTCATGAGAGGAGTTTGGTGAGCAAACGCCTGATTAAGCCCCTAAATTTGTATTGGGTGGGCGACGGGCCCCAAAGAGGGCAGTGCGCCGGAGATATTTTGTCCTAAGTCTGCACTAGCGACGACAGCTTCTGCATAGGCGGTTAGTAAGGTAGCAGGCAGTGGGCGCATCCTTTTTACCAATGCCGACGTGAGGTTGTCCAAGGCCGCATAATAGACAGGGAGAGTTGCCACATCATTATGGACGTATGGATCCTGAAGCCTCATGTGAGCCCGATGGAAGCGATCATTGAAGGAGCCAATAGGTTCGTTGACCTCCCTTCTGATGGACATGAACTGCTGGTAAAGGTCCGCGAGGTTGACAAGGTTCTTATACTTTTGCAGGAAGGCATTCTTCATCAGGTTCCACGAGGTGATGGATCCCCTCGGCAGATTGATGTACAAGTAGAAGGCCTCTTCTCCCAACAAATGCGGAAAGAGGTGACACGCCACATCCTCGTGATCCACCTGCATTTCGGTAATCGCCATTTCGAATATCTTGATATGCTCTTCGGCTGTTCTTTGCATGTCTCGGGGATGAAACTTCGAGCAAAAGCCCTCTAAATTTTTAGGCATGTCATTGTAAATAGCAAAGTGTATCGGCGAAGGGTTATGCGCAAGCCAAGCCATGGGGGGAGGTGGAGGTGGCACTTGCTGTTGGAAAACAGGTATTTGGGGCTGTATTGGCAATACAACCACAATGCGGGGTTGCCCTTGAGCTATGGCTACCTGGACTGCGCCTTGGGCTGAAAGGGCCGGGAGAGGAGCGAACCCCTGGCTGCCAGAGGTAAGATATGCAAATGCTGTTTGAGATGGTTGGGTTGAAGGTGAAGGCCAGCCAAATGAAGGTGGGGGTGAAATGGAGGCGGATGGAATGGAGGAAGAGGAAGAGGCGACACTGCTTCCTTGAGCTCGTTTTGCCCTCGTGGGAGGCTGTAATTCTTCAAATTCTCCCTTGTTTGGTGTTGATCGTAGAATCCTTTGAAACCTTTCTGGAGAGAATGATCCGATCCTATCTAGCTTCGCTTTATCCCGTAGCTTAGTATTCTGATCGTGGCCCTCCTTCTAGTGCCAGTTCTGTTGATGGTGTTTTTATGCACTTCTCAACACAGGCAGTGCATAGGCGCACTACCTCTCTTGAAAGACAATTTCCCACAATCGAGTTGTAGAACACTATCCCAAGGTCTCTTGCATGTCAGGTCATGACAGTGCCTAGATACTTCAGTAGTTTGATGTGATTTGCTGGAATCACAAGGCGGTCTTATAGAAATACAAAGTGTGGATGCGAAGCGTGAAGTTGGATCTTCGAAAAAGAGTTTTAGTATGAAAGCAGTTATGTGTTGGCTGTAGGTTCAAACAACAGTCTCAAACTCCATTTAGTTGCAGATTTGGCTTTATAATGTGCAATGTACCTTGGTATTGTTCAGTTTCTAAAAAAGGTGGAAAAAGAGCGAAAGGGAAGAAAAGTTCCTAAGTCTGAAACTTGTAATGAATAGTGACAATGGAGTTCCTGCAATGGACAATTCCTTAAAACAATATCCCACTTAACCAAGGATTTCATAGTATCATGGAAATTGTGCTATCTTCTAAGGGCTACATATATCTCATCCTTCATCCACCACATACATGCATGAACTAAAGATAAGTGTTTGGGGCAGCTTTAATCAAGTCCAGGCTAACTTTGCACAGATATCTACCTTCAGCAAATAGCAAAAAGTATGGACTAAGGGATCATCAACAACGCAGGAATTTTCATAAACACCAAACAACATTCCTAAGATTTACCCAAATGCAATAAACAGCTAACTAAATAGCAAAGAGATCTAAGCTAAACATCTAATATTGGAGAAGTGAATCAAATGACATGAGAGAAACAAGGAAATGCACCAAGTCAATGCTATTTCTTATAAATTTCTGCAGCATGTCTTTACAACAATTCAACTCTCACTTTTGCAAATGAGGGGAGTGCTCTATTTATAGTTTTCCAAAAGTCAAATGAATGGCCAAGATTCATTACAAAATAGGGTTTCACCTACCCCCAAAAAGATTTACAATTTTAAAACATTCTTTGTCTTTTTCCCTATTTCGTCATCTAGTGGATGACACTATTGCTTTTTCGTCCTGTAGCTAATTGTTGTTTTCTTGGCTGTAGCTACTCTTCTGGGAGGTCTTTTTCCTTGGCTGGGCTGTCCTCTTGCTTCTCAGAAGCTGCGTGTTCAATGTACTTGAGGATGACGGCCTGGAGCTTGTCTACCTCAAGGACTTCGCATCTCAACACTTGGTAGCTCCATTCTTTGGCATTCTCTTCCAGCCGCTTCCAATCCTCGTCATACTTTGAGCCTTGGTCTCTGAATAACTCTGATCGATCGAAGGCATGGGCAACGAAACTCAGGAAATCCATTGTGATATCTCCAGCTGTCCCGTCCTTCATCTTTTCCTCAAAGTATGACTTGATCTTTTCGGCGTCCAATTGTACCATGGGCATATCATGGCCCATCAGTAACTTAAGGTACTCAGTGCATTCTGCCCGGATCTCCTTGATCCACTCTATATCCGGATCTACCTTGTTCAGGATCTGCTCCATCCTTTCCTTCCGGTTGACAAGGTCTCTGCGCCATATGTCCACCAACCAGTGATCCTCTTTTTTTAGCTCTAGCTTTTTCTTCCCACGTGCTTTCTGGCATCTGAAGGATGGCTTCGATTTTCTGGGCGGTGGAGTCGTAGATTGCAGGGAAGTTCATGCAGAGTCTCTTCGTACCCTCGAGGGATTGGACCAGGTCTAGGAACCTGTTGGCTATCTGCACAACCAAGTTGATCTCCTCATTTCTGATGCTTATGACCTGTTGGAATAATTCCTCAGCGGTCCTCTCCAAGTTCTTCCTCCTTTCTAGCTTATTTATCTGCTCCTTGGAGAGTAGTTGCGGTGCAGCTGTAGAGGTAGTGGGCAAGTCATCTACTGAGGACCACTGCTGAATATAATCGGTCAGGGCTGCAACCTATGCCTTGAGCTCGTCCTTGGTGACCTTGTCCTGTTTGATTAGATGCACCACCGTGGCCACTGACTATTCCAGATGTTCGACCTTCTGTTCCCTGGTTGCTGTCCCTAGGTCAATTGTAGAGATATTGTAGCTAACTCTAGCCTGGCCAATAGTTGGTGTTGCTACTTGTGCTGCCCAGGAGCCAGAAGCATCCATGGTTATCTTGGAATAGACCTTAGGCTTCTTCTCCTTCTTTGTTGTGGTCAGGGATCGACCCAAGATGGCTTCCAATCTCGACCTCGAGTCTGTCGAAACTGGGGTTTCCCTTTCAAGCTGCTTTTCCAACCAGTCGGGCATGGTAGATTTGTCCTTGGGTGCATCATGGCTGCCTTCACCCTTTCAGTTAGAGGTAAGACTTCTGTCTCCATTTCCTTTTGAAGCTCTTCCTTCTCTTCATCAAAGTCACGATAAAACACGAGGCGTTTAGCGGGTGCCTTGGTAGACAACATTCGGGTGGGATCTTCTTCTCCCGCCACCTCTTCTTCTTTCTTTTCTTCAACAGCCTCGGCCTCAGGGCTCTTCAGAATATGGGTCTTGGCCTCAGTGATATCCTTTTTAGGTTTTTCTTCTGGCGGTTGTCCCTCTTCACCATGCGGTGACTGTTCTGCCTCCTCCTTAAAATCCTTTGGCTACTGAGCCAACTCTTCTTCAACATCTTCATCAAAAACTTGAATAATTTCCTTGGCACCTGAGCCATCCTCTCCATCCTTGCTCTCGGAAGAACCTGTCTCTTCTTCCTCGTAGGCCACCTTGTTGATGGTTCTGTGCTCGTATTCAGGGTGCTCATAGTAATCATCGACCTCTTCCTCGATAGGCTTCGAAGCCTCCTATTCCAGCTCCTCCAACTCTTTGGAAATCTGCATTATGGCCTCCATGGCTGGCGGCCCGGTTGGCAGTTGCGAAGGCTGAGCTGTTGCGAGGGCTTGGGCAAGGGCTGCCTGGAGTGTGGGGTCCATTAGGATTTGTGAGAGCTCGGGGGGAAGACTCTACAGGTGTCGTGTAATAGCCTCAGGCACAGTGGAAAGGGGAACCGGCGATGCTATTGTTGCCAGAGGCAGGGAGGTAATGGGTGATATGGTAGCACCAGAGGAAGGGGAAGTGGTCATGCTAGAGGAGGAGTCGATATTGATTATTAACCCGGCTGGGGGTGAAGAGGCAAGGTGAACAGAAATGTCCACCGCCTGTGGAGATGAGGCGATTGTGGCCTGAGAGGCGGGCAGCACACTAGTCGGGGGAGAAAGGAGCAAGGGAGGCCATGTCTCTGTTGTGATCACTGTCCTCTTGAGCTTCTTGGGAGATGAGCCTCCCGTATCCTTCGTTGCTTGTTCTTTGGGGTGCGCAGACAGTGTCGTTTCTGCTTCTTTTCTCTTCTGGGACCTGGTGATGGGGGGAGACTTGGAAGTCTCACCAGCTGATGGGGAGGCAGCAACGTCCTCCACGGTGCTTGGCTCACTCTTAAGCGCTTCATATGTTAGAGCCACCCCCTGTTGCTTTAGTTGTGCTACCTGCCTATCAACCCATTCCCTAGTGCGAGCTATAATCGGCTAGGTGATAGTATCCATGTCCTCGACCTCTTGCTCGTCCCAGTCGATGGAGGGGATTGCCAGGTTGGCAACCGCAGGGTACCTCAGGTGCACAAGGGTGGACTCATCCTCCTCAAGTTGATCAGGCACCGAAAACAGCTGCACCCTCCTCAAAACTGCACGGTCACGGGCATGTAGTGTCTCATGCAGACCTCCTTGTCATCTTTATAATCTGCCCAGAAATCTTCAACATGGTACTTGTGGGCATACGCCGGCCCCAGCACCTTCCTGACATGGTCATGTGGGTCCATTCGTGGGCGAGCCATGTACCATTCAAAGTTATACTCTTTAAGTTCTTTCTCTGAGTTGCCGACGCATTGAGATGTTTGCAGTCGATATAGGCCCTAGCCGAGGGTCTTGGGATAGGGGATCCCTACTACGTGCTTGTTGCCAAAGACTGTTTGAATGTGTTGGAGTTGCCGGGAGAGCTCTAGGAGAATGATCCTGTCGTTTGGGTATCTCGGCAACTTGTTCGACCGTTCCATGAATCCTTAGGCACAGATGTAAGTGAACTTAGGGAACTGAATGAATAGGGAGGCGTACTCCTTCAAGAGCGCTTGGGCACTATGGGATACCCTTCTCTCAAAGTCCCCGACTATCAATCTGATGATGTGGCCAATGAAGGCGTCATTGACCCGGCAGTACTCCCTTTTGAAGTTGCGGTATTGTAGTTGAGGGTACCAGTCAAAAGGCTTGAGCCCTCATTTGTGATCCTAATCCGGTGCCATAAATAGCCCACTATATTGTCTCTGACATGCCAAGAAGTATACCAGGTATGAGGTCATGTAGAACTTGGAGCTTTTCTTGACATTTACAAACTACTCGTGGAAGCAGTTGCTGATGATACTCCCCCAGTCGAATGAGATCTTAGTTTTCACGTCCCCATTTCCTCGTATGATCTGTTCAATGTAGTAAGCCATCCACTCTTGGAAGTAGGCGGCTGCTGGGAGGCCCATGACCCTACTTAGCATAGTCACCAAGTCATGATAATCTTCTTGAAATTTGTTGCAGAACAGCTCTTGGGGAACCTTTGTAGCACTGCCCCGTTTCTCCTTAAGCCAGTAAATGTTAATTGACTTCTTGCAGCCCAATGGATTGGCATCCCACGCCACCTGACACTGCTCCAAAGTGGGGACCTGCATATGTGGGAATGTAGGAATGTGAAACGTTTTAGTGATTCCTTCTGGAGACATGTCGGCGAGGATGTTCCCCTCCTTGTCCACGATCGTTTTGCTGTCCGTTTGGTAGGCTTCTCGGCAAGCCATTACTAATTTAGGTGCTATCAGAGATGGAGGGAAGCCGGCAGCTTTAGCGATTCCGCTTTGGCGTATCAACCTGGCATTCTTTGTTTTAGGGTCGACCTTGACCCTCTGGGTGAACTCATCTATGTCCACTTGGCCGATATTGGTATCTGAGATCTCTTTCCAGTCAGTCGAGACCTTTGACTGGAGCGGCTCACCCTAAAATTGGAACTTCATTTGATCTTTATCATCTCTTCCCTGAGTGGCTCTTCTGGATTTCTTGCCCTTATCCTTTTCGGTGGAGGCCCCTGAAGTTCCTACAGCCGATTCCATATATCCTGCAAGCAAAGGGCGAAGTCAGCACAACAAAACATCAACAGCGTTAATGTTAGTCCATATTATGAGCATATCATCTAAATAACCATTCAAATACATCATAAATTTTATCCTCAGATGATATCGATTTCATTTTAGAGCATTTGGACAATCCGGGCCCGGAGGGCCGGACTTCCCTGACAGGAATGCTGTCAGGGAGGGAAACACGACCGAAAGTTCCCGGAGACCCCCGTTGGCCAAATTTTGGTATTTTAAGAGGCCCATGATGGAGAACGGCATGATTTAGGACGTGGGTCGAAGTTAGATTCTGAATTTGAGTCAGTTTGGATTGATTTAAGGAACTTCAGAGGTTTCAGGCCAGAAGATTAAAGGGGTAGTTTTTGGGACGGCGAACATGGGAAGAAGTCCGGACAAGGAAGTCGATAGTGGAAGTCCGAGGGGGGGCACAACAAGGTGAAAGAACAGGCAGCAATGAGGTATTTCACCCGAGCGGCTTTTCGGAACCGGGCCGGCCGGGAAGCGCGAACGCCGCATAATCTTTGAACCATTTGACGGCGGTGGCGGGGAAGAGAAGCCAGGCGAGGAGCCAGCGGAGGTTACAAGAGATTCTAATGTGTCATGGCGGCGGCTAGGGACCCCGAGTCAGCCGGCGGGCCCCTTGAGGCCGCCCGCGAGTTATCGTTCGTGGGCGGCGCGGCGTGAAGGCATCCTCGGGGCCTAAAGACAGGACAGCTGGCAGGGTTCCGTCGCAGACGATGGCGGAACCGTCACGGAGTTCTGAAGATGGAACTCTGGACGGCCGAGCCCGGAGGGTCCCAGGGCATGGAAAATTTTAGGTTACCCCTAGACGGCCAAGGGAAACAAGGGACCCAGAGGGCGGGCGGCAGACTCAACTTTTCCGCTGAGGCCTTGACTGGCCAAACGGCGGAAAAGAGGCAGCGGAACCCCGACGTCTGGGGCCCGAGCACACGAACGGACGAAGACATGGTTTCAATTCAATCAGTTAAGGCGAGATCGGGGTCCGACCACCGCGAGGCAGGATGGCTTGGTTAGATTTTAATGCGGCAAAACGTAACATGCATTCCGAGGACGAAATCCTGATGACCTGGGCCTGGCTAGGGGGACGGCCACCGGCATGCAACCATACCAAGGAATGAATGGCGAAAGAGGGGATCGGGCCCGAGGGGGCTGGTCACCCTACGTGAAGAACAGCCGTGTAATGGGCGAGCTCCGGATCGACAGGGAGGGCCATTGCGATGGTTTTAGGCGATTTTAAAACATGGGTAAGGGGCGCCGCAGGGTGCCCTTCAATTTTATGCTATTTAATCAATTGTTCATTTAAATGAAATCCCCAAAAATGTTCAAAATGATGGGAGGGCAAACGAGGATGGCCTACCTCGGATACGCCAAGTGGGAAGGTGCGAAAACCACTGGGAATCGATGGAGCAAACTTTGATGATGACGATCGAGACACTACAGAAGGCGGTGGTCTCCAGTTAATCGCTGCTCTAATTTGCCTCAATTCGAACAATGAAAATGACCGGAAAATTTGGGCATTATATACCCCAGGCGCCATTAATGCGCTCATTAAATGCAGGTACAGACACGCCAAAAGGTTGGTGAAATTCAAATTAGGTCGGCGGCGGCGGATGAGACCTTGGGGCCCGGAGGCCGGAGGGACGCGAGACGACGGCCGCCGTGAGATTTTGCGTTGATTGGGCGACGACGGCGACAGCATGCTCGGGGCCCGGAGGGTGGGGCGCTGTCGAGAGTTTGCCGCCGAAGACTTCGCTTTGCGTGGGTGGCAGTGGCGGCAAGCAACACCCCAGGGCCTGAGGGGCGGGCGACCACCAGAGAGCCGCCGTCAAAGACGGCGATCCCGGGACGGAAGTCCGGACGGGGACTTCCAGAGCCCGGGGCCCGAAGGAACAGGGGCTATCCGGGAAATCCTCGATGAGTTCCGAACGGAAGATGGTAGGGCGGGCTCCGGATGGTGGAAAGACTCCCGAGGAACGCCGCAAAGGGCGGTGAACGCAAAGGGGAAACCCAATAAGGGAACCCCGGAGGCCCGGGCCCCAGGGGCCCAGGGCCGTCCAGAAGCAAACGAAGCCAAAGGAACCCATGAGGCCCCGAAGGGCAGAAAAAAACCAAGAGGGAAAGCATGGTTGATTTTAGGATGAATCATTAGAGCAATATCGACCATGCGAAACATCAAAAAAGAGGGGCACGCAAAATGAGGCAGCCCCGAAAGACCCACTAAGGCGAAAGAAAAGAGGATCCCCGTTCCGAACGGGGCGTGTGTGTGCTAAGGGCACAACAGTTATGTTATGTGAATTTTCATATTTGAAAATTAGGCTAGTTCATTATAATACTTATTAAAAAAAAATCTTTCTTTCCCCTTTTTTTTTTTTGAAAAAACTACATTTTCTTCTATATGTTAGATTTCTTCTTAGTATTTGTTTGTAATTATTATTTTTTAATTCTTAAATTTTTGTTTATTGAAACAATATTTTCATATGAGATTATGGTTTTATTTTACTTTTACATTTGTATTCTAGATTTATATTTTTTTTTATGTTTTTATTTTAGGTCTAGAATTTTTTTTTAGACTATGCGAATCGGTTGGGTATTTATCCCCATATAAACTGTAGTGTGTCTGGTAAATTTTTTTATGTGACCAATGGCGCTGGCATGTGCCAGTACCATGGGGAGGGTGGGGAGACTAAACCTCATGACATCTTTCTTGCAATACGATGCTTTAGCCAGTCGAAGTAGGCCCACCACCCCCCTTCATGTGTAGATTCATCTATGCTAAAAGATTTGAATTCTAGAGGTCCCAAAGTGTTTAAGACCCATAGTAACAAATTATATATATATATATATATATATATATATATATATATATATATATATATATATATATATATATATATATATATATATATATATATATATATATATATATATATATATATATATATATATATATATATATAATGACATACATATACCACCTAGAGATATTGTTCATTATTTTTCAAGTTTGAGTACCTTGATGTCAAATGGACTAAAATAATTTCCTTAGTTTCTTTTTTGAGCGATTTCAATTTCAGATTTTAGTTTGTAAGACTTTTAGTGGAATTGATAGAAATTTGCCACATATCAAGTAGGAGCTAAATCAAATTTTCTTATCCATGGGAAATTTTTGAATTCATAAATTTTTATTTGGAGATTCCTATAAACATGAGATCTTATATGGTAGGCCAACTTTTGCTTTCTTTTAAGGAATTCCACTACTTAAAGTTTGAGTTCTCTTAGAGCTTGCAAAATGCAAACCTCTAATTGATATAGTCAATTAATGCAACTACTATCACGAGGAAATAAATAATAGATGCATTATGTGATTTGCTTGGTTGTAGGATGGTTTGTAAAGTTGTGTGATTTTTCAGCATAAAAATTCTTGCACTTAATGGGTTTCATGGTAGTACTTCGAAAGTGACTAAAAATTTCACAATTTGTGCTCATGTTTACAAATTTGAATATGGGATTATCTTCTAAGAGAATTTGGTAATACTCCACTTAAAAAATAATGTCAATCAATAATAAATTCAAATGCGTAGAAGAATGTCAGAAGAAAATATATAAATTTCACATGCTTGTATAAAACCTTATTCAAATGAGTATATATGTGATTTATAGGAGTAACTAAGAGCTTGTTGTAATAAATTTAATTACAACATATACCAAGTTGTCTATATTATAGTATTTATTAGCTACACATAGGTCCTTGATGGTCATATTTGCTAGTAATATGTTTCTTTGAGGAGAATTTTTTTTTTTTTTGACTTTTGGATTGTCTAAGATATATATGTATTTATCAATATTTGTATAGGTTTCCTATTTTTAAGTAAATTATTTTGAATCAAACGTTATGTTTCTAATACTGAGCCTCTATTTCATTCACTATTTGTCTATAGAGAAGGTGTTGTGAATAGGAATTGTCTCCATGATCTAGATGTATCCATAATTAGTAGGGAACATTAAGGGATAAAGAAAAACATTTCTAGAGTTAAATTCACCAAAATGTTCGTTATGAATAGTTGATTATAATTGTAATTTTAAAAATTAAATTAAATTATTTAATTGCATTTGAGATACATTTGAGTAGTTTTTAATTATTAAAGTAGACATCATTGAGTGAATTTTACTATGTCTCCTATTTAATCTAGATGAATTTTAAGGCCGCTTTGTAAGATTCTAGATGTAGTATGGGTTTTTATTCATTTATATTTATAAGAATGTTTCCACATTTCTTCAAATTTTATTTGTATCACAAACTAAAGTAAGGCATTAAAGCTCATTGGTGAAAGAGTAAATTTATTCTTAAAATATCTTCACCATGTCTCCTTGATATGCTTATATGGATTAGGTTCTATTATTTTGAATTAATCAATAATTTAAACTCTAAATAAAATTGAGAGCTCAGCTCTAATATATTAAGAGTGTTATGCATATTTTATTTTTGAGCAATTTTAGTATGAAAAGATATTTTCCCTAGCTATTTTGCTTTACTTATTGGACCTAAGCACGCTACACCTAAGCTCACTTAGAGAATTTTTTGGTTTTTGTTCCACTTCATAAGTGTTTTACATGCTATCACACTTGGGTTATAGAGATATACCTTAGATTTGAGGATCATTCAAGAGAGCCAATAATAGCATTTTTCCCCTATGTCCAATGCATTGTAACCCAACAAAGATAACTCACTCTAAAAGAACAGTCCCCTCAATTTTCCAATAAATTTATCCAATCCAACATAAAACTAAGATTTTCAAGATACACTATATGCAAAATCATCTACTATTTTAAAACTCGATAAAATGAATTAAATCTATTTGTTGAACTTTTTATATGTTCTTAATTTCTTCTACAATTTGGAGTTGGATATTTCTTATGCTTGTGTTGTCTCACCCTAAAATAATTCTTTTCATTGTGAGCTTTACTTGTATAGAGTGGATATTTGTGTATGTCATTGATGAAGGATTTAATCCTATAGCCATTGTTATTTCTCAACTCTTATCCACAAAGGGGTTGGATTCCTTGATAGAATGATAAGATTAATGGTCTTTTGGTTTGCTATATCACTTTTTCATAGTAATGTTGACATTAACAACACCATGTTGTTGCAACATGTTAAGTGTGCTTGTGCTTGTGCTTCTTAAATTTAAGACCTTTCAAAATAAATTAAAAGCTCTTAATCCTCACTTGTATAAACCTTCTTAAGTGGGTTAATCCCTACCCTCAAAATGACCTATCCACTCCTCCTTTTAGTAGAATATTTATTTTTAATTGTGATAAATTTTATTATCTCAATCTAATTGAATATTACTCTAAATAATATTATATTTTTAATAATAAAAATTAAAATTTATTAATTTTAATGATTAAAGATTAAAAAAACATACAATCATTTAGGACTAATATATTCTATGTTTTATATTATTTTCTAACAACAAAATTAAATATTTATTAATAGGTACGATCAAAATTGAAAAAATTATCTCGAGAAAACCACATATTTTGATTGATGAATAGAACAATTAATATTTAACTTCTGATGCTTAGGCGCTAAAGAGGAAGGAATAAAATATTTATTTACTTATTTCCTAAACAGAGGAGAGAAAATAAAACCAAAGACTAATATCCGTAGAATGAAATTATGCGCACAGTAAGAAAAAAAGGAAGCAAAAGAACAGGATCAAACATATATTCAAAACAGAGACGGCAAAATAGCTGAAAGACTCATTTGAATTATTCATAAACTATATAACATATTGATAAATACAAATATCTAATGAATCTTCGTACAAATGTGCTAAGGATTTTGACACCTAATCATATTTGATTGACAAAAAGCCGTAGATTATTTACAACAAATTGAAAATCATAGACACCTCTACAATACCTACTGACACATGAGCACAGCTTGGTTACGACTTATTCTAACAAGATCAGGGCGTCGACTTATATGCTTTCTTCTTGTGTGGGCAGCATACATTCGGCGGGATGTCACCACCGCAACTAGGTTGTGATGGACACCGTGACTGTATCGTATCCATGCTTGGGATGAACTTAGCACGGTAATTACTATTTGCAATATGTTCATTGAGATTGTGCCTCCCGGAGACATTGGCAATATAAATAACGCAGAGGAGGAGTATTGCCAATTTCTTAACCACTGAGCTGTCCATTATATCTGAGAAACAAAAATATGTACTGTAATGATTCAAACTCTGTCTATTTAACAATGGTAGATAAAAATAAGCAAAGATATGTACCTGTAATAATTCAGTGTATCTCTTTGAGCTCGGCAACTTGTTATGGAGAAGAACCAACGAAGATTTCTGCTCTAGTGGTCCAGAGAAGAAAGAATCACCCTAAACGTTTAATTTCTTCTGGAATTTCAAAATTGATACTGCCTACTCTTATGCTGCTTCACCGTACAAAATTTCTCGCCTTTGCAAGCTTCTTAGAATTGGCTTCTTTATATAGAACTAAAAGAAGAGTCATGAAGCATTTGCGTTAGTTTCCATGAAGTCTATGTGAGAGCAGGAGGAAGATACGAGGTTTAGTCGTAGAATTGATGAGGATGGAGTATTAGAATTGAATTCCAACAACATTTCACATGAGGATTAGAAAACCGTTGCGACGGAAAAAAACCTATGCAGATTTCTTCGAGTATACGCTGAAATTGCCGATTTCATTGCAATTTCAGAGAAACAGAGTTTATTTTATTTTAAGGAAGACGTGTACGATAGCCTTGCAAAGACAAGAAATTACATAAAGGAATCATTTTAAGGAGAAGCCGCTTAGGATTACGCAGCAGTGAGCTTCAAATTGGGAAGAAACTACCACTTGTGAAAATTTTAAAAAGTGGCTTCGGTTCATTTTGTCCCTCCAACATTGCATTTATTGCTGTTTTTCTTGTTCCTTCTCAAAATTTATTGCAAAATTTGAATTCAAATTCTTCCTCTCATGGGCACTCTTCCCAAATTTCGCACATTCATTGGCCTATCATCACTTGACAAGTGGTCTATTCTCATTGGTGGATCTTTAGTCCCACATTCACCCTCTTGGCCAATCTCTCATCAAGAAAATCTATAAAAAAAGGCCTTAATCCTCATTCATCCATCCACAACTTTTATGCAAGGTTACTCTATTGATTTGAGAACTCATCTTGCTCATCATCTCCATTGCATTTAAATCATCTTGAGCTTTGATCAAGGATTGGGAAAGGGTCACTTGCACATGTGACACCAATCCACTATGGAATAGGTAACTTGTGGTTGCTTTTATAATGCTTTCAGTTTTCTTTCATCCTTTTTTGGATTTTTGAAGCATTTGCAGGGTTTTTCATAGGGGCATTTTGATAGAGTTTGCAAAGCACTAACCCATTGCTTGAAGTTTACTTGTTTGCAGATTTTTATGGATGCCTACATTTGACGCTCGAAGGAGGTTCTATGGGCTATTCCGGGAAATATATATGGCCCCTCTTTTGTTTCATTTAAATGAGTATTGCGTCCATTGGCTATATTGTTTATCAGAATCTAGATATGAAATATTGCACTTTATACAAGTTACTCTTTTCTACAGTTGATGCAAAAGGCCTTTCTTGCTTTTTTGTTGAACAACTTACATTTTCTTCATTCTAGTTTTATTGAAACTGAATATCTAGTTTGTGTATCAAGTTCCCAATTTTCCATAACATGCATTCCTTGTGTATTTTGAATATGCTTCATATGAAAGATAGTCAACAGTGTTTTCTTCACTAAGTTTTTGAGAGCATTCTCATCCAGCTACGTATTCTCTTTGAAGATTAATAAAACTGAATTGCAAGAACAATATCCATGGCTTCGGGAATAGGGATTACTCTCTACGTGTTTGTGAAAGGAGTTTCTTAGATAAGTAGAATGGAGTCACACTTTGTCTTCACATCATTACTACTTATTCTTAGTTGATATCATTGTGGAGTTGCAGGTACACCTCCTACATTGTGAAGAGTGAGTCTCATTCGCAGTATGTGGTGGAACAGGAATACCAACATTGTTAGTAGGAACACCCATGTCTCCTTTTGTTGCTTTGACATAGCTAATCGCATACAATTTACTGAAACCATTAGTAAGGTAGTCAGTACTCTCGGCTGCATAACTTCAAAATATTTGGTCATTACACGGCACAAACTGCTTGCGTCTAATACATTCTTCTATTCTGATTTTTTTTCTTCTTAGTTCTGCGTAGGACAGCGCTGGTGATAATAAATACTGTCATTAGTATCTGACGTGTTATGCACAGCTGGTTCACATGCACAACCTAGCTAAGACTTGGACCTACCCATATAACCATGCAAAGAGGCATGTGTGACCGACGTACTGCTGCAAAAGGCGTTGTCACCTGTTCATTCACAAAAGACAATGTTTTGTTTTTATGCCTTGTCAAATAAAATTCTTGGCTGTAAATGAGTGGTTGAGAGATGGTGTGTTGCACGTAATAAGGAGGGAGAGAGACCTTCATTTAAGAATCTTATCTAACCATAGGCACCTGTCAGGAGCTTAAGATAGTTGAGTAGTGAAAATTAAATGCCTCTAGTCCCTGTTTTCAAAGTACCTCAAGGTTCCTGTCAAAGAAAAGATTTCCCTCATAATAAAATAGATTGCGTCCTCTGTCCATTATTATAATTATTTTTGCGACTAAACCCATTGAGATGACTGGTGTGTTTCAAATACAAGGGACTTTTTCATCAACGGAGTTGGTGAACAAATTCGTGCAAGGATCAACAGTCGGCCACCAAACTACAGAAGCTGAATTTAAAGTCTAAAGGCGCACAGTTGGTGTCTATTCTGAAAAATATATGATGCCATTTAACATTATTATTTTCTTTTAATTTGATGATTTGAATAGATTCGCCGACAAGGTCAACTCAATATTCCCTCCTGATATTAGCTTGATGTTATAAACTATTTTAGTTTTTATTCATCACTATGGTCACATATAAAGTTTAAAATTGGTGATAATGCCTTTTGAGGGATGTTATAAATCATTGTTTTCTAGAATTTGTGGTGATTCCTTTAGAAATATTTTATGATTGATAAGATTTATGAACTTGTAAAAGTTTGTTATATCATTTTTTATTATTTCAAACATTTGAAATTGATGATGATATCTTTGGAAAGGTTTGTTCTTTGAAGTAGATTCATTATTAGCTTTGTATTATAAATCATCTTCATCATTATGACCTTAGCTAAAATTTAAAATTTGTGGTTATGTTTTTTTTTTAAAAAAAGGACTCATCCTTTGTGATTAATTGATCTATTCAATTAAAATCATGTTATTAACCATCAAAATGAGTTTAAAATTTTGATCCTCACATAAGTATCTTTTGTTTGATAGGTACAAAACAAAGGAGGTACAAAAGCAAATGAAGGACAACAAAGGTACAAACGAAGGAAAGCAAGGAGAAGGCTAGAAAAGGAAAACAAAAGGAGGAGGATAGTTTGAAAAATCAAAGTGTTTTTCAACACTTTAAGTGTTTGTTCAACACTACTTCACGAAGTTGTTTATCTTTTCATTTTAGTACACTAATTTTCATTTGGATTTAAAAAGAACACTTGGTTTTTTGCAAAGGCTAAAACGAACTTTAGGATCACAAACTTACTAGATTTTGTTTGGGATGAATAAATTGAACAAGGCAATTTCTCACACTTCATTTGGTGCTTTAAAAAATGAACTCACAATTGCTTTGGAAGGATAAAATGAATGTGTGTTTGCTTTGGTTTGTGGTTACTTACTTAAACTAAAGTCATTGAAAAGGACGTATGCGCTTCTCTCACGCTTCCAAGCGATCTTGAGAATCAAAAGGCCTTTTTAGTGATTTTGGCGTAAGATAAAGTGATCACCTCCACACTTTGATTTGGGCTTAAAATTGAACATATTTTGCGAGAGTGATTAAACATACAGCATGTGTTCTCCCTTTGTTTCTAAACAAAGGGTGATCGAACTATGAGTGTGTTTTTTCGCTATTGTTTATCCCAAAGGGCCTGCCTTGGGGAAAAAGTACTCACCCAAGGGAGCGACTCAACTGGTAACACTCTAACGCCAAGATTATTTCCAGTTGGGATATAAATGTGGGTATTGATTAAATGCTAGTATCACGCGGTTGGCTCCGACAAGATGGATCCGAAAGGGTACTCTTGCCGTATGGGTCAATCTCCATGAACGGAAAGTATGAACTAGAACCCTTGTTTTGTAGTGGCTTATTGATCCATTGAGCGAGTTTATCAAAGTGGTGCATTGGAACTTAGATTCCAAGAAGTTACTTTCCATGTCTGATCTTGTTTGAAATATAGAGGTTAAGGCTTCATTCTTAACATACCTTTATATTTTATCCTTGGTTGCATGTAAAATCGTTTCTTCTACGAAGGGCATGAGGCAAGCCCACTAAGAAAAACATACCCATTAAGCTAGGATGTTGCATTGCTTGTGAGTCAGTTTGAAAATACATTGCTTGATCGAAAACAAATCAAAAAAAAAAACAAACACTTAACATCATCCAAATTTCAAACCCTCTTAGAGATAAATATCATTGACTCAATCCGTATGTTATTGTTTTCCCTTGGGACTCATGTCCTTAGGGGTTTCTAAACATTGGGTTACATCTCGATTCGTCTCCTTGAGTAAACAATAGGAAAACCCTTGTCTTAAGCTCATTAAATTTCCACATAACATATCTTGTGGGGTTTGAAGAAATTAAGACATTGGACATCTTAGTTTGAAAACTTAATCAAAAAAAGTGTTTTTGGTAAAATAAAGCCATTAAGCAAAAACTAAGCAAAATGAATATTCATGTGTGATTGGAGACTCACAAATCCCAAAGCAAAAAATCATTGGAAATCCTAAAATGAATGTTCAAATGAAATCATTTCTTGGTTACAAAGGTCTTTAGGAAGTATTTGCATGCTCTTCAATACCTAGGTCTAGGAAAAAAAAGTGTCTTTTTAGGTTCACCTAAGGATCAAAACAAATCAACCCTCTTTCATCCATCTTTCAAAACATCGAATCCATCTCACAAATCATCTTTTGGAAAATCTTGAAATCATCCTTGATACTAGGCTTTGTGGCAAAAAAATCAAAATTATCCAAAAACATTGTGACCAAGCCCTTGAAAACATTTATCAAAACACCTTTGGCTAGGCATGTGTAGATGCATCCTTTTGCATATACTTAGTCAAAGTTTTCCAAATCATCTTGCCTAGCTTAGTATATGTAGATGAATCCTTCTCCATATGCTTAGCAAAAGCTATCATCTTGTTTGAATAGGTGTGGGTAGATGCATCCTTCTCCTCACACATATTCAAATAATCATCCTTTGACCAAAACTATCCCTTAGATCATTATCAAACATCTTAGGGTCCTTTTGTTCAAAACCCAAAACAAAATCAAAATCAAAGTCAAGGACAAAATCCCAAATTCGAAATCCAATCAAATCCAAGTCCTAAAGCCTAGTGTCTCATTCAAGATTTATCAAAAGCCAAAACATTCATATCATTCATCATCATATCATCAAATTTGATCCCCAAAAAAGCATCCTAAAACTTTCACTTTGGGACATAAAATAGAGATTAATATGAAGAATCAAGAGATTCATCTCCCATATTCTTGAAGATTGATCTCCATTTAATGGTTCTAACTAGATCTCAATACAAGAAAAGTATGGAAGCCAACAAAGAAACACCCGCTTCAAGTGATCTTAGCCAAACCACTCCTAAAATGAATCCCATTGGGGATGGAAATCTCACAATTAGCCTTCCAACATCATCGTAAAACCCACAAGAGGAAACCCAAGGGGAGTATCTTACCTTTGGAATGTCTCATGAAGAAATAGCTGAAATGCTCCAAAATTTGGACAACCATAGAATCATCAACATCATGATGAGACTTAACCCTTCGTTGTACATGCTTGAATTAGCAAAACAAGGGGCCAAGTTACCTTCGGATTTTGATATGAGCACTATAGTAGAGACATTTTTTCCACCAATCTCATCCACCATCCCCATTTCATCTACACCCCCATCTCAAAATGTCATAGAAAATATCCCGCAAATCATAACATCATTTGCTCCAACTCAACCCAACATTAACAAGGGAAACAAATTTCTCAATACTCTTCAATCACATCCCCTTGTTAATAATCAAAACTTGGACGTAAACTCCACATTGGAACAAAACATTCCCCATAATCCATTACAAACAAATGTTCCTCTCACTTTACATTATGACCCATCATCAACATCTTTTCACAAAGCACCTTAAATCCCCCTCCTCACAAATTCACAAGAGGGAGACATGTTTGGACCAGGGGGAATTTTCAACACCACGACACTCTCGCAAGGATTCACCCCCCTTACATTTCCACCTCTCCCACCATCACCATTGTCATCTACACCACTCCTTGGTTTAGGGCTTCCCCCTCTACCAAGTATCAATCAAAACAACATCCCAACCATCAATCAAAACATTTTTCCAAATGCTCAAAACTTATTGTTGACATCACAACAACAAACGAAAAACACACAAGAAATGGCAACATCATCAAACACCCCCACAACATTGCAAAGCATGGTCTCTCAAGGGCCAATCACATCAACGATGCCACTTACCACATCAACAACACTATCCACCAATCAAGTAATCAACACAACAACACCATCCACCAACCAAATAATCAACACAACATTATCACTCACCACGAACACCATTCCAAATCCACCACCACCTCCACCACCACCAATGTTCACATAAAAAGATCCTTGAGGAAGCATTAGCCTCATCCACTATCCCCGTAGACCTCGATGCGGAACAATTCCAAGCTATGGTTGAAAACATCATAACACCTAATCTCCTTACATTTTCTAACCAAGATTTTCCTGCCCAACCACCTCACAATCGTGCACTTCACTTGGAGGTCATTGTGAACAAGAGAAAAATCAAAAGTGTTTTGGTGGATGGAGGTGCAGGTTTGAACATTTGTTCTCTTAGCCTCATCAAGCAGTTGAAAATATCAAAAGACTCCATCGACAAAGGCAAGGGCATCACAATAAGAGCATATGATGACCAAGAAAGATTGTCTCAAGGCACAATTACGCTCCCTATCCAAGTAGGTCCAACACTCATGGAAACCACATGTCAGGTATTGGACCTTGAATTTCCATACAATATCCTCCTGGGATGCCCATGGATTCATGCGATGAAAGTTGTAGCATCAACCTTCCACCAATGTGTGAAATTCACACATAATGGACAAGAGGTTACCATCCATGGAGATCCTGAGCCATTTTCATACTGCAAGAACCTTGAAGCCAAATATTACAAAATCCTCCAAGTGCCAAAAAATGATGAGGGCCCATCCACATCATACATCGATCCCACCACTCTCACGTCCACTTCTGCGACAGAGACACCTGCCATTCCCACCATATCTGATATCAAGCTCATCATCTAGGAGGACGGTTGTGGAAGTTATAGGCTCCCTAACAATGCTTTTGTGATAGGAGAGTTACCACAATCTCCAAGATCACGAGGATGCCCACAAGAAAATCAAGCTCCCACATCACAAACCTATCCTCAAAATTATCTTGAATTCACAAGATGGGGAGACCTTGGCCATGAGGTAATTGAAGCAGATCCATGATCAAACATGTTGTATCAAGATGAAAGACCGACATCTAATCTACCAATGGATGAAAGAAGCAAAGGCCTACACATGATGCTTGCGATGGGCTATGACTGCAATCAGAGATTGGGACAAAATGACAATGGGCTCATAATACCTATCATGCCAGAGACGTGACCCATAACAAATCTCGGTCTTGGATGTGCCACTCTGAGAATAACCATACGTGGCCGAAGTCCTTCGGTTAGAGCTGCTAATGTTTCTCCTCAGCTAGTACTAGTACAACTACACTCACCAATGGTCACAGGTAGAGACGCACATAATTTTATAACTGAGCCCTACATTAGTAATGATGACAAAGATACCTTATCCAACCTACCTAGGTTATTCGAAGATACCGCCCTGTGTAAGATTAGTACCATATCCTTTGAACCAGATAGTCAAAATCACGAGATCCGCTTAGTCTACCCCCAACTGATCGACTATGACCAACGAGGACCACCAGTTCTCGATACATTTGAAAATGATGAATCACTCTTAGAATTCATGAGATTGAGAGATAACATTCCAGATGGAGATCATAAAGCAGGCTTTATAATGGAGTTGGACACACACGCCTATTACGGGGAAATGATTGAATCCTTCAGTTGCAAAAGTGAGAAACTAAGAATCATATCCAAGTCCTTGAGTGAAAACCACACCGTGGCACTCTCTGACAAGAAAATAGTAAAAAGAAAGGACGTATCCAATGGTGAAAACCTCTCTGAGGCACCTAAGGATGAAGGATTCAATCTTCCCCTAAGAGCTATTCATCAAGAGAAGTCAGCAGTCTTGGCCGAAAAATGCAACCTAGTCAACCTAGGAATAGAGGAGACCCCGCATATCACATTCTATGCGGAATCACTATTATCAGAAGAGCAAGAACTCCTAGCAGCATTCCTAAAGGAAAGACAAATAAACTTTGCATGGAGTTATGTTGATATGCCAGGACTTGATCCAAATACTGTGGTCCACCACTTAGCAGTATATCTAGATGCAAAACCTGTTAGACAAAAGCTTTGAAAAATGCATCCTCAAATTGCTTTGTTAGTCAAAATGGAGCTCAAAAAGCTATTAGATGCTGGATTCATCTGACGAATTGATTATCCAGAATGGGTATCGAACTTGGTACCTATTTCAAAACCTGATGGAGCTATCAGAATCTGTACATATTTTAGAGAATTGAACAAAGCATGTCCCGAGGATGACTTTCCACTTCCCAATATCGATATGATATTGGACATGACAGTAGGGCATGAGATGTTATCACTAATGGATAGATTTTTAGGATACAACCAGGTTATGATAGCAAAAGAAGACCAACATAAGACATATTTTATTTGTTCATGGGGGACCTATTGCTAGAACATGATGCCATTTAGCCTAAAGAATGCAGGAGCAACATATCAATGAGCCATGACATTAATCTTCCATGACATGATTTACAAGATAGTTGAAGACTATGTCGACGACATCCTAGCCAAATCAAGAAAAAAGAAAAGATCATATAGCAACCTTAAGTGCTATCTTTGACAGATTGGAGGAATACAAAGTCAGACTAAATTCCAAGAAGTGCATCTTTGGCGTACAATCAAGTAAACTACTAGGATACATAGTGTCCATGAGGGGTATTGAGGTGGATCCGGCAAAGGTAAAAGCAATCCTCAAGATGGAAGCACCAAAGACATTAAAACAACTGAGGGGCCTCCAAGGCCAACTTCAATCCATCTGACGGTCCATAGCACAACTGGCTAACAAGCAGAACCCATATTTGCACCTTCTGCACAAGGGGGTATCATACAAATGGGATACAAAATGCGAAGAGGCATTAAAAAAGAAAGGAATATCTACTGAAACCTCCAGTGTTAATGCCACCTATCCCGAGAAAGCCATTGATCTTATATGTGTCAGCAATAGCAGCAATCCTAGGAGCTCTCTTAGCTCAGGATGATGAAAACGGAACGGAGAGGGCTATCTACTATATCAGCAGGACAATGGTTGGTTACGAGCTAAATTACTCCATCGAGAAAGTTTGCCTCACAGTAGTATTTGCATCCAAAAAATTCAGACACTACATGTTGGCACACAAGATAAATCTCATTGCAAAAATTGATCCCCTGAAGTATCTACTATCAAAGGAAATGCTCACAGGCAGAATGGAAAAATGGGTAATGATACTGTCAGAGTATGATATTGAGTATGTTGAAAGAAAAGCCATCAAGGGTCAAGTTATTGCAGACCAATTAGTATAAGCATCTATGTATTATGAGAATCCCCTTGTCTCAGAGTTTCCAGATGAGTGTATTTTTAACCTCAACATTGCTAATCACTGGAAACTATACTTCGATGGTTCATACACACATGGCTCAGAAGCTAGTGTCTTCTTCATCACTCCACAAAGGGATTGCATACTGAAGTCATACAAATTGGCATTTCCTTGCACCAACAACATAGCAGAATACGAGGCTTTGACTATAGGTCTCAGAATAGCAGTGCAATGGAATATCATAGCTCTCAAAGTCTACGGTGACTCACAGTTGATCATAAATCAAGTCAATAATGAATATCAGACAAAGGATGACAAACTAACCCCATACAAAAAATTGGTGGAGACTCTAAAGGAATCCTTCATCGACATAACATTTTAGCAGATTCCAAGAACCAACAACAGAGCTGCTGACACCATGGCTACAATTGGCTCTCTAGTAGACATCCCTCACAATGTGCCAAAATACAAATTTCTGATCGAGCAGCTTCTTGTTCCCACATTCGAGGTACTAGAATCAGAATATGTGTGTCAAATCATTGGTCCTGGCGATCCTTGGTAGCATGACATCTACACATATCTTCGCATAGGAGTCATACCCACTAACCTACCATCGAGCCTAAAATGAACCTTTATCAAAAAGGCATCCAGATTTGTCATCCTAGGTGATACCTTATACTTTAGAAGCATAGAGGGTACTTTACTACGATGTCTAAATGCTGAGGAGGCATTAACCACTCTAACCGAGGTTCATAACGGTATCTATGGCTCACACTCGAGCGGAATAACCATAGCCAAGAAACTTCTAAGGTTGGGGTACTATTGGCCCACAATGGAGCGAGAAGCACATGATCACACTAAAAGGTGTTTACAATGTCAGCAACATGGGGACCTCATCCATGGTCCAGCTCAAGAGCTTCACCTAATTATCACACCATGGCCCTTTTCGTAGTGGGGACTCGATCTCATTGGAAAAATCTCACCCACCTCATCCAATGGCCATAAATTCATTATAACTGCAACTAAGTACTTCACAAAGTGGGTGGAAGCCATACCCATGACATATATCACTGGGAAGAAAATCTCAAAGTTCATCCTGAACTATCTCATCTGTCGTTACAGTGTTCCACAAGCCATTATCTCAGATAATGGGACGCCATTCAAGAACCAAGAGGTTCACAACTTGTGCAAGAAATTCAAAATCTAGCATCGCTTCTCCACCCCATACTATCCCCAAGGCAATGGCCAAGCAGAAGCCATGAACAAAACCATCCTCAAAATCCTCAAGAAAATAGTCAATGATGTAGGTCGTGACTGATATCTGTAGGTTAATCCCGCCCTCTGGGCTTATCAAACAAGCATTTGCACACCCACTGGCACCACCCCCTTCTCCCTGGTGTATGGATCAGAAGTCGTACTCCCCATTGAGATCAAGCTCCCATCCCTTAGAATATCATTGCAAAATCTCATCACTGATGAAGACTATCGGGTATCAAGATTAAATGAGCTGGAGTTACTGGATGAGAGACACATAGATGCTTTGAATCATCTACAAGTCTATCAAAATAGACTCAAACAAAGCTACCACAAGAAGATTAGAAGCAGGACTTTCCAAGTCAGAGAATTGGGCTTAAAAGAAAACCAAAAGAATGTCCCAAATCATAGTAGCAAAGGCAAGTTCGAACCCAATTGGTTAGGGTCTTTCATCGTCACAACAAGCTATAAATCAGGGGCATATCAGTTATCAACGCTGGAAGGGGAACCTCTGCAAGAGCTAATAAATAGCTCCCATCTCAAAAAAATTTATGCCTAATTCTTCCTGGTATAAAACCAAAAATAAAAAAAAATCAAAAAAAGTCTTGAAAAAATGGTTACTTCAGTGAAAACCTAGCAAATAGGCATCTTGGTAACAACAAAAAAATAAAAAAAGCAAAAAAATTCAAAATATCATAAAAAGGATCAAAAATAGTAAAGAGAAAAAAATCGTCCTCTAGTGAAAACAACTTTCCATCCACCAGGATCTTTACGGCTTGATCTGCATCATCCATCCATTTCACTTTCATCTATCCATCACATCCATATCTCCATACATTACTCATCCACTCGCATCTGCACCATAGCTTGGTCCTGTGTTCGTATCATGATCCATCCTATTACTACTCGGCCCATTCTCAAGGTCAGTTTGTCCTACCTTTATCGGAGTAGTCAATTGCATCATGCTGGGGGCATGTTCCCATCAGATCGAATTCGTGTATGGTCTTAAAGTTCTCAAACATTAGAAAATCCAAAAACATCATAAAATCAAAAAATCAAAAAACATCAGAAAATCAGAAAATCCAAAAACATCAAAATATCAGAAAATCCAAAAACATCAAAACATTAGAAAATCCAAAAACATCAAAACATTAGAAAATTCAAAAAACATCAAAACATTAGAAAATCCAAAAACATCAGAAAAATTAGAAAATCTAAAAACATCAAAACATCAGAAAATCCAAAAACAGGTCAAAAAGTTATTCAAAAAGTCAAAAACAAGGTCGTCTTGTCGAACTACGTCGTCTCTGAGCTTGAACATAGGCAAGGTTGATCTTTGATCATCCCTCAAGACATTTAGGTCAGTCCTATAGGAGTCTATCATAATAAACTGAAATTTCATCATGTATATCATCATCTGTAAATCAGTCAAGTTGTCAGTCAAACTACGTGGTCTCTACGTTTATAACGTAGGCAAGGCTAATCTATCGATCAGCCCCTGAGATCCCTAGGATAGGTCTTTAAGTTAGTCTCTCGGTTAAAATCTCAAAAAATCCCCAAAACATTGAAAAAATTGAAAATCAAAACATTTGTAAAACCTTGAAAAATACCAAAAATAGCCTCAAAACATTGCAAAACATCAAAAACATCCAAATATTTGAAAAAATCCATCCGCCTCATCTAGCTTGCACCTGCAATAAACACCATTCATAATAAAGTGATCGTCATCCTCAACCTTTGGTGAAATAGTTAGAAACAAGTCTAGTAGGTTAAAAGTAAATCTCAAAAGCGTCAAGCCTCAAGTCTAAGTTAGTACGTAAACAAGTTGGTCAAGTCTTTGTGTCGATAGTCCATCATCCAAACAGTCCCATATCAATAATTTAATAACATCGTGTCCTAGGATGAATCCTTCCTAAAAGGGGCATTCGTTATCAGAAAGAACATTGTGGATAAATGAAATGACGTGCTACCATCCACTAACATGTCGTAGGATGTATCCTTCTTACAATGGGAATTATCTTTTGGCAATAAGTTTCAGTTCTTATCCTTAAAAACACATTCCCTTTTGGTTAGCGGTATTGAAGAACATCAACTTGTTTGTGTGCTTTATCTTTTTCTTTTGACTTATCTTATTGCTCTCAGTCCAAGGACCTCTCGATGATATTCGAATGAAGCATTTAGAGAGATAGGAATGGGGCAATGATCATTATTCTTTTGTCTGTTGTGCTTGTTGGACGTTCTTGTAAAATAACTTGGTGAATACTTTCTTTGTTAGATATGTATAGAGGATGTTTTGGATGGCTTGTTGACTATTGCATTGATTGGTTATACCTCTCCATGTTTTGGTTTGAGATGTTTGAAACTTCTAAAGTGCATCCTAGCAAGGTTTATGTATGTCAGGTGTGAACAAAAATACTCCTATCTATTTGCCGAGTCAAAGTCCATAACACTAAGTACAACGCCATCTTGGTCCTTCATACCTTCATGCATCGTGCTTAGGCGCGTTATCAAACATAAGGTAAGTAGCCCTTTTTAAATCCTAATCCTTGATAAGTGAATCATCATCATTTATCATCATCATCATCTATCATCATCATCTCTAATAAAGTCTCATCAGATCATGGACTTGTTGGATCCTCTTGTCATCATCTTATTTCCACACTAAGATCATCATCACAAATGCATCCATCATGCATCCATCCTGCATCCACAAACTGTCAGCATACCACATATCATTCATATCATACATAATAGGAAACATTGATCATTTCACATGCATTGCATTCATATCATCATCATAATATAGATCTGTTAGTCTAAGCATCTACATAAATCATACATTTGCATAATCATAGCATATCACATCATCAATCTCATCCATCTCATATCATATCATCATTTAACTTGTTTAGGATAATATAGATTTGTTATTCTAAACATCTTAAACTCATCTCATTTGCATCATCATCCATAACCATCCATTTTGAACCTCTATCACGAGATCGACCCTCAAATTGAATATTTTCACTCAATCTCTCGAGGGGGCAATGTACCAGTGTACTTTTTGCTGGGGCATCCGAAAAATCAGAATTTTTTTAAATTTTGATCACGGCAAGTTTATTCTTTGAAAGAACGCAACAAGTACATTGCTTCAAAGAGGGGCAAAATGTAGACATGCAAAATTAACATTGTGCATTCAATTGGGATTATTCATTAGGTCCATTTATCGATTGATCAGATTCACCTTCATTCATTTATCAGGTAATTTCATTAATTCCCATCTCCTAAGGTCATTCATTCAAAATTAAATAAAACATTATCATCAACCTTTTAATCAAATAAATCAAACATTATCCCTTTAATTAAATAAATCAAACATTTATTTAATTAAATCCAATCCATATTCCATCATTTTTTTGATTTAAATAAAACAAATATCAAAGTCCTAAATGTCAAACTAACCTAATCATCATTAAACTAACATAATCATCATTTATTTAATCTAATCCTGATTAAATGCTAATCTCACCCACTTGTATTATCTAGATTTAGCCACTTGCACAAATAAATCAATTTTATTGATTTATTAAAAACCATGATTTTCCCTCAACATGACAAGTTAATTTGTCCCTCCAACATTGCATTTATTGCTGTTTTTCTTGTCCCCCTCTCAAAATTTATTGCAAAATTTGAATTCAAATTCTCCCTCTCATGGGCACTCTTCCCAAATTTTGCACATTCATTGGCCTATCATCACTTGACAAGTGGCCTATTCTCATTGGTGGATCTTTAGTCCCACATTCACCCTCTTGGCCAATCTCTCATCAAGGAAATCTATAAAAGAAGGCCTTAATCCTCATTCATCCATCCACAACTTTTATGCAAGGTTACTCTGTTGATTTGAGAACTCATCTTGCTCATCATCTCCATTGCATTTAAATCATCTTGAGCTTTGATCAAGGATTGGGAAAGGGTCACTTGCACATGTGACACCAATCCACTATGGAATAGGTAACTTGTGGTTGCTTTCATAATGCTTTCAGTTTTTTTTCATCCTTTTTTTCATTTTTGAAGCATTTGCAAGGTATTTCATAGGGGCATTTTGATAGAGTTTGCAAAGCACTAACCCATTGCTTGAAGTTTAGTTGTTTGCAGATTTTTATGGATGCCTATAGTTAATCAATTTGAAGGAGATGAACCTAGGAGATGATTTATGAAAGATGAAATGTTAGGATGTGATTAAAATTGATTTATTTAATCAAATGAGATAATGATAGGTTTAAATTAAATAAAGTTAATTTATTCAATTTAAATGGATGATCCTTAAACATTGAATTAAATAGACTTGATTTACCTGATAAATGGATGAATGTGAATTTGATTTATTTAATGAGTGGATGAATGTGATGCTAATTAAGTGTACAATGCTAATTTCACATGTCTACATTTTTCCCCTCTTTGAAGCAATGTACTTGCTGCGTTGGTTCAAAGAATAAACCTATTGCGATCAAAATTCAAAAAAATTATGATTTTTTTGGATGCCTTAGTGGAAAGAAGTACACTAGTACATTGCCCCCTCGAGAGATTGAGTGAAAAGATTCGATTTGAGGGTTGATCTCATTATAAAGAGGTTAAAAGTAGATGGTTATGATGATGATGCAAATGAGATGGTTTTAAGATGCTTAGAATAACTAATCTATATTATCCTAAACAACTTAAATGACAATATGATGTGATGATGGATGATGTGATAATGCCTATATGATTATACAATGAATGCTTTATGCAAATGTATGATTTATGAAATGCTTAGACTAACAGTTTAATATTATGATGATGAAAATGCATGTGAGATGATATGCAAAATGTTGATGGTTTGTGGATGCAAGATAGATGCACTAGTGATGATGATTAACTATTCATGACGTGATGTTAGTGCGGAAAAGAAGAAATTAGGTGATGACAAGAGGATCCAACAAGCCAACTTTATTAGAAATGATGATGAGAAATGGATGATTTTCTTATCAAGAATTGGGATTTTAAAAGGGTCACTTACCTTATGTTTGATAACACAGATAAGCACAATGCATCAAGGTATAAAGGACCAGGATGGCGTTGTACTTAGTGTGATGGACTCTGACTCGACAAATAGATAAGAGTATTCTTGTTCACACCTGACATACAAAAACCTTGCTAGGATGCACTTTAGAAGTTTCAAACATCTCGGACCAAAACATAGAAAGGTATAACATATCAATGCAATAGTCAACAAGCTGCCTAAAACACCCTCCATACATATCTAACAAAGCAAGTATTTGCCAAGGTTATTTTATAGGAACGTCCAACAAGCACAATAGACAAAGATAATGATCATTGCTGCATTCTTATCTCTCTAAATCCATTTGTTTGGATATCATCGAGAGGTTATTGGAATGAGTGCAAAGAGATAAGTCAAAAAGACAAAGATAAAGTAAACAAACAAGTTGATGTTCTTCAGTATTGCTAACCAAAAGGAAATGTTTTTTTTAGGATAAGAATTGAAACTATTGCCAAAAGATAATGCCCATTGTAGGAAGGATGCATCCTAGGACATGTTAGTGGATGGCGGCATGTCATTTCATTTATCCAAAATGCTCTTTCTAATAAATAATTCCAATTGTAGGAAGGATACATCCTAGGACATGATGTTATTAGATGATTGAAATGGGATTGATTGAATGATAGGTTAGCGACACAAAGAGTTGGCCAACTTGTTTACGTATTGACTCAAACCTGAGATTTGACGTTTTTGAGTTTTCACTTTTAACCAGCTAGACTTGTTTCTAACTATTTCACCAAAGGTTGAGGATGACGATCATTTATTATGAGTGATGTTATTGCGGGTGCAAGTGAGATGAGACAAATGGATTTTTTCAAATATTTGGATGTTTTTGGAGTTTTTGCAATGTTTTGAGGCTCTTTTTGGTAGTTTTTGAGATTTTCAAATGTTTTGGTTTTCTATTTTCCAATGTTTTGGGGTTTTCTAAGATTTTGACTAAGAGACTAACCTAAGGACCTATCCTAGGGGCATCAGGGGGTGATCAATAGATTAGCCTTGCCTACGCTATACACGCAGAGATCATGTAGTTCGACTGACGACATGACTGATATACAAATGAAGATATACATGATGAAATGTTTGTTTATTATAACGAACTCCTAAAGGATTGACCTAGGTCTCTTGGGGGATGATCAAAGATCAACCTTGCCTATGTTAAAGGCTTAGAGACCCGTAGTTCGACAAGATGACTTTGTTTTTGACTGACTTTTAACCTATTTTTGGGTTTTGATATGTTTTCAATGTTTTTGGATTTTCTAATGTTTTGATGGTTTTGGATTTTTTGATGTTTTGATGTTTTTGGATTTTCTGAATTTGTTATGTTTTTGGATTTTTTGATGTTTTGATGTTTTTGATTTTTTGATTTTAGGACTTCAAGGATATACATGAATCCGATTGGATAAGAACATGCCCCCAACGTGATGCAATAGACTACTCCGATAATGGCATGACAAACTGACCTTGAGGACAGGTCGAGTAGTACTAGGAGGGATCATGATATGAACATAGGACCAAGCTATGGTGCGAATGCAGGTGGATGAGTGATGGATGGAGATTTGAATGCGATGGATAATAGAAATGTTATTCATGGATGATGCAAAACAAGCCATAGAGATCCTAGTGGATGAAAAGTGCTTATTTATAGAAGGGGCCTATTTTTCAGGTTTTCACAAAAGGTACCTGCCCAAAGTGCCACCGAAGTGGTTTTCACTAGAGGACGATTTTTCTTTTTACTATTTTTTATCCTTTTTCTATTTTTTTTGGATTTTTTGCTTTTTTGATTTTTTTTGTGGTCACCAAGATGCCTGTTTGCCTAGTTTTCACCAAGGTAACCATTTTTTCAGGACATTTTCTAATTTTTTGATTTTTTGGTTCTATACCTTGAAAGATTAGGCATAAAACTTTTTGAGATGAGAGCTATTGATGGGCTCTTGCAGAGGTTCCCCTTCAGGTGTTGATAACTGATATGCCCCTAACTTATAGCTTGCTATGATAACAAATGGCCCCAACCAATTGGTTTCAAATTTTCCTTTGTTGTTTTGATTTGGGACATTCTTTTGATTCTCCTTTAGTACCAATTCTCTAACTTGGAAAGTCCTGCTTCTGATTTTCTTATTATAGCTCATTTTGAGTCTATTCTAATAGACTTGCAAATGATTTAAAGCATCTATACGTTACTCATCTAGTAGGTCCAGCTCATTTAGTCTTGATACTCGGTACTCTTCATCCCTGATGAGGTTTTGCAGTGATATCTTGAGTGATGGGAGCTCAATCTTAATGGGGAGTATTGCTTCTGATCCATAGACTAGGAAGAAGGGGGTGGCATTGATAGGTGTGTGGATGTTGGTTCAATAGGCCTAGAGGATAGGATTAAGCTACAAATTCTAGTCACAATTTGCGTCATTGACTATTTTCTTGAGGATTTTCAAAATGGTTTTATTAGTGGCTTCTGCTTGGCCATTGCCTTGGGGATAGTATGGGGTGGAGAAGTGATGTTGGATTTTGAATTTTTCACATAAGTCACGAACCTCCTGATTTTTAAATGGTGTCCCATTATCTGAGATAATGGCTTGTGGAACACCATAGTGGCAAATGAGATAGTTCAAGATGAACTTTAATATCTACTTCCTAGTTATATACATCATGGGTATGGCTTCCACCCACTTAGTAAAGTACTTTGTGGTGGTTATGATGAATTTGTGGCCATTAGATGAAGTGGGAGTGATTTTCCCAATGAGATCGTGTCCCCACTGCGAAAAAGGCCATGGTGTGATGATGGTATGAAGTCCTTGAGCTGGAGCATGGATGAGGTCCCCATGCTACTGACATTGTAGACACCTTTTGACATAGTCATGTGCTTCTCTTTCCATTGTGGGCCAATAATACCCCATCCTCAGTAATTTCTTGGCTATAGTCATTCCACTTGAGTGTAAACCATAGATACCGTTATGTACTTCAGTTAGAGCGTTTAATGCTTCCTTGACATTTAAGAAGCACAGTAAGGTTCCCACTTAACTCACCAGAAATTTTGGGTTGTATTGCTATAAATTTAGGCATTCAACGCACCTTTATTTATATCCAAATCATTTTTGAAGGAACTCAATGCACCTTTATTTGTTTGTTCTATTTTTGCTCAACCATATTCATTGTATGTAGTTTCTTGATGTAGGTATGAAATAGGAGAAAAAGGAGTCAGTATTGTTGTAGCAACAGTTTGGTGCTGCCAATGAACAAGGGACTCAAATTACATTTTTTGAGTGAAGAAAAAGAAGAAGCTTTGTTTATGCTATCACATGTACATGTTTTTGAAATATATAAATGTGTATCATTCTCCATTTTCTCTGTTTTCCTTGTTGTCTGTTTTGTCTTTGTTTCTCCTTTGTCACTTCCTTTCAAACTGCCACATTCTGTTTGCACTTGTAATTCAAGAATTGTAGATAAAATTTACTAAGAGATTAGCTTAAAGGCAATAAAAATTCCATTTAATATAAGCCATAATATTGGGATATCCTACTTTGAACTTCAAAATGATCTCGAATTGTATAATTTGTTTAATATGTGATTAGACATAACTATTTAGTTAATTGGAAGAAATATATTTTAAATAGTTTATCCATTATCCGTAATTAACTGGTACAACTAATTGATTGATGGTGAAGCCTCTCGGCACAATAACGACAACTGATATAGTTGGGTAGTAAGATTTGTGGGGATACTAGAATTGTCTCTAGTTGTTACAAGAGGTTTGTATCATGGCCCTTTAAATAGTAAATTTTGCAAAAAAAAATTGGACGGTACATCATCGTAAACCATTAGAAGGTTGGACTTAAACAACAAACTAAGCTTTTCCTGTTTAAGTGATTGCGAGACCATTACTTTTTCCTGACATCCATTCCCTTCTGTTTCCATTGAAAAAATAGTTGTTAATGTTTTGATTTGATCACTATTCCCCAATGATCACATAAAATAAAGCTGGTGGCAGAGGGCACTCCTACCTACCTCGCCACTGTCATGGAATACCTTTGTCATGGAATACCTTGCCACAAAGATATTTTCACAACCTTTCTTGCTTTATGCAAATGGTTTTTGCGGCAAATAGAAGACATCGGTGTCCTCACAATGCAGTCAATGCAACAAATAGATTTCCCTCCCGATAGCTTTATTTGCCACATACTCCTGCCTGTGCCAAAATGGGAGCTTTGCAATAGGGTATGAAGGTACATTGTCCTCAAATATCACAGTTGGAAATGCTTAGTTAGACATGTATGCAAAATGTGGTAGCATAGACAAGGCACATGAGCTATTTGACCACATGCCTCAAATAAATCTGGTCTCATGGTATGTTATCATTGCAGCATATACACACAATGCATTTGTTGAAAAGGATTTAGAGACTTTCAACCAAATACGATTGGCTAGTGTAAAGCCACACTCCACAACCTTTGCCAGCATTCTCCCAACCTTTGTGAAAATGGGAGCTTTGGAACAGGGTATAGACATCCATCACCATAGAGAAGTTTTATCAGATGTTGTAGCTGCAACTGCCCTTGTAGACATATATAAAAAATGTGTAAGCTTAGACAAGGCACGTGAACTATTTGATAGGATGCCTCCAAGAATTGTTTGACAAAATGCCATAATTGTAGGATATGCAAAATGTGAATGCATAGACAAGGCACGTGAACTGTTTGACAGAATACCTCAAAGAAATATGTTCTCATGCAATGCCTTAATTGCAGGATATTAGAAAAGTGGATTGAGGATCTCTTCTTCAGTTCACGGAGTATAAAAAATTTCAATGATGGGTTGTAAAAATTGACCCGATCTCTGAATATCTGCAACTTTTTTATCCTGCACTATGAATCTAGTCTCAATGTCAGGAATAATATCAATCAAAGAAAACCCATAGCACTTAAATCCATCAAAAGAAACAATACTTGTTGGAATTTAAACCTAACTGCTGCCATCACCACCAGCCATTGCCCACGATATTGCAATAAATAATGGTACCATTGCGATACTGCGGGAGACCCCCGTAGCCTTGTGTTTCATCATCACCGCCAGCCGTTATCTGTGTCATCTTCAAACCGTTGCCAGCGATATCGTAATATGGGTTGTTACCCATTGCGATACAACGGGGAACCATCTTCCAAGCTGCCTCTGCCAGTGGATATTTCATAGTACAGAAAATTTGATATTTAAGTTTTATTATTAATGAAAAGGACATTTTATTAAATATGTTTTGTTCGGGAAAAGTTAGTTAGGTAATTTTTAATAAATTCTATCTCGTGCCCTCCCTTCCGTGAATTTTTTTCACGTGTTTTTTAACTTTTACCTATGTTTTGTATATGTAATTTAATTTTGAGTTTTTAATGTGAATGTGAGCATACAAAAAATTAATGAGCAGCAGCTCTGTATTAAAGGTATTTTTTTAAGTTTTAATTTTTCTGTGAAAATTCCTCTGCCTCTGGCCTTCACATGGTATCAAAGCTAGTTCGATTATCAGAGCCAAGTTTATCAAAGCAGATTATCTGGGTAAATTTCAAAAATGGCAGCAAGCACAAGGTTGACAAACCCACAAATTCCATAGTTTAATGGGAAGAATTATGAGTATTGGTCAATTATCATGAAAGTACTATTTAGCTTACAAGTTATATGGGACTTAGTAGAGAATGGATTTCCAGAGCTAGTAGATGCAGTAGCATACAATGCTTTAACACAAGCAGAGAAAGACTTATTAAAAGACACAAGGAAGAAAGACTCAAAGGCTTTATTTTATCTATTTCAAGTTGTACATGAGAGCATTTTTCCAAGGATTTCAGCAACAACAAAGTCCAAACAAGCATGGGACATACTTCAAACAACCTATCAAGGCATGGCAAAAGTTAAAACAACAAAGCTACAAATGCTGAGAAGAGATTTTGAAACAATATGTATGAAGGACAATGAATTTGTAGATTCATTCTACACCCAAGTCATTGGGGTGGTTAATCAAATTAGGTCTCATGGAGAGAATTTGGAAGATACCAGAATTGTTGAAAATATTTTAAGGAGTTTGCCCACAAAATTTCTACCAGTTGTAGTTGCTATAGAGGAGACAAAGAATCTCTCACAGTTCTTAGTTGATGAGTTGTATGCATCTCTAATTTCTCATGAACACAGGCTGAAGAGGTCAGCAGATACATCACTGGAGCATGCTTTCAAAACTCAGGCTTCAGTCAGTCAAGGAAGAAACTCTTACAGAGGTGAAAGATACAGTCTATCAAGTTCAAGTGGAAGAGGCAGCAATCAAGGCTCAAGCCAAAACCCAACATAGAATCAGTCACAAAATCAAAGGTATGATAAATATCAAGTCCAATGTCACTACTGTAAAAAATATGGGCATTATATGAATGAGTGTAGAAAGAAGCAGTATGATAATAATAGACAAAATGCAAATTTTTCAAGAGAAGGTCAAAATCAGAATTCAGATAAGAGCACAATTTTTTTAGCTTGTAATGTTGCTCAAGCAAATGAAAAAGATGTATGGTTTTTAGATTCAGGCTGTAGCAATCATATGACAGGGAATCTAGAAATGTTTTCAAGTTTAGATGAGAACGTAAAGTCTGATGTTACATTGGGTAATGACAACAAAGTGTCAGTCAAGGGAAAAAGAGATGTCAATATTCTAACTAAATAGGGGGAGAAAAAGTATATTTCAGATGTGTATTTTGTGCCTAGTCTGAAACATAACTTAATGAGTGTAGGGCAACTAGTTCAAAAAGGGTATAGAGTAACCTTAAAGAATGGTCTGTGCATAATTTTAGACAAATACCCAAGCAACTAGCTTATTGCAAAAGTCAGAATGACAAACAACAAAATGTTTCCCTTAAAGATAAGGCCAGATTTGAATATAAATTATGCTCAAGCACAACATTTAATGAATTCACAAGTGGGTAGAGAAGAAACTACAGTAGTAGTGCATAAAATCTTTCAAGCTGAGATAAAAGATGAAAACTGGTTATGGCACCTGAGATTTGGGCATCTCAACTTTGGAGGTTTAAATTTACTTCATAGGAAAGGCATGGTCAAGGGAGTACCTTTAATAGAAAAACCAGAAAGGGTATGTGAAGGGTGCATTTTAGGAAAACAACATAGAGAATCATTTCCAGCAGGAAAGTCAACTAGAGCAAAAGCCCCTTTGGAAATTATACATTCAGATTTGTGTGGACCTATGCAAAAACCTTCAATAGGTGGTAGTTTTTATTTTCTGACATTCATTGATGATTATTCAAGAAAAACATGGATTTATTTTCTAAAGCAAAAAAATGAAGTGTTTGATCTATTTCGTCAGTTCAAGAATTTAGTTGAAAAACAAAGTGGTTACTATATCAAAGTGTTGAGAATAGATAGAGGTGGTGAATATATTTCAAGAGAATTTTTTAATTTTTGTAAAGATCATGGAATTCACAAGCAGTTCACAACTAGATATACACCTCAGCAAAATGGAGTAGCTGAAAGGAAAAACAAAACAATCATGGAAATGGCTAGAAGCGTGTTGAAAGCCAAACATTTGTCAAATGAATATTGGGTAGAAGCAATATCTTGTGTAGCCTATATAATGAATAGGTGTCCAACAAAAAGTGTCATGAATATGGTACCCGAAGAAGCATGGACAGGAAGAAAACATAGTGTTACTCACATGAGAGTATTTGGATGTTTAGCATATGCACATGTGCCTGATGAATTGAGAAGGAAGCTAGATAACAAAGGAGAAAAATGTATATTTGTTGGATACAGTGAAGAATCCAAAGCTTATAAGCTCTATAATCCAACAACAAAGAAAGTTATAATCAGCAGAGATGTAGAATTTGTAGAAGATGAAGCATGGGATGGAAGCATAGAGAAGATAGTCAATATTTCAGCTAGTATACCTCAAGAGGAGAATGAAGTTTCAGTATCAACAAATATTCCAGCTATTGTGACACCTACCACTCCAATTCAAGCTCAGCAAAGTAGTCCACAAGTGACACCAGCATCGACTGTAAGAATAGCCTCATGCATTCAAGGAAGTAATCCAACAAGAGGAAAACAAACACCATCTATAGCAGGACCATTGGGTCCACATTCCACAAGTTCAAGTAATATGTCAAATCCTACATTGGAAAGTCTGAGAAGATAGAAAATCAGAAGCATAAGAGATATATATGAGTAAAATGAAGGTGAGAATAATTCAGATCAGATTTCTCTTTCTGCATTTTATTCTCAAATAGAAGATCCAGTTCATTTTGAAGATACAGTCAAAGATGATAAATGGGTAAGTGCTATGGATGAAGAAATTGAAGCAATTGAAAAGAATCAGACATGGGATCTAGTTAGTCTTCCAAAAGACAAAGATGTCATTGGAGTGAAATGGGTTTATAAAACCAAATTGAATGAAAAATATGAAGTTCAGAAGCTTAAATCAAGATTGGTTGTAAAGGGCTATTCACAACAGCCTGGAATTGATTACAATGAGACATTTGCACCTGTAGCACGATTGGATACTATAAGGATGATTTTAGCATTAGCAGCTCAGAATAAGTGGTCTGTATCTCAAATGGATGTAAAGTCAGCTTTTTTAAACGGTTATTTAGAAGAAGTTTATGTGGATCAACCACCTAGGTATGAAATTCTAGGTCAAGAAGATAAAGTTTACAAATTGAAAAAGGTACTGTATGGATTGAAACAAGCCCCAAGAGCTTGGTACAGTAGAATAGATAGTTATCTTTTGATGAATGGATTTAATAGATGTAGCAGTGAGCCCACACTGTATACAAAAATGAATGAAGAAGGTGAAATACTGATAGTATGCTTATATGTTGATGATTTAATTTTCACTGGTAATTTGTCAATTGATCTGTTCAAGGAAGACATAAAGAAAGAATTTGAAATGACAGACTTAGGTCTGATGAAGTATTTTTTGGGCATTGAAGTGAATCAAAATGAAAATGGTATTTTTATTTCACAGTCAAAATATGCAAATGACATTTTGCAAAGGTTTAATATGATAAAGTGCAAACCAACACCAACACCTATAATGACAGGTCTGAAACTAAGCAAGGATGATAGTGGGTCTAATGTTGATCCAACTTTGTTTAAGAGGCTTGTTGGAAGTCTCATGTATCTCATAGCCACAAAGCCAGACATTATGTATGTAGTAAGTTTGATTTCTAGGTTTATGGAAACACCAAAAGACACCCATTGGAAAGTTGGGAAGAGAATTCTAAGGTATGTAAGTGGAACAAGAAATTTTGGCATTAAGTATTCAAGTTCAAATGAGTTCAAACTCATAGGATACATAGATAGTGACTGTGGTGGCAACATTGATGACAGAAAAAGCACGTCTGGTTATGTATTTAATTTTGGGACTAGAGTTGTCTCATGGTTTTCAAAGAAGCAGCCAATAGTCTGTCTTTCATTAGCTGAGGCAGAATATGTGGCAGCCACAAGTGCAGCATGCCAGGTAGTCTGGATGAGAAGAATTTTGAAAGAATTGCAAAATGAACAAATGGAGGCAACAAAAATTTACTGTGATAACAATTCAGCCATAGCTCTCTAAAAAAATCCAATCTTTCATAAGAGAAGCAAGCATATTGATACCAGGTATCACTTTATCAGGGAATTAATTAACAATGGTGATATAATTTTAGAGTTCTGTAGATCAGAAGAGCAAAGTGCAGATATTTTCACAAAGGAACTGGGAAGAGATAATTTTATTTTTCAAAGAAACAGATTGGGCATGGTGGACAGTGCAGTTATGTTTAAGGGGGAGTGTTGGAATGTAAACCTAACTGCTGCCGTCACCACCAGCTGCTGCCCGCGATATCACAATAAATAATGGTACCATTGCGATACCGTGGGAGACCCCTGTAGCATTGTGTTTCATCATCACCGCCAGCCGTTATCCATTCCGTCTTCAAACCATTGCCCACGATATTGCAATATGGGTTGTTACCCATTGCGATACCATGGGGAACCATCTTCCAAGCCGCCTCCGCCAGTGGATATTTCGTAGTACAGAAAATTTGATATTGAAGTTTTAATATTAATGAAAAGGACATTTTATTAAATACGTTTTGTTCAGGAAAAGTTAGTTAGGTAATTTGTAATAAATTTTATTTCGCGCCCTCCCTTCCGTAAATATTTTTCACGTGTTTTTTAACTTTTACCTATTTTTTGTATATGTAATTTACTTTTGAGTTTTTAATGTGAATGTGAGCATACAGAAAATTAATGAACAGCAGCTCTGTGTTGAAGGTATTTTTTTAAGTTTTAATTTTTCTGTGAAAATTCCTCTGCCTCTGGCCTTCATGAATACTCACATTTATGAAAGCAATGCTATCAACAATTACTTTTATGCCTATCATGCTCTTATTCCAGATGCAATATTATATCATCATCTTGATATTTTCCTTGTCATTAATGACGGTATAGATATTACACACAAACATGAAGAGATGTCAATGTTGAGATCCATACCAAACATTTCTAAAATGACAACCAGAAGAAAACTTTTGTAAATCTAGCTTCGTTGATTGGGACAAAAAGAAGCTTGTGTGGGTGATTAGGTTCAATCAAAAAGATATCCTATTGGGCACAGTATTGTTGGTATCATATACTGTACAATGAACATCGAGTAGCTCCAAAAGAACATGTTGTACTTCTTACTGGAGCCCCTTTGAACCCTAATGTAAACAACCAGAAAATGACTCAAGTCATGTTTGAGACATTTTAGTGTGCCTGTTATGTATGTTGCCATTCAGGTTGTTCTGTCTTTGTACGCAAGTGGTCTTACAACTAGTATTCTAGTATTGTGTTGATTCTAGTGATGATATTAGTCACAGAGTGCCAATTTATGAAGGATATGCCTTGCCTCATGCTATTCTTAGGTTGGATCTTGGTGGGCGATATTTGTCAAATGCATTGATGAAGAACCTTACTGAGTGAGAGTATTTACTCACAACTACTGCATACTGAGAAATTGTTCGTGATGTTAAGGAGAAGATTTCTTAGTAGCACTTGAATATGAGGAGAAGCTTGCAACAACCAATGGTAGTTCTCCAATTGACAAAAATTACAAGCTTCCTGATGGGTAGATGATTACCGTTGGTGCTCAAGGGATGGGCGAATATGAATCTTGAAATGCTTTAACATTTCAGATGCCCTGAGGTGCTATTCCTGCCATGTCTAATTGGGATGGATGTTGCTGGTATCCATGAGACAACCTACAACTCTATTATGAAGTGTGATGTGGGTACTTGGGCATCAGGAAAATTCACTGCCACTATGAGAAAATTCACCACCAACAATTCACCACAGGTAAATTCACTACTATGATAAATTCACCTCATAGAAAATTCACCACCAACAATTCACCGCCATGGAAAATTATTTGCAAACCTTTAATGTGATGAATTTTCCATGGCAATGAATTACTGGTGGTGAATTTTCCCATGGTGAATTGTTGGTGGTGAATTTTTCGATGGTGAATTGTTGGCAGTGGATGTTCCTAGAGTCGAGTACTAGGAGGGATCTATAGGGAAACATTGTGCTTGGAGGTGGTTCTACCATGTTCCTTGGTATAGCTGATAGAATGAGCAAGGAGATATTGCTCTGGCTCTTAGCAGTATGAAAATCAAGGTGGTTGATCCTCTAGAGAGAAATAACAATGTCTATTTTGGAACCCCTCAAGACATTCCAACAGATGTGGATTGCCAAAGAGTGAGTATGACGAATCTGGTCCATCCATTGTTCACATAAAATGTTTCCAATTACGGTGCTTATGTTGCTTTAGTTGTTTACAAGAGTATTTTAGAGAGTGCTTGCTTGAGCTGTTGGCAACATTAATTTTACTAAAATTATTCAGTTTATTTTATATGTAAGGTTTTACAGAGGATATCTGTGTAAGTACTAAGTAGATGCTTTGAAGCATAGTTTTGGGGCACTTGTGTCACAGTTTTTTGTGTTTGTATGCCTACAAGTGACCATAAATCTCTTTACAGTCTTTTGATTTGAACCATGCAATGTTATAATGCAAGAAGTACCGTTTCAACATTCTGTTGAATAATAATCTATTTTCAAACAAGAGAAAATAATATTTCTTAATATGTATGGTTAAAAATGAAAAGGCCCTTCTGTAAAACCACATATTTTGAATGATCAATGGAAACAATTAATATTTATTCTTCCTCAGTTTTTACCAACAATAACTTTCTATTTGAGAGGGGAGTTCTGAGGGGATTTCTTCTCTACTTCGCCAGTCTCAGTAATATCCAGCAAGTTATCTAAAAGATGGCTGACGCTGAGGATATTCAGCCTCTTGTCTATGACAATCGAACTGGAATGGTTAAGGCTGGATTCGCAAGAGAAGATGCTCGAAGTGCAGTGTTGCAAAGTACTGTTGATAGACCGCATCACACGGTGTTATTGCTAGTATGGAACAGAAAGAAGCTTATGTGGATGATGAGGCCGAATGAAAAGAGGTATCCTTACATTGAAATATGCTATCGAGCATGGCATTCTTAGCAACTGGGGAAAATGGCTTGATACATCTTAAAATGAGCTTCGAGTAGTTCTAGAAGAACATCGTGTACTTCTTACTGAAGCCCCTGTGAACCCTGAGGCAAACAGGGACAAGATGAGTCATGGTGGTATTCCATCCATCTCTACTTGGGATGGAAGTTGCTGGTATCCATGAGACAACCCACAACTCTATTGTGAAGCGTGTGTTGGATATTAGGAAGGATTTGTAGGAAAACGCTGTGCTCACAGGGTTGTCTACCATGCTTCCTGGTATTGCTGATAGAATGAGCACGGAGATCACTGCTCTAGCTCGCAGCAGTATGAAAATCAAGGTGGTTGCTCCTCAAGGGAGAAATCGCAGCGTCTGGATTGGAGGGTGTATTTTGGAATCCCGATGCGCATTCCAACAGATGTGGATTGGCAAGAGCGAGTATGATGAATCTGGTCCAACCTTTGTTCACAGAAAATGCTTCTTAATGCAGTCCTTATGTTGCTCTAGTTTTTTGCAAGAGTATTTTAGATAGTGTTTGCTTGAGATGTTGGCAATATTGGTAAAGATATTCACTTTATTTTTTTATGTAAGTTTTTACAGAGTATATCTATGTAAGTAAATGCTTTGAAGTATAGTTTTGGGGCGCTTGTGTCACAGTTATTTCTGTTTGTATGGCTACAAGTGACCATAAATATCTTTACCATTTTTTTTGACTTGAACCATCTAATGTAATGATGGAAGAAGTACGTTTTCAACATTCTGTTGCATAAAATTCTATTTTATAACAAGAGAAAATAATATTTATTAATATGTATGGTTAAAAATGAAAAAGCCCTTTTGTAAAACCACAGATTTTGAATGATGAACAGAAACAATTAATATTTAATCACTGATCCTTAGGCACTAAAGGGAGAGGAAGAAAACATTTATTTACTATGTTCCAAAGTAGAGGAGAGAAAACAAAATCAAAGAATAGCGTCCATGGGAGAAAATTATTTATCTAGGAAGAAAAATAGGACGCAAAAGAACAAGATCATGGCCGCACAACTGAATCAAGGCGTCGACTTATATGCCTTCTTCTTTTGTGGACAACATCGATTGTCTGTAATGTCACCCCCGCAGCTCGGTTTTGATGGACACCGTGACTCTATCTAATCCACGCTTGCGGTGAGTTTAGCCCGGTAATTGTTATTTGCAATATGTGCATAGAGATTGTGCCTGCCTGACACATTGACCATAGAAATAACGTGAAAAAAGAGGAGAGCTATCGTCAGTTTCCTAAGTGCTGAGCTACCCATTATATTCGCAGTTCGCCTCTTCGAGGAGACACACAACTGGTGCGCTATGTTGGAACTTGAACGTTTTACAGACGGTTAATTTCTTCTGCAATTTGGAACTTGATACTGCCTATTCTAATGCGTCTCCAGCTTACGAAATTTCGTTGTCCTTCCATGCTTATTAGACATGGCCCTTTTATAGAACTAATAGACGCGTTATGAACCATTCGCATTGGTTTCCATAAAGTCTCTAATGAAAGCAGAAGGAAGACACGAGGCTTTAGTCGTAGAATTGAATTGCAACAACAATTTTAGTGAAGATGCCGTCTTAGAATTTAATACCAACAACACTTTTAGTGAGGATTTTCTTTTAGAATCATGTTTGAAGAAACGTATTTTAAGCCTATTTGAGTTTCCTAGAATTCATAAAACATTCATCTTCCATGTTCGTTGCATCGCGAGTTCTGGGTAGGAGGGCGTTTAAGAAGAATATTGTTTGCTTAAAGTTGGCGAATTTATTTTGTTTTTGTTTTTTTGTCTTTTGTGTTTTGTTTTTTTTCGTTTAGCCTTCTGTTTTTTTGGTTTTATTTTTAATTTTCATAAGTTGATCAATACGTGTTTCTTTTGATAAGATCATTTTTAGGGTTATATATTAAATTCAGTATTTTTTCAATATTTTGTTATTAAAAGTACGAATGTAGATTGATATATATATTTTTAATTTATTGATATTAAGATTATGAATCAGAATTGATATATGTATTCGATACAATTGGAGATAGAGCACAATAATTGACAAAGATTTGAAAAAAATAATTTAGAGACATGTAATTAAAAAAATTAGTTACATAAATCTCATAGTGTGATAAAGTCACTTTGTTACTATTTCTATTTTTGGATTATGTTTGTACCATGCCATATAAGCAGTTTGGAGGCTAAGATGGAACCATTAATGTTAAATTTATTAACCATGTAGAAGCTCACCTCTCTTATAGCTCTCCATCTCATTGAAATATGTCATTACTTGTCCAATGCCACCTCAACCATATTAAAATCATCATTGAAGAGACATAAGAATTTATGTAATTCATCTTGAAGCTATTAGTAGACCCTTGCTAGAGAACGGTCATTTCAAATGCATGATTGAAGATATTTATTAACAATATCAAAGGTTGTGTTGTTAATGTTGAAAACCATGTTGGACGGGTCACGTCCATATGTAACAAAATAGGATTGTCATTTCAGAACCATAATTCACACCATACTACCATATCATTATTCATGATTTGAATCTAAAAATTTCTATACATATGACATAACACACAACAAATAGTAGAAAATCAATTAATTATGAAATTAATAATATCTCTAATTTGAAATTTGAATATTTAATAAAACATTTAATTTGTAGAATGTTCACACAAAAACAATTTTTTAATAAATTATTATAAAATTAATTTTCAATATAATATCTATTACGTATTTGTAATTTAATAAGACAATATATATTTAATATATTATATTAATTTAAAAAAAAAAAATTATTGAAGAAGATTCGAACTTCACCATATAGATGATTACACCAATGATTTGAGATGCCCTTCGACACTATATTAAATATTTAAAAGATTATCCTATTTACGATATTAAATATTTACAATACTATATTAAATATATAAGGATGATCCTATTTAACAAGTAAACTCAGCAATGATAGCTGAGAAAAATTGAAAGCATGTTGTAAAAGGTTCTTCTATATTTCTATATTTTTTGAAATATTGTTTTCCAAACAAACCACTTGAAAAGTCAGCTTCCTAGGAACGTGAATGGACGAAGTTGGTTGACAAGAAACAAAACCCAATGTAAGCGACGTTGAAATAAATTCGTTGTACTAGTCAAACAAGTGTCCTGTAATCACCTTTCGAATGAAATGAAAGAGAAAGAGTAAGTAAAGGAAGAAGTAAAATCTATGGAGATTCATGCGCGTATACGCTGAGTATGCCGATTTCATTGCAACTTCAGTAAAACCGAGTCTTCTAACTCTTGCCGTGTCTATTATACAAGGAAGACATCTATGAAAACATAAAAGAAACATTTGGAGAGAGGCCGCTTAAAATTACGCAGCAGTAAGGTTCAAACCGGAACGAAATTAACGGTTTTGAAAAGTCCAACAAATGCCTTCGGTTCAATTTATTGACAGTTGTGAAATGGTAGATGATTCGACGTGCTCTTCTGATAATCTTCTTAGAAAATATCAGTTTTTACGTGGGGTTGGAGAAATATATCGGGGATTGCAAAGCACTTTCGTCACACAGCGAGGTGCTTGTCCTTATTGTGCTTTGTTTGGATGGTAGGAAGAGTACTCTCGCATTGGCCCTATGCAATGATCTCCAAATTAAAGGTTAGGCTATATCCTATCTAAATTATATTCATGCTTTCCTGGATTTCTTAAGCATTTATTAGAAGAACCATGCTTTCCTGGAATTAATGAAACACTCATCTTCATTGTTCGTTACATTGCGAGTTCTTGGTAGGAGGGCGTTTCTTACGTTGTAAAGAGTATGTAAAGAAGAATATTGTTTGTTTGAAATTTGGGCCTTTTTCTTTTTGGTGGGTGGGTGTTTGTCAAAGTTGATCAATACGTGTTTCTCTTTCGGAATATTGTTTTTCAGAGTTCGTATATTGGATTTTTTTTTATTTTTTTTATTTTTTTTATTTTTATTTTTTTTGATGCATAAGAGTTTTATATATTTATATTAATAAAAAGCTTCAAAATAATAAGTCTCTGCCATGTAGGAAAGAAGGCTAACAGAACCTTTGAAAAGCAGTCTTCAAGAGCCACCACTAAAATTGTACCAAGAGTTTATCAAACCACCAAAAATTGCTAAAACTGACAACCACTAACTACTGATAAAATTAACGACCACTAGCCACTATAATGGCGAAAAGATTCCAGAGCAAAACAAATCCAGAATGAATCAAAAGGATAACCATTACCCAAAAAGAAAAAAACCCCCCAGCTTACAAGAACTTATTCAAAACAACAAAACCTTCGAACTCCTCCTTCTAGTCTTCTTTGTCCACTGCCATCAACCCAAAAACCTTTTTCAGAAAGATAATGGCAACTGCTGCCATTGCCCTATGTCAGATTAGTCCCGGACCTTGCAAATCTAAAAGGAACAGATAGATTTTCACTGTATCCTTTGAACTAACCCGTTCCACATCACAAGGGCGTGGGCATCCTTTGCCTTCTAGAACCACCCTGAGCACCTCATGAACGCCTTCAACCAGGTCCTCTCTGAATAGCTTCAACAACAATTGTTTAGCCTTCGCCTTCAGCTCCAAATTATCCAACAGAGAGGCAAGGAAACAGGACGAGACATGAAAATTATCTCTCCCATACTCCTTGGACTCCAAATGCCCAATACCCAACACCATTTTCACCACTGCAAGCACCAATGGATCATACTTCACCAAATCTGTTTCAAATACTGGTTAGTGACTTCCCTAAATGAAGCTTGTCTCACCAATGAACGCAAGGATATTGGCATATCTGCTCCAAAACGAGCAAGGCCCATTATAGAAACCTCCACTATGAATTTTGTTCACTTTGCCATCCTCAACCTCCTATCAAAGACACTTGATAGAAGGGAAGGCGAGAGACCACAGACTCCTCACATTTGAAAAAATGCATAATATAGAAAAGACCCAAGTTTGCCATAAAAGGACCAGCCTATGAAAATGTCGCTGCCCCAACTAATCGTACCATCTCCCAACATATGAGATGCCATTCCAAAAACGTGGGCTCGAGTATCCTGAAAAACCATCAACAAAAAACATAGTAGCCAGCTAAAACACTGGCGTTTGCCACCCTGACTGCCAAACTGCCACCTCAGACATGAGGACCACCTTTCGGTCGCCACCGTGGCATACATGCCAGCCCCCTCTTCCTTCCTGGAGGGGATGCGCACCCTACCACCCACTTGTATATTAAATTATATATATATATATATATATATATATTCTTAATTTATTGATATGAAAAGTATAAATCTAAGTTGATATCATTTTTTTTTAAATTTGTTGATATTAAGAGAATGAGTTTGAATTGATACTTTTAATTGCTAAGGGTTGAGGATTGGGAAATTGTCAATTGCATGATCCTAAACTCATTCCTTCAATTACACATTGAAATCACCAAATTTTCTCAACCATTTATTATAAAACACCTATATGAAAATTATTTTCTCTAAAATTTATTTTGTTTAATGTATTATTGAAAATTTTATTTTTCTAAATTTTATTAATATTTTATCAAGCATAATGACTGCTTCATAGAATAATATCAATTTTCTAACACTAGGACATAAAGATCATATTCCAAAAAATGTAATATAAATATTTTGAAAACCATATATAAATTTTAGATTTATTTAAAAATGTCAAAAACTAACTTTATTATTATTTCAATTATAAATAATATTCTAACAAATAAACATATATATTCATGCCAATTTTAATTTAGTTCTTGGTTCATTAGATGAAATGATATAATACAAATATATATCAATATATTTCACATTGCTAAGTAAAGTTGAATTCACTTCTCAATCCTTCTTTCATCCCCATCTACATATAATTACATATATTTCACATCTATGTATATTTTCCTATGCATTTGAAAAAAATTGTGTTCTATTATAGTCTCCATTCTAATACTTTCCTTCTACACCTTAATTTTAGCAATTCACTATCTTAAGTTAATTAGATATTGCGCTACTTAGAATTGAACAAAAGTTAAAAAATTTAAAACTTTAAACTATTCTCAACTCTCACCTAATTCACTAGAAACTTTGTGCTACATTGCTTTAGATATTTGTGTATTTATTCAAATATTTTTTGGCATTTAAAACCATTCAATTTGGTTTTATTTATGTCCAATTTATATTGAAAAATCCTAAACATTGTGGGGAGAATTATTCTAAGAACACTTCTCCTTTCAAAAATAATTATGCATCACTTCCTTTTTAGTATATTTGCACTATTAAATAATGTCGTCTTCAATCATTTTTATTATCATAAAGGTTGTCTAATGAAGAGAATCAACCTATATAAGAACTTTGTCCTTGCAATCCAACTATTTTCTTAAACTTTTTTTTCAATATTGCAAGTCATTATGATAGAGCATACATTAGAGTTTTAGATGACATTGGTTGTAGGATTCTATTTTTAACCAATTCAATTATTAATATCACAAGTCAAATTTATGCAAAATTTAAATTCACACCATTTGGGATTAATTCTCTAGTGTGAATTTTCAAGACATCAAATTTTCACAAAAACCAATTTCAAATTTTAATATTCTACTTTAAAAACACACAAAAGAAACTGTGACTCTTAGTAATGGTTCAAAATATATAATAAAAATAGTGAACTACTATGTATTGGCCAATGGTTCTATTTTTTTGGTAAATTCCAATTGTGGTGATTGGAGCATTTTAATTGATATCAAATCAAAAATTTATAAAATCAACCTGTTAGAGTTGCAAACTTGTAGCAATCATGAATTAGCATCCATTAAAATTAGATATGTTCTCTTAGAGTTTGTAACATACAGCCTTTAATTGATATAGTGAATTAACACAACTACTAGCACATGGAAATAAAAAATAGATGCATTATGTGATTTGGTTGGTTGTAGGATGGTTTATAAAGTTATGTGATTTTTTAGCATAAAAATTATTGCACTTAATGGGTTTCATGGTAGTAGTTTGAAAGTGACTAAAAATTTGACAATTTATATTCATGTTTACAAATTTGAAAATGGGATTATCTTCTAAGACTATGGGTAATAGTCCACTTAAAAGATAATGTCAATCAATAATAAATTCAAATGTCTAGAAGAATGTCACAAAAAAAAATATAAATTTCACATGCTTGTATAAAACCTTATTCAAATGAGTAGATGTGTGATTTATAGGAGTAACTAAGAGCTTGTTGTAATAAATTTAATTCGAACATATATAAAGTTGTCTATATTATACTATTTATTAGCTACACATAGGTCCTTGATGGTCATATTTGCTAGTAATATGTTTATTTGGGGATAAAATATATTTTTTGACTTTTGGATTATCTAAAATATATAAACTTTTATCAATATTTGTATAGGTTTCTTATGATTAAGTGATTTATTTTGAATCAAATGTTATGTTTCTAGTACTAAGCCTCTGTTTCATTCATTATTTATATATAGAGAAGGTGTTGTCAAGAGGAATTGTCTCCATGATTTAAATGCAACCATAATTAGTAGGGAACATTAAGGGATAAAGAAAAACATTTCTAGAATTAAATTCACTAGAATGTTTTTGATTAGATAGTAGGGTAGGGCCCTGATCCCTTACAAAATGAAGAATAGAGCCAAACGACTAAGCAAAACATACTAGCTCAACATAGCCAATCAGAGAGAAACAACAAGACTAAAACATCAGCGAACAAAGACCAATAAAAAACAACAACAATAAGAAATAAAGCTTGAACCAAGAACAACCTCTAAAGGCGAGTTAAATGAAATTGTAACCTTCTTAGAATGTTTCTTCTTTCTGTGAATCATTGTCCAAGAAAAATCAGAGACTGAAATTGAGAAATTTTGATCGGGAAGGGAAAACTTCCCTCTAGAGTAGTAGAGAAGAGGAACAACATTAACTTCGGTGAAGCATTCAAAACCAAGCTAGGAATGACCAAATCCAAAGACTGAACAATAGTATCCATAGAAGGAGCAATAGCCATCACATTTGAATCATGTGGATCAAAATGAACCTGCACAAAACATTTTGAAACTATTTCCAAAATAGGAGCAGTAGGGGAATCTACAGGAGGAGCGACAACTGCCCCATCGATAATATTTTTCTTCATGGAAGGAGAAGGAGGCCTTGAGTCTTCATCAGAAGAAGCAAAATCAGCAGTAGGACGCACTATTAAGTGTTCACGGAGTGATTTCTTCCACCAAGTAATAGAGGAAGCAGTGCAAGAGCCACAAGAATAGTTATGAGCCAAGTGACCAATATCAAAACAACATCTGCAATGAAAAGAAAGACCCTCGTAGTCCATGGTCTGAGACCATGACCAACCATTAACCTACAAAACTACCTCAACAGGTAGAGATTCCAAAAGATAAACCTCCACCAGGATCTTAGCAAAGGAGGTGTGAGTAAAATTCTTGGAAGCCGTGTCCGCTTTCAAGAATCTAGCAAGAGCATTACTAATTCCCTCATAGGTAGAGGAGCACTAGAATTGTAAGGGAAGATAAGGCAAACCTACCCAAACAGGCACTACATCAAAATATTAGTTGTGAATTGTTGATTATAATAGTAATTTTAAAAATTTAATTTAATTATTTAATTATTTAATTATCTATGATATTTATTTGAGTAGTTTTTAATTATTAAAGTAGACATGGTTGAGTGAATTTTACTATGTCTCCTATTTAATCTAGATGAAATTTTAGGCCGATATGTTATATTTTAGATGTAGAATGGGTTTTTATTCATTTATATTTATAAGAATGTATCCAAATTTCTTCAAATTTTATTTGTATCACCAAATAAATTAAGGCATGGAAGCTCATTGGTGAAAGAAGAAATTTATTCTTAAAATATCTTCACCATGTGTCGTTGATAGGTTTATATGGATTAGGTTCTATTATTTTGAATTAATCAGTAATTTAAACTCTAATTATTTTAAGAGCGTTATGCTTGTTTAATTTTTTAGCTATTTTAGTATGAAAAGAGATTTTTCCTAACTATTCTACTTTACTTATTGGACCTAATCACGGTACACCTATGCTCACTTAGAATTTTTTTTGGTTTTTGTCCTACCTCATAACTATTTTATATGCTCTCACACTTGGATTATAGAGATATACCTTAGATTTGAGGATCATTCAAGAGAGCCAATAATAGTATTTTTTCCCCTACATCTAATGCATTGCAACCCAACAAAGATAACTCCCTCTAGAACAAGTCCCCTCTAATTTCCAATAAAATTATCCAATCCAACATGAAACTGAGATTTTTAAGATACACCATATGCAAAATCATCTACTATTTTAGAACTCTTGATAAAATGAATTCAATTTATTTGGTGAACTTTTTATAAATTGTTAATTTCTTCTACAATTTGGAATTGAATATTTCTTATGCTTATGTTGCCTCACCCTAAAATAATTCTTTTCTTCACAAGCTTTACTTGCATAAAGTGGATATTTGTGTATGTCATTGATGAAGGATTTAATCTTGTAGCCATTTTTATTTCTCAACTCTTACATATCCACAAAGGGGTTGGATTCCTTGATAGCATGACAAGATTAATGGCCTTTTGGTTGGCTATATCACTTGTTCATAGTAGTGTTGACATTAACAACACCATGTTGCTGCTACATGTTAAGTGTGCTTGTGCTTTTAAAATAAAGACCTTTCAAAAAAATTAAAAGGTCTTAATCCTCACTTGTATAAACTTTCTTAAGTGGATTAATCCCTACCCTCAAAATGACCTATCCACTTCTTTTATACAATATTTATTTTTAATTGTGATAAATTTTATTATCTCAAACTAATTGAATATCACTCTAAACATTTAATTTCTTCTACAATTTCAAAATTGATACTGCCTACTCTTATGCTGCTGCACCGTACAAAATATCTTGTGTTTACAAGCTCTTTAGAATTGGCTTCTTTATAGAGAACTAATAGAAGCGTCATGGAGTATTCGCGTTACTTTGCATGAAGTCTGCGTGACAGCAGGAGGAAGGTACGAGGTTTAGTCGTAGAATTGATGTGGACGCAGTCTCTGAATTGAATTCCAGCAATATTTTACATGAGGATTCGCATACCGTTGCGACGGAAGAAAGAAAAAAGAAACAATGCAGATTTCTTCCCTTATACGCTGAGAATGCCGATGTCGTTGCCACATCAGAGATACAAAGTCTATTATATTTTAAGGAAGACGTGTATGATAGCCTTGTGAAGACAAGAAATCACATAAAGGAATCATTTTAAGGAGAAGCCGCTTAGAATTACGCAGCAGTGAGCTTCAAATTGGGAAGAAACTACCGCTTTTGAAATTTTTAAAAAGTGGCTTCGGTTCATTTCATGAACGGTTCTAAAATGGTGGATGATTTGACGTGCTGTTATGATAATGCTTAAATCTAAGTTTTTCAGGGTATAGAACTGTATCGGGGATTTTAAAGCGCTTTCGCTTGACACAAGGTGTTTGTCTTTGTGCATTGTATCGGAGGTAGCGGGAAAACTACTCTTGCCGTGGCTCTACGCAATGATTTTGTTTTATTATGTAGTTAATAGGAATAGTTTTTTTTATTGTTTCATTTTAATAATATTATTATGATGAGTGTGTTAATTTTTATAGCTTGGACATGTGTTTCCATTTTCAAGAAATGTTTATTTAATTATTTAATTATTTTCTAGAGACTTCTAGAAATGAGTGAGTTGTCTAGATAATTGATTCCTCTAGAGACTTCTAGAATCTAGTTAGTTAGGGTTGTTAGAGTCTATTTAATCTTAGCCATTGATTGAGACTAAATTATGGCCATTGGTTTTCCAATAAAAATAGCATAAAGTGGATCAATGGGAATTTGGAGAACACACATTCAAGTAGAATTGGAGTGATAGCAAGTAGACACACTTGAGAAAGACTTGTAGTGATAGAAAGTAGACTTGGAGCTGATTCTTGCAGTGAGAGCAAATAGTCTTGCAGTGATAGCAAGGGCACAGTGATAGCGTTGGGGATAGCAGTTGTGGAATTTCAATAGGAGAAATTGAGGGAAAAATTTTTCTAGAGAAGAATATTGCTGGAGCTCTGCCAGTAAGAGGCAAGCAGATTATGTATTCCTTGATTTGCTAGAGTTTAATAATATTCCTCATCTGTAGTAGTGGTTTTCCCTTTAGGGTTTTTCCATAGACAATTTGTCCAAAAATATTGTGTTCATTATTGTGCATGTTTTCTTCTCTATTCCTGTGAGTTTATTTGTGAAGTTGTAGTTGTGTTATTTTTCAGTATTTGCTGTGAATTAATTTTCCATAGTCAACTAATCTATATTAGATAGGAGATTAATAATTAGTAACTACAACATAATTTTCACATGGTATCAAAGTTGATCTGAGGGCAAACAAGGCTCAACATAGGAAGGAAAATTGAGGATTTATAAAGCCCAGTGCGACCTCTTCAGGATTATTTTAATTATTATTATTATTTTCTTTTGAGATGGCCTCAACAGGTTTAAGAGATAAAGATAGATTGGATGGAGCCTCAAATTTTGGTGTCTGGAAAGCTATAATTTCTTTGTTGCTGGAAGAGAATGGGATCAAAGAATATGTGACCAATGTTGTACCTGTACCTACAGATCCAACACAGCTCTTAGCACATAAGAAGGAAGATGCCAAGGGGAGGAGGTTGATTCTTGATGGTTTCAAGGACCATATTGTTCCACATGTCGCAAAGTTAGATACAACAAAGAAGATGTGGGATGCCATTCTGAATATGTACCAGAATGCTACCACTAACTGGAAGCTGATTCTGAGAGAAAAGTTGAGGAATACTCAGATGAATAAGGAAGAAGATGTGACAAGTTACCTCACCAGACTCAAACTTGTCAAGGATGAGTTGGTAGTTGTTTGCGATAAACCAGATGATGACTAGCTAGTGTGGATAGCCCTAAATGGGGTTACTAAGTAGTGGGATGTCTTTGTTCAAGTTATTAATGGATGAGACACCTTACCAAGTTGGGATCGACTCTGGAGTGACTTCACTTAGGAGGAGCTTAGACTTAGTCTTGTCAGTGGAACCAACAACAAGAGTCAGAAAAGTGAGGCAGAATAGGAAAACGTTGCCCTAGTAGGAAAGGGGAAAATGAAGAAGGGGTTTAGTAAAGGATCAAATCCACAAAGTGAGAAGAAGAATGATTTGCCTAAAGTCAAGTGATATGGTTGTCACGAGTTTAGCCACTATGTCAGTGATTTCCCACAAAGGAAGAAGAATAAAAAGAAGGGCAAGAAGTAGACAACAACTTCAACAAGCACAGATGAGCGTTCTAGCATAATGGAGGATGAGTTTGCACTCACAGCTTGTATGGTTAGCTCAACCTCACATGGTGTTTGGTATATAGATAGTGGGGTGTCATTTCATATGATAGGAGTTAGAGAGTACTTCTCCAGCTGTAAGGAGGAGGACATTAGAATCCAAATTGTTGTGGGGAACATGTCCAAGCTCAATCTAGTTGGAAAAGGGACTGTTCTATTTCAAAGGGAGAATGGAAAGCATATTCCCATTCATGATGTGTTGCATGTGCTAGGCTTGGGTATGAATTTGATTTCCGTATCTGTCCTTTAGGATAAAGGTTACAATGTACTCTTTAGAGGGGAAAATGTGTTAATCAAGCACAAGGATTGGAAATCACCCACAACTATTGGAGTTAGGAGTGGACAACTTTACAGGTTGTAATTTGATACTCATAAGGAACTGATGAACAATAGTTATTCTAGAGATCAAGGAGAGCTATGGCATAGGAGGATGGGCCATATACATCATGGAGCACTTAAATTGCTTCATGAGACAATGACAGGTGTTCCAGAGGTGAGGATAGAGTGTGATGATTTATGTAAAGGATGTGTGCTGGGGAAGTTAGCGAAAGTAGCTTTTCCAAGAAGTGACACCAGATCTAAGGGTGTCCTTGATTTAGTACATTCAGATATATGTGGACTAATGTCGACGAAGTCTCTTAGAGGATAATAGTAATTTGTTACATTTATCGATGATTTCTCCAGGAAGACCTAGATATACTTTTTGAAGACCAAGGATGAGGTTTTCAGTTGCTTCCAAGAGTTCAAAGCTCTTGTGGAGAATCTAATGGGAATGAAGATAAAGGTTCTTCGGTCAGATAATGGAGGCGACTACAAAGGGAAAGAGTTCCAGGAGTTCTATACTAGGGAAGGAATCAAGAGAGAGTGGACTATTCCTTACAACCTGCAATACAATGGGGTTGCTGAGAGGAAGAATCTGTCTATATTAGAGGTGGCAAGGGCTATGCCGCATGAGTAGGATATGCCATGCTACTTATGGGTAGAGGCATGCAGTACAATAGTGTTCATACATAATAGAGTTCCACATAAGGTATTATGCAAGATGACACTAGAGGAGGCATTCTCAGGGAAGAAGCCAGATGTTAGCCACTTCAGGATGTTTGGGAGTTTGGTGTATTGTCACATGCCAGGGCCTACACATTCCAAGTTAGATCAGACTGCAAAGAGGGGGTACTTTGTGGGGTATAGTGAAACCTCAAAGGCATATCAAATATTTATTCCAAGGACCAGAAGGATCATAGTCAAGTGTGATGTCAAGTTCATGGAGGACAAGGTAGTCAGGAGGTCAAGATATTTGCTAGCAGATGATCAGAGAGAGTAGCTAGTGGAAGCTCCAAGGATCGTTCAACTAGATCAAGGACAATGAAGCTCAAGTATACTTACTAGTACAAGCACATGCTTAGGTGCTGAGAGTTCACAAAGTATGGAGCAACAGATGCAACATATCCTAGAGATGCATCAGGGAGATATGGAGGTTGATACTTTATCCTCTATAGTTGGTAGCGGGAACCAAAAGTCACAAAGGATACTCAAGAGTTTGTGGTAGCTCCTAGGATGAGTAGTAGACAACGGAAACAACTAGCCAGGTATAATGACTATATGGCATTAGTTAGTCAGTTGGTAGATAGTGAGCCTTCCAGATATCAAGAGGCCACATAGCAGCAGGTGTGGCAAGATGAGATGGTTGAGGAATATACCTCAATAGTGAAAAACAATGTGTGGGAGGTTGTGCCTAGACCAACAAATAGGGTTGTGGTTGGATCATGCTGGATCTATAAGATCAAGCATAGTGCAGATGGAAACATCAAGAAATACAAGGCAAGGTTTGTGGCCAAGGGGTTCTCTCAGAAGGAGGGAATTGACTATGAGGAGACATTTTCTCCAATGGCTAGGTATACTTCTACATGAGTTGTGATCTCACTTGCAACACATATGGGATGGTAGATCCATCAAATGGATGTCAAGACAATGTTTCTTACTGGTGAATTGAAAGAGGAGGTATACATAGAACAACTAGAGGGCTTTGTGGCACACAACATTACAACCCACGTTTGTAAATTGAAGAGAGCTTTGTACAGACTCAAGAAGGCTCTCAGGGCGTGGTATGAGTGCATTGATAGATACTTGCAGGGAATGAGATTTGTGAAGAGTGAAGCAGATGCTAACCTCTACTACTTGTTGGTTGGGGGTGAGGTTCTCATTCTTGTTCTATATGTGGATGACTTGTTTTTAACAGGTTCACTGGGGCTCATAGAGGAGTGCAAGAGGGACCTTGTAGTAGAGTTTGAGATGAAGTATTTGGGGCTTATGCACTACTTTCTAGACATGGAGGTATGGCAGACAGATGGAGAGATTTTCCTTGGACAAGGGAAATACTGCTTCAAAATCTTTAGGAGGTTTGAGATGGAGAATTGCAGAGCCATGTCTACTCTTATGATCATGAATTGGAAGAAGTTATATACATCCAAGAAGAAGGATGTAGACCCCACCTTATACAAGCAGTTGATTGGGTCTCTCATGTATTTGGTCAACACCAGGCTAGATATATCCTTTGTAGTAAACTCTCTTAGTGAGTGCATGGTCAAGCCGAAGAGAGTGCATTGGACATTGGCAAAGCATGTGTTGTAGGTAGTACAATGGACATAAAAAGTACTTCAAGGCGTTGCTTTAGTTTGGGATCAGGAGTTGTCTCTTAGTACAGTAGGAAGCAGAAGTATGTGGCTTTGAGTTCTACAGAGGAAGAATACATAGCAGCTAGCATGGTGACATGTGAGGCAATATGGCTTCATAAGTTGTTGGTGGCCTTGTTTGGTTAGAGGGTTTAGACTTTGGTGATACACTACATCAATCAGAGTTGCATCAAATTGTTTGAAAATCCAGTGTTTCATGATAGGTCTAAGCATATAGACATCATATATCATTTCATTAGGGATTGTGTACAATGGGGGATTGTTCAACTATAGTATATACCTATAGATCAACAAGTAGAAGACATTTTGACTAAGGCATTGGGGAAGGCAAAATTCATCTTCTTCAGAGATAAGTTTGGTGTCATGCAGAACACCTTCCTCACTAAGACAGAGTGTTAATTTTTGTAGCTTGGACAGGTGTCTCCATTCCCAAGAAATGTTTATTTAACTATTTAATAATTTTCTGGAGACTTCTAGAAAGGAGTGAGTTGTCTAGATAATTATGTAATTAAATAATTGATTCCTCTAGAGACTTCTAGAATCCATTTAGTTAGGATTGTTAGAGTCTATTTAATCTTAACCATTGATTGAGATTAAATCATGGCCATTGGTTTTCCAATGAGAAAAGTATAAAAGGGGATCAATGGGCATTTGGTGAACACACTCAAGTAGACTTGTAGTGATAAAAATTAGACACACTTGAGAAAGACTTGTACTGATAGCAAATAGATTTGTAGTGAGATAAAATAATCTTGCAGTGATAGCAAGGGTGCAGTGATAGCGTTGGGGATAATAGCTATGTAATTTTAGTAGGAGAAATTGAGCGAAGAATTTCTAGAGAAGAATATTGCTGGAGCAATGCCAGTAAGAGGAAAGTAGTTTATGTATCTCTTTATTTGCTAAAGTTTAATAAAATTCCTCATCTGCAATAGTGGTTTTCCCTTTGAAGTTTTTCCATAGACAATTTGTCCAAAAATATTGTGTTCATTATTGTGCATGTTTTCTTCTCTATTCCTATGAGTTTATTTGTGAAGTTGCAGTTGTGTTATTTTTCTATATTTGCTGTGAATTAATTTTTCAGAGTCAAATAATCTATATTAGATAGGAGATTAATAATCAGTAACTGCAATAGAATTTTCACAGAGTGTTCTCCAAGGAGTGGCAAGGAAAGAGAGAAGAGGCTTCTATCAGGGTTTGGTATATCTTTTCAATGTTATATTATTTAGCCGTTAGGCTATATTATGCATCAGCTTCCGGCGAGGAAGTTGTTTGACATTGAAATTGTTCACACTGGGAAGTTTTGTTAGCCATTTCTATCCACTGCCGAGGATATTTCAATGTTGGAAACATGGCCGCTTGGGGTAAAAACATTGTTTTACTATTGTGGTGTGTCTTTGTGTTTTCACTGGCCCACCTCATGCTCCCTCACCTTGCTATGGAGGTGCTTGGTGACCTTGTTGGTTTTGCTTCATCACAGTGAATTTTTGTTATTAAATTCCTTAAAGCAAAAATAATAGGCCCCTGCAATTTCCATTTACATCCCAGCTTTGGCATTGATGGTTTCTTAGGGTTTTGTAATTAGGAGGATAAAATTTCAACTTTGCATCACCATTGACAGGAGGAGGCAATTTATGGAAAATATTGAGTCATTCACTAGGGAAGGTTTGTAGTTTTAGGTTATTTGAATGTTTTTTGAACTTGCTAAAATAATAGGCCCTTGCAATTTCCATTTACATTGCAAGGCCATGGATTCATGTGGGTTATACTTGAATAAGGTTTAGTTTTATTTTTTTACTTTGCATTCTAGCAGCATGGCTTTGTTTAGTTTATTGTTATTTCATGCACATTGGAGGGCATAGCAGGCAAACAAAAGAGCGATAGTGACATGAGTAAACACCATGGCCCATAAATCTATAGGAATATTGAATAGGAATATTGAATGGTATTTTGAGCATAGTAGCGATATTTATAAAAAAACTGAAACATAAGGTTTAAAAAATGTGAAATATGACATGTATAACAAATTTTAAGGGCCCATGATTACTTTATTTATTTTCCAGAGCAAGTTGAAAGTAAACAGTGTTGATAGTTCCATTATAAAATTCTAATCTCTATTTGTTTGAAATAAGTAGGGTACATTCATAACTATTTATGGGTAGTTTGCATAAGTAGGGTACATTCATAACTATTTCAGGGTAGTTTTCATTCTTTGCTTGATTCCTTATTATTGCTACAATTTCTAATTCCATGTCCATCTTTGCTACATGGTTAAGAAATTCTTGTTGTCACAATTAGTCAAGAATTTTCAAGATACCATTTATTGTATTCCACTTTTTTTTGAAAATGTGAAGTAATTGGTCTTGATGCTTTTGTTCTTGTTAATGTTTTTATTTTTTATCATTATTCTATTTCTTCTTTTTGTATCACTCGTAGGTTTGGAATTTTTTTCTTGTGTGATCCCCATGATGTATGTTGCTTCCTCCTATGTTCCTTGTTTTCCTCTTCAAATTAAGGGTATTCAGTAAGGTTATTTGTGGATTTCACAATATATGGGTGTTGGCATAGAAAATTCTCCTACCATGTTGAGCATCATTAGGCTGAATTTATTGTGGTCAATGATTTACACATTTGTACTTTCTGATCTTTTTACTTCTATAAACGTAGACTTTGAAGTGCAGCGTTGTGTTTTTCTTGGTAGTTTGTTTTTCATAATTACCCAAGATATGAGTATGAGAGTACAATAATGGTATAGGTACATTCTAAAGAAAGGTAGGGTATGGCTTTATGTAAAAACACTAATTATATAGACATATTTTTAAGCTTATGAATGTAAAAAATGATTAGATTTACAAATAGAAATTTTGTTTCATGTCAGCGATTTTACAAACTATCAATTATTTAATTCCTTTTTGTCCAACTAGGATGTTTGGTTTTAGAGGACAACACTCTCCACTTTTCCGATGCTAGAATTTTTCACGTCGGGAAGTTGTCTCGTGTTGAGAAGTTTTGTTGGTTGTTTCTAAGCTCTGTCAAGGATATTTCAACATTGGTGTGGATGCAAAATCTGCAAATGGTTAAACCTTAACATAATATCATTATGCTAGTCATTTGAAACACATTAGATTAAACATCCTTAAGAAATACTTAGCCATGCTAAAATATGAAAAACTAAATAGAACAAAATAGCTAATTGCAAGCATATAAGAACATGATCAAAACTTTATCTCATATTGGATTGGTGCTATTGTGGAAAATATCCCTTTCCCAACCCTTGATAATGCCAATGATGATGATGCAATGAACAAAATCAGTTCTCAAATGAAGAGAGTGACTTTGCATAAGCTTTGTAGATCAAGTTGTGGAGGATTTGATGATAAATGAAGCCTTCCATTTATAGAATATTTTGATGAGAGAAATATCCAAATGGATGAATGCGGGACAAAGATTTAGCCAATCAGATGGAACCACTTGTCAACTTGTGATAAGATGAGGAATGTGCAAGTTTTGGTTAATGTGCCAAAGAGGGGGAGATTTCAAATTTGAATTTGTGAGTTAATGCTGAGTTTGACCTTTGCAAGGGACATGTAAGAGCCATGTAAGAACTCATAAATGCTTTGTTGGATGTACATGACCACTTGTTTTTGAATTCAAACTTGAGGGAATATTCCTCAAAGATGCCATGTTGATGGAAAATGCTGATTTTATAAATGAATTAAAATGATTTATTGGTGCAAGTGGGAAAAGCTAGAGGATGTGATGGGTGGTTAGGTTAGGTAAATCAAGATTAGATTAGCTTAGGTGATGATTAGTTGATTTTGACCCTTTTTACTTGAATATTTTGATTTATTTAAATCAAGAGGGAGAAATATGACTTTTGAGATTTAATTAAATAAAGTCTTGATTTATTTAATCATAGAGGGAATGATAGGCTTAAATTAAATAAAGTTAATTTATTCAATTTAAGTGGATAATTCTTAGAGATTGAATTAAATGAATCTTGATTTTCCTAATGAATGGATTTAATGAACTTGATTGAGCGGATGAATATGAATTAAGTGCATAATGCTAATTTCATGTGTCTACATTTTGCCCTCTTTGAAGCAATGTACTTGTTGTGTTGGTTCAAAGAATAAAATAAACTTGCCACAAAGAAAATTCAAAAAAATTATGATTTTTCTAGATGCCCTAGCCAAAATAAGTACACTAGTACATTGCCCCCTCGAGAGATCGAGTGAAAATTTTCTATTTGAGGGTCGATCTCATGATAAAGAGGTTCAAAATGGATGGTTATGGATGATGATGCAAATGAGATGGTTTTAAGATGCTTAGAATAATAGATCTATATTATCTTAAACAACTTAAATGATGATATGATGTGAGATGGACGGGATGGATGATGTGATATGCTATGATTATTCATATGGATGTTTTATGCAAATATGTGATTTATGAGATACTTAGACTAATAGATCTATATTATGATGATGATTATGCATGTGAGATGATATGTAGAATACTAATGGTTTGTGGATGCAGGATGGATGCACTGGTGATGATGATTATCTTTTCATGATGCCATGTTAGTGCGGAAAAGAAGAAATTTGATGATGACAAGAGGATCCAACAAGCCAACTTTATGAGAGATGATGATGATGATGATAGATGATGTTTTTCTTATCAAGGATTGGGATTTTAAAAGGGATACTTACCTTATGTTTGATAATACACATAGATATGATGCATTAAGGTATAAATAATCAGGATGGTGTTGTACCTAGTGCGATGGAATTTTACTCAACAAATAGATAGGAGTATTTTTTATCACACTTGACATATGGAAACCTTGCTAGGATTTACCTAACAAAGCAAGTATTCGCCAAGTTATTTTACAAGAACGTCCAACAAGCACAATAGACAAAAAGATAATGATCGTTGCCCTATTCCTATCTCTCTAAATTGTTTTGAGTAGACATCATCGAGAGGTCATTGGAATGAGTGCAATAAGATAAATGAAAAGAAAAGATCAAGTACGCAAACAAGCCAATGTTCTTCATACCTTCAACCAAAGGGATTTGTTTTGATAGGATAAGAATCCAAAGTGATATCCAAAATGATGCCCATTGTCAGAACGATATATCCTAGGACATGCATTATATAGGATGATGATGGGTTGATAATATGATTGATAGGCTACTGATATAAGGTTGACTGACATGTTTGTGAATGATCAAGAGTTTGATTTTGCATTTAAAGGTTTGTTGTTTCAATTTTGATTTTGTGTTTGAAGTTTACTTTTGTTGATTACTGTGATTGTTTTTGTTTGTTTTGCCAAAGGCTGAAGGTGATGATCAGTTTATTATGGATGATTGATTATCGCGGGTGAAAACGAAATAGGATGGATGGATTTTTTCAAATATTTGGATGTTTTTGACATTTTGCTATGTTTTGAGGCTGTTTTGGGTTTTCAAGATTTTACAAATGTTTTGATTTTTGAATTTTGTGATGTTTTAGGGTTTTCTGAGATTTTATGAATCTTTTTGGATTTTGTGTTTTTTTAATGTTTTTGGATTTTATGTTTTTTTGAATGTTTTTGTATTTTGATGTCTCAGGGGCTGATCAAGGATTAGACTTTCCTATTTTTAAGCTCAAAGAGAACATAGTTTGGATTCCAATGTTTCTGATGTTTTCTATTTTTTTTTTACTATTTTTGGATTTTGATATGATCTTTGGACGTTTTTGGATTCTAATGTCTTTTTCGAATGTTTTTGGATTTTTTGATATCCTTTTCAAATGTTTTTGGATTTTTTGATATGTCTTTTGGATGTTTTTGGATTTTTTGAATGATTTTGATGATTTGGATATGGATATGTGTGATGATATTAGTGCTCTGTTTGGGATTTTGTTGAAAATCAAGCTAGGGTTGATTGATCAGATTGATGGATTGATGATGATAACATAGTTGAGAATACAAAACAATGCAAGGATAGTGTTAAGAAACACAAGGATTAGGCTAGATATCCCAAGATGATGAGGGATTGATGACGATAACATTGTTGACGATACACAACAATGCAAGGATAATGTTAAGCAACACAATGATTGGGAAGGATATCCCTAGATGATGATGGATTGAATGGATTTGATTTGATCAAGATTGTTGAAGCTTGGTTTGGAACAAAAGTTGTTTTGGATGATTTGAGGTGACATTGACGTGTGACTAATATTGATTGTTTGGATTGATGTTCAATGAAAGATAAAGATTTGATAAGGAATTTCCTCTCGTGGAAATGTGCCATGGGCTAGTGATTTGGATTTTTGCTCACAAGTGGTTTGACCAATTTGTTTTCATGTTTGCCAATGTTCGGATCGCCACATAAGTTGGAGGATATAGATCAAGATTTATTCTCGAAGCAAGATGTAAATATCTACCCCCATTGTCTAGCAATGTATGGAATGTCATGGATGGATGCTCAGATAGGTGCATAGATGGATGGATATGGATTATCTTGTGATAAGTTATAGCGTTTAGATAAATAATGCTCATTTGGATAATGCTTCATGGCTCAAATAATGCTGGGTAGGATAGGATCAATGAAAATGGCCCATGTCAAGGTGTTTACCATAAGCAAGCGTAAAGTGTGCCCCAAAATTTCATCAAGGTAGCTTGGATGATGGATGCGGATAGAGGAAAATGGATTGGATATATGGTTCATGGATGAAATGGAATTATTTATGGATAAGATGGATGGAATGTCAGATTTATTATGGATGGGATGATATGCTTTCATCTGAACTGGTGCACATAGATGTTTGATTCCACACATGATGCCTGTTTTCCAATTTTTCATCATGGTCTTGCCCAAAGCACCACCCATATAGTTTTCACTAGAGGACAATTTTTTATCTTTACTGTTTTCAATCCTTCTTCTGATTTTTTTTGGATTTTCATATATATATATTTTTAATTTTTTCAAAAGATTTTAAGCTCATGCTAAATCACAAGGTGTCATTGATGTAGATGCCCCTGTCATAATGTGCCATCGACATCCTACCTGAAGAATTTTCTTTGCTAAGATATGTGCACTTGAATGCATCTTTTGGGATTCCTGATTTGCTTCATTGATACTAGAGTTGACTTCATCTTGGTGTGCACATTGTGATAGAGTGCCTTCTGAATCCTTATGATAAAGGGTTGTTGCCAATACATGGTCAATGTGAGAATTGGATATCATGCGCGGAGGCATGGATGGAGTGTGTTTAGGGATAAGAGATGGATTGGTTGATGGTTTAGAACCTTTGACTCTCCAAAGTTGGGAAGATGAGCAATGATGGGTGGATACGAAAGTGTGCATGGAATTAGGACCAACTGCGTGATACACTTTGTACACGTCACTTGAAAAGCCTGCTTTTTCTTTTGCTGACATCTTTGATGGATACTTTTCCCTTTTTTATTTTTCCCCATAGTTTCTTTGACTAATGGAGTTTGATAGGGATGATCTTTCCTTGTATTCTTTGGTATCCATGTGTATTTGATTTGTCCGATATACTTCTTAGCTTGTTTTTCTTTGATAACGTCCTTTGTGCTTTGATTCAAATCTTTCTTTTGATGTTGGTCCCAATTCATGGATGGGATGATAGGTGGATGAAGATTCATGACATGGCTAGTTGTAGTATTGGCATTGGTTTCACCATAAGGACTATTCATGCTCCCTATGTTAAAATTTTAACTAGATAAAGTTGCCCCCAATATGGTGGTAATATTTCCATCATGCTTTGATTTTTTTTGTTCTGAGATGTCCTGTTTAGAATGCATTCTCTAATAAATGACCACCATAGGTGATGTTGTTTCAATTTGCTGCTCTGCTAACTTTGAATTATACTATTCTGTCTGACTCATTTCCCTGAGTGGATAATGTTGGATATCCTTATTCATGATGTCCCCAGTCTGAGTTTGGGACATATCTGATCCTATTGTTGACAACTCAGTTTGACTGTAGGAATCGATAACCTGCTCTTTTTGTGTAATAATGTCTGGAGTAAAATAATGAAGATCATCTATGTGTCCATTCACTAAAATCATCTCATGGGTAGATGGAGGAGTATGTGCTATATGAATGTGATCATCATTTGCAACATCTTGTATAGATAGGAGAGTGTCCATTAGATCATTGTAGTATCTTTGCGATACAAATTCATGATCTTGATTAATTTCGGAGTTTCTTTCGACATGATTTGGATCAAGTTCCTGACATGAGTTAGTTTGAAAGGATGGATTGCTTACAAAGGGTTCTTGGACATCATCATTAGGCATGGTAATTGGTTCAATATTCTCTTGATATTTGAGTGAATTTGGATCAAGTGTCGAGTTGAGGATTCCTTCAGTATCTATAACCATGAGGTCAAAGGGGGTCAACATGTCTTGGAAGGGACCATTGCTAGACCTTGGTGAAAGATTTTGATCATGCTTTGGAATAAATTCTTGAGATATGTCCTCTAACTCATAAGGCGATGTAGAGACATTTTCAACATGATCATAGGTGAATGTATCATGCATTATGTCAATAGGATCAAACAATCCTAACATTCCTTGAAATAGATCACTAAAAAGTAGCTCTTGATGTATGGTGAGTTGGTCATTGAATGGGGTAGAAACGTCTTCAATGTGTTCATTAATGGAGAGATCTTGAACATTGTTTTCAACAATTGTGGCAAAGAGATTGTGAATGTCCTCAACCATAGGGTTAAGTGACGTTGACATTTCTTGAATTGGATAATTGTTGGGTATTGTCGATGGATTTTGATCATGATTGAAAGGCGACTCTTGATGTACATTAATTTGATCTTCAAACGAGATAGGAACATCTTCAATGTGCTCTTTGATGGATAGATCTTGATCATTGCTTTTAGCAATTGTGTTGGGGAGATTGTCAATGCTATCACCAGTGGTTGAATGTTCATTGTTATCCCTAATAGTTATAATTTTTCATGTTTGTGCTTGTGTTTGTTGGGTAGCTTGAGAGGCTTGTTGTACTTGTTGAGCTTGTGTTGCTTGTTGCGTGGCTAGATATTGTTGGATGGCCTTTTGGTAGGCCTGGTGAGCTTTTAGTGCAATGTTATATTGTTTTGTTGTGTTTGGTTTTGGTGTTAGTTGTGGTGGATTCAGAATTGTGTTGGATTTAGTGACAAGTGGTTGAGATACAATTGGAGCGATCATGGTAGTGAGGGGTTGAGATGTGATGGGCGTGATAGTGGTGGTTGGAATGATTGAAGGGATAGTGATGGTTGGAATGACTGAGGTGATAGGTCCTTGGGAGACCATATTTTGATTTTTCAAGATTGATGTTGTCATTTGTTTAGATACCATTTGTTGGTGCGATGTTGATGGAATATTCAAAAGATTTGATGTGATGGCTTGATTGGTGTTAGGTGGATTGATTTGGATGGACTGATTTGTGCTAGGTAAAGGGGGAAGCCCTAATCCAAGGAATGATGTTGATATGGGTAATGGTGGTGGAGATGTTTCTTGGTGCAATGACTCAACTATGTTGGTAAGTGTAGCAATTTGATCTAGCCAAATTTGATCTTGATTTTGATCTTGACTCCCTTGATATAGTTGATTTGGTTTTTGTTCAAGCATATTTGGAGTGTGTACTTGTGTTTCTTGAATGGGATCATGGAAAAATTGATTTTGGACAATGTTCTGATTTGGGATGATGTTCAGATTTGGCATGGTAGGTTGAAATTGAACATTGTTGATGTTGGGAATCATATTGCCTTGATTTAGGTAACTTTGATATTGCATGGTGTTACCTTGACTTGGAGTCGTTAACATCTTGTTTGGATTTTGAACAATATTTGTATGATTTGAAATCATATCTATCCTAAAGTTTTCTGAATTCATGTTTGGAAAACTTGTACGTGGTACATTCTCATTTGGCATGTAGGGATTTGGTGGGATGGCGTTGTTCGTTTGAAGGCTCATGCATTGATTGTTCACTTGATAGACTTGTAGGTCTGGATTTAGATCTACCATCGGGAAATGAGTTCCAATATTTGATTTGGGCATACTCACACTTGTTGTGCCATTGAAATTTGTAGAAGGTAATAATCCCATGTATGGATTGTATAAGTGTGAGTTTTGATAATCAATTAGCATTGTAAGGCTTTGAAAGTTCAATTGATTTGGATTACTCATGATGTATGGATCAAGTTTATATTCCATGTTCTTCTTATGTTTTGACCTTGTTGCAAAAGTGAACTCTAAGGTTCTTAGGACCAATGATGAGATGACAGATGAAAGGGGTGAATGATATGAGTGTTGAACATTTTAGGGACTTTGGATCCATGCTAGACTTAGGGTTTGATTTTGATGGGTTTGATTTGGATAATGAACTTATAAACCCTAAGATGTTAGATGTTATCTTAGGATGAACTTGTCCAAAGGAGTGTTAATTCAATTAAATGTATGAGAAGGAATGCATTCCCATACACCTAACTAAACAAAGTGATTTTAATTTTGATGATTTACCCAAGTCTAGAATGATGTTTCCAAAGCTCTAAAATTGTTTGGTGGGATGGAGATGATAAATGTTTGGAATTTGGATGAATTTTTTGACTTGATCCTAAATGAACCTAGGAAGTACATGTTTACGATACCAAGATAGTGAAGGACATGCCTTTCTATAAGAGTATTTCAAAATCAAAAGACTAATGTTTTCATGAAAACCATATGACCAAAAGATTCCAAGCACATGTGTGGGGTCTAATTGATTCAATCTTTGCTTAATGGATTCTTTTTATCACAAACACTTCTCGATTAGGTTTTCAATTGAATGTACAATGTCCTAATTCTCTTTCATTACACAAAATGTATTATGCGGAAATCGAGGAAATCAAGGCAAAGGTTTCCTAGTGTTGACCTTAGTAGGAGAAAATTGAGATGAAATCCAAATGTTTAGAAGACCCTAAGGATACAAATCCCAAGGGAAAGTAATAAAATGTGAATTTTTTCAAGGATATTTGCTTCTCCTAAAGGGTTTGAGATTTGATGCTCATGTTGAATGTTGGTTTTCCAATGTTTTTGATCAAAGCACTGTGTTTTCAAACTAACTCACAAGCAATATAACATCCTAGCTCAATTGGTACATTTTTTTTTGTGGGCTTTCCTCATGCCCTTCGTAGTAGAAGAGATGATTTTACATGCAACCAAGGAGAGAGTATAAAGGTATGTTAAGAATGAAGTCTTAACCTCTATACTTTAACCAAGATTAGACATGGCAAGTAGCTTCTTGGAATCTAAGTTCCAATGCACCACTTTGATAAACTCGTTGAATGGATTAATAGGCCACTACAAACAAGGGTTTTATTTTGGACTTTCTGTTCATGGAGATTGACCCATACGACAAGAGTCTCCTTTCAGATCCATCTCGTTGGAATCAACCTTGTGATATTGGCGTTTACTTCAATACCCACATTTATATCCCAGTTGGAAATACTCTTGTATTTAGAGTGTCACCGGTTGAGTCATTCCCTTGGGTGAGTACTTTTTCCCCAAGGCAAGCCCTCTAAGATAGACAAAAGTGAGTAAACATATTCATAGTTCGATCAACCTTCATTTAGAAACAAAGGGAGAACATATGCAATAAGTTTATTCACACTCGCAAAGTGTTTAAATGTTTAATTTTTAAACCCAAAATGAAGTGTGGAGGCAATCTTTTATGCAACTTAATGTCATCAAAAATACTTTTGGTTCTCAAGATAGCCGTGAAGCACGAGAGAAGTGCATATTCATTTTTAGATGAGATTACTTTGAATAAGAGATTATGAAACATGAAAAACACATGTTCATTTTAAGCCTCAAAAATACGATGAATTCATTTTAAGCACCAAAAAATCAAATGTGAAGATTTGTTTGTTCAATTTGTTTATCCTTAAACGAAATCTAGTGGATTTTTTCTAAGATTCGTTTTAAGCCCCTTGCCATGAAAATTGAAAAAAAAATTCTATGTTTCCTTTAGAGCCTAAAAAGAAATGAGTTAGTCTAAGACATAAAATTAAGGCATAAAATAGAGGCTCTAAGCACTAAAAAATGCTTTGTGAGTTTCAAGTTTCAATGCTCGATTTCCTTCAAATCCAATCTTTCTTTCGCTTGATTCCAACATTAGATTCCAATGTCAACCTTCACCTTCTTTATGCACACCTCCCTGCAAACAAACAAGTAAAATCTTAGAAATGATATTTATTGTAAGAAATTAATGATAACATAATGAGTACAATTTCAAACCAATAAAATTCCTAAGCTTGTCAAAACAAGAAAATGATCCTGTAAGAGATAAATATCTATAGTCATCCTTTGGTTTTGATAGGAAACATTTGATTTTAGTCCACAATAGAGCCTTCTTGCATATTAGGCATTCTCAAGTCATAGATATAAATCAGACATGTTAAAAAGTTTCATTTTAACGAATGTGTATCATATGTACGAAGAATGACTGATCCCAATAATAGACAAAGTCAACATCTAAAAATAAATGAACTAGAAATTATGAACTCCTCTAACAATTCACTGATTTAATTTCTCCGCATTTCCTTCAATTTTAAAAATAAAAATCTCTCTGAAGATTACTTGGATCCTTACTTTTACTATGCCACCATTGGTTGCATAAACATAGAGATATTTTCAAACCAAAATCAAAATCTAAAGTAACTAAAGCTCTGTTATTCTTCCAGATCATGTGTCAGTAATTTAAAATTGTAATTATGTTGCCATTAAAACTCATGCTACTCAACTCATAAAAGACTTTAGCCATATTTTATCCATAAACCAGTACACCAATGGGTCACGAGACACTTCATTGAAGGCATTGAATAGTAGAGAACTCAAAAATTGAGTCGAATGTAATTTCATAGATGTCAGTCATGCAAGTAATAGTACACCTATTGCTGGGGTTGAACTTAAGCCAAGGGAAGTTACCAAAGCACCTAAAAAAAGCCGTAAGAAACTTTTAAGCAAAGGCACATTAAATGACAACAACCAATGATCTTAAAAGGTTTTCAAGCAAATGCATTTGGTAGGTGTAAAACTAAATTTTGTGACCTTACTAGCAGGTGTAAAGATGATTTCCACAGGTGCAATGATTGCAGAGCCTATGGATTGGGAAAATGACTATTTTGCTTCATCGGGAATGGTCACAAGAAATTGGATTTTGAATGGTGTGTCTTAAAGTCTTGGTAACATATATGCAAATGAAGTAGCATAGTCAAGGTACATGACGTTCAATGTGCACTCATGAAATAGGAGGTAACCCACATGAAAAGAAATCAATACACACTCTTAATTCACAACAATTATCACAGATGAGAATAAGTGCAAACAGACAGGTCAGGAATGCACCGGCAGGGCACGACAAGATCTCAGCATTGAAAATTACGCCAAAGACTATCTAAGTTACACTGCATTACCATTGATGATAGTACAATGAAATACAATAGTTAGAACATCAAATCACCTATTGAATGAGTAAAGAAAATTTAGAATGAGGTGATTGGTGCAATCTTGAGAAGTTGTCGGCCAACTTTAACAAAAGTCATTAACTAAATAAATAAATACCTTTCGAATACATTGTATCTCCATCATGAAAGGCTTCAAGAAGAAACATTGGTGCTACACACTAGTTAAATGACAGGGTCAATAAATCTTAGACCAATAAATACGTTGCAGAGGTCCTTTAGAAGGCACACACTCATATTTGTACACTTATTGATCTTTCACTTCTCCCATTTTACCAGATGCAATGCCTCAGACAAGGTTCTCAAACAAACACATGCGTAGATAATTATTTAATACTATCAGTATAAATAAATACTGAATCAAATGGAAGAGTCAATCAAATGGAGTTGAGATTCTGATGTAGCCTGCTAACGCTGACAGTTTCACACATGCTCAAGTTGAGATTCTAATGTTCTTACAAATGAAGGCAGCAAGGAAATTGTACAACATGAATTAGTAAGTGAGCTTTGTACAATAAAGTTATATTCTACCTCGATGATCACTTTGGTAGAATTTAATTCCTTGTGATTTTTGCCTTGAATCAGCTTCTTCAGCTCGCAATATTTGGGAGAACTGCATCACTTTCCGCTTTGATGTTTGTTTTGTGTGTGACTGGTGCTGAGATCGTTCTAATTTCAAATGATATGCATTATCAACACCTTAAGCTAAAATACAACCTGTGAAGAAGCCACTGCCCAAGATCAAGTCCAAATGTGAGTGTACAGTGGTAGTGCTACAACTTTCCTTTTCACAGCTAAAAGATTTCAACCGACAATAGTATTGCAGAGGCACAAACCAAACGAACCACTGAATGAAGTGGATGGCATTTCCACACGAGATTTTTTTTTTTCTTATTAAAACACAAAGTCATTTTTATATAATAAAAGAATTTGAAGAATCTCAAGGTGTTATGAAAGATATTTATCACGAATATCTAGAAAACTAGGAAACCTCATATGCTTCAGCTTGCTTGAAAGAAGTTGCAAACCAAAATTTAAATAGAAACAGATTAATGTGCATACGAAAATAGAAATAAAACATATTAATTTAGCCCTCCTTCTAGCGCCATTATGTGGATGCGAAATCTGCAAATGGTTAAACCTTAACATAATATCATTATGCTAGTCATTTGATACACATTAGATTAAACATCCTTATGAAATACTTAACCATGCTAAAATATGCAAAACTAAATAGAACAAAATAGCTAATTGCAAGCATATAAGAACATGATCAAAACTTTATCTCATATTGGATTGGTGCTATTATGGAAAATAGCCCTTTCCCAACCCTTGATAATTCCAATGATGATGTGATGCAGGAGCATCCAGTGGTGTAAGGGCAATCTTGCATCATCCAAAAATAGTTAAATTTCAAGTTTCTTAGTTTTTTAGATGTTTTACACTTTTGGATACCCTTTTCGTGATAATGAAATTCCCAATTTACGGTTTTTATTTTCTATTCCTGGGTTGAAAGATATTGCAGTTTTAGTTTCCCAAATTTACACCTAAAAAATCTTTCGAGTTAAATTTGAGGCACTTAGAGTTCCCGGATCGGCCCTAAAACTTTCCAAAATTGGCATTGAAAATTTTGAGCGCATTATTGACTTTGAGACCTTTCTAATGGTTCAAACGGTTCGCGAATTGAAGTCCTGGATCAAAAGTTATGGCCCCGGGAAGTTGGCGCACTTTCTAGAAGATACAATTGCAAATGTTCTTTTGAAATTTGAACTTCAAGATGTAATTTTTCGGCACCAAACCGCCTAAACTCAAATTTGAATGTTGTTTTGGCTCCAAACTAAAGAGGAGCTCTATTTATGGGTTGTTTTCTAATTTTTGGATAACTTTTTGGGGACAAGCTCGCATATTGCGAAAGGGTGATTCTGTAGCTTTCTGTAACTTGCATGTGTTGTAGAACTTGGGGATTTGAGATCCTCTGCATGTAAGAAGCTCCAT
>VDFB02105785.1:566617147-567124954 GCA_007258455.2 Sequoia sempervirens | reverse complement strand
ATATGGGTAGCAAGTAGAGGAGGTCGGGCACTTGGCTTCATTGCTTGTTCTTTGACTTTCTTAATGGCTTTTTGGCACAGTTCGCATGTGAGCTCTAAGTGTGATGAATCATGAAGCCTGCACCAATTTGGCAATAGTAGCAACAACACCTCCAAGTCCACTTCGTATTTCAGCTCTGACCAATCCTTTGCCAACCTGGCGACGAGCTGGTCATATCTTTCTGCTACTGGGTCCTCATCATCATTCAAAAAAGAAGCTGGATGGTGAAAAGCTGTGGTGAGTGGTTGTTGCCACTCCTCCAAACTTTTATTTTTAGACTCTCAATCGATGTCATTTATGAAGGAGAGGTCTTCTGACCTGATTTTGCTTATGCTTTGACTATCTCCTTCTGCCGCCCCAAGGCTTTTAGCCTCCTCTTCTTCCTGATTTTCATTTTCTATGTCTGTTGTCCCAACTCCAACTTGTGTCCAACTAGTTGGTTTATCTTTATTTTGCTATCCTCTAGATGTTGAAAACTCTTTTGCCTGATGGGATGACTTCTCCTTATTGAGAGTTGGCTACTCCAACTTGTTTGAACAACCCTTGGCTTGAGAAATGATGCTGTCACATGATGGACACATAAATTCTGAATGTGGTGCATTATGAAATCTACACCAACTTGCCATTAGTACTTCCTCCAATCTTGGTCCATCCTTGCTCCTCAAATGTTCTTGGATCAGCTCCTTGAGTGCCTTGGCTACCATGGTTGTCAATTCTTCCTCCAGGTCTGCAAGGGCTAAAGGCATATAGATTTCGCAGAAGGGGATTTCTCCTTGCAAGACCTTTTCAATTCTGTTCAAAAAAGTCAGACACGCCAACTCGTTGTGCTTGGGACTGCAATGGACCCGACATCTATCCGTCAATGTAAACTACTGCAATGGCTTCTTCAATCTCTTATTCAAATCTGCATGTAGTTGAGTGATGTCAATTTGTGCATTCTGCTCCATTTCGACTAAGCTTCTACTTGCCTTCAATTTTTTTTGAATTTTAGCATTGAAAGAGATCTCCCTATCTCAGATTTCTTCTTTGAAAGTGCTCTTTTTTATTTCCACCTTTCAGCTTTGTAGCCTCAACATGTCATGCCCTCCCTCTGTTGATGGTGTTAGGAGGAGGAGGGCATGAAATGAATCACTTCCAACCTTCATCTTTGCATTCGTCAGCCCTCCTTCTAGTGCCAGTTCTGTTGATGGTGTTTTTATGCACTTCTCAACACAGGCAATGCGTAGGTGCACTACCTCTCTTGAAAGACAATCTTCCATAATCAAATTGTAGAACACTATCCCAAAGTCTCTCAGATGTCAGGTCATGACAGTGCTTAGATACCTCAGTAGTTTGATGTGATTTGTTGGAATCACAAGGCGGACTTACGCAGGAATTACAAAATATGAAGTTGGATCTTGAAATGGAGTTCTTGGGATGGAAGAGTTCTTATGCATTAGCTGTAGGTTCAGAAAGTAGTCTTGGACTCCATTTTGTCATTGGATTTGGCTTTATAATGTGCAATGAACCTTAGTATAGGCCAGTCATTAAAAAAAAAGGGAAAAAGGGGGCAAGAGAGAAAGAGAGTTCCTAAATCTGAAACTACAAATGAACAGTGATCATGGAGGCTACTATAGTAGACAAACTCCCTAAACTGGGTTTTACTTGACCAAGAGAAACCTACAGCTACACAAAACCAGTGCAATCTTCTAAGGACTGCAGATTTTTAGATTACACACACACATCATGTATATGCAATCGAACTAAGTTGCAGCAATAAAGGAAAGAGGCTCAGACTAGCTTTGCAAAGTGATTCATCATCAACGAACCACAAAAAGTATGAGTCGAAAGTTCATCAAATACTGAAACAACAAACACCATCACCACTCCCATTTAAGAAACTAACACTAAAACTAACATGGAATTAGAACCATGCATGCAAGATGAGCAAAATCAAAGAAAACATCCATAAATAATGCAATGCTGTCTTCTATTACTGTAAAATTCTTTTTACAACCGCTCTCCAACAACTACAAATGAGGGGCAAACCCCTATTTATAGTGTTCCAAAAGTCAAATGAATGGCCAAGATCAATTCTTGTTGTGTGGCCAAGATTCATTACAAAATAGGGTTTTACCTACCCCCCAATATATCACAATTTAAAATTACATTTTGTCCTTTTCCCTATTTTGTCCTCTACTGATAGCACTGTCACACTTTTGTCTTTTTGCCAATTGATGTTTCACTATAGCTACTCTTTTGGGAGTTCTTCATCTTTGATGGGGCTGTCCTACTGCCTCTTAGAAGCTGTGTATCCAATGAACTTTAGGCTGACCGGCCGGAGCTTGTCTATTTTGATGATTTCATATTGCAGCACCTGGCAGCTCCATTCCATATATTCTGTAAGCAAAGGCATAGTCAGCGTAATGGATCATAAAATCATTCACGTTAGTTGCAATCCAAAAGATGAAATCCATTTTAAATGATCTATCAAGCATATCGTGAACTTTATCTCTTGACATCATTGATCTTTTGATTTGGGGCATTTGGTCAGTTCAGGCCTAGAGGGCCGGACTTCCCTAGCAGACATGCTGTTTGGAAGGGAAAATAGGGCGGGGGCTCCCAGAGACTCTCTTCGGTCAAATTTTAGTATTTTAAGATGTTCACCATGAAGGGGACCAAAATTAAGCGCGTGGGTCAAAGTTGGATTTTAGATTTGGACTCATTTGGATCGGTCTAGGAGAATCTGGAGGTCCCGGGCTGGAGATCCATCTGGAGATGGTCGTTTGGAACAGCAAATTGAGGACAAAATTCCAAAGAAGGAACTCAACGGTCCGGGGTCTGGCGGGTCAAAAGGAGGTCAATAGCTTTATTATCTAGTTCAAGAGGTTGGGGGGCCGTGGTGCACTTTGGCGTTTGGGACGGCAAACGTCAGGTGGAAGCCCAGAGATTCAGACCCGATAGGGGAGAATGCTATCACTTCATTTTAGTTTCAATCCGCGTTAGAATCCATCTCAGGGAAAGGTCTCGGTGACAGTCACAATTTTTTCCGATCAAAGCACTTCGGCATAAGATCTGTGTCTTTGATGAGAAGTCTCGCCGATATCGAAATGTTATGCCGAAGATGATGGATCTCAACATATTGCAAAGGGAGTCCTCGGAATAGGATAATTAGTCGGCGAGAGGTTTCACCGACCAGGTGATGTTATAGCAACAAAGGAGGCCTTCGGCGTAAGATCTTGGGTTGGGAAAGGGTCTTGGCGAAGATAAGGGTCTTGGCGAAGATGAAAGTCTTGCCGACAGCCAGGAGCAACAACGGACCCGGCAGCTGGGCCCGCCATTTGATTTCGTCCTAGTCCAGTGCCGGTCACAAGGGCGAAGCCCAGAGCTCAGAGGGGTGGGTGAAGTTTTCCCCTCAGGACCGCAGTGAAGGAAAGGATCCCGGATGACCCCACTGAATCATTTGAGTTATACATTTCGCACTTGGGTTCATATCGGCATAGGTTTCAAGTTGTTTTGGCGACGGTGGGGGTCCCTATTGGTATAGGTTTCAGCTCTCAAGAAAGCATCATCCCGACAACCCTTTGTTTCTCCAACTTTCATTTTGGTGGCTCATCGGTATAGGTGGGATGTTTTCGATCAAGGGTTATGGCAACACTCATATGTTATACCGACAAACTTCAATGGGCTTTCTTCAATCGGCCTTCAGCATAGGTTTCATCTCTCGGTGTATGGTTTAAGCGATGTGAGCATGTCTCACCGACTCCGCATTAGGTTCTCTTTTTCGATGTGACTTCATTTTAGTTACACCAAAAATGCAATGAATGACCCTTTTGTTGGTGTAGGTCCTACTTTCTCTTGGCGAACAGTGGTGCCGCGGCGACCCTCGTTTTAACTTAGCAACTTCTACATAGCGTCTCACCAATTGTTCAGAGTTATAGTGACATGCTAAGGTATATGGGGCTCGGTTGGGGAGAGAGATAAAATGTCTGGGCGACTATGAATTCAATAACTACATGTGTATTTCCATCGGCCAAGCTTAAGGGATTCTCCTAGCGAAGACAAAAGTATGGATGGTTTGGTAAGAATTTGTAAGATCGGTATAAGTCTTAGCAAGATGTCCGGGGTCTCACCGAACGAAATGATAAAGTCTCCCCATCGGCATGACAACAAGGTTGTTATAGCGACACATGAATGAGCGGGTCCCCTCGGTGAGACATTGTGAAATCGGCATAGGGTCTCTCCGGCATTCGAAAGTTATGCCGAACGAGGATGTCGGTGAGACAACCCTAAGTGGGAAAATGTCTTGGCGACCGGGGCAAGCTATGCCGACAGAGGGAACCTTCGGTGAAAGATTCTTAAATCGGGGAGAGGTCCTGGTGACCTCACCAAGTCTTGCCAACAGGCAACGATGGCCTTCGGGGTAAGATTTTCTTTCTCCTGGTGAATGAACGGCTAACCCGGGGTGGCCTTCGGCATAAGTAAAAACATTCTATATAAGATTTCCTTGACTTTAGTATGTTTCACTGACAACATGATGAGGTTCCTATTGGTGAGAAAGCCAAATTGTCTTGGCAAAGAGAGAGCGAAACCGAAGTGCTCGGTGTAGGGTTCCCAAGTCTATGAGAGTTCTCACCGAATGGAATGATTCTAGTTGACTCGCTAGAGAACAAGGGGATCAGGGTGTCGGTGAAAGGCTATGCCGAAAGGCCGAGTTATGTCAAAAAAGGGGCAAAGGGTGTTTGCCATTTCTGATTTCACGCCAAGTCCCTGAAGGCAAAGGGAGGATCCAGGCTCGAGAGCCAGGAGGGTGCAGGAAGGTAGACACTAGATGATTCAACTTGGTAAATTCACGGGCAGCAAAGAGGAGGTTAGGGCTCGGATGGTAGGAAGACGTGAGAGGTTCATCGTGAGACAAGGTGAAACACTCTTGGAACCCCGGGAGCGGAACTCTGGGGTCCCGGGCTCGAGAGGCTTGGATGGCCATTAAGATTTAGCGATTTGTATTAAACGGCCATCGGAGGTTCGGGCCCCGAGGGCCAGGAGGACGCAAGCCAAATGCTGTTGGGAACGGCAGGAGTGAAAAGGAAACTTGGGGTGGGAAACCTGGATGGCCGGGCCCGAGTGGGGCCAGGGCCGTTGGCAAGGGAAATCTGCCAAAGAGGCCCCGGAAGGCACCAAAACATGACAAAATCAAATGGGGAAGGCACGGTCAACTTATGGTGGGACTTTGAGGTGATATTGACTATGCGGGACATCAAAAAGTGGACAACACAAAATGAGGCGGCAACAAAATGAGCCGACAAGGTGAAAGAAAAGAGGGTCCCCATTCGAAATGGGGCGTGTGTGCAAAACATGCACAACAAATGGCGACTCGCTGGGGAAATGCTCGAGAGCATTTTGATGACAAACTAGAATCACGAACCTAGAATCCCTAGTTCTGACCTTCAGGCTAGGGAAAACAAACTAGACGCCCAACCAAAGGATCAAAACCATTAGCCAACCCAACCTTCAATATGTTGAAAATCCAAGTGTGTGCAATTGCATTAATTCCCATTTTTCAGTTGCTATAGGAACCTAAGCTCTGTCTAGTTAAGCTACGTAGTTTATTCTAACTCCAAAAGCATTTGGGAAATTGCCTCGCTGCCAGTCAGGCATCCATAGCCCTGACGAGGTTGTCACTGTGATTCTCCTGAACATTGCTCTACTGCCAGCCGGGAGTCCATAGTCCCGGTAGAGTTGCTCGAATACCCCCAAAAAGTTGAATTTTCCCATTCTTTTAATTTTTAATGTTTTCTTTCTTTCTTTCTTTCTTTTTCTCTTTTCAGCTCTTTTATTTCAACCCACAAGCATTGAAGCTCACACTCAGGGCTAAGAATCACAGTGCCGCTAGAGCAAAATTTTAGATTTTTTATTTAACTAGATTTCACAAAAGGCCCTGCAGTGACCGTCAAATTCTTAAGATGTGTAAGAGCTATAAGATTTCAGAATATGTCAGAGTCAGACTAAGCCAACAACTTATCCTCTTTGAATCAATCACCTAGATCACTTGACACTAACAGAAGACATTCACCCTCCACTCTGAAGACTTGATTAGAGTTTGACAAAGAAATACGAAGAACAACCCCAAGCAATAAGTATGGTTGTTGTGCGCATAGACGTGCCCAACCACAAGCAGAGGGACCTGAGCAAAGTAGCAGCAAAGCAAAAGCAAACAAAAGCAAACAACCAACTAACCTAAAGAAAGCAGGAAAGCAAAATATTTACAGGAAACCTATACTACTCAAAAACGACTATGTACAAAGATATTTACAAAGCATTATGTTCAAGCAATGTGAGTTGACATTAACACTCATTCAATTTTGTAGTGCATGCACAAGCAAATAGGTGATTGTTGTCATTCTTAACCATGCAAATTTATCTTTATATTCTGAAAAAGGACATTTAATGTTCCAACACTCATGTTCAATCATGTCATCGTGAAAAATCAGCAATTGAGGAGGCTCGTCAAACCCATGATTAATCTATAAACATGTTCGTTTTCCCTCATTCCCATAATCAAAATAATAAGTGCAGCTATAAAAATTAACTGGAGCAAGGAAGGATAGAACCTGAATGTCATCACACAGAGGTAGCAACATTGGATAGTTGAGAGCCAGCACAACATCATTGATCATTGCATTGGTAGCCTTGGGCGGGCGCGGTGGAGGGTGCAACACTGTGGACCTAAAGCTTGTATAAGGCTAGGAGGACGGGGCAGCAAACAACTCTTCCAATCTACCAATGGGGCCTACAACCCCAGTTGGTAGTTCTTCAAAAAGAAATACTTCTCCACATTGATCATGTGCAAAATTGGGATCCACTTGGTTTTTGTCCTCAAGGGGGTGCACCTCATCTGCTTGGGTTTTCGTTGCCAAAACCTCTTCTTGATTAATGTCTTCAAGGGGTAGCATGCTGTCCCATCTCCTTTCCCAAGTGTCAGTTTTATTTTCGTGATGTTCAGTGTCATGGGATGATGACATATGAATCTATCCTATTGCAGCCATCTGAATATGAGGGAGGATCAACAGTGATCATGGTGGAAGGGATCCAAGTTGAATTTCATAGTTGGTCAAGTACTTCATCTCTGTTAGCAGCTATCTCAGCACCTTCGCCTTTGTCTTCTTCTTTTTGTTGTTCATGCATCTCATCATAATGTACACTCATTTCCTCTTGCTCACTATCGCTGTAAATGGAGAAGGAGCTCCTCTCCCAATCTGGAAACTCTAGTGCATCACCGTTCGGGGGCTTAAGAAGTATGTATTCATCACTACTATCTTCTGGGATGTGCTCTTCCTCAACATGAGCATACCTTCATAGTGCAGCTCCCAATGTAAAGAAGTCATCAATTGATATCACCTCATCAAGGGGACCAAAGTCTACTGCACAATTTCCCTCTGAAGACTCACCAAAAAGTCCATTGTCCATTGTACACAACTGCTCTTCAAGAGAAAGAACTTCTTGGTGACTGGTGGACATCATTCCTGCTTGATCTACTTCATCACTTGGAAGTCCAAGATTGTATTGCTGTCCTTCTTCTATCACTGTCCCAACATCCTCTTGAGGTCTGCCTTCAGCTAAGCCATCACTTGATTCAGACTTTTGGTCTTCTTTTTCAATATGGGCAGCAAGTAGAGGAGGTTGGGCACTTGGCTTCTTGGCACAGTTCGCATGTGAGCTCTAAGTGTGATGAATCATGAAGTCTACACCAATTTGGCAATAGTAGCAACACCTCCAAGTCCACTTGGTATTTCAGCTTTGACCAATCCTTTGCCAACCTGGAGATGAGCTGGTCATATCTTTCTACTACTGGGTGCTCATCATCATTCAAAAAATAAGCTGGATGGTGAACAGTTGTGGCGAGTGGTTGTTCCCACTCCTCCAAACTTTCATTTTCAGATTCTCGATCGATGTTGTTTATGAAGGAGAGGTCTTCCGACCTGATTTTGCTTATGCTTTGACTATCTCCTTCTGCCGCCCCAAGGCTTTCAGCCTCCTCTTCTTCTTGATTTTCATTTTCTATGTCTATTGTCCCAACGCCAACTTGTGTCCAACTAGTTGGTTTATCTTTATTTTTCTGTCCTCCAGATGGTGACAACTCTTCTGCCTCATGGGATGACTTCTCCTCATTGAGAGTTGGCTGCTCCAACTTGTTCGAACAACCCTTGGCTTGAGAAATGATGCTGTCACATGATGGTCACATAAATTCTGAATGTGGTGCATTATGAAATCTACACCAACTTGCCATTAGTACTTCCTCCAATCTTGGTCCATCCTTGCTCCTCAAATGTTCTTGGATTAGCTCCTTGAATTACTTGGCTACCATGCTTGTCAATTCTTCCTCTAGGTCTGCAAGGGCTAAAGGCAGATAGATTTTGCAGAAGGGGATTTCTCCTTGCAAGACCTTTTCAATTCTGTTCAAAAAAGTCAGACACCCCAACTCGTTGTGCCTGCGAGTGCAATGGACCCGACATCTATCCGTTAATGCAAACTACTGCGATGGCTTCTTCAGTCTCTTATTCAAATCTGCATGTAGTTGAGTGATGTCAATTTGTGCATTCTACTCATTTCGACTCAGCTTCTACTTGCCTTCAAAATTTTCTAACTTTTAGCATTGAAAGAGATCTCCCTATCTCAGATTTCTTCTTTGAAAGTGCTCTTTTCAATTTCCAACTTTCAGCTTTGTAGCCTCAACATGTCTGCCCTCCCTCTGTTGATGGCGTTAGGAGGAGGAGGGCATCAAATGAATCACTTCCAACCTTCAGCTTTACATTCCCAACGTTTCAGCCCTCCTTCTAGTGCTAGTTCTGTTGATGGTGTTTTTATACACTTCTCAACACAGGCAGTGTGTAGGTGCACTACCTCTCTTGAAAGACAATCTTCTACAATCAAATTGCAGAACACTATCCCAAGGTCTCTCAGATGTCAGGTCATGAAAATGATTAGATACCTCAGTAGTTTGATGTGATTTGCTAGAATCACAAGGTGGACTTACGTAGGAATTACAGAGCATGAAGTTGGATCTGGAAATGGAGTTCTTGGGATGGAAGAGTTCTTATGCATTAGATGTAGGTTTAGACAGGAGTCTTGGACTCCATTCTGTCATTGGATTTGGCTTTACAATGTGCAATGAACCTTAGTATAGGTCAGTCATTAAAAAAAAGGGGGAAAAAGGGGGCAAGGGAGAAATAGAGTTCCTAAATCTGAAACTACGAATGAACAGTGATCATGGAGGCTGCTACAGTAGACAAACTCCCTAAACTGGGTTTTGCTTGACCAAGAGAAACCTACAGCTACACAAAACCAGTGCAATCTTCTAAGGACTGTAGATTTTCAGATTACACACACACATCATGTATATGCAATTGAACTAAGTTGCAGCAATAAAGGAAAGAGGCTCAGACTAGATTTGCAAAGTGATTCATCATCAATGAACCACAAAATGCATGTGTTGGAAGTGCATCAAATACTGAAACAACAAACACCATCACCACTCCCATTCAAGAAACTAACACTAAAACTAACATGGAAGTAGAACCATGCATGCAAGATGAGCAAAATCAAAGAAAACATCCATAAATAATGCAATGTTGTCTTCTATTGCTATAAAATGCTTTTTACAATAGCTCTCCAACAACTACAAATGAGGGGCAAACCCCTATTTATAGTGTTCCAAAAGTCAAATGAATGGCCAAGATCAATTCTTGTTGTGTGGCCAAGATTCATTACAAAATAGGGTTTTACCTACCCCCCAATATATCACAATTTAAAATTACATTTCATCCTTTTCCCTATTTTGTCCTCTACTGACGACACTGTAGCACTTTTGTCTTTTAGCCAATTGTTGTTTCACTATAGCTACTCTTTTGGGAGTTTTTCATCTTTGATGGGGCTGTCCTCCTGCCTCTTACAAGCTGTGTATTCAATGAACTTGAGGATGACCGACCGAACCTTGTCTATTTCGATGATTTCATATCACAGCACCTAGTAGCTCCATTCTTTTGCATTGGATTGACCCTCGTGCTTTGTGTGAATTCGTCAATATCAACATGGCCTATGTTGGTGTAAGTGATTTCCTTCCAATCTGTGGTAACTTTTGAGTGTAGAGGCTTGCCTTGAAACTGATATTTCATTTGGTCCTTGTCTTCTTTCCCTCAAGGAACTTTTCCTGTCTTCTTTTCCCTTTGTCCTTCTCGACGTCTGCCTCTGAATGTCCTGCACCCGATTCCATATATTCTGCAAGCAAAGGCATAGTCAGCGTAATGGATCATAAAAGCATTCACGTTAGTTGCAATCCCAAAGATGAAATCCATTTTAAATGATCTATCAAGCATATCATGAACTTTATCTCTTGACATCATTGATCTTTTGATTTGGGGCATTTGGTCAGTTTGGGCCCAGAGGGCCGGACTTCCCTAGCAGAAATGCTGTTTGGAAGGGAAAATAGGGCGGGGGCTCCCGAAACCTCTCTTCAGTCAAATTTTAGTATTTTAAGATGCTCACCATGAAGGGGACCAAAATTAAGCATGTGGGTCAAAGTTGGATTTCAGATTTGGACTCATTTGGATCTGTCTAGGAGAATCCGGAGGTCCTGGGCCGGGGAGCCATCTGGAGATGGCCGTTTGGAACATCAAATTGAGGACGAAATTCTGAAGAAGAAACTCCAGGGTCCTGGGTCCGGTGGGTCAAAAGGTAGTCAACAGCTTTATTATCGGGTTGAAGAGGTTCGGGGGCCGTGGTGCACTTTGGTGTTTGGGACGGCAAATGTCGGGCGCAAGCCTAGAGATTCGGGTGCGACAAGGGATAACGCCGTCACTTCGTTTTAGTTTCAATCTGCGTGAGAATCCATCTCGAGGAAAGATCTTGGAGACAGTCACGTGTTTCACCGATCAAAGCACTTCGGCGTAAGATCTGTGTCTTTGGTGAGAAGTCTCGCCGATATCTGAATGTTATGCCGAAGATGATGGATCTCAACATATTGCAAAGGGGGTCATCGGCATAGGATAATTAGTCGGCGAGAGGTTTCACCGACCAAGCGATGTTATAGCGACAAACGAGGCCTTCGGTGTAAGATCTTGGGTCGGGAAAGGGTCTTGGCGAAGATGAAAGTCTTGCCAACAGCCGGGAGCAAGACTAGACCTGGCAGCTGCGCCCGCCGTTTGATTTCGTCCTAGTTTGGCGGCGGTCAAAAGGGCGGAGCTCGGAGCTCGGAGGGGCGAGTGAAGTTTTCCCCTCAGGATGACAGTCAAGGAAAGGATCCCGGATGACCCCACTGAATGATTTGAGTTATACATTTCACACTTGGGTTCATATCGACATAGGTTTCAAGTTGTTTTGGAGACAGTGGGGGTCCCTATTGGTATAGGTTTCAGCTCTCAGGAAAGCGTCATCCCGACAACCCTTTGTTTCCTTGACTTTCATTTTGGTGGCTCATTGGTATAGGTGGGATGCTTTCGGTAAAGGGTTATGGCGACACTCATATGTTATACCGACAAACTTCAATGGGCTTTCTTCAATGGGCCTTCGGCATAGGTTTCATCTCTCAGCATATGGTTTCACCGATGCGAGCATGTCTCGCCGACTCCGCATTAGGTTCTCTTTTTCGGCCTGACTTCATTCCAGTTACACTAAAAATGCAATGAATGACCCTTTTGTCGGCTTAGGTCCTAATTTCTCTTGGCGAATAGTGGTGCTGCGGCGACCCTCATTGTAACTTAGCAACTTCTACATAGTGTCTTGCCGATGGTTCGGAGTTATAGCAACATGCTAAGGTATATGGGGCTCGGTCGGGGAGAGATAAAATGTTTGGGTGACTGTTATAGCGACACATGAATGAGTAGGTCCCCTCGATGAGACATTGTGAAATCGGCATAGGTTCTCTCCTGCATTCGAAAGTTATGCCGAACTAGGATGTCGGTGAGACAACCCTATGCAGGAAAACGTCTTGGCTACCGGGGCAAGCTATGCCGACAGAGGGAACCTTCAGTGAAAGATTCTTAAATCAGGGAGAGGTCCTGGCGACCTCGCCAAGTCTTGCCGACAGGCAACAATGGCCTTCGGGGTAAGATTTGCTTTCTCCTGGCAAACAAAGGGTTAACACAGGGTGGCCTTTGGCATAAGTAAAAACATTTTATATAAGGTTTCCACGACTTTAGTATGTTTCACCGACAACACGATGAGGTTCCTATCAGTGAGAAAGCCAAATTGTCTTGGCGAAGAGAGAGAGAAACCCAAGTGCTCGGTGTAGGGTTCCCAAGTCTGTGAGAGTTCTCACCAAATGGAATGAGTCTGGCCGACTTGCTAGAGAACAAGGGGATCGGGGTGTTGGCAAAAGGCTATGCCAAAAGGCTGAGTTATGCCAACAAAGGGGCAAAGGGTGTTTTCCATTTCTGATTTCACGCCAAGTCCTCGACGGAAAAGAGAGGATCCGGGCCCGAGAGCCAGGAGGGCACATGAAGGCGGACACTAGAAGATTCAACTTGGTAAATTCACAGGCGGCAAAGAGGAGGTTAGGGCCCAGATGGCGGGAAGACATGAGAGGTTCATCGTGAGACAAGGTGAAACACTCTCGGAACCTCGGGAGCGGAACTCCAGGGTCCCAAGCCTGAGAGGCTTGGATGGCCATTAAGATTTAGCGATTTGTATTAAATGGCCATCAGAGGTTCGGGCCCCGAGGGCCAGGAGGATGCAAGCCAAATGCCGTTGGGAATGGCAGGAACGAAAAGGAAACCCGGACAGCCGGGCCTGAGGGGGGCCATGGCCATTGGCAAGGGCAATCTGCCAAAGAGATCCCAGAAGGCACCAAAACATGACAAAATCAAAAGGGGAAGGCACGGTCAACTTATGGTGGGACTTTGAGGCGATATTGACTATGCAGGACATCAAAAAGGGGAGCACACAAAATGAGGCGACAACAAAATGAGCCGACAAGGCGAAAGAAAAGAGGGTCCCCGTTCGAAACGGGGCGTGTGTGCAAAACATGCACAACAAGTTGCCTGATGGAATCAAGATATCCCTTGTGTTCAACATTTTAGATTTGACAAAGTATCATGAAGTTGGAATGGAGGAAGCACCAACAATAGGGCAGTATGGCATTCCAGCACCTACTTCAGAAAGGGAGGAGATTGAAGCAATCTTGGATAGTCATGTGGGAAGGAGTACTAGAAATAGGCAGTATGAAGAATATCTGGTGAAATGGAGAGGAATGCCTATCGAAGATTCATCCTAGCTATCTAAGGCATTGGTTGACTTGTTGGGTTTTCCTCAACCATCTGAGACGTGACGGGTTACTTCTCAAATTACCCTGGGTGTTTGATGTAGGAGCATCTAGTGGTGTAAGGGCAATCTTGCATCACCCAAAAATAGTTAAATTACAAGTTTCTCAGTTTTTAGATATTTTTACATTTTTTGATACCCTTTTCGTCATAATGAAATTCCCAATTTACGGTTTTTATTTTCTATTCCTGGGTTGAAATATATTGCAGTTTTAATTTCCCAGATTTACACCTGAAAATCTTCTGAGTTAGATTTGAGGCACTTAGAGTTCCTGGATCGGCCTTGAAACTTGTCAAAATTGGCGTAGCAAATTTTGAGTGTGTTATTGAATTCAAGACCTTTCCAACTGTTCAAACGGTTCGCGAATCAGTGTCCCGGATCAAAAGTTATGGCCCCGGGAAGTTGGCGCACTTTCTAGAAGATACAATTGCAAATGTTCTTTTGAAATTTGAACTTCAAGTTGTAATTTTTTGGCACCAAACCACCTAAACTCAAATTTGAATGTTGTTTTGGATCCAAACTAAAGAGGAGCTCTATTTATGGGCAGTTTTCTAATTGTTGGGTAAAATTTTGGGGACAAGCTCGTATATTGCGAAAGGGTGATTCTATAGCTTTCTGTAACTTGCATGTGTTGTAGAACTTGGGGATTTGAGATCCTCTGCATCTAAGAAGCTCCATTTTTTGAATAATAAAATTATTCTCTTGTTTGTGGGTTATTTTCTAAGTCTCAGGCTGCACCCTCATCATGATGATGCAATGAACAAAATCAGTTCTCAAATGATGATAGTGACTTTGCATAAGCTTTGTAGATCAAGTTGTGGAAGATTTGCTGATGAATGAAGCCTTCCATTTATAAAATATTTTGATGAGAGAAATATCCAAATGGATGAATGTGGGACTAAGATTTAGCCAATGAGATGGACCCACTTGTCAACTTGTGATAGGATGAGGAATGTGCAAGTTTTGGTTAATGTGCCAAAGAGGGGGAGATTTCAAATTTGAATTTGAGAGTTAATGTTGAGTTTGACCTTTGTAAGGGACATGTAAGAGCTCATAAATGCTTTGTTGGATGTACATGACCACTTGTTTTTGAATTCAAACTTGAGGGAATATTCCTCAAAGATGCCATGGTGATGGAAAATGCTGATTTTATAAATGAATTAAAATGATTTATTGGTCCAAGTGGGAAAAACTAGAGGATGTGATGGGCAGTTAGGTTAGGTAAATTAGGATTAGATTAGCTTACGTGATGATTAGTTGATTTTGACCCATTTGACTTGAATATTTTGATTTATTTAAATCAAGAGGGAGAAATATGACTTTTGAGATTTAATTAAATAAAGTCTTGATTTATTTAATCAAAGAGGCAATGATAGGCTTAAATTAAATAAAGTTAATTTATTCAATTTAAGTGGATAATCCTTAGAGATTGAATTAAATGAATCCTGATTTGCCTAATGAATGGATTTAATGAACTTGATTGAGCGGATGAATATGAACTAAGTGCATAATGCTAATTTCACATGTCTATAGTTGGAAATGTGGTCACCTAAGGTAAAATAATTGTTTTACTATTGTTGTGCATCTCTCTGTTTTCACCGGCCCACCTCATGCTCCCTCCCACTGCTACAGAGGTGCTTGGTGACTTTTTCGGTTCTTCTTCATCATGGTGAATGTTTGTTATTAAATTCCTTTAATCGAAAATAATAGTCCCCTACAATTTCCATTTGCATTCTGGCTTTGGTGTTGATAGTTTCTTAGGGTTTTGTAATCAAGAGGACAAAATTTCTGCTTTGCACCACCATTGACAGGAGGAGGCAATTTGTGGAGAATCTTGAGTCATCCACTAGAGAAGGTATGCAGTTTTAGGTTATTTGAATGTTTTTTGAACTTGCTAAAATAATAGGCCCCTGCAATTTCCATTTACATTTGCAAGGTCATGGATTCATGTGGGCTATACTTGAATAAGGTTTTGTGCTATTTTTTTACTTTGCATTCTAGTAGCATGGCTTTATTTAGTTTATTGTTATTTCATGCACATTGGAGGATAGAGTAGGGAGACGAAAGAGTGGATAGTGACATGAGTAAACACCATGGCCCATAAATTCGTAGGAATATTGAATGGTATTCTGAACATAGTAGTGATATTTATTAAAAAAAAGAAACAAAAGGTTTAAAAAATGTGAAATATGTCATGTATAATAGAGTTTAAGGGCCCATGATTACTTTATTTATTTTCTAGAGCAAGTTGAAAATAAACATTCTTGATAGTTCCATTATAAAGTTCTGATCTCTATTTGTCTGAAATAAGTAGGGTACATTCATAACTATTTCTGGGTAGTTTGCATTCTCTACTTGATTCCTCATTATTGCTACAATTTCTAATTTGATGTCCATCTTTGCTACATGGTTAAGAAATTCTTGTCGTCATGGTTAGTCAAGAATTTTTAGCATACCATTTATTGTATTCAACCTTTTTTGGAAAATGTGAGGTAATTGGTCTTGATGCTTTTGTTGTTGTTAGTAAATGTATTTTTTATCATTATTTTATTTCTACTTTTTGTATCACTCGTAGGTTTGGAATTTTTTTCTTTTGTGATTCCCATCATGTATGTGGCTTCCTCGTTTGTTCCTTGTTTTTCTCTTCAAATGAAGGGTATTAGGTAATGTTATTTGTAGATTTCACAATATATGGGTGCAGGGCATATAAAATTCTCCTACCATGTTGAGCATCATTAGGCTGAATTTATTGTGGTGAATGATTTCCACATTTATACTTTTTGATCTTTTCACTTCTATAAACGTAGACTTTCAAGTGTAGCATTATGTTTTTCTTAGTAGTTTGTTTTTTCATAATTACCCAAGATACAAGTATGAGAGTACAATAATGGTATAGGTACATTCTAAAAGAAATGTAGGGTATGGCTTTATGCAAAAACACTAATTATATAGATATATTTTTAAGCTTACAATTGTAAAAATTGATCATATTTACAAATAGAAAATTTGTTTTGTGTCAAGGATTTTAAAAACTATCAATTATTTAATTCCTTTATGTACAACTAGGATGTTTGGGTTTAGAGCATGGCACCCTCCACATTAGCCCCATACCTTTTTAGGGTACCAGCTGTAACTCGTCTATTTTGGTCAGAGTTCAAAAAAATAGGTGAGACAGATTAGAAAGGTAGCAAATGCAAAGGGATTTTCCATACTAATAATCACAAACACATGAAAAGCATGGGCCACAACAACTCTATAACTGTTGCCCAAAGACACAACTAGAGATGTTGAAAATACATTTTCTAATGAAAGGCCCAAACACTACTTCTATCTTGGGGTTAATGACCTAATTCTTACAGGACATGCAAAATGCAAGGGACATGTTCCCTATGGAATACTTCTTAGCAGATTAGGTTCATCATATTATAAAAAATAACCAATGTTGATTTCAACCCTCAAAATCCACTGAATGTAAATTCTCTTATGCAGAAAAAGTTACATCTCATCAAATTTTTCATCAGAAATCCTAAATATGAGGCACTTGAAGTTCTTTCTTTACACAAAAAATGTAACTCAGTCAAATTCCTTTCATGACTGTAATCGATATTAGGTTATCTTCAGTAGAGTGCCTAAGCTTCATTATTGATATCATGAATGGACTATATTCCCACATATCTCACCATATTTTTGTCACTTGTGGGATATACAAAAAAAATATTTTTTGTCCAAGACATAGTAGTCGTGTTGATAAAAATCCAAATACATTCATTTCGTGAAGATTAGAAAGAAACATACTTCTCATTTTTCTAGAATAGGGATTTTCTTTCTACTAAAAAAATTCTGAATTAAAAAAATAAACATTTGGAAAGAAGAAGACTTCTCATTTTCCTAGAATAGGGCTTTTCTCTCTACTAAAAAAATTCAAAACTAGAAAATAATAAACATTCTTTCAATAGTTTGATCCATGCTAATTCCAGGATCAACAACCTCATTCTATTCTACCATGACTGCAAACCTAACTTTGCTCTGTATTTCTGTGTCCTAGTTTAAAAATGATCCAAAAGATATATAGATAGGTCTTCTACCTCTTGTTGCACCCAGTATTGAAAGACAGTTCATAGCAAGTAAAATAATTATTACCAATTTCTTCAAAAAATGATTGGGGTTTGATTTACAATTTATTTGTTATTTCTAAGATCTTGTAGGTCTATTTGATTTATAATTTTTAAGTATAAGGGTTTGGCCTTTTGTTATAAATGTTGAATGTTGATTTTCCTAAGGGTTGACAACAGATTAAAATGAGAATTCTATGTGAATTCGTTTGAATCCATAATGATTCCCTCTGATAATAAAAACAATTTCCAACAAAAATGAAGACTTCAAAACCATAGGGCAGACAAAGACATGCATGACCATATTTATGATTTTTTTAAATCCTCCTTGTACATAAAGGCTTTAGGTTGGATGCACAAATTGAGATTTGAGGGAACTTTAAGATATTTTTCACTTTTTAAAAACCATATGAAAAGTACAATAGATTAATGTTCATAGTTTTTTTCCTATTGCGAAATTGAGATAGATGACACCACCTAATATTCTCCTTTCCAAATGGAAAACCCCACACTTATAAATGTTCCAACTAAATATGTTAAAGGGGAAAATCAAAAGTTCCAACTCACTTCTAATTCAATCATAATGATCAACGATGGCAACTGTAAATTACAACCATACCTCCAAGTAATAGATATAGCCACCTTTGGACATGGTGTTCCATCAACAACCTAATACAAAATAGATCTATCTGGTGGAGTTCATAAACAAAAGGCTACACTTATGAAGAAATACAATACATCCATTGCTTTGGAAGAAATCCAGAAGGGAACTATAGTTCTTCTTGTAACATATAGTTGCCCTCTTATTTCCATGTCAAGGTGAGAGATTGTGATTAGATGGTTTCTTATTCACTTCTAACATACTATTCATCATACGTACTACTTTTGACTATATAGGTGGATTATCGTCTCAGAGCTAGAAATCACTTACTCACATCACCATATCATTGGTTAGCCAATGTATTTTTTAAATGAGCCATACCACCATCTACAATTGATGAACTCACTTGAACCAACCACAAATATGCCTAAAAATGATGCTATACCAAAGAAAAATCCCTACCCTCTTCGGAATAAGCTCATCCCACTAGAGAAAGGAAAGTGTTCCCATCATTACTCCCATAAAAACTTGAACCCGTTTCAAACAAGATGACTTATCAAGGGTTGTGTGACAATGAAAAGAGAAATGCACAAGTTCAATACTCAAAAGGGGCAAGGCCATGTGTTCTCGTTTGACATTATTAACTGTGATGGTACTAAGATACATGTCACTTCCTTCAACGAGGTGGAAAATATTCATTATAAGAATGTTGAAGTTTGAGCTGTCTATACAATATCTAGGGGGACTATTAAATCAACAAATAAATTATACAACAAACTCAATATTCAACTTGAGATTTATCTACATGATGTTTCAAAGGTCTCAACCTCTGAAAATGATGTTGCAATTCCAAAGCATCCATTTTCTTTCACATCCCTTGCTGACATTCTCCATATCACCAACAATTCCCTTGTTGATGTTATTGGAATTGTTGTCTATGTTGAACCCAACTCTACAATAAGAAGAAGAGATGGTTCATAAGTTGTTAGAAGGGCCAATAAGCTAATTGATATGAGTTCCTCTACTATTAATGTGACTCTATGGGTTCCAATTGCTCAGAAACAAGGTGCACAAGTCCAAGAGATGTGCCACTCAGATACTGTTGTTGTTCTTGCAATTAAAAATGGTCATGACATAGAATATAATGGAACAGTAGTAAGCACACAATTGTTCATTGATCTAATCATAGATGAAACAAAACAGCTAAAAACATAGTTTTTAGATAATGGAAATGCTCTTTTGTCATTGACTATAGAAGTTGTGCATGTGCCACTCATAATAACCAGAAAGAGAATTGGTGATATTGAAGAACATTTCGTCCACATGAACTAATCTGCCCAATGCATCTTGAAAGCAATTGTGTAATTCATGAAATCAAATTATTTTTACTATCTAGCTTGTCCCCTTGTCTTAGAAGGAAAACAATATAAAAAAGGACTTGAGCAAGCTACAAATGACTCATGGTATTGCTCAAAATGTAAAGTTATAGTGGTAGATTGTAATTACAAGAATGTTCTTGAAATAAAGCTAGAAAACCATACTAGAACATTGTGGGTTGTTGCTTTTGAGGATTTAGCCACTAACCTTCTTGGTATCTCTGCGAACAGTTTATATATGTTGCAATTTAGCTTGGAAGTAGAAATTAGTGTTGCAGCCCTAATTAAACAAGCTTTATTCAAAGACCATCTCTTCACTCTTTCAAATGAAGGTGATCAAACTACTGGTCAAAGATGCTTAAAAGCAATAGTTACCAAAATCGATAAATTATATTTTGAAGAGGAAAGTAAGCTGCTTCTAAAATGACTCTCTAACATTTCAAATACCGATAATACTTAATATTGTAGCTATGATACTTGTACATTCTTACAAGGTTATTTTATAACTGTGTATAAAAGTTTTAATGCAAAAAATCAATTCAATAAATCCAATTTTGTAACATTTACCAATGTGGTCTATATATATGCTGAGACAATTGGTTTGGATTCAAAAAGTCATACTTCAAGTGATTCAATTTAACGATGCCAAAATTCTAACATTTCTCAGTGCAATATACATACATGTTTACACAATTATTCTATGGCTTGATTCTTTCTATTAATTTATTCTTTTCAGCCCAAATGATATTGCACCATTACTCATATAAATATTTTGTTTCCAATTGTACAAGTGGCTACATCTTTTTGATTTACATCTTTTTCATCAATACTAAATAATATAATAATGATTCCTATACTTCATTGTCTATTCTTTTAGATCATGGGCACTATCAATGCTACAAAAGATCAACCATAAAATACAACAACAAGCTAGATTATCATCCCATATGATTTTGTTGCCTCAAATACCTACATAGAAACACCGATTGATAAGTTGATGAAATCAATAATAGAGCATTCTAAGAAAATTATCAATGCCATTGAAGAAGCCATCTACCAGATTGTTGTTGTAGAAGAAGAAGAGATACATGAAATTGAAGAAAATGTAGTAAAATTCCTTCACATGTAGAAAAGTTGCAGGATTCTCTTCATTCTTCAAAGAGCTATACTACGATGAGCATTATGAGCAGGGGGCATCCCACCTGATTATTGAAAAATTTAAGCTATTCCTCAATGATAACTAATGTTTACATCCACTACTATTATGTACAATATTTTTGTACATGTCAATAACCGATATGTACATACTCTACAACACAATAATGTATTTCCAACCATCCACCACTGAAGATATCTACTTTGTATATGAATGCTGAGATATATATATGTATATAATTGTACAGTTTTGGGAAACATACAATGTGATTTATCAGTAGGGTTATGTTGGAACATTGGTGTGCTACTCACCTCTAGATAGTTACATGATTAAGACAATATGTCCAAGTGGTTTATTGTATAGTATATGGTATAACCACCATGCCTATTACAAGAGTTCTTTTTCTATATTAGGCTACATACTAGCTCTTACACTAGAAGGAGGTGTAATGATCACACCGATAGAAAAATAAATTTATGTTAATATTTTGGAAAGTACAATTCATTTATGAAGATTGATCATTTCTAAAATGAACATATTCGCAAAAATGATTTTTTATTGTTCTCGTTTCTCCATTTAATATGGTTGATTAAAAGGGTCTTTTAATATAGGAATACGATGAGAGAAGCATATTTATACTAAATATACATGTCCTACGATAAATGTTTATGTCACCACAAACACAAGTGTTTTAGCAAAGAATCTTGATTATCTTTACTCAAGCCTATGCATAATCTCATTGTACTGAAATATAACTAAAAGGACTACACAGTGTTATTTCCAATGAATCCTTGTTACATGAAACAAGTTTATGAATATTATATGTGATGTGATCCTATTGATACCCTACCCAATAGATGCCAGATTCTTATTACATTTCAAATAACTCTCTGACACAAAATAATTGGTTTTCAAAGCTTTTTAAATCAAGATGACTGTCTACACAAATTTTGTTCAATGGTGTCTTGCTAGAAGCTTTGTATTTTGTACTTTGGTTGGAAAATTGGTATGGTAACATATTGTTAGATCTTTTTTAGAATAAAAAAGTTTGTTACTTTCTCTTGGAGGTTTTTTGTTTATTTTTTCCAACTACTTTATATCCTATGCTGCTTGTATGGGTGATGGATCTCTGATTTACCAATGGAACCTTATCTTTGCAGGAAAATTATCTTTTGCCTCTACTTCTCTATAACATATGGAAGGATCTGCAAATCAAAAGAGAATAAAAAAATAGATGCTACAATATTCCCCTTTCTTTTTCTTGGGAAACACAACTCCACTTTATTTTTCCTTCCTTTTTAGCATGATGGACATTTGACGACATCTTTCTTTAGTGCCATATCTATATTGGAATTGAAAAAATGAAGTATAATAGTATTGAGGTTTATTTATATGCATATTTGAAGGAGATGTGGACCCACTTTATCCATCTCATAATAATCCATGATCCCACATGCCCTATGCTTTTGTAACACATAGTGGATCCACGATTTTAGTCACTTCTCAATTTTCTTAGCTTGTTGAGGTATTTTCAATTATGAATTCAAATAGGAACAATAATATTATTGTCCCATGAATGTTACAATCCTTCTTTGAATATCCAACCTTCTCAAGGTTACACAACAATCTTGTAGAGTAAACTGCACACATTTAGTTGTTATTTTACCCTTTTCTTCCCCTTTGCTTATTTTCTCTTAATTTTTGTAATAGATATTTAGCCAATATTGGGTTGATCCAAATTGAGGGGTCTTTTCTACCTCCACTTTTTAAGATTAGGATTTTCATTTTAAGGATTCGATTTCCATTTATATGGTTATTAAAATACTAATAAGGAATTTTTTTGTCTAGCATTTTTAACATACTTTCAACAAAATTGTCATACAATGTTTATCTTTTACAACAACACTAATCATATTTTAGTTTTCAATGTGTAGGCATAAAACAACACGACAATATAATCTTGGAAGCTATTGAACTACAAGTAAAGTCAATCGGTGAGAGTAATGTTTACAATTCATTTCATTAATCTACCAACTTGAGTAATTGTTGTATTGATAATATGTTATACGTTTCACATAATATTCAATATGTGTTTTCTCAAAATTGCAATTGAAAACTTGTCAATAATGTGAAGTTTCTAATCTGATGTTTGGATTCTTTGTTTATTACGATATGCGTTCAGCCTAGGTGAAGAGGTTTTTTCTATTCTCTGGGGTAACCTACAATTATCCCTTCTAGATGGCCAACCTCACCCCTAAAAATGATGCAATTGAATCTGCTAAAAAAAAGCACAAAAATTAAAGTCTCGTAAAAGAAGCCAAGCTTACTATGCCTCCCATGAAGAAGAAATAAGCATTCAACGTCGCATGCGTCAAATGGAAAAAAAATCTACCCAATCCATGGACCACCCAAGTAGTGTTGGAAAAAGCAATACTCACTCTCCCCTAAAAGGAAAATATTCCCAAACAACATCCGTGACTTCCCAAAGAATCCAAGCTCACTATGCCTCCCATAAAGAAGAAATAATCATTCGACGCTCTACCCAATCCATGGACCACCCAAGTAGTGCTAGACCAAGACATACTCACTCTCCCCCAATACAACAATATGCCCAAACAACATCCATGACATCCTAAAGAAGCCAAGCTTACTATGCCTCCCATATAGAAGAAATAAGCATTGAACATCGCATGCATCGAATGGAACAACAATCTACCCAATCGATGGACCACCCAAGTAGTGTTGGACTAAGAAATACTCACTCTCCCCCAATAGAAAAATATTTCCAAACAACATCCAAAACTTCCCATGAAACAACCCAAACCATTCACACTCAAACAACCACCCTACCAGAAATAAATAACAACTTCACCTCAACTTCCAAAAGATTTCAAAAAAGGATAGATGCACTAGTGAATTTAAAAACATGTACATTATGTAGTGAGCACTACCCTGGGATGCATACCAATTCAAGATCTAATGAACCCATTTGTAGTAGATGCTTTCAAGAGAGAGGTAGACATCATTTTTCAGCATCTAATAACATGGACCTAGGAAAACAACCACATAAATTGAAAAACCTAACCCAAGTAGAAGAGATGATAATAACACGAGTGAGTCCATTCATTCAATTCACCCCTGCTCATGGAGGCCAATACAAATCTAGTGGTCATACAATCATATTCCCACAGGATATCAAAATGATAGCAAAATACCCTCCACATAGATTGACAAACTTGGATGTTCTAATAGTTCCTAGATTCCACACACAAGGTGACCACAATGACTGCTATGTAAGTAGAAAACATGTCTATGCAGCATTACAATACAAAATCACACATGATTCATAATACATAGATGTTCAAATAGATGTTGATTCACTAGCACTACTCCCATCTACTAGTGCAACATTCCAAACATGCTTCATACCATAAATATTCAAACCAAATTTGCACATGACCACAATGAACCACCTTTGCATGATATCGACCAACTAGAAAACGAGCTAACCTATTCATCATCCTTCATGGCTAGACTTCCAAATCAACAACCAGAGCTAGAAATCATTAAAGAAATCCTACAAGTCAATGATGAACTTGACAACATCATACCATGGCCACAATTGGACTCATCACCAATCAATGAATACAATACAGAGGGTCTTTTTGATATGGCTTTCCTGACACTCTTTCCAACTCATACTGCATTGCACATGCAGCCTCACTATAAACAAGTAAAACTACATGAATATATATTACACTTAATGTGATTTCATGACTCTAGATTTGAAAGCCATCCAATATTTTAGTATTTTTTTATCCTTATGATGCACCACCATAGCCAAGGACTTGCAACATTGTTTGTTAAGAAAAATGCAGAGGATTGTATACCAACAACCATTGAAACCCTTTGTACCCATATGCAACAATTGCCCGATAGTCAATTAGCTGAACAATTGATGCACTTTGGTTCATCCCTGAGAGGAACACACTCATACTGGAATAAGTACTGAGGCAAGCTAATAAAACATGATCAACCAAATTGGTTCACCCACTCTATTTTTCATGCTAAGCACAACAAACACTAAATGGCTAGATTTACATAGGCTTTTCCAAAATGGTAATTTAGGCACACCACAAAAAAACAAAACTCAAGTGGGAAACACATTTAATAACCCACATATGAAATCCTTATACTTGCACCAAAGGTTCACCATCTTTTGTGAAGTAGTACAAAAGCTCTTAAATGCAACATATTATTGCTATAGATATGAATGGCAACATCAAGGTTCTGCACACATACATGGATTTATTTGGCTTATCAGTGCACAATAAATGGACAAGCTTGACTGACACAACATGCAAGTTGAACAAGAAAAATCTTTCTTTGACAAGTATGTTAGTGCATGGAACCCACATACACCATCTCAAAGAAACAACACATGACATTGATCTGCACAAGATGACCCTTGCCTATTAAGTACGCCAAAAATACTCTCTAGAGATAGACTTGATGACTAAGAAGATTTTCTCAATCGTGTCCAAAGACACACAAAATGTACTGAAGGCACTTGCCTACATAGAAAGGGTCAAACTCTAGCATATTCGTACAAAGCTCCCTGGACTGAATGTGCCACATCTACCTTATCATGCGATGAAATAGGAAAAAAGTAATATAATCCTACCCAGAATGACGATAGACTAAATATACACAATCCAAACATGCTCTCAATATGGAGAGCTAATATGGATTGCTAGCCTGTAATTTTAAAAATGCATGTCCTTAAATACATTTGAAAATATGTAGCAAAGGTAGAAAGAAAGTCTAAGAGGTGTATTGACATGCTAACACGAATATGTAGACATCAACCACCAGCTGACCATGCTCTAACAACCTATAGAAAGTTCATAATGAAGATTGTTGTAGACCGTGACATAGGTTCCCAAGAAAATTTCCACATGCTACAAAAATTGCCTCTAGTTGTTTGCAACTACTCATTTTTCACATTAAATTTTGTTCAAAAAGTCCATCAAATCAAAAGAAATATTGATGGAGATACATTACCATTACACTATCTGCATTGCTATATGCAACGACCTCTCCGCATGGAAATAATAACACTAATTGACTCTACCAAATCTTTCTCTTTCTCATCCTTCCAAAAAGGGTGCAAGTGGAGATTTAGGAACCACAAAGCAATCATAAACGTCTTTCCTCTTTCATAGTGTTCTAAATGAGGATTCAAAACAGTTTGAGACTTTTTCTTAGAGCGAGCTACTTTTATACAAGCATTTTTCTAACATGCCCATAGATATTGGCCTCAATAAAGATGAGATTGTTGCACATTGGAAAGAGATGAATCTCAACCAATACTCTGTTTGGCATGTTGACCACATCATAAACACTAAAGAAAACCAAGAAGAAGATGATGAAATTGAAACTGCACCAGATACACAAACAACATTGCCAAATGTTGCATGAATGGGAATTTTTCTCACAAATGGGTCTTCCTAATCACGTAAATGTAGACACCCTAGAAATTCTTGGTAAACATGATTTTGGAAACAACAACAAATGTGATACACATACAATTCCTCCACATCTACATAAAGTTGCAAAACACTTCATACACAAACAATCACAAAAAAATGACCAATCCACACCTCAATTCTCTGATCCACAATACCCACTATCATCAAAACAATAAATTGCACTCACTATTATTAAACAAAACTATAACGACATCTCCAAGAACCAACCATTACATATGATAATATAGGGAACAATAGGTAGAGGGAAATCATATTTAATTCATTGTATGAAACATGCACTATGGAAACTATCACCACAAAATCAAAACCCCCTCCTTGTCATTTCTCCTACAGGGATCACTGCATTCGACATAAATTCATCCACAATACATTCAACCTTAAAAATTCCAATAAAAGAAATGCAACCATTAAAAGGGGAATCACTAAAATTATTTCAAGAGGAGATGAAACACATCAAATACCTATTAGTTGATGAAATGAGCTTCATTGGACCAAAACTACTACTCAAAATAGATAGTCTATTGCACAAAGCTTTACCCCACAACTAACACATGTGTTTTGGAGGTACATCTATAATACTTGTAGGTGACTTAGCACAACTCCCCCCTATTGTGGACAAACCAATCTATGCATCCCACTCCAATGCAATACTCCTATGTGAACAATTCACCACAGTCGTTACTCTACAAACAAGCTTTTGCTAACAAGGTGAATCCCAAACCCAAACCGCCTTTCATCAAACACTACAAAATATGCGCAATGCAGAACCACTCGAGGAAGACTAGAAATTACTAATGGCTCGCACAAACAAACATCTATAGAATGAAGACCACACAAATTTCAACCAATAAATGCACCTATTTTCCACAAATGATTTAGTCATGTTGCATAACAAAAAATGCTCAAAATATTCAATCTTCCTATCATGCTATGCATTGCAATACAAACACATACAAAATCAAATACTGATAACAATTCTAAACAACTTCCAAAATAGGCCTCCTATGTAGAGGCCAGCGAGTCATGTTACTAATAAACTTATGGATTCAAACATGCCTTATCAATGGACCTCTTGGAGAATTACAAGAAATTGTTTACCCAACTGGCTCTAACCCACCAGATTTTTCTTCATACATGGTGGTCTACTTTGATGAGTATAGGGGCTCACCATGAAACCCAAATGAACCAAAATGCGTACCTATCATACCCATATCTATTGGAAGTTACCGTAGGAAAATACCGCTATCCATGGCATGGGAAATAACAATACATAAATCTCAAGGGCTAACCCTAAAAAAGGAAACAATTGATATTGGAAAATTTGAAAGATAAGGGCTCACTTTTACAACTATTTCTAGAGTCAAATCAATAAACGATCTTCGAATAGAACCACCATTCTCATTCAACCGCTATTCCCAAATGAAAAATAACCCTTATACCATTATTAGGAAGAAAGAGGAAGCTTGACTACAAACTCTTTCATTATAACCACACCAGATACACAACTGCAAATGCAACCTTCTATTCTAATAATTTCATATCATTTAACCAACAAAAGGGATATTGACATAACAAAATCACTAAATTCCATGATGTGTAGGGATCAAAAAGCTTCTGTCTCCATTGTCTCAATCATGAACCAAAAAATAATCTTCTGCCTCCAATCATTGTCTACAAAGATACAACCTCAAACCATCTATGTACAGAGGATGACTATGTACATATATTTGTAATCTCTTTCATTTATTTGTAATTTCTTTCATATATTTGTAATTTGTACACATTTTAAATTTGTACAGATATTTGGAATCTGTTTCAAAAAATCATCTATGTATAGAGGATCACCATGAATTTCAAATAAATAATTTCTATCTCAACAACATATTGTGTATTTATTATACTCTCCTTATTGGATGTGAAAAATCCATATACAACAATCTTTGGGATGCTCTTTTATTTTTCTGAACTTTACAACTTAAGCCTTTTCATTCTTTTGTTGACTTAGTTTTGTTCTTCAATAATCTGAATACACCTTTGGTTTTCTAATTCTTTAGGATTTCAAAATTGATTTATTATTCATTATGGTTGTGGATGAGGCACTAAATAGCATTTTCCATTAGATGGGTTTTGGAAATTGGCAAAAATATTGAAAATTTGTCACCTACTCCCTAAAAATGGAATTTCCTTTCCAAGTAAAATCTCACCTCTAGCTCAGTTGGAGTTATAAGTATGATTCTAATAAGCTTGTAGTATCACTCTATTGCATTGTTTGTGGTAATGCATCTATTTGTATAGATATTTTTAATTTGTACAGATATTTGGAATCTGTTTCAAAAACTCATCTATGTACAGAGGATCACCATGACTTTCAAATAAATACTTTCTATCTCAACAACATAATGTTTCAATAGTTCAAGGTAGTACAAGCCTCATACATTAATAATTAAGTATGAAACTCAGAGGTTCAACCATGCAACTTCCCCCATTTCTAATGTGTTTAGAAAAATAAATTGGGACTATTTTTACATTCTTATGATGCATCAATGTTATCTTTTTATGGTTCTGACTGAACTCTATATTGTCTTTTGTCTACTAGTTTAACTTTTGATTATCCTTTGTCTACTACTTTTTTTTTTTATGAATAGGTAGTTATCTATATTAAATTAAGATAAAGATACATATTCACAAAAAAAGATGGCTGGTAAGAAGGAACACCCCGAGAGTCAAATTTGCAGTGCCTAGAAAAAAGAAAAAGATCACATGGTCCAAGTCCAAAAGTCCAAGATTACAAAACATAAAAGAAGAGGGCCATTAAGCAGCCAAGCAGTGCCAACAGAGCTAGGAGGGTCTCTATCATCCATGTTCTTCCCCCATACATTAGCAGGGTCTGGAGTGATGTTAGGAGGAGGAACCAAACCATCATCAACATCTTTTTACTTCTCTTTATCTTTATCCTTGTGTTGGGGAGAGATTGCAAGGGCTAGACATGGAAAGCTTTTACTAGTATCTGGCCAACCAGAGCCAGAAGTAGGAGGGTCATCAGAGGGCCACCTAAAGCCGCCACCACTACTCCTCGAAGCACCACCAAAAGGCCACCTCTGGCTAGCCTACAACGAAGGAGAGAAGATTTCCTAAGGAGTGCAAGAATCCCACCAAAGTACAGGTTGAGAGTGGGGACACGCAGAAACACTTCACTTCTGGCCCTGAGAGGACGACCGACTGCGGGAAGAGGTGGGTGAATCGAGGACCCAAGCAATAGTACAAGGGGAATTTCCCTAGTGATCTACTAGAGCTTGAAGGTAAGCAACTTCAAATGCAGCTTTGTTAGCTTGCACTTGAACCTAAAGAAGCACGTTAGAAAAAATAATAGCTTTAGCATACAAAGATACAATAATATCCATTTGAGAATGAGAAAAAATGAAAGCATTTCTATCTTTCTAAATTTGTAGAGAATTTCCACCCTAAAAGTGTGCCAAAGCTAGGTGAATTTTGCAGGAAATCTGGAAGAGTCTCCCAGTAGAACCATATGCCAGGAGAAAGGCTCTGGCCTAAAGGGCCGAAAAAAGTCATGAATACAAGTCCAAAGCTTCTGAGCTCTAGGATAAAACTAGAAAGGATGCTTAAAAGTCTTAGCTTGCCCACAAAAAGGGCAATGAGGGTCTTGGACCCCTAGGTGAACAAACCAAGAACCCATAGGCAAGCCTTGGAAAAGAAGACACCAAGAAAAGTGGGCAAGTTTCAGCTAAACACTTGCAAACCAAGTGGTAGCAAATATTTTACGCCAGGCATGAGCGTGAGATTGAAGAAGCCACCTCTGGTTCAAACTCTTAATCATAGAAAAGTATGGTGAAAGCCACCTGTAATCAAATTGAGGCTTGTAATTCCTAAAAGGGGTGTTTGGATACCACTTCCAATCTTTCCACCAAGGTTTGGTCCAACGAATTCCAACCTTATGAATCATTTCTATAGGAATAACATTCACCAAACTATCATAAGTAGCACAGTCCTAGTTATGAAGCCTGTTCTGGGCATGAAAATCTTCCCATGACATGATATGTATAGTGGGTCTATGAAATAACTGTTGTAGGGTCTGAATACCCTTCTTTTGGAATCTGAGTGCCTTAAGCCAATGTGACATAGCCAACGATTGAACATTACAAGGAAAAAGAGGCGACCACCAAATATTATGCTGGTTGAGAGAAATCCCATCTTGAAAACTAGAGCCGACCCAATGGAGCCAGGGTTTGACAGCCTCCCAAGCTTTCTAGATACTTTTGGCCACAAAAGTATTGACAATTTGGACTGGTTCCTCCATGACTAGAAGGGTTTGAAATCCAATCTAATTCCAAGTGGGTCTATGGACAGGGAAGCCTAATTGAATACCATTTTTGAGAAGAATTTTCTAGGCCTCATTCCTAGTAACGGCACGAATAATCCATTTAACACATAAAGTAGTCCCTTATTATTGACTGGAAAACAACCCAAGTCCTCCAAAATCTCTAGGAAGGCAGTAGAATTCCTAAGCCACATGGTGAAACCCTTTGTAGGATTCAGAGGAGGCCCAAAGAAAAGTCTCAATACAATTTTTCAAGCTTGCCATAAGTAGTTTTGGAAGGGGCCCAACAGGAAGAATAGTAGATGTGCATGGCTACCAAAACTTTGGAGCACACCTAAAATTTCCCCACCAGAGAGAGGGGCTTGGTAATCCAATAAGCAAGCTTCTACTTGACTCTGGAGAGTGCAGCTTGCCAAAGTTTAGTCGGGGACACCTAGAAAGCAAAGGGAATTCCTATAAACCAAAAAATCTCTCCTAGCCCAATCCACTTCCAACCATATTGCTGCAACCAAGGAGGAGAAAGGAAGATAAACTATCTATAGCACAAAGTTTTGTGCCATTGAATGACAGAACCAGAAGCAAGACAAAAGATGTTAAGGCACTCCAGGGCCACTATAATAGTATCTTCTTCCTCCATAAGAGTGAGGAAAGAGTCATCTGCAAAATGGCCATTAACTAGTTGAGCCTAAGAGTTGGGTAGAGAGATGCCCTTGACACGCTGCTGGGAAACCATGTTGGCCAAAAGGTAGCCAAATCCCTCAGTAGTAAGCACATATAGAGAGGGGGCAAGTGAGCACCCTTGATGAATGGAATGAAAGAGTCCAAAGGAAGAGGATTGATGGCCATTAATGGTGATGCAAGTAGAGGCATCCACAAAGAGAATTCAAACAGTCTGAATGAAGTTGGGCCAAAAACCCAAATCTTGTCTAAGGGGTGATCCCCCAATAGTGGTTTACAATTTTTGGCCAAACTGGACATTGAAATAATTTTTTTTAACTAAATCTTCACTTTCGGGCACCTATAGCGGCTAAACCATGAGGAATTTGAAGATGATGCAAACTAGAGTTTCATGAAATTTTGTCTGTAGATTCTAAATATATTTTTTTCAAAATTTTTGGAATTAGATTGCACTTCTTTTTCCATCTCCCTCAAAAACTAGTTTTTTCTAGAAAACAACATTTTGAAAAGTGACACCCACCACATAACACAACTTTTTTCCATGAAGGATAAAATTCCAATTCTTTCAAATTTATATTTTTAACTCAAATATCTAGCGCTTCCACTTCGTTAGATAGTTTTTTATTAAATATTTTTTCTTTAATCAAGTTTCAAAGTCAAACCAATTATAATTCAGACATAGCGCGACTGTATAACGCGTAACTTTTATTCTATGTATGAAATTCAATTTTAACTTTCTTTGTTGGATCAAGGACTTCAATATCTGGTGCACTCATGTTTTTTTTTTTTTTTTTGATAATCTATTATTTTTCCACATGTAGAGAACAAAGTGCTTGATTTTCGGTGAAAAACTTACATTCACAAGAAATAAAAAATAAATGTAATAATCAAATTAAATTTTATGAAAATTATAATTTTTTGGAAGCTTATAATAGACACTACATACTTACAAATTTTATTTTTTAAAATGAATTCATTGATGAGCTCAGGATATGCTCATAATTTGAGTATCATGATGTATTTTTTAATATCTCTACTTTTACTGCTAATGGATGTTTTAACTCTTTTATTAAAGACTTTTTATCTAAAATGGGTAGTATCATGTAGCAATACATTCCTACATTCTTGTAGCCTAACATCTCCATGTGTCTTATTAATTACCCTGTTTGACTTCCCAAATGACTGATATAATGCATATGGTTTTTGAATAATGGAATAGATTTAATATGTGATTAATGAATGTATCGTGTTGTTTGCAACAAATGCTTTCTTTTGCCTCTGTCACCTTGTCCATCATAGGTTGTTGAAGGGAGCATGAACGAGTCAAGCGCAATAGACTTCGGCCTTGCAGTGAATTCCATTTGTAGCATGGTATCGAGGAAGTTGTTCCAGCGAAGACTCTCTATCCGGGTTGTTGGGAAGAAACTTAAATGATCATTAATCTAGAAAGATTGGAAAGATAAATTCTCTCTGGATAACTTGTTAAACAGATATGTTTTCATTTATGAGAAGTTTGTTCCTCGGTTTCAGGATTCATTTATGTCCACGTCTTTCTCTGTTAGAGTTAGGTAGTTAGTTTCTTTTCTGGTTTAAATAAGTGCTCCTCCTACGCGAGTGAGAAAGCATAGCATGTAAGAGTTAGTATGATAATAAGAAGAAAAATATGTAAAAGTTAGTACTATGATAAGAGATCGAGTTTTGTGTTAGTTTTCATATGTGCAGAACAATGTATATCATTCTGAGTTTATGAATAAAAGCTGATGAAGTGCCGAGTTCAATTCTTAGATAATTAGTTGATGCTTGCTAAGGGGGCCCACTTAGTAAGTATCTGTAGTTAGTTAGTTAGTCGTTTATTTTCTATTGATCATAAGTTAGATTTCATTCTTGAAAGTTTCAGTGCAAACTCAATCTTATATTGTTCCTGCAGCATAAGGCCAGTTCATAGTTTTCTTCTTAGTTATAGTTATGGTTTCTACTTTGATTAAGTTTAGAAGGCTTCACATTACATTCCTGTAGCATAAGTAGAATTCCTTTCACGCATTTATTTCTAGTAAATCATGACTGAAACTTGTTCTTAGTGCATATACAGTGCTGCTCCATTTCAAGTATACATTACCTGGTTTGACAAAGTAAATGAACGACCATAAGAAGATGTTAGTCGCCTGCTAGAATGTCCAATTCCCAGGTTAGGATTTGCCATGACTTTTATATCCTTTTGTGGGCGCGACCATTTTTGTGGCCATTGTCGGGTATGGTGTCAAGCTAAGAACCTATCATAAGTCATTGTTAGCAGTAGTTTAGTCTATTATTCATGCATTTTCAAAATTCCTTCAATTCACCATTCATTCTATTGCATGCATAGAAGAAGAGACACTCTGGGAAGATTCCTCCCTAACCTTCCATTCATTGATAACAATTATGAACCAGCTTATAATCTATTTGAGGAAGAAGGAGAGAGACCAAGATATCAATCCATTTGCTGAAAACTTGTTTGTTGAATTGCCATTTGACCTAGCTGACGAAGAACCTAAAGAAAATCCATTTTCTCTGATACTCCATCAAGCAAATATGGCATGAAATCCACCTAATCAACCTCCTGCTTTTGAGTTTCCCATCATTGTCTAGCAAGATAATGATAACCTTAAAAATATTCCTTCTTCATTGCTTCCCAAGTTCTATGGACTAGTTACAGAGGACCCAGACACTTTCTTGTTTGAGTTTGACATCCTCTGTTGTAGCTATGATTACACTTGAGATGCTCATAGGCTGAAGTTGTTTCCTGCTACTTTGAAAGAAGGAGCTCTTAAATGGTTCATGAGTTTGGGAAGGGGTGTTGTTGATAGTTGGGCAGCCATGCAAACAAAATTTCTTGAGAAATACAGGAATATCGTAAGAGTGGTAGTAAGGGAGATGATATATTTAGAATTCAACAAAAGGAGGATGAAAGTTTGGAAGACTATATCTCAAGATTCTTGTTTTCCCTTAAAAAGAATTGAGACCATACTCTCAATGAAGAATCTCAAAACTACTCTTCCTAAGAGGAGTCAGTGATACCTGTATAGATGCCCTGGACCTGATGGGAGGAGGAGATATAACCCAACTGCCTTGGGATGATATCAAGAAAATATGTCTCAACTACTCTCAAGCAAATACTAAGAAGGGTAGAGGTCATCAAGCCATAGTGGGAAAGTCTTCTACTAATGGAGTTTCATGTATGGAGATCACAAATTTGCTATATGACTTCAAGAAAGATATCATAAACAATATGGCTACATAGCTAGATACTATGAAAGCTAGGAAGGAACATGAGGAAGCTGAAGCAATCTTGGCTAAGTTCTATCGACATTGTAGACAGAAGAAACAGGACTGCAGATGTAAGATGGTGGCTAACCTGGAGGCTAAGCAGTTACCTGCTGACTTTAAGATGGTAGAAGGTGATGATGACCAAGTATTCTTCGTCACACAAAGGCAACCATGGGCTCAAAGACAAGGTATGCCTCAAGATCCTGACTTTTGGTAATCCTTATTCTAATTACAATAACCAATGGCAGCCTACATATGGCCCAATGCCACCTTAGAATACTTCTCAACCTCACTGGCCTAGCTATCAGAGTCCTCAATGGCAATCTCCTCAAGGAGGTTGGCAGCAACCACAAGGACAATGGACTCCACCCCCAGGTAACTGGTAGTAGAATCCTCAATGGAGAAGTCCACAACAATGACATAACCAATCTTCTGGCTCCCTGTAGCTTCAGCAGCCACAACATCCAGCTCTCATGCCACCTCTTGTAGCACCTGCAACAAATACTGGCCCTCCAAAACAAACCCCTATGCCTACTCAACCATTGTCAAACCCTAATAATAAGTAACAACAACAACAACCTATGTATTTTGTAGAAGCCAATCAATATCCAGCTTATGCCCTGAATAGTCATGATATCCATCTCAGATTTGGAACCACACTTCCTGCTCCATAGCCAACTGTAATTATAGAGATTCCAGATTCTACATTTGAACAACCTACTAATTCTACAAAACATATACTTGTATTAGATACTATCTCTAAGGAACGTATCCTATAGTATCAGGCCAAACTGTCTTTTCCTTAGAGATTGCAAATTACTACATCAAAGTCTATGGAGAAGCCTACGTTTGATATTTTGGATCAGCTAAAGAATGTACACATTCAAATTCCCCTTTTTCAAGCCATTAAAGATGTCCCAATTTATGGAAAAGCCATGAAGGAGGCATGTTTAAAGAAACCAGGAAGAAAGAAAAAGGATCCCCAAACTATCCATATTCCAAGACAGTTAGCAAATATTATGTTGGGGAAGATAGTCATTCCAAAATATACTGACCCTGGGAGTCCTGTGGTACAAATAAATATTAATGGCCAAATAGTAAAGAATATTTTGATAGACCTTGGTGCAGCCACCAATGTAATGACCAAGTACACAATGGAGTGCTTGAAAATACCAACAATTTGGTCTACACCTACCATCCTACAACTTGCTGATAGTTCCATAGTAAAACCTGATGGAGTGGTAGAAGATATCATTGTGACCCTTGAGTCTTGGAAATACTCAGCAAACTTCACCATATTGTCCACTAAGGCAACTTTGGGAGGATATCCTATTATCCTAGGTAGACCATATTTAGCTACGACTGATGCTTTTATAGGATGTTGTTCAGGAGATATGAAAATTTCTGATGGTCAGTCAAGAAAGAAATTGGCTTTGTATCCACCTGCGCAACCTCAACCATACTTGTCTCAACCAATTTGGCCAAATTTAGGAGAGGAAACTGAAGAAGTTAATTCATTAGCCCACCTAATGATGCTACAAACTAATATGTTTTCACAGCTCCAGAGTGAGGATGGCATGCTTTTACACATTTTGCAGTCCAACTCTAGTTCGTGTAGCTCATCTACTGCTAATAGCTGTCTTCAACAGTATTTCCTGTAGCAACTAAATTCTGAGATCCTGTCACCTGAATCTCCTACAGTTTATCATAACTTGCTTCCACATGAAATACAAACACCACCTTTATCAATAGCCTCCATGAATGATCTTACCAAGCAAGTAGAAGTGTTTTCAGGCCACTGTTTGAACATCAATAATAAGCTGCCTCAATCTCAACAAGCTACCTTAGTCACAATGCTGCAAGATCAACATAGAGCTTTTGCATGGGACTATGGAGATATGAAGGGAATAGATCATCAGCTCTGTACTCATAGGATCTACATTAAGGAAGACTATTTACCTGTTAGACAACCTCAAAGGAAGATAAATCCAACACTCAGGGAAATAGTTAAAACAAAGCTCCAGAAATTACTTGATGCTAGTTTTATCTACCCCATTTCAGACAGTTAGTGGGTATCTCCATTGGTGATTGTCCCTAAAAAAGGTGGAAAATAGAGAGTTTTTGTAGACTACAGGAAGCTGAACACAACAACTAAAAAGGATCACTTTCCATTGCCATTTGTTGACCAAGTACTAGACTCATTGTCTGGGAAAAAGTATTTCTCCTTTTTGGATGGATATAGTGCCTATAATCAAATTAGAATCGCCCCTGAAGATCAAGACAAAACAACTTTTACCAGTCCATGGGGTACTTTTGCCTATTATGTTTTACCTTTTAGACTATGTAATATACCTACAACATTTCAAAGGGCAGTGATAAATATTTTTGCTAACATTTCTCATGATTCTATGGAAATCTACATGGATGATTTCACTACTTATGGAGTTACTTATAAAGAAGCATTAACCAATTTGGAAAAAGTTTTGAAAAGATGTCAGGAGAAGAATTTGTCTTTGAATAGTGAGAAATGTTTTATGATGATGCAAGAGGGAATTGTTTTAGGCCATCATATCTCCCAAGTAGGAATTTAATTTGATTCTGCAAAAATAAGAGTTATTCTAATTTTTCCAACACCTACAAAACAAAAGGATGTTAGAAGTTTCCTAGGAAATGCTAGATATTATAGAAGATTTATCAAAGATTTCAGCAAAATAGCCAGTCTATTATATACTTTATTAACTAAGGATTCTGAATTTAACTGGACTGAGGCCTATGACAAATCTTTCTTGCAGCTTAAGAACCTACTTACTTAGGCACCTGTTCTTCAAGGACCGAAGTGGAGTCTTCTCTTTCATATACACACAAATGCTTTTGATCATGTCATAGGGGTAGTTTTAGGACAGAAAGAGAATTCCATTGAGCATGCCATATATTTCATTAGCAAAAACCTTCAAGGCCCTGAATTAAACTATACTATAATAGAGAACGAATTGCTAGCAGTTGTGTATGCCCTAAACAAGTTCATGCATTATGTCACTGGTTACCAAATATTTGTTCATACAGATCATGTAGTAATAAGGTACCTCATGAATAAGTCTGCCATATCTGGTAGATTAACAAGATGACTCCTATTGTTGCAAGAATTTGATATCACAGTTCTTAAAAAGCTAGGGCAAGCTAATGTGGTGGCTGATTTCTTGTCAAGACTTCAAACACCTACACCTAACACTCCTGAGGTAATTGATGATAGTTTTCCTGATAAACATCTTTTTTTTATTACTACTCAAACTCCATGGTATGCAGATATTGCAAATTATTTAGTAGCCAACAAAATTTTAGCACACTTGTCACCAAAGGAAAGGCAATTGCTGGTTGAGAAAAGTTTTAACTTTTCATGGATTGCAGACTGTTTATTTTATATAGGACCTGACCAAGTCATGAGAAGATGTGTGAGGGAAGATGAGACCTATGACATTTTGCATGCCTATCATGATGAGCCATATGGAGGGCACTTTACAACCAAGAGAGCATCTGTGAAAGTGCTTAATATAGGATATTACCGACCCACACTACACAAAGATGCTGCAGCCTACACCAAGAAATGTGACAGATGTCAACATATGGAGAGATCAACAAGGTCTGATGAAATCCCCCTGCATCCACAAGTGGTAGTCAGTCTGTTTGAAAAATGGGTCATGGATTTTGTTGGGCCTATTGATCCTCCATCCAATGGAAAATCATACATTTTGGTGTGTAATGATTATGTAACCAAGTGGGTGGAAGTGAAAGGAATGACACATGCCTGTAACAATAAAGTTGTTGAGTTCTTGTATGAGCAGATTTTTACTCAGTTTGGAGTCCCAAGGGAACTTGTTACTGATCAAGGAGCTCATTTTACATCTAATTTAATCACTACATTAATGAATGATTATAAGATCAGGCATAAAAAGTCTAGCCCCTATCACCCTCAAGCTAATCGTCAGGCAGAGGTTACCAACAGAGAAATTGAGGCAATCCTTACAAAGACAGTCCAATTACACAAGAAATATTGGAGCAGCCGCCTTCTTGAAGCAGTTTGGGCCTATAGGACAACATGGAAAACAACTACAATGTTTACTCCTTTTGAGTTACTCTATGGTAAGACTACCATGTTGCCAATTGAATTTGAGCATAAGACCTTAAGAATTGCTCTCAAGCTTAACATTGATATTTCTGAGGCTCAAAAGCAACGCCTCCTAAAGTAAAATGCATTGGATGAGCTAAGGAAAGTTGCCCTGAAGCATACTAAAACTATCTAATAGCAAAGAAATAAATGGCATGACAATCATATTCAAACTAAGCAATTCTCTGCCAAAGACTAGGCGCTGCTCTATAACTCCAAATACAAAGAAAACCAAGGTAAACTAACCACATGATGGCTTGGACCTTATGAAATAGAAAATGTATTTGATAATGGCTCAGTGCAGTTAGCCACAATAGATCCAGTTCAATTCAAACTACTGGTTAATGGACACCGTCTTCGTTTGTATCAGAAGCCAGCATCCAAAGATGAATTTATGCAGTGCAGTTTGTTTCAAATACGACCACTGATCTTCCTGTAGTGAAAGGCTTCAGTCTTTCTCCTACAACATCTCTTTAAATTCCACATTGCATGCCCATAATAAAGGTTTCATTTTAAAGGAAGCCACATTCTGCATTTTCCATCCATCACCACCATTCATTCTCTTTTCTTCCACGTCATCCATCATGTCGTACCGCCTCATTCATAGTTACTATTCCAGCCATCATGTCATGGTGTGCTATGATTTTTCTCAGCACATACGAGCATTAATTAAAAGGTACACGATAATTTTTGTTAATCACATTATTTATTTATTTCATTTATTCAACAACTGTTATGTACATATCAGTCTTTATCGCCCATTCTTTGCCTATCCTTTCACACATGTGTGGACACATGTCAACTTTTAAGTAGGGGGTAGGATAATCCATTTCAAACCTTTTCTTATGTTGTCACAACTAATAAGATATTTTTATTCTTCTTGTACTTTCCAAATATGGCTACGTGTTTTATCTAAACAACATTAACTTCTTGATATAAGTAGTTCCTAATAATAATTACATGCAATTATCTTTCGAGTCATTCTTGGAAAAGAAGAGAAAGTGACAGCAGGATAGAAAGAAGAAAAAAGAAGCAGAGTAGAAGAATTTTCTTTTGAATTTTTATAAAAGGTTTGAGTTTTTGGAATCTTAGCAGAGGTAATTTGCAAATATGGGTGGTCAATTGGTAAGACATGAGCCTGTAGCTCATGAGCTATTAACACAAAATCCTCAAACAGTGCAGGCATTCAATAATTGTGGTTGGCTAAACTATTTTCTAAGGTTAGATTCTTTTAATGAGGAAGCTGCTGGTGAATTTTTAAGAACTCTTTCAGAAGGGGAAGCTTCAGTATGGGGTCTAATAGTGGCTATAACAGAAGAATGAATTGTTGAAGTAATCGAGCTTCCTGCAGTAGGAGAAAATTTCTCTTCAGATGTTGTTTCTACTAGGGCAGAGTTTACAGTACCAACTGATGGACCCTTGGAGGTCTCTAAACAAGGATGCAAACGAGTGTCGGTGCCCTTCCCATATTCAGAATATGCTGCATTTATAATTAGGTATTTAACCTGTGAGGGACTCTTCTCCTATTTACATTCTTACCATTTTAAGTTATTGAGCCATATGAGGCATGGGTTAGCTATTAATGTCCCAATTTTTTTGTTAAATCTTTTAAAACAAAGTGCCCATGAAACCCAGAGGGGAAGGACAACTCTATTTCCCATCATGCCCTCATTAAACTGTTGATTGAGCATTCCCTAAGGGATGTATCACCCCTTTCTTGGCAAGAATTTGTTGCCCAAAAGGGTCTACAACTTCCAGAACCTCCTAGAGAAATCCCTGCAGCACCTACCCCTGTAGCATCTATTCCTGCAGCCTCCACACTAGAACCCTCTACCAGAGTACAAACCAGGTCTACTAGTAGAAGAGAAAAAGGAAAAATGAAGGTAGGAGAGTCATCTAGGGTAGGACAAACCCTAGAGTCTAAACCTTATGTTCAAAGACAACAATGTCCCTTTCATGTAGCACCTCCTCCTGTAGCAGTTCCTCCTGCACCAACACCTGTTGCCACTGCAATTTCACTATCACCCTCTTCTGTTGAGTTTGAACCCTCTAGGAAAGTCAGGAAGAGGAAAGCCACGAGAGTTCCTCCTGTAGCTGCCACATTGCCAAAAAAAGTTTCAGGAAGAAAACAACGTAAAGTCACCTAAACGTCTGCTCAACCTGAAGTTATAATAATTTTAGAGGAGTCTAAAGAATACAGCCACGATAATTCTCAAAATGTACCTAAAAATGTTTCACATAGCCCACCTGTTGTTCCTGAGGAAATGCAAAATGAACCAATGGAAGTTGACGAAGCACAATATGATAGTAATGAAAGGGGAATGCCAAGTCTTGATGACTTGGCTGAGGCAGCTAGGCAAATTTCAGAGGAAGTACAATCTCTTCCTGCACAACAATAGGAATTCATCTTCCAGCAAGAGGAAGAACAATTTGAACAATTAGAAGTGTCTAATGAAGCTTCATTACCCCTTGCAACTTGTCAAGCCATGGTTGTCTATAAAAAGACATTTTTGATTGAAGTTTTGGAATGCCTTAGGACCACATGGAGATCGGTCACATTTCAAACCTTGAGTTTTCACCACTTAGCCAAGAGTGAAATTTAACAAAGTCTTTGGGAGGAAGAGAAGAAGAAACTGCAAAGAGAAATTGAAAGGAAGAAATAAGAAATCCAGGAAATGAAAAAGAAAATGGATGAAATGATGAAAATAACTGGTAAAATTGTGGAATGTAGACCACCGCCTAGAGTCTATGCCATGTGCCTAAAGGAACAATTTATTTGGTTTCAATTAATGAGATTTTTTTGGAATTTAGATCCTGTTATTCATACAACCAAAGAATTTTATGATGCATACCAAGTGGCTCCTAATTGGCTAAACAATTCTTTATGTGAATTTTATTTGCATGGATTGATAATTCCCTCTGAAACAAAGTGGAATCCACTTCTTTATATTCGTGATATTCATTTGAGGTCACTTATGTCATGGGCAGCCAATGAAACTAATTATGGAAGACAATTGGAAGCCTATGAAGAAGTTGAAAGGGATGAGCCTATACCACTACGATCAGAAAGCATAGATCCCTACACAATCCTGAAAACTTGGCTCACTGTTGCTTATGGGTTCAACAATCAAGTAGAAAGAGTAAAAATATTTGATATCAGAAAGCAAGTGTATGAGGAATTCAAAAGCCAACCGTATCTATTTTGGAAGCTTGCCTCTTCCAGAATTGAAAAGGGATGGGAGAAATTGACTGTTGGGATAAGGAAATCTGAGCCACATAGCCCCCTGAATTTTGGAGCAACCCTTGGAAGGACAAAAAATACATATAGGTTGGTCTTTAGAAGAGGTTCGAGTTATGGTTGCCAATAACATTTTGACCTCTGGTTTTAATGTGGCCACTTTATCCCTATCGAGCTACAAATGTTAATAAGGATACAGAAAACCTCAGATACGAAAGATGGCAAAATTTTAGAGGTTTCTATTATAAATTTGGGACTGTTCCAAAAAGCCATATTGCTCCTACAAATTTCAGGGAAACAACCAGGAAACTTAATGCTGGTGGACCATCATTAGGTTAAGTAGGGGGCAGATGATGAGCTCAAGATATGCTCATAATTTGAGTATCATGATGTATTTTTTAATATCTCTACTTTTACTGCTAATGGATGTTTTAACTCTTTTATTAAAGACTTTTTATCTAAAATGGGTAGTTTCCTGTAGCAATACATTCCTACATTCCTACAGCCTAACATCTCCATGTGTCTTATTAATTACCCTGTTTGACTTCCCAAATGACTGATATAATGCATATGGTTTTTGAATAATGGAATAGATTTAATATGTTATTAATGAATGTATTGTGTTGTTTGCATTAAATGCTTTCTTTCACCTCTGTCACCTTGTGCATCGTAGGTTGTTGAAGGGAGCATGAATGAGTCAAGTGCAACAGACTTTGGCCTTGTAGTAAAGTCCATTTGTAGCATGGTGTTGAGGAAGTTGTTCCAGCGAAGACTCTCTATCCAGGTCGTTGGGAAAAAACTTAAATGATCATTAATCTGGAAAGAGTGGAATGCTAAATTCTCTCTGGATCGTGTTGAACAAATATGTTTTCATTTATGAGAAGTTTGTTCCTCTATTTCAGGATTCATTTATGTCTACGTCTTTCTCTGTTAGAGTTAGGTAGTTAGTTGCTTTTCTGGTTTAAATAAGTGCTCCTCCTACGTGAGTGAGCAAGCATAGCATGTAAGAGTTAGTATGATAATAAGAAGCAAATTATGTAAGAGTTAGTATTATGATAAGAGATAGAGTTTTGTGTTAGTTTTCATATGAGTAGAATAATGTATATCATTTTGAGTTTATGAATAAAAGCTGATGAAGTTCTAATTTCAATTCCTGCATAATTAGTTGATGCTTGCTAAGGGGGCCCACTTAGTAAGTATCTGTAGTTAGTTAGTTAGTCATTTATTTTCTATTGATCATAAGTTAGATTTCGTTCTTGAAAGTTTTAGTGCAAACTCAGTCTTATATTGTTCCTACAGGATCGGGAATCCATCCCTATGTTTGTTCCTATAGCATAAGGCCAGTTCATAGTTTGCTTCTCAGTTATAGTTGTTATGGTTTCTGCTTTGATTAAGTTTAGAAGGATTTGCATTACATTCCTATAGCATAAGTAGAATTCCTTTCACACATTTATTTCTGGTAAGTAATGACTGAAACTGGTTCTTAGTGCACATACAGTGCTGCTCCATTTCAAGTATACGTTCCCCGGTTTGACAAAGTAAATGAATGACCATAAGAAGAATATGTTAGTCACCTACTGGAATGTGCAATTCTCAGGTTAGGATTTTCTGTGACTTTTATATCCTTTTGTGGGCGCGACCATTCATTTGATCCCCCAAAAGGTAAATCAAAAGTGATTTTTTATCAGCATTTTGATAGGTGTAAAGGAGACTCCATTATAGGTATGGTTTAAAACTAGTGGGTTTCTATCCAAGGGGGCTTGTTCTAAGGTGGTCTGATAAAAACCTCTTTAATTGGAATCCTTTAAATGAAACATTTCAAGGCTTAAATCATTATATTTTCTAAAAATATGTGATTTCAGCAAAAATCAAGATCTCCCAGAAATTGTAAACCACTAGTGTGGCAGCACCCTACAGCATAGCAAGAATAAAAGGCCATTCAATATGATCATAGGCCTTCACAAAGTCAATTTTGATAAACATGGATTTCTGGTTTGAATGCCTAGGGCATTTCATGCCTTCCCAAAAAACAATAATATTGTCCAAAATAAACCTAGATATTATAAACCCAGTTTGCTCCGGGCGTACAATCTGAGGTAAAAGATGGAAGATCTTTAGAGCCAAAGCCTTGGTGATGATCTTGTAGGAGACATTAAGAAGCATGATAGGTCTCCAGTTGCAAATGTCTTCCAGGTCACTAGACTTAGGTATGAATTTTATAGTACCTTTGTTTATTAGGTTGCCTAGAGAATTTAAATGAAAAGCCTCTATGTAAACATGATGTAGATCTTGCCCAATAGAGTCCCACATCACCTTATAGAATTCACAAGGAAATCCATCAACCCTTGGGGCTTTGTCATCAGCGATGGAATGGACAACCTCTTTGAGATCATCAATTGTTAACAATTGATCACAGAATTTTTTTTGGGCTAAGGAAAGCCTATTTGGCACCATAACAAGGAAATCCTAAAGGGCTTGTTGTCGCATAGACATGGGTTCCTATGTAGTGGAAACTTGCTCATAATGATGCACAAAAGGCTTGGAGAATGTCAGGAAGCTCAAAAAGCACCTAAACGCCATCTTTAATTTTTTTAATGTCTGGGGATGAGTGCCTGGCATGCAGAGCCAAAATAATTTTGGTGGTACAATCATCAAATTTTAACCAATGTAACCGGGCTTTGATTTACGCACCTTTGGTATCATAATTGTCTGCAACTTTCTTTTTATGCTTTAATTCTTCCACCCAAACTTGCAATGATGGAGAAAAAGGGTTGGCTTCCAAATCCTCAGTAGCTAAGCGGAGGTCAACAGTGGTAGCCTCTTAAGATAGCTAGTGAAAGATAGCCAACTGGCACTCATAAATACACATAAATCTAGTTGTACGAATGATAGAATCATTCCACTAAGTAATCCAGCCTATATGATGAGTTGTCCTCCACTCCAGATTCCAGACTCTATGAATGTGGGCCAGGGTAGGCTTATGGCATAGTAAAAACATGTTTAGAAAAAAAAGAGTTTTACACATGTGAGGCTGTTGGTTCTCCCATTCAATGCAAAAAGAAATGAGGAAGTGGCTTGACAAAGTCACATCCATTAATGGCTTAACTTGGGGAGAAGGGCTGTCAAAAGAGAAAAAAGATTGAGCTGAGATCATGGCATGATGAAGGTGCTTAAATATTTTGTCAGAACTAGCTTTGTAATTACACCAAGTGTGCCAGAGAGAATGATTATTCCGGTGACTAATATTGGTATCAAAGAGCCCCAATTTATTGCACATGTAAAACCAAGCCTCCCTTTCACCAACTATCTATCTAAATGAAAAGGTGCCATCTTTTTCATGTGTCATCTCAACCATATTGAAATCCCCACACAGTAACCAGGTAGCAACTAGCAATGAGTCAACAATCCAACACCAAAGTAAAGAACGTTTCACAACATCATTAGAAGCATAAACATTAATAATCCCGAAGTAATGATTATCAATGTTGAGAAGGATCCAGACGAGCCGATGAGTGGGATCAGACATGTGGTTGACCACACAAGAGTGCCACTTTGGGGAAAAAAGGGTGACAACTCCACCACACCTAACATCATGAGCAGTACAAAACATTTTACTGGTTGGCCAAACAGAGTGACAAGCTGCAACAAGAAAAAAAACCCAAAATTTTAATTTCTTGGAGACAAAGCACTTCAATATCAAAATACTTAGGCAAGGTATCCCTAACAGAATACTTTATGGAGAGGTCTATTAGACCTTGAACATTTCATGAGAGGAAATTCATGAATGGAACTCCTCCATAATTTTTAAGCCCGATTCCTCTTCATTAAGAGAAGAGAAATGATTCTACAAAAATTCTCGTGGAACTGACCCAATCTAGATGGAAGGAGAGGAAAAGCTTTGCTTTTCTTGAACATATTCCCCTTCTTCCCTAGGAGTAGAAGGGATGCAAGACTACCTTTGAGCTCCCATCACGGGAGGAGAAACATTTAGCTGTGTTAACATGACAACAATAGGCTAAGGTGTTGCCTTTGGTCTAGGCTATAGCGAAACATAATTAGCTCCAACAAGAGCTTCCTTCCTTTTCATTAAAGGGTTTGAAATAACTTTCCCTGGTTTGGAGGCCTTGGGGACCGACCCAAAACCAGTGGACTTATTCTTGCAATTTATAACCATAGTCCATTTCGCATCAGGTTTGGTAGTAGAGGCATCTGCTGGATGAGGCTTCTCAATATCTCCTAGCAGAGAATGTGTACAAGGCAATGCCAAAGGGAAATCCTTGATCTTGTGGTCTACCCTACAACACGTGTTGGGAAGATTAAAATATGTGACCTTTTGGGTATGCTAGAGAGGTCCAATTTGGATATCAATGGAGTTTCTCAAATATTTGGAAAGGTCCATTTCCACACAAACCCTTTTCTATGGTCGGGCCTAAAAGAACCTATATGGCTCAATGCAAATAACCCTCCATAGTGACGAAGCCATATGATTCAAAAAAGGCACACAAGGCAAGGGTAAACCAGGAAATTCAATCCAAGCCTGAACCTACAACTTGGTGTCATCCAAGATAGTAAAGTCCCAGGTCCATGCCTAGAAAACTAACAAAGAAGACTAGTCATACTAGGGACCATGGGATAAGATAGCCTGGACATGATTGACTTCCACAAATTGGGACAAGAAGAAACCCTTGGTTAGATTTTGGACCATGTCAAGGCGGACCCCATGAGGGACCCAAGCCTTGCTGACCCACTCTTTAAGCACACTTTCAGGGGGAGTTCTCCCAACAAAATACCTGACAAGGGTGTGTTGCTCAAGCCATTGACAAGTAGTATCAAAATTTGGTAAATGAAAAGCCACATCAGCTGGTGAATCAGGACACTTACCTCGTGAAAGACTTTCATAACAAATTTTTGGGGATGTTTTTTTAGAGGAGCCATTGAGAAAAGTCGATGAACCACTAACACCAGCATGAATTACTAGGTGAGAGCTAGTTAAAGGCATATTAAAACACAAAAACCACACTAAATGCGGTCGTACATAGAGGAAAAGAGTTTCCTGCACTAACAGCGCAGTATGATGCAAGAGGGGCCAAGAATGACTACAGACAACACAAAACCCTAGCAGAGCTCATACACCTTCCCCTCAAAATCTTGTCTAGTCCTATTTTAACTTTTGATTATCCTAGATTTGATAAGGCTTAGCTGAATTTTACAATACAATACTATTGTTTTCAAACTATATAAAACTATCAGTGTATTCATTGTATCTCCCCCCGGCTACAAGTGCTATTATATTATGAAGTAGGAATTTATCTTGCATTTCTATATTAATTTTATTGAATCCAATTATGTTAAAGTAAATCTTAAATTAGATTTCTAGTTTTTTCACTCTTTTTAGCTGATAGGCTATTTTGTTTGAAGTTTTTGCAGAGATTTTTGTCAGCCTAGCTGCGAATTGGATTTATCAGTGTTGGGGGTCTATAGGTTGGTGGGGAGGGCACCTTTTTTTTTGTGGTGATGTGGATGTTTGTAATTATGTGGGTTGGTGGCGGTGGAGAATGGTGTCGTCATTACGAGGAAGGTGAATGGTAAGTGTTTTTTGATGCAAGCACCAATGCATCTTCCCGTTGGTGTACGAAGGTGAAAGCTGAAGTAAATGCTATATTGAATGTTGTCGTGTTGGAAAGCATACTTTGATTAAGTTGTATTGTTGAAAGAGCCATTGTGGTGTTGGTTTGATACCAAACTATTGTTAAAATCATTGCCTTTGACTCCATTTTTTATAGGTTGGAGGGCTGTAAAATTGTTGTGACAAGGAATCTGTAAGTCATTTTCAATGGGTATTTTGTAGAAATTAGTAATTTCTTGTTCATGTCTTTCATTCTCTATTTATTGTTGCTTTTGATAGCAGGTTGGAGGGTTCTAACACTGATGCATTGTGAAATGTGTGAGAAAGTATATTGATTAAGTTGCATACAAGTCAAAAGAGCCATTGCGGTGTTGGTTTGATAGTAGATTATTTATTGTTCATGTCTTTCATTATATGCTTATTGTTCCTTTTCATAGCAGGTTGGAGGGTTTTAACACTGATGCAATGTGAAATGTGTGAGAAAGTATATTGTTTAAGTTGCATTGTGGAAATAGCCATTTTGGTATTGGTTTGGTAGTAGACTATTGTAAAAATCATCACCTTCAGCTTCGTTTTATAGCATTTTGGAGGGTTTTAAGGTTGTTGTGCTGCGTAATCTGTAAGTGGTTTTACATGGTAATTTTGCATGAATGATTAATTTATTGTTCATGTGTTTCGGTCTCTGGTTATTATTCATTGTTATTTTTTTTTATCTTTGCCGTTATACCCATTTTAGAGACTTGAAAGAGATACTCGGTCTGTATGGATGGTTTTATTGCAGTTAAATCTTTTTTCTCTCGCTTAAAGGCTATTTTGTTTGAAGTTTCAGCTGGGATTTTTGTCAGACCAGCCGCGAATTGGATTTTTCGGTGTTGGGGGTCTACTAGCTGGTGGGGAGGGCACTCTTTTTTTGTGGCAATGTGGATGTTGGTAATTACGTGGGTTGGTGGTGGTGGAGAATGGTGTCATCATTACAGGTAAAGTGAATGGTAAGTGTTTGTTGGTGTGAGTACCAATGCATTTTCCCATTGGTCTATGGAGGCGAAGGCTGAAGTAAATGCTATATTGAACATTGTCATGTGGGAAAGCATACTTTGATTAAGTTGTATTGTTGAAAGAGCCATTGTGGTGTTGGTTTGATACCAGACTATTGTTAAAATCGTCACCTTCAACTCCATTTTTTAGCAGGTTGGAGGTTTGTAAAACTGTTGTGTCGTAGAATCTGTAAGTCATTTTCGATGGGTATTTTGCAGAAATTAGTAATTTATTGTTGCTTTTGATAGCCGGTTGGAGGGTTTTAACACTGATGCACTATGAGATGTGCAAGAAAGTATATTAATTAAGTTGCATTATTGAAAGAGCCATTGTGGTGTTGGTTTGATAGCAGATTATTTATTGTTCATGTTTTTTGTTTTGTGCTTATTGTTCCTTTTGATAGTAGGTTGGAGGGTTTTAACACTAATGTAGTGTGAAATGTGCAAGAAAGTATAATGATTAAATTGCATTATGGAAATAGCCATTGTGGTGTTGGTTTGGTAGCAAACTATTGTAAAAACTGTTGCCTTCCAGTTCATTTATAGCATTTTCGAGGGTTTTAAGGTTGTTGTACCAAAAAATTTGTAAGTGGTTTTACATGGTAATTTTATGTGAATGATTAATTTATTGTTCATGTGTTTCGGTCTCTACTTATTATTCATTGTTATTTGTTTGTATCTTTGTCGTTATACCCAGTTTGGAGACTTGAAAGAGATAATCAATCTGTATGGATGGTTTTATTGCAGTTAAATATTTTTCTTCTCACCCAAAAAATAAGGTTAGGGTTAGTAGTTTGTATCTTTGCAGTTACATCCACTTTTGGACACTTGAAAGAGATTGTCAGTTTGTATGGATAGATTCATTATTGTTAAATCTTCTTTGTTTCACGAAAAAATATGGTTAGGGTTAGTAATTTTTTTGGGTTTCATTTTTTTATTGTGGTTATTGGGCAATGTAATTTATTCATTTGTTTGCATATATACATTTGTGCGTTCATTGAGCTCCCATGCTTTTGATTTTAATATGATGGCTGCATTCTTTTTAGTTTGATAACAAATAGAGTAATTGTATAAGAGGAGCTTCATTATTTGGCATTTAGTTTTATAGATGAATAGGGAAATTTTAACAAAACTAGTAGTAAAACATACATACATATGTTTATGCATATATACATATATATACAGATGTATAAACATTTATTAGCCAATAGGCTATTTTTTTTTAGTTTCTGCTACGATATTCATCAGGTCAGTTGTGAATTGGATTTTTCAGTGCCTGGGGTGTCTTAGTTGTCGGGGAGGTCACCGGGTGTTTTTGTGGCGATGTGCACCTATGTAATTACGTTTCACATTATTGTTTTTTAGCTGAAAGAAAAAATATTTAACTACAATTGTTCCTATGATAATGTGTGTAATGCCAAAGATGCATGAAGATAACTACAAACAAAATAAACAGAGGACAGAAAGTGTATGTATATGTATGTATATCTATATTTAAGTGTATATATATACATATATATACACGTACATATACTCTATGCATCTTTGGTGTTATACTCATTTTGTACAGTTAGTTGCTTGGTATCTTTCTGATTGATCTAAGTTCAAATTATTGTAAAGATGATGGTGTAGATTTTGAACAACGTAATTTATTCTTGTATTTGCATATATGCATTTGTAGATTCATTGAGATTTTGTGCTTTTAATTTTAATATGGTGGCCACATTCTTTTCAGCCTACTAACAAATAGAGTAATTGTACAAGAGGATTTGCATTATTTGGAATTCAATATTATAGAGAAATAGGGAAATTGTAATAGAACTATTAGTAAAACACACATACATGTTTTTATGCATATATACATAAATATACAGATGTATAGGGCTATTTCAAAAATTCAACTTAATCAAAGTATACTTTCCCGCCCTACAACATTCAATATTGCATTATAAATAGTAATGTAATTTATTGTTTTATTTGCATATATATATATGCACATTCATTGAGTTCTCGTGCTTCTAATTGTATAAGAGGAGTTGCATTATCTGGCATTCAGTATTATAGAGAAATAGGGAAATTGTAACAAAACTATTAGTAAAACATACATACATGTTTTTATGCATATATACATAAATATACAAATGTATAAGGTTGTTTAAAAAATGTAACTTAATCAAAGTATACTTTCTCGCCCTGGAGCATTCAATATTGCATTATGAACAATAATGTAATTTAATCTTGTATTGGCATATATACATATGCATGTTCATTGAGCTCCCGTGCTTTTAATTTTAATATGGTGGCTACGTTATTTTTAGTATGCTCACAAGTAGAGTGATTGTATAAGAGTTGTATTATTTGGAATTCATTATTATAGAGAAATAGGGAAATTGTAACAGAACTATTAGTAGAACATACATACATGTTTTTTATGCATATATATATACACAGATGTATAAACATTTATATATATATATGTATTCTTTCTTCCTCATATATATATATATGAGGAGGAAATAATACATAAATATATATACATAAATATATATATATATATGTATATATATATGTGTGTGTGTGTGTGTGTGTATAACACCACAATGGCTATTTTAAAAAGTCAACTTAATCAAAGTATAATTTCCCACCCTGCAACATTCAATATTGCATTTGCTTGGTTCATCCCCCATCGTACTACAATGCCAAAATGCATTAATCCTCGCACAAGAAAACATATATATATATATATATGTATGTATGTATGTATGTATGTATGTATGTATGTATGTATATCTATATATATAACACCACTATGGCTATTTTGAAAATTCAACTTAATCAAAGTATAATTTCCCACCCTACAACATTCAATATTGCATTTGCTTGATTCATCCCCCATCATACTGCAGTGCCAAAATGTGCTAATCCTCACACAAGAAAACATATATATATATATATATATATATATATATATATATATATATATATATATATATATATATATATATATATATATATATATATATATATATATATATATATATATATATATATATATATATATATATGTAATATGTATGTATATGTATGTATGTATGTATGTATGTATGTATGTATGTATGTATGTATGTATGTATGTATGTATGTATGTATGTATGTATGTATGTATAACACCACAATGGCTATTTTGAAAATTCAACTTAATCAAAGTATAATTTCCCACCCTGCAACATTCAATATTGCATTTGCTTGGTTCGTCCCCCATCGTACTACAATGCCAAAATGCGTTAATCCTCGCACAAGAAAACATTTACCATTCACCTCCTTGGGACATATGATGCAAAAAAATAAGAGCTATAGTGTGTGGGATTAAATATTGTAGAGAAACTGAGAAATTGTAAAACAATTGTTACACGAAAAATCCTATTGATGGCTCATCTGATGAAAATCTCATCACAACTTCAAACAAATAAGAAACTATTTGCATATCCATATATATACAATTACTCCTATGTTAATCTACAATTGGGAAATAAAATTACCAACCCTGTCCATATTTTTTAATGAAAGAACCTAGATATACCTACAATTGCCCCTATGGTGACGAAAATAATGCCAACAATGCATAGAGATAACTACAAACAATAAACCAGGAATGAAAAAATTATAGCAACAACATACATTAACCCTTGCGTGGGTAAACACTTTCCATCTAGTATATGTATACATGTATATATATGTATGCATACATACATACATACATATATATATATGTATGTATAGATGTATATATATATATAGATGTATACATGCATATATATATATATATATATATATATATATATATATATATATGTTCACATGTATATATATACAAACTTATTTGAAAATTTGAACTACATTGCGTGTCAGTAAATATTATAGAGAAAAAGATGAATTGTAAAAGAGCTAGTAGACGAAAAATCCTATTCATGGTTGGGTTGATGAAAGCCCCATTAGAACCTTTAAAAAAATAACCTCTACAAAATGCTATGAAACCAACACCATAATGGTTGTTTCAAGCATGCAACTTAATTATAGTATACTTCCTAACACTATGAAATTTTTTGTATGCTTCTTGAGTGTCTCCCTAAGAGTTGTTTTGCAATTTCCTTGTTTGTCTTTAATATTGACTATGTATGAATATTTATATGTGTGTGTGTGTGTGTGTGTGTGTGTGTGTGTGTGTGTGTGTGTGTGTGTGTGTGTGTGTGTATATACATGTGTGTATATATGTATATATGTGTATATGTATATATATATGTATGTATGTTTAACTAATAGTTCTTTCACAATTTCCCTCTTTCTCTATAGTACTGACTGGAAGATAATGTAGCATCTCTATAATATGTCTTACATGCCCTTTCACTGTCCAAATATTTTTATGAATGTTTAAACCTTTAATAGGGCTTATATATAGAGGGTTGTTTTTTTTGGGGGGGCAATTGTAGACAAAATCTAGGGGCATGTTTAGAAGGAGAGGGTGAACCTGGATGCAACATTTGCTCATCTTGTTGCTTGAAAAAACACCTAGGGATCCCAATAGTTTGGCAATCAAGCATAATCACAACTAAGCCAAATATTATTAAGGCTAGGCCTAGAAAAGAAGAAAAAAAATATATTTGAGACATTATATTGGGCACATATGAAAGAGAAAGATAAATTTTAAGAATAGACAAGAAATGACACAACCTACCTTAAATCTTGGACATTCCTACATCTACAGTCTTCAAATGTAGATGTGCATCTACATCTAGTGCATGTAAAACTAAGATAGAGGTTAGATTATTTTGAGTCTGAAATTTTGAACAAATTATTATTATTTAAAAAATTAATTATTAAAAAATCAAATTTTATTCAATTTTTCAATCCTATTTTTTATAGCAGAAAAAATATTTTCATTTCTCCCAAATGGAGAACCCCATGCAAGTGAAGAAATTGTTGTTACACTCGGTTCTTCATTTAAACTGGCCTCCCCAAAAGAAATGTGACCAATAGCAAAGGTAAAAATAGATATGCATGTGTATAGACCAGGACCATTGTGGCTCGTTCCACAATGCAAGAGCAATAGAAAAATAGAGAAATTTTATAGGAGCTATTGCACAAAAAATTCAATTCAGGGTTGGGCTGGCCAACAAAAAGAAAAACCACTAGAAACCTACCACTAGTAAATTGAACATATAAAAGAGATATTGCAAAGAATAACACCTAGCAGCCACCAAACTAATTTTATCTCCAATATGTTTATCCTTTCTTACTAAGCCTTTGCATATATATGGTCATTAGGTTTTTTAGCAGTGACGTGGAGCTTGGTAATTACATGGGTTGGTGGTGGTGGAGAATGGTGTCCTGGATACGGGGAGGGTGAATGTTAAGTGTTTGTTGGCACAAGGGCCAATGCATCTTGTCATTGCATAATGGCAGCGGATGAAGTAAATGCAATATTGAATGTTGACATGTGGGAAAGTATATATATACTAATTTTATCTCCAATATGTTTATCCTTTCGTACTAAGCCTTTAAATATATATGGTAACCAAGTTTTTTTGGTGGTGACGTGGACTTTGGTAATTATGTGGGTTGGTGGTGGTGGAGAATGGTGTTCTAGATATGGGGAGGGTGAATGGTAAGTGTTTGTTGGTGCTAGCACCAATGCATCTTGTTGTTGCATGATGGCAACAAACAAAGTAAATTCAATATTGAATGTTGGCGTGTGGGAAAGTATATATATATATATATATATATATATATGTATATGTATATGTATGTATATTTATATATGCATATTTATCTATATATATATGTATTTATATATGTATACCTATATATATTTATATATGTATATATGTATATTTAACAATACCCTGCTATCAAACCAACACCACAATGGCTCTTTTGATAATACAACTTCATCAAAGTATACTTTCCCACATGCCAACATTCAATATTGCATTTACTTTTCCCGCCACCATCATGCAGTGATAGGATATGCATAAAGACATGGATGTATTTTTTACTACTAGTTCTGTTACAATTTTCATATTTCTCTATAATACTGAATGCCATATAATGCAGCTCCTGTTATACAATTACTCTATTTGTTAGGAGATTGAAAAGAATGCAGCCACCATATTAAAATCAAAAGCATGGGAGGTCAATGAGCATGCAAATGTATATATGCAAACACGAGAATAGATCGCATTGTCATTCAAAATATACACCATTCTATGATCTACTTCAATTTAATGTTGGTTTTTGAACAAGTGACATCTTCCTATGGTTCACAAGTGTCTCACTAATTGTTCTTTTCGTAGTTCCCTATTTGTGTTTCATATGACTTGCTAAATAATGTGGCTGAAATGTATAATTGATAAGGAAAATCTTACATAGATTTCTTGGATTCTATCAATATGTTTAGTGATACTCTTTTTCCCATAACAAACTATTCATTATCACAATTTAACTTGAATGTACTCGCATAGCCTACGAGTATACATACGAGCTCAAGCACATTAGCATATATGAATATACATGTATAACCATAGATATATGTAAAGTAGCAATTACACATAAACATATAACAAAATATATGTGTGTATGCATGTGTATATAATTCTATATATATGAATGATAAAAAAAGGAATAGGATGGTTTAAACATTAGAATATATTAAAATATATACACAAATATTTTATAGCTTTTTGTGTTAGCACAGTTTAGTCTTCATTGTAATATATGTATATGTATATGTATATGTATATATGCATGTGCAATAAAAAATGTTATGTTTTTTAGTTGTAGGCTGGAACAAAGGAAGTTACGATGCACAGGCATAGGCAGCAATAGTTCTACAATCTTCTTGAAAGATTTATCGTACCTTCCATTCGTTACAGTCTCCATCGAAAATACAATGCATATGCATAGATACATTTGTAAATAGTTTTGAATATACATATGATTTGGTTGTTGTTGAGAAGTTACTATCAAAAAAAGTATTTTGTGCGGGCGGTTCAGCCCCCTCTACACATATATAGATACCTTTTCAACTTGCCAAATAAATTATATAGGCCCAACTCTTTATGGTGATACATATTTTCTTTAGGCTATGGCAACAATTATATGATGAAACAATCTCTAAAAAATGTCTTTGGTGGATTTTAAGTGTTTTTGTAATAGTTCTTTGATCTATACAATTTTATATCTTTAGATGATAGGTTATTTGTTTCAAATTTCCATTTGTTAAGAAGAAAGCATTTAATCATGCAATATGTGTAGGATACTCATAATGTCAAAATGGCTATTCTGACAATGCAACTCAATCAATATATTTTCTTCAATATTTTTGAGAAGATATTCATTATGCCAAAATGGCTATTCTGACAATGCAACTAAATCAAAATATTTTCTTCCATATTTTGGAGTATACTTTCCCACACTATAATATTCAATATTACATTTACTTCCAACTGTGCTATTGCACCATAATTGGTCTATATATACATATTCAATTTTCTATTTTATATTCAAAGATATACATATACACAGACATATAGTTGGCATGTCAATTCGAAATTGGAGTTACATATTCTGGCAACAAATATTATAGAGAAATATAGAAATTGTAAAATAGTTGTGGGTTCTTGGTGATCTGTGATTTAGCTATGATTTTTAACTATTCTTTTAATAGTTGTTTTACAATTTCTTGTTCTTGTGGTAAGCCATTTTTCAATGTGTTTTCCCCATTCCATACTTATCTAATTTCAAAAATGTGTAATATGCATATAGGAAAATATAATGTATATGCATATATCTAGAAAAAGATATACATACATATGTATATCTAAAAAGGTTCATATATTATGTTTATGTGTATTTATGTAGACTGCGATTTTAAGTATAGTTTAAAGTAGCATGTATAAGTATTGTCTATGTTGTGTAAAAATCACCACTATATAGTTATAGCATTGAATCTATTTTTTTTAATCCTTTTCCCATTGATACTTTTATACTTTGACATAGGGCAGTATGGAATACTGCATTTACTATCTTTTGTGCTACCATCCAACAACAACAACATGCATTGACCCCTATGTAAACAAACACTTTTCATTCATGGCAGCCAACATGAGCTTGTTGCATACAGGCTTCATGAAATAATTGATGTAATTAAGGAGTAGGGTCTCAAGAGCATGGAATGTTTTGTAAAGCCTTTGTGCATCAAGCTCATGACATGCAATTCATAAACATGGAACTATTTTCTCCTAATGAGCATGTCGTCTTTTCTTATATACAAATCTACATAATTGTAAACTTCTTTTTCCCTTATATGTTTCAACTTCTACAGAATAAATTGTTCTTCATGACATCCTTTCTTATATCTTCCTATAACAAACTATTCATTACCATAGTTTGGCTCTTCTATTCTCCATATTTTAGAGCTGATTTTACTACAGAGAAGAATAGACTAAACCTTTTTTAAAGAGTGGAAGTCTCAAGAGAATTTCAAATCTATGAAATAAGAAAACTATTAGCAACACACTATTATTTCTATTTCAAATATGAATATACAAATGTATATATTGATGAAAAATAGAGTAATTGTATGAGAGTAATTATAATAGCACTTACTCGCTACTAAATATTATACGCAAATAGGGAAATTGCACAAAGAACTCTTAGGGAAACACTTAAGGTCCATATGAAAATGCTGGAACTTGAGGCATGGAAAATAGGTTTAGACTAAGAGAAGATTCTGAGCTTATGATGATAATTATGTTTAGGAATCTCTTTATCATCTTATTCATCTGATACAAGTACTTGCATGAGAAATATAGTACAATATAAGAAATTATATATGCAAAAAGAAAAATTTCCCCTGATTTGTCATTGTTTGATAAATGGTATGGCTCCATTGAAATTTTTATAGACCTTGCATACTTTTTTTGCTCGAGGGTTTGGCTAGAGCCCATGAGGCTTCATGATGTCAATATGGTAGGGAGGATAACAAGCATGGGTTTTGTGGTTTTTCCTTTGACCATCATACATTGGCTACTACAAATACACAACATATTCTATGGTATGATTCTAAATATTTTCATGTAAAAAAGACCTTGCCCATTTCTTTAAAATTATACATAGATAACAAAATTTGAAACATATTGATAAAAGATTCAATCTACATCCTTCACTGGTAAATATTGAAGACAAATAGAGAATTGTATAAAAGGTATTAGACTTTATGATGAAAATTATCTATAGGCATCTCTTTATCAACATATCAATCTTTTAAAACTTGTATGCTGAAAAAAAAAAAGTCCATTACAAGACATAGATTGCTTGTGTTATGTGATTATGTTCTATGATATTCTTTCCTCCTGTTTCAAAGCTCTATTTAATTTTTGGTTTCAGTATTCTCTCATTTCCTATGGTTCTTGAGTGTTTTCCTAATGGTTCTTTTACAAAAATTTCCTTGTCACTAAATATATGTGACTGAAACCATTTTAGATTACAAACATTGTTAGTTGTAACTGTACATGTCCACAATACTAAATAGGTTTGTCATTGCATGTTTCCAATGGTGTAAAAGCTCCAACTACATTCTATTTATATAGAAGGTAAACCTATATGTCCTTTAGTCCATCCCTTATTTCACGACTACATGTCAAATTATTTTTCATAAATGATATAACTACATATATTTTAAAAAATGTATAGCACTAATCTCAACTAAACAAAATTGCCAGGTTAATGCTATCAGATTTCCACAATCTATACTGCTTGGGAATTCTTATTTTTGGATATTTGATTGTGTTTTGATTTTGTGGGTAGGAAATGTATATTCTTGCTTGGGCATTTTGGGACAACCCATGAGACTAGATGGCCCAATATGACAAGCTGGAGAGCAGGCCTTCTTTCTTTCTATTCAAACTACATTTGGTTGCAGCTACAAGGTATGCGTAGATCCTATCTAGTACTTTTCTTTTGCAAATATCTGCATAATTTCTTCCTTCCTTTCAATATATATATATATTTACGCATTCAGTTGGATTCCATGTTTTTTATTTTAATATGGTTCCATCTCTTATTTTATGACTATGTGTCAAATCCTTTGTCATAAATCATACAACTATACATATTTTTTAAAAAATGTATAGCAATGATTTCAATTAAAGAAAATTCTTAGATTAATGCTTAATATTTGTGGTCAGAAATGTATGCTCTATGTCAGGATTCTATGACAGGAAATGAGGCTTCATCACCCAATACGATAGGGTGGAAAGAATGCCTCTTTTTCTTCTATTCATACTACACCTAGTTGCACCCACACGGCATGCCTACATCCTATCTATGACTCCCCTTTTGCAAATATGAATATAATATATTCCTATGTTTCCATGTATACATTTGCACATTCATTGAGCTTCTATGCTTTTTATTTTAATATGATGCCCACATGCTTTTTACTCTGCTGAAAAAGAGAGTAATTGTATAAGAGAAGTTAGATTATCTAGCATTGAGTATTATAGAGAAATAGGCAAATTGTAATAGAACTGTTAGTAAAACATGCATACATGTATTTATGCATATATACATATTTATACACATGTATATACATGTCTATAGATGTGTGTGTGTGTGTACATATGTATATACATATGTAAATATGTATATATATACATGTATGTACATATATATATATACATTTATATACATGTGTATATATATACATATATATCTACATATACATGTATATATATGTATATGTATATATATACATATATGTGTGTGTGTATATATATATGTTGAAGTTATCAACCCAAGATCTTCAATCTACAACACCAAAGAACCTCACAAGAGATAGAGAGAAGCAACAATGGAAGATGCTATTCCACCAAACAAGGATTGTAATATGATACAATATGATCAATGCCATACAATACAATGCTATGCAACACAATGCAATGTCAATAATATGCTAGAGATGCCTTGCTTATAAAGGCAAGGATGAGAGATAGGATACGACAAGATCATGACAAGTGTCTTAATCCTATCACATGAGACAACTAACTCATAACTACCTAGGAAAGTGGAAATTCTAGATAAGACAACTAATACTTATCTAGATATGACAACTAATATCCTAAGTAAACTTAACATGTGAATTAAGTCCCCTAAGTCCCTAGAAAAGGAATGAACTAGGTACAAGAATTACTCACACCAACACTCCCCCTTAAGTGCAACTTAGGGAGGTACAAACCAAAGCATACATGCAAAATATGGGTCCCGACAACTAGGCTTGATGATGTACCCATGTAAAAAACAAAAAAACTCTCACAAGTAGAGAAAAAGGAGAAAAACCCTGTGGGAGAAAACTCCTCTCCAAAAGAGAGAAAAAGCTGTAAAGAAAGCTAAAAACTAATGAAGGAAGGAGGAATCCTCAAGACCCCCCAAGGACAACTTCCTTCACCCCAAGCATCGATCAAAACTGAAGATAACGAGGTGATGCCAAAGGTTTAGTGAAGATGTTTTCAATCTGCTGATCTATAGGCAAATACTCGAAGCTAAGAACACCATCCTGGATGAGTTGCCTGATGAAGTGCATGTGGATCTCAATATGCTTAGTATGTTGATGCTCCACTGGGTTGCGTGAAATATGAATGGCACTTTGATTGTCACACCAAAGAGTAGTGGGCTGAGTGGGAGGAAATCCAAACTCAGTCATCAACTGACGAAGCCACAAAACCTCCTGACTAGCTAACACTGCACCTTGATACTCAGCCTCTATCAATGATAATGCAATAGCAGTCTGCTTCTTGCATGACCAAGCAATCAGACCAGAACCAAGGCAAAAGACAAAGCCAGAAGTAGACTTCCTATCATTGACATCACCAGCCTAATCTGAGTTAGTGAAGCCCACAATCTGAGATGCACCTGAAGTGTAGTGAATGCAAAAATGAGTAGTGCCCTGAATGTATCTCAAGATACGCTTGGCAGCCTTCCAGTGACTCTCATGAGGCTCCTATGAGAAGTGAGAGACAAGTCCAACTGCAAAGGAAATATCAGGACGACTATGTGTCAAGTACAAAAGACTACCAACCAACTACCGATACAAGGTAGGATCAACTATAGGAGTAGTGCAACTGGAAGATAGTACAACACCAGACTAGAATGGAGTAGGGGCAGGCTTGTAATCGGCCATGCCAAATCTTTGAAGCAAATCAAGAGCATACTTCTGCTGGAAAATGAAGATCCCCTCAGAAGTCTGATGAACCTGAAGACCAAGGTCGGCCATATCAAATTGCTCCATCAATGCTTATTGTGTACTCTGAATCATGGAAGTAGAACTCCCTGTGAGAATCAAATCATTCACGTAGAGCACAAGTATAAGTAGATCCTCTCCATGTCTCTGTGTATAAATTTTCGGATCGGAATGGAAGCAAGTGTAGCCGGAAGCAAGCAAGAAACTATCCATCTTCACATACCAAGCCCGAGGGGCCTGTTTGAGACCATATAATGAACATTGAAGCATGCAAACAAGTGAAGAGTCCTGCACAAAACTTAGTGGTTGCTCCATATAGATCTCCTCATGAAGATCCCCATGCAAGAAGGCACTCTTCACATCCATCTGATACACTAACCATCCCTGAGATGTAGCTATAGCAAGGACAAGGTGAATATAATCCATCTTGGCAATAGGAGCAAAGGTCTCAAAATAGTCAATTCCTTCAACTTGAGAAAACCCCTTTGCAAAAAGACGAGCCTTGTACTCTTCAATGGAACCACCTACTGCATACTTGGTACAATACACCCACTTGCACTGAACCAACTTTCTTCCCTTAGGAAGAGGCACAAGATCCCAAGTATGATTCTTCATCAAGGAAGAATACTCATCATCCATAGCACTATCCCACTCTGGAATACTTGAAGCATCTGAAAACTTTTGAGGATCATCTGAAACTGCATGACTCAAAAGACTAATTCCATAAGTCTGAGAACGTGTGCGGTGAGTTTCTGTGGGATCACCAACAAGAGGACCAGCCTCCTCAAGAGTAACTCAAGCCCATCGTGGCCTAGTGGGTGAATGAGGAGGAGGTTCATCAAGACCATCATCAAAATCTTCTTCAAGTAGCAAAGTATCATGAATTGAAGAAGACTGAGTAGGTTGTGATGAAGAAGAAGTCAAAGGAGGATTTGACTGGGTGAAGGTCTCAGAAAATTGAACATCACATTGAAATTGTACCTCTCGTGTGTTAGGATCAAACAATCTATATGCCTTCACATCCTCACAATAGCCAACAAATATGTACCGTTGACTCTTCTTCTCCATGGATTTACGCCAACCATTCGGAATGAATGCCCAAGCCTCACTACTGAATACTTTGAAGAAGGATACATTAGGCTTGCGATGAGACCAAGCCTCCTCAGGGGTCATATTCTGTACTACCTTGTGGGGCATACGATTCTGAATATAGTTGGCATAATTGACAGCTTCGGCCCAAAAGGCGGGAGCCATGGACCTAGACTGAATCATACAATTGGACATTTCCCTGAGAGTCATGTTCTTTCTCTCCACCACACCATTCTGCTGAGGAGTGTAAGGAACCATGTGCTGGTGAAGAATACCATGCTCACTGCAAAAATCCTGAAATGCCTGATTGACATACTCCCCCCCATTATCTGTGCATATCTGTCGAAGAGAAAAACCTAACTGCTTCTCCACAAATGTTTTGAAGGTCTTGAAGTTGGTGAGGACATCACTCTTGAGCTTCAGAAAATAGACCCATGTCTGACAGGAAAAATCATCAATGAATGTGAGCACATATTTAGCCTTAGAAAAAGGAGTTGGGAATGACATGAGATCACTATGGACCAACTCAAGGGGTTTGGTTGCACATGTAGCTTGACCCTTAGGAAAATGATCTTGATGTTGCTTGCCAAGAACACATCCTTGACAAACACCATTTGTTTAAGTGATCTTTGGAAGACCAACCACTAAGTTATGTGCTTGCATTTGCTGAAGATATCTGTAGTTCAAGTGCCCAAATCTCTCATGCCAAAGCTTGCTCATTGAATCAGCATGAGCAACAAAACATGAACCCGATGAAGACTCAAATCCATCAAATTAATACAAATGATTCTCATGATCAACTATCCCTATAGCAACAACCTTCTTAGGATCCTGCAACTGTCTAATAGTCACATTCTGTGGGGTAAACTCAACTGACTTCCCATCTCCAAAATGACAAATCTAATATATGGAAAGTAGATTCGCTGAAATATCAGGAACAAGAAGAACATCCTCAATGCACCCATCTAGCATCTGAATGGAGCCTGTCACCAAAACTAGAATTTGTGAAGAGTTCCCAACTGCAATCTAAGAAGTAGAAGTATGAACAATGGAATCAAGAAGATCACATGAAATGGTCATGTGATGTGAAGCACCTGAATCAAGAATCCAATTGTCTGAAGATGAATGAATGGCTCATGTTGAAAGAGCTTGCCCTTTGCCCATGGAAGAAGGCTTAGCCACTGAAATGTTTTGCTTCTTCATAGCTTCCTCCAAGGCCTCTAATCTCTTAAAGCAATGAGATGCATCATGCGCAGTTTTGCCACAAAATGAACAAGGATCTCCTTTCTTTTTCTTGGACTTGGAAGAAGAATCTCCAGAGGTAGAAGAAGGAGATTGAGTGGACTTCTGATTGTTCTTTGGATTTGGTTTGAAGGGATTCTCACTACCGAAAGATGATTCTACTTTGGGCTTCTTCTTGTTCTTTCCTTTACCCTTGGATGATTGAGCCATTAGAGCATGATTCTTAGAATTAGGTAAGGCATCCAATTAAATTAACTTGGCCTCCTCCCTAGTAAGATGCTCACAAAACAACTCAAATGTAGGCATTTTGTAATCTTTCCCCATTGCATCCATAGTTGAATAGAAAGTAGAAGAAAACACTTGATAAGGGCCCTTTAACTTAGACATAATCAAGAAGATACATTCATCACTAGATACATCATGTCCACATCCTTTCAACTGTGACAAAATCATCTTGAATTGTGCAAGAAAATCCTGAATTGAAGGAAATGCATCTAGAGAGAGGGATTTTAGTTCTGCTTGAAGTTGCAAGGATCTGAAATGATTTGTTTTACCATACAATTCTTCAAGTTTATCCCAAAAATTCTTAGGTGTTTTGCGCTTCGAAATATGAAACAAAAAATTATCAGATACATGTAAGCCAATGAGCCCTTTTGCTTCATCCATTTTACATCTATGGATAAACTTTTCATAATCCCTTGTAAATTCAGGTTGTTTTGCATCTAACATTGGCCATGTACCCTTAGATTGTAACAATTGAGTCATTTTTAGCTTCCATGTATGATAATTGTGTGGAGTGAGTGGTTCAATTTGTCTTAGATCCGCCATGCACACCAAAATAAAGAAGACAATGTGGCACTAAAATTGTGCCTTTCAAACCCCCAGAATGTATTAAAACTCAATTTTCAACTCCCCCCAGCAAATTACAATGAACAAATTTTGCAATTTTTACAAGTGACAAGCTCAAATCAACCGTTTATAACACACGGTGATTTTTACAATTTTTAGAAAAAAGAGCTTGCAAAAACTAAAAATTGAGGTTATAAACAGATTCCTTGTGATTTTTTGATCAAATTCAAAAAAAAGTTTGCCAAATTTTGACTTCGTTTGCAAAAGTTACACCAAGAACAAGCAATAAATGCACTTGTACCTTCAAGCTGAAAGAATTGGCAAAATATGTCAAAATCTGGAAAATTCACTAGCACCACTACGAAGTTCGTCAAAATAGCTTTCCGATGATATCTCGTTTGCGAAAATCCGACTCCGTGGTGAAAAGTTATACAAAATTGAAAAAAATGCCTATTTTAGGCACCTTTAAGACTAAACAAGAGCAAAAATGTGGCCCTCGGGGGCTGGCAGTCAGTCACTCACATGACCAGGGGCTTCACAGAGTCCAAAAAAAATTTCTGGCAGTCTGGCGGGTGTCGGTGGTTTATGTGACCGCTGCCTGGCAGTTTTTCCGCTGCCCTTGTGGCGGTTAACCCTAGCGGTTTGGGGAGCCGCCCGCCTGGCGGTTTCTCGAACCGCTAGGAAACCCTACGGCCAGCTGTTAGGAAGAGTTGTGGGCTCCAACAGTTCGCAAACTATTAAAGTATGTGGCTTTTAAAAAGCTGATAGCGCTTAAAGCGCTTTAAAAAATAATATTTTTTTGAAATTTTTTTATAAAAAATAAACAAACCCGTCGGTAAAACACTTTGCAGAATTTTTTAAAAAGAAATTTTTTAATGATGACGATGCATACCTTCGACCTAGGAGGCCGTACGGCCTCTTGGGTAAAAAATTTTTTCCCCAGAAACAACTTTTTCCTAATATAGGCAAATTATATATCAAAAAACTTGGAAACGGCCACCCAGACACGAAGGGCTTAATTTTTGCTCAAAGTGCTCTTGTAAAAAGTTGTTCACCAGATCTGAGCTTGAAACCCTTCTTTGCCAAAGTTGCAAATGGTGACGTAATTAAGTGAAACAAAAGCCAAATCTAACTTTTTCAAGCCTCCTGGACGCAATGGGACAACCTAAAATACTACCACTATAGCCAAAAGTGCTGCAATCACCAAATATAACCAAAATGCAAGCATGCAATATAGGATACAAGAAACTCAAAAATCACAATAAAGCTTGATGGAAACTCTCTAATAAAGAAATGGAAGGGGCTTGCCAGATTCAAAGCTCTGATACCATGTTGGAGTTATCAACCCAAGATCTTCAATCTGCAACACCAAAGAACCTCCACAAGAGATAGAGAGAAGCAACAATGGAAGATGCTATTCCACCAAACAAGGATTGCAATATGATACACTATGATCAATTCAATACAATACAATGCTATGCAACACAATGCAATGTCAATAATATGCTAGAGATGCCTTGCTTATAAAGGTGAGGATGAGAGATAGGATAAGACAAGATCATGACAAGTGTCTTAATCCTATCACATGAGACAACTAACTCATAACTACCTAGGAAAGTGGAAATTTTAGATAAGACAACTAATACTTATCTAGATATGACAACTAATATCCTAAGTAAACTTAACATGTGAATTAAGTCCCCTAAGTCCCTAGTAGAGGAATGAACTAGGTACAAGACTTATTCACACCAACAATATATATATATATATATATATATATATATATATATATATATATATATATATATATACATGTGTGTAGATATGTATGTATGTTTTACCAATAGATCTGTTACAATTCCCTCATTATACATATATACATGTATATGTATAAAATGGGAAAGATCTTTTTCACATTGAAAGATTTAGAATCACATCATATAATTATTTTCATGACCTAAAGAGAGTATATATTATCATAAAGAACTAGGTTTATACAGTTCATCTAGCAAGATGAAAAGATGGTTGTATGAGCATGGAGAAATTTTAATATTTCATTTACTTCACCTACCGGCATCGTGCAATGGTAGGGTGCATTGGTCCTTGCATGAAAAAACACTTACCATTCACCTTCCTCATATCTAGGACACCATTCTCCATCACCACCAACCCATATAATTACCAAGGTCCATGTCACCACAAAAAAATTGAGTGGATTAAGTTTATGGCATCTTGTATGCATATACGCATATATATACATAAAAGCAATACACCAAAGGTTGGTTGAATAGTTACATATATACATACATACATTCTAGATTTAAGTTCCATTATTTGGCACTAAGTATTATAGAGAAATAGGAAAATTGTTAAAGAACTCTCCATCACTATGAACCCATGTATTCACAAAGCTCCACATTGCCACAACAAAAACCAGTGAACTCCCCTCCGACCAGTCACATCCTCGTCACTGGAAAATCCAAAACAAGGCTTGTCCTGCAATAGTTCTATTGCAATTTCCCTATTTGTCTATAGCATACAACCATAGACCTTGCACACAAATAACTGCAATTCCTCCTATGGTAATGGCTGCAATGCCAAAGATACACATAGATAACCAAAACAATGGACCAACAGCGAAATAAAGAACATTTAACTATAATTGCTCCTATGGTGACATGTATAAACTCAAATATGCATAGCCATAACTATAAACAAAAAAACAAGGGCCACAAAAATTACTGACCCCAACCATATTTTTTTGACGATAGAAGGAATATTTTATGGTAACTTCCCCAAAGTGACATTAAATAGAGCTCGTAAACTCAATATGTAACAATAATCTATACACAATGAGCAAACTCCACACACTTAATTGAAAATTCAAGCTAAATCACCTGGCCCTAAATATTATAGACAAATAGAGAAATTGTAAAAGAGGTATTAGAATAACACTCAACAACAAAAAATTAGTAACCCTAACAATAATTTTCTGATGAATGAAAGAATATTTAACTGGTATTTCTCCATGGTGAGTTCCCCACCGACTGGCCACATCCTCATCGCCAGAAAATGCAAAATAGGCCTTCTCTTGCAATAGGTCTATTACAATCCCTCTATTTGTCTATAATATTTAGTTGCAGGGAATGTAACTTTATTTTTTGATTAAGTCTATGGCATTGTGTATACATACACACACACATGTGAATGAATACTCCAAATTTTGCAAGAAAATATTTTGATTATGTTGCACTGTCAAAATAGCCATTCGAGCATTATGAATATGTGCTCCAAAATATGCAAGAAAATATATTGATTAAGTTGCATTCTTTGAATAATACTCTCTTCTTAACAAATAGAAATTTCAAACAAATAGTCTATTAGCTAGAGATATAAAGTTGAACAAATCAAAGAACTATTGCAATAACACTTAAAAGTTGCCAAACACATTTTGGAGAGATTGTTTCATCATATAATACACAAATATAGAAATTGTAAAAGATGCATTACAATAACACAAAACAACCACCAAACTAATTTTATCTCCAATATGTTAATCGTTTCATACAACCCTAAACCCTACACATAGATAATTACAATTTCTCCTATGGTAATGGCTGCAATGCCAAAGAAACACATAGATAAGGACAAATAGAGAAATTGTAACAGAGCTATTGAACCACAAGTCCTATTCACACTTGGGCTAAAGAAAATCGAGTCAAAAACTTCAAACAAATAAATTGAATAGATAGGAAGAGATATTAGAAATAATAACACTTAACAACAACCAAACTATTTTTCGTATATATACATGTGTGTATACATTTGTGTATATATATATATATATATATATATATATATATATATATATTTGTATAAATAGATATATACATACGCATGTGTGTCTGTGTGTATGTATATGTATACATAATGCCGCGGGCTTAATTGAACATTCAAGCTACATTCCCTCATACTAAAGATTATAGAAAAATAGACAAATTGTTACAGATCTATTACACAAGTCTTATTCATAGTTGGTTTGACAAAAATCCTATTGGGAACATCTAACAAATAAATTGAACAGATATGAAGAGATCCTAGAAAGAATAACAGTTAACACCTATGAAACTAATTTCATATATATACATGTCTCTATACATGCGTGCATATATATATATATATATATATATATATATATATATATATATATGCATATGCATACATGTATATATATATATTTATACATATGTATATATATACATGTATAATATATATATGTATGTACACACACACACATATATATATGTGTGTGTGTATATATATATATGTGTGTGTGTGTGTGTGTGTGTATACATGTATGTATATATATATAGATATATATATATATAGACACATGTGTATATATATATATATATATATATGTTTACATGTACATATAATATATGTATGTTTCACATGGGTATTTTTCATAAATGATTGATTTATTGTTCATGCTTCCCATTCTCTACTTATTGTTGCTTTCAGTAGTAGGGTATGTGCAGGATCATGATGGGCCAAAAAGTGGCAATATGATGGGTATTTGTAGGGTAGGTGGCTGACGATTTTTTTTAACCCAAAATTGATGAAATGAAAAGAGTTTTTAAAGGAGATTCTTAGCTTTGACCAATATAAATTATGCTTTACTTTGAATTTAATAAATAATTATTATTCATTTTCTATTTGAATTACAACTAAAGTCTTGATTGATAGGATGATTGAAAAAATCTATAGCTTTCAAATGGTATCACATTTTTTGAATCTAAAACATGCATCACATTCTATACTTCACATACTATAGGATTTAAAAGAAAAAATGAATTTCATGAAGTTTTGACCAAGTTAAGGTGGTCAAACAAGCGATTTTATATTTTTAAAAGTTGTAATAAAAATTCATAATTAATTATTTATTTGGAAAAAATTACAAAAATATGCATCACATCTAGACATGAGTCCTCTACTTATGTATAAAATCTTATAGAAAAATGTTATCATTTTATTGTGGTTAGGGTGGTCAGATAGACACCTACTTCTTATTTTTTCCCTGAAATTTAAGTACTACTGCATTGAAATTTCAAATTTTCACCAAATAGATTTTTTATTTTTTAAATAAACCTAGTAGTTTAGAAACTACATTCAATTTACTATAGATTCTATTCTTACATATTTCTAAAATAATATAGATAACTTATTCAAATTTTTATGACAAGTTGCCTAACTTTGATTTTTCTGAATTTTTTGCCACTGAAGGGCCTATTTTTTCCATGATGATCTTGCACATACCCAGTAGGTTGAAGGGTTTTGACATTGATGTGCTGCAAAATGTGCAAGAAAGTATATTGATTAAATTGCATTGTCAAAAGAGCTATTTTTAGCAAATAAAAGAGCTACTAGAATAACAACTAAAAGCCACTAGATTATTTCACCCTTGTACACGTATACAAATATCCTTCCAGCTTGCCAAATCAATTATTTAACCCAAATTCTCTATGACAATACTTACCTTCTTTAGGTTATGATAACAGCTATATGATGGATATATATATATATATATATGTATATTTATACATGTATATATATGTATATGTATACATGTATATATATATATATATATGTATGTGTATACATGTACACACACACACACACACACACATATATATATATACATATATGTATGTATATATATATATGTAGACATGTATATATATACATGTATACATATATATATAGATGTATACATGTATATATATACACGTATACATATATATATGTTTACATGTATATATATATATATGTATGTTTCACATGGGTGTTTTGCATAAATGATTAATTTATTGTTCATCCTTCTCATTCTCTCCTTATTGTTGCTTTCAACAGTAGGTTGGAGGCTTTTTACACTGATGTGCTGCAAAATGTGCAAGAAAGTATATTGATTAAATTGCATTGTCGAAAGAGCTATTTTCAACAGATAAAAGAGCTACTAGAATAACAACTAAAAGCCACTAGATTATTTTACCCCTACACACGTATACAAATATCCTTCCAGCTTGCCAAATCAATTATTTAACCCAAATTATCTATGAAAATACTTACCTTCTTTAGGTTATGAAAACAACTATATGATGGATCAATCTCTACAAAATGTGTATTGCAGCAAAGACTAAACTATGAATCCAATATACATTGCTTCACATTAAATATTATACACAAAAAATTTATGCAAAAAAACCATGTAAAATGACTTGTAACAAATGGTTCTTATTTTAACACCTCCTATACAATTCCTCTATTTGTCTTCACTATTTGGGTATGTGCAGGATTATGATGGGCCAAAAAGTGGCAATATGATGGGTATGTGTAGGGTATGTAGCTGACGAATTTTTTTAACCCAAAATTGATGAAACAAAAAGGGATTTTAAAGGATATTCTCAGCTTTCCACCAATATAAATTATGGTTTACTTTGATTTTAATAAATTATTATTATTCATTTTCTATTTGAATTATGACTAAAGTCCTGATTGATAGGCTGACTGAAAAACATTTATAGATTTCAAACAGTATCACATTTTTTGAATCTGAAACAAGCGTCACATTCTATGCTTCACATACTATAGGATTACAAAAAATAAAATTGAATTTCATGAAGTTTTGACCAAGTTAAGGTGGTCAGACATATGAGTTTTTATATTTTTAAAAAATTTTAATAAAAAATTCATAATTAATTATTTACTTGGAAAAAAATTACAAAAAATATGCATCACATCGGGACATGAGTCCAAAATCTTATAAAAAAATATTATTATTTTATTGTGGTTAGGGTGGTCAGACAAACACCTACTAATTTTTTCCCTGAAATTTAAGTACTCTGCATTGAAATTTCAAATTTTCACCAAATAGAAACTTTTTTTTATAAATAAACCTAGTAGTTTACAAACTACATTCAATTTTCTACAAATTCTATTTTTACATATTTTTGAAATAATATAGATAACTTATTCAAATTTTTATGTCAAGTTGCCTAACTTTGATTTTTTAGAATTGTTTGCCACTTAAGGGCCTATTTTTTCCACGATGATCCTGCACATACCCTAAAATATAAACAACGAACATAGCTTGAATCCTCTATCAATATATTTTTATGAGATTGTTTTTCCCTGATCTCCTTGAAGCTCCCTTAAACAAAGTGCCCAGGTCTATTATGCAACCAAGCAAGCTTGCAAATTATGTGGGATCACACTGTGTTACATCAATATGTTTCACTATATTCTTTCTTCCTTGTTTGTTTCAACTTCTCCACACAAAATTTCTCTTTTCCCAATTAAATTTTTGGCATTATAGCCATTTTGCACAAATCATTTTTATCCATTTCCTTTATAAGTTTTCATTAACGTGGGCTTATTGTCAAAGAATACAGTTCAAATTTTTAATTGACAAGTCAAATCTGACATACACTACTCCTCTTGTATGAATATGTTTACTATGGGTTTTTCATCATATCTCATTTAGCTATTATTCTTAACCAATCTACAATAATTAAGGGTCTACTATGGTGAACTCAAGAAAAGAGTATCATGAAGAATAATTTGTTATGTAGTGGTTCTTATGTATAATCTTAATAATTCTTCTACAATTTACCTATTTATCTATAGTGTTTAGTGCCAAATAATGTAGCTTGAATTTGTAATTCAGAAGCCAACTGTCACTTAGATTTTTTGTCTTCTACCATTATGTTTAATCATATTTTCCTGATCCTTCATGATGCTAATATGGTGGGAAGGAGAGTGAGTGTGGGTATATTGTCTCGGCCTTCCATCATTATATTTTTCTTGCTGGTTGTATGCATGGATAAAAATTTTTGGCACGTACTTCCCTGCTAAACACAAACTCCATACTATCCACTGCAATTTTCATTGTTTGCTTCAGTTAGATTGCTTGTCTTCTATCAAACTATTGAATATGGCTTTTTGACCATTTATCACTTGTAATTCGTAAGTGTTTTCCTAATAGTTGTTTTACAATTTCCCTATTTTCTATTATCATGTGATATATGATAAGAGTCTTTGAGATTTTCCATGGACCTTACCTTCTTTTGTTACTCAGGGGTTTGGCTAGACCCCATGAGGGTTCATAATGCCAATATGGTAGGGAGGATAATGAGCCTGGGTTTACATGGTTAATTAGAATATTCCACTTTATCTATTTCTATTTAGAACAAATACTGTTAGCCTATTTTATTTTATATGTATATTATTTTGTTTAGATTCATACAGAAATATAAATATGCATTTAAGAAAATTAGTGTATTATACACTCTATTTCAAATTCTTTCAAGCTCCTATGACTCAGTTCAATGCAACTCATCCTTGTTGAACACAATCAATAGTTTATGTAAGTATGATACTTTCTCATTGTCAATAGACAACTTTGGTTAACTAATTGGAAAAATTATTCACTATTTTTTAGGCTCACATTGTATATATTAATTTTACATGTATACTTGCTCTTTATCATTCCTTTTTTTTTCCCTTGGTTGTCCACTAACATAGGTCTTTGTATAACATTTGTAGGAACTAGGTTTAAGCATGGAAATGGATTCAAAAACCAAGTTATGTTTTTGCTTTCAATTTGCAACACCAAAGAGAAGACAACAATATCAGATATTATATATGGAAACAATGGAGTTTTCCCAAGATTTCTATTGTACAATGTATGATGAAACTCCACAACATCTCTCGTGGGCATTTCATCCTTCTCTTGCTCAAGGGTTTGGCTAGAGTCCATGTGGCTCCATGATGCCAATATGGTAGGGTGGAAAACGAGCACGGGTTTTGTGGTTTTACATTTCACGTCATTTATTTGTTGTTACATACATACATGTATGCAGAAATTCTTGTATAGATTTCCTATTATGTTTTCCATATTACCTCAAGAGAAGGTGTACCTTCTAATTCAATTAAATTAATAATGTATGTTGAATGTCCATGGAATCTCCCATGCATGTTTCATTTTTCTCTTGCTCGGGGGTTTGGATATAGTCCATGGGCTTTCATTATGCCAATATGGTAGGGAGGAAAACATGTGTGGGTTTTGTCTTTCTACATTTAACGCGATACATTTGTTCTTACATATATACATGTCTACACAAATCATTGTATAAATTTACTGACATCTTTATTATATTCCCTCCAAACAATGTGTACCTTCTAATTAAATTAAAATACCTATAAAAAGTATGTGTATCATTCCATCGCAGTCCCAAAATTATGGAGTTGATACTATTTATGACATATTTTCTTTTTTCAAAACCCATTTGATATGACCATTATAACTAATATTCAAATAAAGAATTAACTTTTTAAAAGAATAATTTTTTATTCAATCTTACTAATAAAAGACATAACTATACTAATGGAATCACTTTTTCAAAAGCATACTTGTTATTTTGATCTTAGGAATATAGCACATGATGTGCAATTTGATAGTCATTTTCCAACTGCTAAATTCTCATTCCAGAACACAAAAAACATTTTCCCATTGTAATCAATCAAATGATTGATTAACCTATACAAAAATAGAAAATATAAATACTATTAACCTAAAATATATAATACTGAAACATAGATTTTTGGGACCCTATGGACTACTCTTGCACTTCTAGGGTAAATTAAATGCAATTGACTAATCTAAATGAATGAAAATGAATGAAAAATTGCAATTACAACTATGTTTTAAAACACATTATGATATGAAAATAACTACGTAAATGAAGAAATAATGCAAAAAAAAAAAGTGAACCTTCAAACCCTAATGTAATGAGTATTGATACAAATAGTGAACAACATGATACAACTCCTATTGTTACCCAAGTTAGTCTTATGGATAACTTTGTGGCTATGATAGACGTTATCCCTCGTAAGGGCCAAACCACTAAGTCTCTTGATATCACTTTTTCTTCTAAAGACATACTAAAAAAACTTCCTGATGGTCCTCTCTACATAGCTGGCAGAATCTATGATAAGCCCACTAATGGGATATTAATAGATCCCACTTGTGGTGAGAACGTGATCATAGAGGAGTTTCTAGTATTACATGAACTATATCAAGATGAATATAATAAACCAACTGCATGGATTAAAACACATAATGGTTTTTCCTTCCCTACAATTTGATTGATTGTGCTACCCTTACAAATAGGACCTAAAGCTTTGGAGGTAACATTTTCAATTATTCCACAATCTAGCCAATTTTGTTTGCCGCTAGGCCTCACTTGGCTTTGCTCAATGAAAGTGGTCCCATCAGTTGTTCATAAGTGTTTGAAATTTCCACAAGACAATGAGATAGTCACCTACATCACAGTGGATTTAATCCTTTATCTTCCAAAGGTAAATTCTCATTAGATTCATTTTGGACTGAACCTATGGAACCGATCACCCCTCGCAAGGACTTATTTTTCATAGGATATGAAAAGTTTAAAGCCAAAAAGATAGTTGAATTATCTCTTCGTACCTCATCCCCGCTGACTTCTGCACCTCCTATCATAGACCAAACCATGCTCAAACATGATTCTGACATTGAGAAAACCCTCAAACCTCTTGAATAATCACCCCACGATATTTCCCTGCCATCATTTAAATGACCACAGGAACATGAAACAAACCCTGCTCAGCCTCCTCACCTTAAACAAGTGTATAAAGCTAAAGAGAAAGTGGTTGATCCATCCTCTTTGGTTTCTTCTATTCTTCCCCCTTCAGAGGAATAAAAACCTATGATGACTTAATCCACTTTTACACCTAAACAACTCCAAAACAGAATAAAATGGAACCACGGTGCTAGGGAACATAGGTATTGTTGTCATCTCCTTGCTCGCCAATCTCGCATAGAAGAAGATAAAGAAAATAAACCTTTACCTTTGATAGAAGTAATAGATGAGCACCATCCTTCTCTTGACATGCCACAAGATATCCCTATGCAAAAATCACAGTGAATTAAACCAATCCAACAACCTCATCTTTGGATACATCCATCCTTAGAAATCACCCTTCGTCCTCCTATTGTCATTAATCTTGATGATGATGATGATGATTGTGATGATGACACATATATTGCCAAGATAGATGAAGAAGTGCATAATGATTTAAATTCTTTATTTTCATCTACAGTGAGCTTAAATGATACATCTTCTCCACCAAGTGAAGAACCTGGTACGACTCCTAGTTCGGCACTTGCAATTATTCCTTTGGACAATCAATCACCCTCACATTGCACTGAATATAACTAGGAGGCAGATGACATGTTAGATGGTTGACTTGCATTTTCCTAACTAACCTTTTTACTTTTCTCTTTTTATTTTCCTTTTCATGTGTGTACCATGTTCCCCCATATCGTGTTTGATGTTTTCTCTCTTTGTACACTTCTTCTATTTGTACCTCTATTCTTGTATATGTCATGCCTTGTCTTTTTCTCTTTTTATTTTTTGTTCTCCTTTTGGGGATGGCACAAAGCATAGAGATACCCTATTTCTCTTCCATGTTGAACCAAAAGGTCCTTGTCTTTGTCTCTTTTTGTTTTGTGTTCTCCTTTATGGGATGGCACAAAGCATCTAGAAATGCCCTATCTCTCTTCCATGTTGACCCAAAAGGTCCTTGTCTTTGTCTATTTTTGTTTTTTGTTCTCCTTTTTGGGATGATGCAAAGTATAGAGATGCCCTAGATGTCTCTTCCATGTTGACCCAATCAATATTTTTTCTTTTTCCTTTGTCTTTTCTTTTTTTCTCCTTTTAGGGATGATGCAAGGCATTGAGACCGAAATGTCTCCTTCATGTTGACCTGAAAGATTTTTCATTTTCTTTCACCTTTTTGTTTTCTTTTGTTTCACTTGTATTTTCCTTTTGGGGATGATGTAAAGCGTCAAGACTACAATGTCTCTTCCATGTTGACCAAAAATGGAATTTATTTTTCCTTTGTTTTTGCTCTCTTTGTGTCATTCTTCAAGTTCTATGTGCCTTGGGGAATGATGATAGTTCTGAGCTCTTTCATAAACACATTGCAACAATGAACATGCTAACCCCAATTCCATAGATCCCTTATGTGTTTGGTGTGCTTTCCTTTCTAGAGGCACCTCCCTTTTTCTTTTCCTTTCCTTTTCCTTTTCCTTCACATGACACAACTTAACTTTGAAACATATGACTTGGCATAGGGCTTTCCAAGTTGGTTCTCATGTCTTGTTTTCTTTTTTTCTTTTTCTTTCTTCTCTACTTTAAAGTAATTTCTCACGGAACAGTGTGTAGCAATTCTTTTAAAGTGGGGGGCATACATTACCATTAACTCCTTTGCATTCTTGGTTCCTAGTGTAGCCTTCTTGTTTATATGATGTGTTTGTCACTTTGTGGATGAAATTGGGTGTGATTTCCTTCATAAGTGTGATATTTCTTAGCATATTACATTCCTCTTGGTGGCCTAATGTGACACACTGCATCCCCTAAGTTGTGAATATATTATTCTTTGATTGGTCCTCTCTTGGAGACATTAGATACAATGTTCCCTAAATGATTGAACTTGCATAAATTGAACAAGACTCCTTCAAACATCATTTTACATTTTACATTTTATGTTTTTGCATTTTTACATTGTTGCATTTTGTATGGCCACCTTGCATAACACAATTTGCATGCTTGTAGTGCCATCTTGTTTGTTTATGAGTTATAAGCATACAAAGCTATGCTTGTCTCATGAAGCTCAAATCGATAACCATTCCTTTTTCTTTGTGGTGCCTTGTTAAAGTTATCAATGGGTATAACTTTGACATGGTTGAGCAAGAAGCCCACCTAGTGGCATGACTTTTCCCCATAGCCACTTTTGTGTTTGTGAGTGCATACCAACTAGCATATGTATCTTACCTTTTGGGATTTCTCACCCCACTGACAACTAATTCTGTGGCCCTAGAGTGAGTACACATTCTCTTTTTCAAACAATCAGCCTAGATCTCTTTCCACAAGTAGTTGGATTGATGATCGAAGCTTCATCCAATTCTTTTCAACACTTGTGTGTTCCTTTGTTATTATGCTTATTTTTCCATGAGATCTTCATCTTGGGGGCTTGATTATCCCTATTGATTGTTGTCATTCCATCTCACTAAAATAAGCATATTTGAACTCTCCCCTTGATGTTCATGGCTACTTTAGTGTGAGTTTGAAATAGCTTCATCCTCTCACTAAAGTGGGGGCTAAATGTGTCATAGAAAAATGGCTCGTTGTCATTTTCATGGACTTTTAGGTCTTGTTTCATGGTGTTGGAACTATGTTGCTCTGATATTATGTTGTAACATGGCTTGAACATGCTTATTTAGGTACTAAAACTCAATGAACGATGTCTTGTGAAGGTGTTGTGAAGTGTTGTAAGACATTTCTACATTCGTCTAGACTCTATTTAATGAAATTTACCAAAAAACCACCTTTTTACTCAACAAGTCATATTTTGAATTGTTGTAAATTCTTGTAAAAATCTTCCATGCTCTTCTAGAGATATTTTCACTATTTATACCCTTCTCATTATACTTTATTTGGTCTATTTATGCCCTCATAAGTTGTAATTAAGTGTATTTTTGAATGTTATCCCGACAAATAACATTAATTAGAAATGTTTTTTCCAACACATGTTTTTAGGTCCTAGGTGGGACCCATTCACCATGGGTGGTGAATGAGTCCCCCATGGCCCCAATTTCAAAATCTATCAAATTTCCTTTCAAAATCACTCATTCAAGCACTCAATCTCACATTTCAAACATTCAATCATTTTGTATCATCTTTTCAAGCACTACTCAAGCACTTTGAAGAATCCATTAACATTACTTTAGACTTGCATTATCAAGGGTTAGCTAAGTTGATAGAACTTGCATGTTATTATTTTATCTTTATCTTTCATTTCATTATCTTTTCAAGGGTTTGATTACCAAAAGTGGGGTTTGGCCAAGGAAAACCCCTATTCACTAACCTTCAATCATTTTTTCCCCTATTGCATGTTTGTTTGCAACTCTTTTTATGCAAATTTGACAAGTTATTAGGTGTTGAAGATTGATTTCCAAGTCAACTAGGTGCTTCAAATCAACATGAGTCAAATTCAAGCTTGGAGAGAGTTATTTGTCTGTTTTCTGTAGAAATGACTTTGGTAACCTAACAAGCAAACTTTTCCAGATTTGGTGTTGTAGAGTTGTCTCCTAATTTTATAGAAATTTGGGAGAGGACTGATTCACCACCTATGGAAAATGAGTCCCACCTTAGAACTGAAAATTTGAATTTTGTAAGATTCTGGATCTCGACAGACAAAAGCCAACTCCTGAAACATTTTCACTAGGAGGAGGACTAATTCACCACCCTGAAACTAACTGAAAATATGCATCTTAGGTTGGACTCATTCACCATTCATGGTGAATCAATCCTCTTTCTGATTTCAGCAATTTCAAAACTCAGATTTGTACCTTGACACCTGTACAACAATTTTTAACGGAAACCCGATTTTGGATCTCAAAAATTTCCTACAAAATAGCTTAAAATATTTGGTCTAATGGGGGGTTTTCCTTAGTCAAATTCCTAGATAGGTAATTAAACCTTGAATAGAGGAAAATCTACATAAACCCTAGCCTTAGATGTGTTAAATACTAGGAAAATATGAAATGTAAGAAGGGCCCAATTCTATTTCTATAGAACAAGACATGCAAGATCTCAACCCTAGAATCCTTAAAACACATGAAACATAAGAATAAGATGACATGCAAATACTATACAAACACAATGCAAACCTTAATCTGAAGATAGAGTGAAAATGGGTGATGGAATCAAAAGGAAACCAAGTCCTTAGGCATGATTTGGTGGCTAGTTGCACCTCTTCACCCTAGATTTCTTCATGATTCACCATAGGTATCCATCATCAACACTTTTCAATATTGGATCTTGACAAGAAAAGTGAGCCTCAAGACCTTCAAAAAACCCTAGTTTTATGCCCTAAAACTTCAACTTTTTCTAATGAAACTTGTTGTAGAAGAGTTTACCCTAAAAATTGCTCTTAAGAGATGATAAAAAGATGATAAAAGATGACAGATGGATCTTAAAATGAATTGAACTGTGTATTTATAAGCAACAACACCGTATTTTCCCATTAATTAGACCTAAGAGGCTGACATTCACCAGAAATAAAAGTTAAATTGATTAAATTCCCGCTTAATTTTGAAATTTACCTCAAAGGAGACTCATTCGCCACCCATGGCGAATGGGTCCGACCTAGGACCTAAAAACATGTGTCGAGAAAAATGCTCTATTTAATGTTATTTTTCAGGATAACATTAAAAAATACACTTAGTTACAACTTATGAGGGCATAAAGAGACCAAACAAAGCATGAGAAGGGTGTAAATAGTGAAAATATGCCTAAAAGAGCATGAAAGCTTGTTACAAGACTTTAGAAAACTTCAAAATAGGACTTGTTGATGAGTAAAAAGGTGGTTTTTAGGTAAATTGCATTAAATAGAGTCTAGAAGAATGTAAAATTGTCTTATAACACTTCACAACACCTTCACAAGACATTGTTCTTTGAGTTTTCATACCTGATAAGCATGTTCAAGCCATGTTACAACATTAAATCAGAGTAACATAGTTCCAACACCAGGAAACAAGACCTAAAAGGCCATGGAAATGATAAGGGGCCATTTTTCCATGGCACAAATACCTTAAATTTTGTACAAAAATTATTATTATTAACAAAACTAATAATTTACAAATTTAAATTGTATTCAATTGACAAAATGTGATTTATTAAGAAAAATTTTATTCAAAAATCATTCTCCTAATATTACTTATTATAATTGATAGCTAATTAATTGAGATTTCAAGTAATGGATACATTGTAAATAATGAAGATGACCTACGGTTTTATTATACATTTCCGCAATCAATTTCCAACTAAAAATAATTGATATGGAAACACTAAAATCAATCTCTTGATTTACGAAAATGCTTTTTAATCTCTCGTGCATTGCTTGTCACATAACAATAAAGAAGTGCACTATAACATGGGGTTTAAAATGTTGTACAATGCTCCAAATAAATGTAGAGATGTAAAATAATTTCTACATAAGCCATATTCATATCTTTTACTGCACACATAGCTTTGCTTTAATTAATCTATCCATTTAATTAAGCCTTTCAAATAACTTTGTTTATTATAATATACTCTATAGATCTTATTCTTGATTAAATCCTACATCAAAATATTAACCCCCTACTATAAACTAGCCTCTTGTTCTCCCATATTCAATAACAAGCTTTACTTTGCACTACAAACATTTTACAACATTTACATTGCACTTTGCACTGCGAAAACAAGATTTCTCCTTTTTTCCCATTGGGTTGCCCTTTGCGGTGGACCCCTATCAGCTAATCATTGCATGCTTGTGCATTCGATTGCTAGTTTTATTATTTCCTCATCTTATATTAGATATTTCATTATGCCTAATGAGAAAACTCTATGTGTTTCTTTATAGATGGAGTTTCTTAGTTTACATAGGTCATGCTATAATTCTTTAAAATGAATAGATGCCTCTCTAGGATTTCTCATGTTTGTCAAATTAAATAGGTTCTCTTTGAATTGAGTTTAAAATAGGGTCTCTATAGAACTATATCTCTCCAAGGATTCAAATAAAATAGTACACATTTCAATTGGACAAATGAAATATACTCAATGTGTTCTCTATTTAAATTTTCTTTATACTTACTATCCATTTTAATATTTTGAGCATAAGATATAGGATTTCCCTTTGTTATCTCCCAATTATAGATCTAACATTCAACCCACTTCTAGGTCTCTACCTCTTGTAAGAAAGAAGTTTTTACTATAGTTGTGAGTTTGAAGACCAAGAACCTTAATGTTATGGCACCCCCAACTAAGCCATGTGGAGTTGTTTTGTGAATCTCACATTTTTTATTTGGATGATGCATTTAATGGTTATCCCTTTTCTTTGATGATAGTATTTGCAGTGCTATCACACCATCTATTTCTTTGGAGATTGTTGCTTCATAGTTTCCACAGGTTCTTGTTGATCCACCTTCTTTAGTTGAGGTTGCACCTGATCATGATGTGAAATTTGGCTATGTGGAGGCATCGTGACACTTTTAAGAGGCATATTTCATGTTGATTCTTCATGTCCCTTCTCTTGTTTTAGAGTTGGAGTTTCTCTTGCATCAGTGGTTGTTTCTTCCTAAAGGGACACATGTTGTTTGCAAACATGGGATATTCTTTAGACTTCCAAGATCAACACAAAATTTTCTTCAACATGGGGGGATCTTCATCATTTCAACTCTTTTCTAAGGGGGGGCTACATAGTCTCTCTCCTTTTGTATTTTTCTGAGTTTAGTGATGAGAGTTTTTCTTGGCAGGTCTTGTGAAATACTCTTCCTTTCAATTTTTCAGCCTCGTTTTCTCTCTTTTGGAGAGGAGTTTTCTCCCACAAGGTTTTTTTCCTTTTCTTTGGTTGTGAGAGATTGCATTGCATAGCAGTTGTGCATGGGTACCTAACATGGTCTTGTAGTTGGGACCCATCTTGCATTCCATTTTGCAAAAGAATCTCCCTAATTTTGCACTTAAGGGGGGGTGTTAGTGTTAAGTATTAACTTAGGGTTAATTACTTAGGTAGTTCTTTCTCGTATTGAGTATTTTTTTACCTGTCTTATTTTTAATTCCTTTAAAAGGCATGTACACTATGTATTTTATCATCTCATCTTGATCTTATTTTTTGAATATAATCTTGATATTTAGTAGAATAATATTTGTGCTTCTCTCGTGTATGTGTTAGGGTGATTTGTTTTTGTAGGTTGAGGATCCTGGGAAGGAGCTGTCATCTCCTACACATTAAGTTTGTATTTTTAGTGTAGAAAAATGTCATCTTTTGCATTTTCACACTTAATTTGGGAATGATTAACATTAACATGGACCTAATGTTGCGTTGATATAGTGTTGTACTATGTTTTACACATTCACATTAGGTTTGGGGCCCTTTTAAGATAAATTGACCTAATATTTCCTTAATTAACTGTTGTAAAGTGAATTTATTTACACCTTCACATTAATTTTAGGGCTCTCTTGCATTTATGACCTTCAGATTATAATTAATAGGCTCCTAAGATCTTTTTTATACATCTTAAGGCTTATATCAACCGAGATCTCAACATAATCAACAAATACACTTAATTTTCCAACCCCCTGACATTTCCTCTATCTAAAAAGGCCTGGTGTGAACCATACACCACCTTGTGCATATGAGTCCCACACATATAGGACCTATTGCCACTTGTCACATATGAGTCCCATTTAGCCCCTTTTTAGGGTTTTGAGTAAGAAATCAAGGTTTTTGATTCAAATTTCATAAATGTTGGCATTTGGGATCTAATAAATGGTAAGTTAGATGGAATGCCTATATAAACAAGGTTTCAAATCACTGTTTTACCTAATAATTCATGATATCAACCTAAGCAATCAAGATTCAAGTATCCTAAGTCTTCACAAGAGCATCAAGAGAGTTTACAAGAGCATTTCTAAGGCATTCAAGGGAAAATTTCTTCATCGTTTGTTACAACAATTCAAGATCCATCATCATGTAAAAAACCTAATGTATCAAGCATGTTATTGAGCTAGTGTTGTGAAGTAGCATTCAAGATCCAATATTAAGAATTTTTCTACATCTAATTGAAAATCAAGATCTACATTCTACATAGTCACTTCATGTTAGATTTTTGATTTACATCTCAAGACATCATTCAAGGTATCATTGTTCATGTTTCATATTTCATGTTTCATGTTCATGTTTCATTACAAGGTTTAACTACCTAAATGGGGTTTGACCAAGCAAAATCCCTATTTCCTAACAATCAAAAAGTTTTTCCCTCTCTCTACATCTGTGATTATAGATCTAGGTGTTTTGGAGCTTCAAGGATCTTTGAACACTAAGTTGCAAGATTGAAGAAAGTTTTTAGAGTTGTCTCCTTACTTGCAAGATCATGGAAAGTTTCCTACAGGTTGTAAATTAGGGTTTCTGACTCAAAAATTTGGAAAGAAGGAAGCTACCGAATATCACTAGAGAATACTAGACTTTTAGTCAAACCCTAATATTGGGACTAAATCACCATTTATGGTGTATGAGTCCTAGTACAAATATTTTCTAGGTTTCAAAAGATTCAGATTAGTTATTAACAGATCCCTATTTTGGCACATAAACCCTAGTCTAGGACTAAATAGCCCAAACTAGCCTATGAGTCCCATTTGGCATCAAACAACAAAATTTTATGGTTTCAAAGCTTGTTTTAATCACATCTTTATTCCAGGTACCTTTTTGTTCATTCTTGGTTTGTTATTATGTATTTTAGTTACATAATTTAGATCATATAGATAGGTTTTACATATCTCTTATATTCCTTGTCTTTCCAAGCCCTAGCTTGGTGGTGAACCCTTCTATAGTATTTTATCACACCTTGACACCTTATTTAAGATCGCTATCCCTCATTCTATCACTGGGTTGAGATGTCTAGTGTTTCCTTGAATGAAATGTGTGGGAAATTGGTTATTTTATGTCCCAAACATAGAGTGACAATTTTCTTCCTTTCGTTTTGGTGAGCCTATCCTTTAGAACAACTTACGTTCTAATTTCAAGTGCATTAAATCCCTAGGTTTAGCTTGCATTAACTTGCATTACTCCTTGCATTAGTTAATTTTCATCTAGGGTTTCAAATTTTTGCATTGGTGATAGTGCATATAGGTTGCATTTTGCATCTTAGATCTTTCAATTTCACTAAAAAATCTACAATTACAAATAGTCATATCAACATACAAGTTAGAAACCTTAGAAACAACTTAGAATTTGTTGAATTTGGTGAAAAAACCTTAATGTAGGACTCATACGCCCCTCTACGTGATTTAGTCCCAGTATAGGTTGTTTTGCCTACTTTTTGGGAATTTTGTGTTGGGCATTCTTCACCATTTGACCCTTCCAAAAACCCAGACTGGGACTCATATGCCCCCATGGGTGAATTAGTCCCAGATCATACCTGAAACTACCATTTACAACATTAAAAACATCATTTTTTTGCTTTTGTTTTTTTTGTTTGTTTTTATTCAAGGGGTAAACACTTTTGATCGGAGCTATGAACCGGAAACAACCATTCAACGATACCACCCCAATGGGTTTTGAACTTTGGTGGCAAGAACAACAATGCCACCTATAAACCATCACACCATGCCAATACCGGCTTTTTGCTTTTGTTTGTTGTCATTGAATAATTGTTTCAGTTTTCTAAGTTTTTGCTACATGAATTTCATTAGATCTAGCTTAATTTAGTTCATTTCATGGATGGATTAGTTTCAAAATGACATTTACAACACTTCATTTTAAAATTGTTACATATCATAATCAGTCAATTATCATCTAAAAATTGCATTCTCCTTTTGCATGTTTGATCTATCATTGTTGCATTTAAAATTTGTAAGACAATCATTAAACCATGTTTTCATTGCCAAAATCTATAGTTATCATACTTCATGTTCTATTTTAGATCTTGTTGAGTGTTGTAAGAATTTTTTGTTAAGTGTATATGAATATGAAGTCCTCTCCCCTTTCTTTTTGTTCATCATTGATCCCTCTCATAGTATCCCTCCTATAAGTGAGATTAGTCTAGTGCAAGAGAATATAATCTTGGGAAATAATAAAAATTATATCCATTCTTCTCCCACTATCTCTCACATTCATGAAGAAGATATTTTTGTGTTAGAAGAACCAATCAATGAGAGTTTAGAGAGTCTTGATTTTTTCTCTCCTCCTACCTCTCTTATTTGGCAAGACATTACTAAACAAGAGGACACAACCATAGGTAATCATGATGATCACATAACACAACAAGAAACCATTGAAACCTACCTACATTCATCTCCCAACCTCTTTCCCACTTTGGAAAATGTTTTAGTGAAAGAGGATGTAACTATTTGGGAGGAGTACATGTTGGTATTAGATGGTCAAATATTTAAGATCTATGACAACCCTCTTTATGTATCCTTCCCTACCTATCCTATTTTATAATACATTATGTGACAAAGGAATTAAATTATGGAAAATCTTGATAATCACATTTTTTCTTCTCCTAGTATCTCTCCTAGTTGTGAACAAGATACTTTGATGTTAGAAAATACAATGAATGAAATTCATGAAAATATTAGTTTCCTCTCTTCCCCTAGGGAAAACATTATTAAAAAAGACAATCCGATCATTGATAAACAAGACATTCCAACCATTGATAACACCCTTATTTGAGATGAAGTCATTTTAGAAGAAATAACCTTTGAATGTCATGAATATCTAGTTTTTAGTTCTCCTAAAAACTCTCCTACTAAGGAGGATATCATGGTGGAGGAAAATGAGAACATTGTGACTTCCTTAGATGATGGTGAAAAGATGACACTAGACTCCCATTCATTAGAAATACATCAAACTAAAACCGTTGAGCTTATGAATGCACAAGTGTCTGTTAGATACCCATTGATTGTTGGAACTCCTACATACCCTATAGGACATCCTAGGAATCCTTTAATTCTTTACCCACCCTCACAATGACCACAAACTCAAAACAAACCCAAACTTATCCTTTACCTACCTAAGGATAATGTTTCATTGTATCCAAGTTATAATACCATTTTTCATATATATAACACTAGAAACAATCCATATCCAAGAAAAACACCTTCAACATCTCTCCCATTGCTAAACCCTATCTTGCCTAGTGCCCCTTGTTTTCCTATATATAATGAAAAGGAGTACAATAGATCATTGAACAAATAAAGAATACTCCTACTAAGATATCATTATGGGACCTTATTCAAGCCTCTCCTCATTATCATAACATGATTCAAAGTTCCTTACAAGAAGTTTCTCCCCCTCCTAATATGTAATAAAATGAAGTAGCAACCCAAATTCAAGCTATAACTTTGGTCAGCTTAGACATTCCTTTCCATCAACATGAGTTATCCCCACTAGAAGTGCAAAACCAAAACAAACTTCTCCGGATAATAGCTAGATACAATAGGATTGGGATAAAAAGAACCCTTGTCAAACTGATAATGGTTCTGCCCTTAATGTGTGTAGTGTGACCCTTTTGGATAGACTTGGCATGGATAAATAAAAAATTCAACCTTCCTCTTTATCTATTCATGGGTTTGATAATGTAGGGAAACAACCGCTTGGTGTGATCACTTTGCCTATTATAGCTAGAAAGGACACATTAGAAACATTGATACATGTTATTCCTCGTGATCTTTCATATAATATTATTTTAGGAAGGTCATGGATTCATGCAATTAATGGGGTTCCTTCTACTCCTCATTGTATCATGAAATATATCTACAACAACAAAGTATATACAATCAAAGATGACCTTGAACCAAATAGTTCTTTAAAAATTGTGAAAAATAAGGAAAAACCTTTAAAAACATTGACACCAACTACACAAGTGGAACTTGGGCAACAAAAATACAAAGAAAAACATATTGAGGAAGTCACAAAGCTATTAGAATATGATTGGGGTTCCTTAGATTTCACATCACTCATGGGAGAATAAAAGATCATAAGCAAAGACTCTGAAAAAGGGAAAATAAAAATCACTAATGTCAACACAAACTTTGGAAGACCCTTCGAGAGAATCCAGCTCAACCACTTTAGGATCTAAGAAGAAAATTATACAACCTTTGATGAAATTAACTATGAAAAACCAGCGAATCCAAAAGAAATGAAAAAGATTTACATGAGAAGATTATGAACACATGAAACAACTTGGATATAGTGGAAAAGGATGCGGTGCTAGAGAACACAGTATATGTGTCCCTATAGAGCCTCACACACAAGAAAAGACTAATGGTCTTGGTTATTGTCCCTCAAAAGAAATAAACAAGCCTTCACTTAATGTCAAAACTATTACAACAGATTCCTCTATGCCAACTTTAACATTAGTGCATCCTAAACTAATAAACACTAGTGGTCTTGATTATTGTCCTTTGAAAGAAATGAAAGAATCAAATAAATCTTTTCTTAATGTCAATATCATCACACAAAACACTAACAATTGGAGCTTGTTATATTTTACACCCTCCTATAAAAGAGAGTACAAAATATCACAACCTAAAGAGCCTTGAGTAAGTATGATATCTTGTATTAATCAAGAGACATCTTTGTTGCAAAATAATAGAACATCCTCTACTATTGATCATGAGAGTATCTTATTGAGACTCCTCCAAGATCACTTGATATCTCTCAATCCAAGAACATGAAAAAAAAATTACTACAAGAGTTCATGGTCATTCTACTAATGGATGTAAAGCTTTGGTTAATAAAATTCAATATCTTAAGGATTATGATGCTCTTCCTTGTGTTGAGGAACTTAGTTCCTCTAATTGATACTTTTTTCACTCTACCATGTTTCTCATCAATCATCCAGGCTCATCAGGTTGTCTTGCACTAAGTGGGGGCAAGGGGTTAGGTAGCCTTGTCCTCATATGTCACTTGTTGTCTCTTTTGGCTAGTTGACTGCCTTCCATGCATATATAAGAGCAAGCTTGGGATGAAAATGACATGCCTTAAGGTTGGTCGCATGTGACATACTAAGTTATATATTTTGGGGAAAATTGCTTCCCTTATTCATGATGTAGTTTCATTCGAGAACATATAACTTGGCATAGGATTTCCCAATACCCTCCCATGTCTTCTTCTAATTTTATGAAATTTCTACCAACAATGGTATTAGTAACCGCTTTAAAGTGGGGGCATACATCAACACTCATGTTTCATTGTGTGATTTTATTTTTTCTTGCAATGTGTAATTTTCTTGGTGGCATCATTAGGTTTGATTTACTTTGAGAGTGCAATATTTATTTAACTTTTCCTCTCTTGGGGACATTAAGAACAATGTTCCCTAAGAAGATACCTTACATGAAATAAGAAAAACCCCTTTGAACTTACTTTCCACTATTTTGCATTTACAATATCTACTATATGGCAACATTGAATAGTACACTTTTCTTTCCTGTGGAGCCATCTTGTTTATTCATAAGCTTCAACCATATGAAGCTTTGCTTGCCTTATGAAGCCTAGAGTTCATCATTGTGTGGTGCTTTATCAAAGTTATTAGGAGGTATAGCTTTGGTATAGTTGTACATATGGGAGCAGAACTTAGGCGTGACATTCCCATAGCAACTTTTTTATGAGCGCATATCGGCCACGTGTGTATGTGTCTCACCCTTTTTGGATACTCACCTAGCTGGCATCCTGGCGTTCCATTTCCTTAGAGTCAATGTGCATTTTTGGACAAAAAAATTAGGTCTGATCCACAACATGTGAGACAAACGGACGAACCTTGATCCATATTTTCTTTCTTTTTCTTTCATCTTTATGTCTTTGACATTACATGTGAATTATAGACAATTAAATAATCCTGATTGATATTACACATCTGATTCTAAATAACTGTGCCATAGAAAAATGGCCCCTTGTCATTTTCATGGCCTTTTAGGTCTTGTTTCATGGTACTAGAACTCTATTGCTTTGATTTTATGTTGTAACATGGCTTGAACATGCTTATTTAGGTATTAAAACTGAAAGAACAATGTCGTGTGAAGGTGTTGTGAAGTGTTGTAAGACATTTCTACATTCTTCTAGACTCTATTTAATGCAATTTACCTAAAAACCACCTTTTCACTCATCAACAAGCCCTATTTTGAAGTGTTGTAAAGTCTTGTAACTAGATTTCACGCTCTTCTAGGCATATTTTCACTATTTACACCCTTCTCATACTTTATTTTGTCTCTTTATGCCCTCATAAGTTGTAATTAAGTGTATTTTTAAATATTATCTCAACAAACAACATTAAATACAAAAAAAATTCCCACACATGTTTTTAGGTCCTAGGTGGCACCCATTCGCTATGGGTGGTGAATGAGTCCCCCTTGGCCCTAAATTTGAAATATTTTAAATTTCCTTTCAAAATTTTATTCAAAATCACTTGATGTCAACCTGTGATGAGGTATGAATGGATACTAAGGCACTAGAATTGTATAAATATGTGATTTTCACCTCATTTTACATCTCAATTATTCAAGCATTCAATTCTACATTTCAAGAATTCAAGCACTTTGAGGTAGCCATTGACATTACTTCAAACTTTCATTATCAATGGTTAGGTAAGTTGATAGCACTTGCATGTTCTTAGTTTATATTTCTCTTTCATTTCATTGTCTTTTCAAGGGTTTCATTACCAAAATTAGGGTTTGACTAAGGAAAACCCCTATTTACTAACCCCTAATCATTTTTCCCCTTTTGCTTGTTTGTTTGCAGCCCTTTGTTTGTAGATTTGATAGGTTATGAGGTGTTGAAGAGTGATTTTCAAGTCAACTAGGTGCTTCAAGTCAACTTGAGTCAAAATCAATCTTGGAGAGAGTTATTTGACTGTTTTCTACAAATTTGACTTTGGCAACCTAATAAGCAGACATTCCCAAATCTGTTGTTGTAGTGTTGTCTCCTAGTTTTTCAAAAATTTGGGGAAGGAATGATTTTCCACCTATGGTGAATGAGTCCCACCTTAGGATTGGAAACTTTAGTTTTGACAAATTTAAGACCCCCATAGATAGAAGCCAGCTCCCGATAGTTTTTTCACTAGTAGGTGGACTAATTCGCCACCATGGGCGAATGAGTCCCATTGTCAAAAATTAGTGAATTTCACCAGCATACAAAACACTCCAAAAATCTCACATTTCATTCAGGTGGACTCATATTTATCCTTGTACTCTTTGTTCTGCATAATTTCTCCATTTACATAGTTGTTTGCATATCACAATGTGCTTTCAAAAATAGTTGTAGTTGCACTTTTGCATTCATTTTCAGTCACCTAGATTAATATATTACATTTATTTAACTTCATTTACATCATTTCACATCATGCACATCCTAATTTGAGTGATACATTAGCATTTTTGGCCCTATCTCTCTCCTTTTAGGTGAAAAACCTAGAAGTGCAAGAGTAGTCCATAGTGTCCCAAAAATCTATGTTTCATTTTGGTGAACCCAACTTTTGAACACTTTAAATTTATGATTGCATTCACCTATTGCACCCTAAGTTTCCATTTGCATTAGCATTCAATTAAAACATTGATTTGTTATTGCATTCTAGGAATTTTTATTTTGCATTAGTGAAACATTCATTTAGCTTTCATTTTTGCATTACATCTAATTGAAAAATGTCAAAATCTACATTCTGCATTTGAAAATTGCATACTATAAAGCATTTAAATCATCTTAAACTTCCTGAGAAACACTTAAAAACCTCATATTGGGACTCATTCACCACCAAGGGTGAATCAATCCCTCTGCACTTTCCAGACAATATTTCTGGCATTTTTCTAGCATCTGTTTGCATTTTTGTTTTCTGTAGTTAGATCTCTATTACCATTAGCAAATTCTCTATTATTTGCATTCTAGAACCCTTATATTATCTTGCATTAGCCTTCACCACTCCTTTTTGGTACTTCCATGAGTGTTTGGTGCCCTGTTGATAATACATTAGTGAGACGAAGTTCTAGACACATGGCATCCCATGATAGCACTTTCATTGTGGACCTTGGGATCTCATGAGCTCCTACTCCTAGTATGGACAATGGTGCATTAGGCCCTAGAAATACCACTTCCATACCTTCACCTTTCCATCCAATGAATGTTGACAACCAAACCAATTCCCTCTCGCAAGAAAAGGTCATTAATATTCATGAGGACTTTGTACATTTACAACAAGACTTGTCACTTGAAAATATTTCCACAACTTCCATACCTACCATTGAGAATCTTCATCGTTTGATTGAAAGTGATGATGGCTTACAAGTGATGAATAAAATTGCTGATATTTACAATAAACTTGCCTCTACAAACACTCAATCTGCAACCATTCCTATAAGCCAATAAGCACCTCAAGTTCCTCCCCCTTCAACCATTTCTTCCATCCTAACATATACCAATATCTAAGTCCATACAACTATGCATCAGGCTACCTATTTCTTGATTTCCACTAGCATTCCTACTTCCTTTGTGGCATCGCAAGTCCCTTCTACCACTTTCACACCTCTTAACATTCCTTTCACTTCCCCCAACATCACTTACACTCCATCACCATTTTCCCTTCCACCTCAACCCACATACTCCGATCTCTTCTTACACAACTTCTCACTACTGTTTCATCTATGCAACATCAACTTTCCAACATCAGTCAAGGTCAACCCATTCCAACCATATATCATGTACCTAGTAGTCCCTTATCCTTAGAAATCTTATGTACCCTGATGCCACAAGGGATAAAAATGCCTCGGTTTGAGAAATATGGAGGAAAAGGAGATCCCCTCTATTGGAACTATAAATTTCTGAGCTTTTTCACATGTTTTCCATAACCTTGAGTTTCCATTGGAATCCTTTTCATAAATGTAGGGGTTTATTTTCATATCATTTTGCTCATATTTTGCCCATGTTGTCCATCAAATCCATTGAGTCACACATCTTTTGCATTCTGGTGCCTATCAGCGTGAGTTCATTAGGCTCTCCCCGATCCATGTTGTGTCTTTTGCTAGCAAAACATATGTGTTGCCTATTGGCAAGACGTTTTAATGTCATGGCGACTGAATTTCATTCACTGGCAGTTATGAGCATAACAGTTTCATCGTCTCGGCGATAGGAGTGTTCATATCGACATGAGTCAGGATCATCAGTGTAATGCTTCACTGAACGTGTCATGTTTCACTGACCCATGTTTGAAAGACACATATCGGCATAGGAGTCATATTTGGGTGAAGGTCATAGTGAAATATGAATGTCTTGTTGAAAGGCGTATCAAAGTTTCTATCAACAAAGGATTGAGGCATCGATATAACATCACGGCGATCTCCACATGTCATACCGACTGTGCACAAGTATTCATTTCGGCCAAATTGATGAGTATCGGTGTAAGGTCATAGCAAAAACATTTTGTCTCTCTGAGTAGCCCATGTGGAAATGTTTCAGCCAAGCTAAAGGTTTTCGATAGGTGGTCTTGGCAATTAAGCATTATCTTACTGACTGACGATGAGGAATGTACATCAGTGAGACTAAAGTATATCGGAGTAGTGTCTTGCTGATAAGATGTGAAGGGGGTCATCAGCGACAGGTGGAATCAGTCAATAAGAAAACCCAAATGTCTTGGCGATCTATGGAGAGGTGGTCTTCAGCGAGAGTTTCAATGAAATCAGGGTGTTTCACCGATAGAGCACATCAAGATAAGTCTCAGCGAATGAGATGAAGGAATGGGTTTAGTGTAACTTTTGGCATCAGTATGAGTCTCTTCGAAGGCTTATTGTCTTTCCAATGAATGGCTTCATTGGTAAGACTTATTTCAGTCGGTAAGAAAACTAAAATGTCTTGGCGAGGTGTCCGGTCTTGCCGATGGAGCACAGGGGGACTTTGTCGGTAGGAGTTTAATATTGTCTTGGTGACTCGGGAGATAAAGGAAATTTTGAAGGAACAAGGTGGATTCTCTATAAGGTCTTCCCGACACCATTAAGTTACAGTGACAGTGAGTTAGAACAAAGTGCATTTCGGTGAGAGGCTCCTTGGGTCTCAACGAATGGAAGGCACAAGAAGTACATATCAGAAAAACGTATTGTAATCTTTATGATATCTCATCGACCCAGATGAGCTATAACGAATGCGAAGACAAAACTAAAAGGGAATAAAAGAATACTATATTGCTTCATTGTGACAAACGGAATGCTACAGCGACGCGCGGGAGACAAATGGGATTTTAGGGGTTTTCGATATGATGTCTTCACGACTCGGATGTGTTACGGCGAGGCACATAAGACCAAAGGGATGATCAGCGATATTGTTTCCTTCGGCATACTCACGGGGATGTTACAACGAATGATTGATGAAGTCTTATGCACTATGGCTGACATGAAAATTCCTAATTACAACTGTTTGCCGATATTGGAATATGAAACGATGTGCCTGTTTGGATACTGATGTATAAATAATCACTCTCAATTGTAAATGAAGTAGTAGGTAAAATAGTAGGATAGAATAGATACAGTTCAGAGGAACATAATGTTCCACAAAAATGAGATTATGTTGCATATGTAAAATCATGGAGATATCAATGGAAGTCTTTTGATGTGTTGCAATTGTTTCTGGTATCAGTTGTTGGTTGTGTTTATTGAAAATATTATCGAAGTTGTCTCCAATTATGATGTTCTCTGATTGTTTGAATTGGTGTAACAAGTTTACCTCCAGTTTGTCAGTACACATTTTCTGTAACTGTGTGATCAATTAATTGGTTCTTTCCAGTAAAGATTAAATCCTCTAAGTTGATCATAGTAATTAGAAGATATCAATTGGATCATTTAAGAACTCGGTAATTATAATCTTGCATGTTTATACAAGCTATAAACCAAATCATATGTTGAACAGCTTGAATTCTTGCCAGAACAGAGTACTTATCTCAGATTTCTCTTGACTCCACATACCCTATAAGGCACTGGTCTCACCATTCACATCATTCAGTCTCATTCATATTTTTTTACATCTGTTAGTTGAGCATATTAGGATTTAGTCTTCATTTTAGTATACAGTTTATTCCAAGTTTGATCCATTTTGTCCACTTCCATATGCCATTGTGGATAAATTGTTGTAGGAGGGAAGATCACAGGTTAAGTCTGCTTCATCCGTTATAGGTACACCTGCCTAGGTCTAGCAGGACCTGAAGAGTAGAAGGTTTAATTATTTCAAACCTTGTTTTGTTACCCTAAAACGTACCAAGAGATTGGCAACCTCTTGAGGTATCCTTGCCTGCATTTTTGAGAGCTAACAAATTGGTGACTCTGCTGGGGAAACATATCAGAAAATTTGGTTGATGACCACATTATAGAGTCATTAAAGAAAAGGTTATAATTTGAGAAGATTCAGAAGGGGTGATTCCACTATGGAAAAGATCAAAAGTAATCATTTTCCTACTTTTGGAAAAGTATGTGACGACTCTGAAAGAAACATTGCATTTGTTCAAATATGATAGGAAAAAGATCCTCAATGATCTAAAAATGGAGGGTAATCAGGGCGGAACTATTGATCATGACACTCCTCAAGTTGATTATGAATCTTTAACTTTTGAGGAGGTCAAAGCACTGTATCAGTCTCAAATAAAGGAAATAGAAGAATGGCAGAGGAAAAGGCTGCAATTGGACCATAATGAATATATAGATACAGGAAGATATTGGGCCCCTCAAGCAGATGATATTACAAATGGAAATTTCTATAGTGGAGGCAATACATATCATGCACAACAGAGCACTTATCCTCCACAGCCATTAAAGCAAGAAAATGCTTATCCTCTTTGGACAAAGATTGGAAAATTATCAAGAATGCCAGTGCAATCAGTGTCAAATGCAATTGGAATTTATCAAGAATGTCAATGTGATCAATGTCAAGGGCAACACAATTCTGATTCACTTGGAGATATTAGCCAGAATCTGCAACAAGGTATGTATCAGAACCAACAATCTAGAGATGATGAATATTTCAAAAGTCTTTGGGATGCTTTTCTTGACATAAGGAGGTATGGTGGAGAAGATTTCACTTCTCTATACAATAGAATGAGAGAAATTTTTATATAGTTACCTTCTCACCATAGGCCTACAAGGACCATGTTTACTGAGCAATTCATAAAGGTATGGGAGCCTAATTCAGTTCATTGGTAAGAATTGTCAATACAGCAAGTTTGTGATCACTTGAATAAGTTCATTGATGCCATGGAGAGGAAAGGGTATGGGGACACTACCAATGTTGATTCCAATTGTTGTATTTCTGATGAGTATAGAGGAATTGATCAAGCAATGCATCCAATAGATGATGAGGTATGTGCAAGTCAATATGATTCTTGTGATAGCTTGCATAATAAAGATGAAGGTACAAGATATCTCTCTTGCTTGATAGATTGTGACAGGGAGAGTAGTGTGTGTTATGAGGGATCAAATGAGTTCAAATTTTGAAGATAGACCTGAGGATTTTGATCTGCAGCAAGGGGATCCTTTTACCTCTTATGAGGATCAGGATGAAGAGGAAATGGGAAATGTTGATAGTGAATTTACAATGCCTCTAGCCATAGTTGAAAGCTACAACGATACATGTGATGAATAGGAGGGTTGTAAATTTGAGAATGGTTTCCAAAAATTTTCAAGCCCATGGCATGATGAAGATTTAAAAGAGGATCAGATAATTTTTTGCAAAGGTTTGCCCAAAAATGAATTTCAGGTATTTTCAGATCCACTTGATGTTGACCAAAAGTATTTTTAGATAAACAAAGTGATGTGTCAAGTTATGGAACAAGTGACTGTGTTGGTAATTTTTCATTCTCAGTTGATCCTGGGCCTCTTTTTGATGATGACAAAAGTGATGAGTATGACTATAATAATGAAAATGTGGAAACGTGTTTACTCAGCTGTGAGCAAATTTTAGATTTGTTGACTCTTGACTATCAGAGATATACACATGAAGCTGATCCTGAAGTTCTTTATCCAACTTGCATTTGTTTTGACAGTAAAATTTTTTTGTGCAATGATTCATATGATTCTCAGTGCCTTTCTCAAGTTGATAGTGAAACCTTTGAGGTTGGCCAAATGCATGTTTCTATTCAGAATGAGGTATGTGTTTTTGAAATTTCTAACTCATGTGGAGAAGACATTTGTCTACATACCAAGGATGATAATGTTCCAGATTTGATTGGTTCATATATGCTTAATATTGAAGGTTTGAGTCATAGGGGTATCAAAGAAATGCAAAGGGTTTCAGATTTGCTTGTTTCAGACAATGTTGGTCTGACAAAATTTTTTGTTTCTCAAGAGGGGCACTTTGATTGTGAAATTTTAATACAGTTGAGTGAATGCTTTATGATTCATAACAGTGAGAAAGATAATAAGGAATATTGTATTTCATATGCATGCATCTTGAATGTTGAAAATAACAGGGGTTTGTGCCAAGATGTTGAAGAATTTGAACTACAAGATGGTGTAGGGATTTTGGGCCAAACTGAGCATGATGATACTCTAAGCACTTGCAATAACAGTGATAGGAAGGATTGCATGAGTATCTTCAGGAAGAATTTGATGAACTCAACACAAAACTAGGTGTTTGACAGGGGAAGGCTTGGTTTGAGTTTTAGATTGTAATAGCTCAGGAAAGGTGAAATTGAAACACGGAGGATTGAGGGTTGCCAGAGCATGGACAACTCTTGTGTATCCTCTCTAAATTTCTTTTCCATGGACAGTAGTTTAGGGTTCTAGTGCATTTCCATTTTGCATTCACCTCCATCTTGCATTCTTTTTGCATTCATTCCTTCATGCTTCATTTCCATTTCCATTCTGCTCATTGGCTCATTTTATGTTTGGTCTGGTCTGCTCACCCAAAGATTATGGATCCTTGCAATGATTTGACTATCATTCATCACTAGACAGAGCCACTGTTGGAACTATAAATTTCTGAGCTTTTTCACATGTTTTCCATAACCTTAAGTTTCCATTGGAATCCTTTTCATAAATGTAGGGGTTTATTTTCATATCATTTTGCTCATATTTTTCCCATGTTGCCCATCGAATCCATTGAGTCACGCATCTTTTGCATTCTGGTGCCTATCAGCGTGAGTTCATTAGGCTCTCCCCGATCCATGTTGTGTCTTCTACTAGCAAAACATCTGTGTTGCCTATCAGCAAGACGTTTTAATGTCATGGCGACTGAATTTCATTCACTGGCAGTTATCGGCATAACAGTTTCGTTGTCTCGGCAATAGGACTATTCATATCGACATGAGTCAGGATCATCAATGTAATGCTTCACCGAACGCGTCATGTTTCACCGACCCATGTTTGAAAGACACATATCGGCATAGGAGTCATATTCGGGTGAAGGTCATAGCGAAATATGAATGTCTTGTTGAAAGGCGTATCAAAGGTTCTATTGGAAAAGGATTGAGGCATCGATATAACATCATGATGATCTCCACATGCCATACTGACTGTGCGCAAGTATTCATTTTGGCCAAATTGATGAGTATCAGTGTAAGGTCATAGCGAAAACATTTTGTCTCTCCAACTAGCGCATGTGGAAATGTTTCAACCAAGATAAAGGTTTTCGGCAGGTGGTCTTGGAAATTGAGCATTGTCTTACTGACTAGCGACGAGGAATGTACATTAGTGAGACTAAAGTATATCGGAGTAGTGTCTTGCCGATAAGATGTGAAGGGGGTCATCAGCGGCAGGTGGACTCAGTCGGTAAGAAAACCGAAATGTCTTGGCGATCTATGGAGAGGTGGTCTTCAGCAAGAGTTTCAATGAAATTAGGGTGTTTCACCGATAGAGCACATTGGGATAAGTCTCAGCGAGGTAAGAAAACTAAAATGTCTTGGCGAGGTGCCCGGTCTCTTCCGATGGAGCATAGGGGGACTTTGTCAGCAAGAGTTTACTATTGTCTTGGTGACTTGGGAGATAAAGGAACTTTCAGCGAAACAAGGTGGATTCTCTATAAGGTATTCCCAAAACCATTAAGTTATAGCGATAGTGAGTTAGAACAAGGTGCATTTCGGTGAGAGGCTCCTTGGGTCTCAGCGAATGGAAGGCACAATAAGTACATATCGGCAAAACATATTGTAATCTTTGTGACATCTCACCGACCCAGATGAGCTATAATGAATGCGAAGATGAAACTGAAAGGGAATAAAAGAATACTATATGGCTTGTTGTGACAATCATAATGCTATAGTGACGCGTGAGAGACAAATGGGGTTTTAGGGGTTTTTGATATGATGTCTTCACGACTCAGATGTGTTACGGTGAGGCACAGAAGAACAAAGGGATGATCAGCGATATTGTTGCCTTTGGCATACTCACGGGGATGTTACAATGAATGATTGATGAAGTCTTATGCACTGTGGCTGACATGAAAATTCCTAATTGCAACTGTTTTCCAATATTGGAATATGAAACGATGTGCCTATTCGGATACTGATGTATAAATAATCACTCTCAATTGTAAATGAAGTAGTAGGTAAAACAGTAGGATAGAATAGATACAGTTTAGAGGAACACAATGTTCCGTAGAAAATGAGATTATGTTGCATATGTAAAATCATGGAGATATCAATGGAAGTCTTTTGATGTGTTGCAATTGTTTTTGGTATCAGTTGTTGGTCGTGTTTATTGAAAATATTATCGAAGTTGTCTCCAATTGTGATGTTCTCTGATTGTTTGAATTGGTGGAACAAGTTTACCTCCAGTTTGTCAGTACACATTTGTTGTAATTGTGTGATCAATTAATTGGTTCTTTCCAGTAAAGATTAAATCCTCTAAGTTGATCATAGTAATTAGAATATATCAATTGGATCATTTAAGAAGAAATCGGTAATTATAATCTTGCATGTTTATACAAGCTATAAACCAAATCATATGCTAAATAGCTTTAATTCTTGCCAGAACAGAGTACTTATCTCAAATTTCTCTTGACTCTGCATACCCTATAAGGCACTGGTCTCACCATTCACATCATTCAGTCTCATTCATATTTTTTTACATCTGTTAGTTGAGCATATTAGGATTTAGTCTTCATTTTAGTATACAATTTATTCCAAGTTTGATCCATTTTTTCCACTTCCATATGCCATTGTGGATAAATTTTTGTAGGAAGGAAGATCACAGGTTAAGTCTGCTTCATCCATTATAGGTACACCCACCTAGGTCTAGCAGCACCTGAAGAGTAGAAGGTTTAATTATTTCAAACTTTGTTTTGTTACCCTAAAATGTACCAAGAGATTGGCAACCTCTTGAGGTATCCTTGCCTGCATTTTTGAGAGCTAACACCATCAACCATATTAATGTTTATACAACTTTGTGTAGGGACTGTGTCCTTGACGATAAAATTTTAGCAAAACTTTTTTCACGGACCTTGAAAGACATTGCCTTAGAATGGTTTTCCAACTTGCCCAATCATTCCATTGGTTCATTCAATGAATTGGTGGATGCTTTCATTAGTAACTTTCAAGTTCACATAACACCTAAAAGGACAATGGCCGACCTTATGAGATGTAGACAAAAGAAAGATGAAAAATTGATGGATTTCATCTCATGTTACCAATCCTTATATGCCCAAATTGATGTCAAAATTTTGGATGCACATTTTTAGAAGATGTTTATCGAAAATTTGTAGACCAAACTTCAGGATAAACTCACGAAGATGAAATTCCCTTCATTCATGCATTTATGTACAACCTTATGTGACTACTAAAATTTGGTTTCAAGTCATGATTCAAAATCCACTTCCAACGGAGTTGACAAACTAGAACACAACAATCAAAACCAAAACAACACACAAAACTTCCACAAACCTAATAGAGGATTTTTATAGTTTTATCTACCTCCTCAACCTCAACCACAACCAATCCAATCCATTTTGAATCAATTAGCCATTATTAGGGCAATCGTGCGTTATCATTATGGAGATATGAACAGACAATTCACTCCTTTACCCAATACCCTCCATCACACAATGAACCAATTAATCAGAAAATGCATGCTCACTTTACCACCCATTCAACCCCTTGATCCAAATCAACCATTACCACCTACATTCAAACCTAATGCTCATTGTCACTTTCATTGAAAAAATGGCCACGAAACCAATAATTGTAAGCATCTTAAACATTTAGTTCAAGACCTCATTGATTTAGGTGAATTGACCATTGCATGTGTTAATGATCAAGGCAATAAGTCTATTGCATCTCCTAACCAAAATTTACAATTTTTGAACTGATCCTATGCCGAAACATACTACCTCATTTTTCAAGGCTATTAAACCTTCCAAGCCTACTGTAATGACTATTGATACAAATAATGAATAACATGATACATCTCCTATTGCTTCACAAGCTAGTACTATGGATAACCTTATGTCTACGATAGATGCTATCCCTCATAAGGGCCAACCCACAAAATACCTTGATATTAATTTTTCTACTAAAGACATACTCCAAAAGCTTCTTGATGGTCCTCTCTACATAGCTAGCCGAATCTATGATAAGTGCACTAATGGGATATTAATAGATCTTGCTTGTGGTGCGAACATGATCATAGAATATTTTTTGGTATTACATGAACTATATCAAGATGATTACAATAAACCCACTGCATGGATTAAAAACATAATGGTTTTGCATGCCCTATGATTGGATCGATCGTGCTACCCTTACAAATAGCACCTAAAACTTTGGAGGCAACATTTTCAATTATTCCACAATCTGACCAATTTCGTTTGTTGCTAGGACTCCCTTAGCTTCGCTCAATGAATGTGATCCCATGAGTTGTTCATAAGTGCTTGAAGTTTCCACATGACAATGAGATAGTCACCATACACCATAGTGGCTTTAATCCTTATCTTCCAAAGGTAACTCCTCATTAGAAGCCTTCTGGCCTGAACCCATAGAACCTATCACCCCTCACAAGGACTTCTTTTTCATAGCTTATGAAAAGTTTAAAGCCAAAAAGATAGCTGAATTATCTCTTCAGAACTCATCTCTACCCACTTCTGCACCTCCTATCATAGACAAAACCATGCTTAAAACAAAGTCTGACATTGAGAAAAACATACAACCTCCTCAACAATTACCCCTAGAGATTTCCACACCATCATTTAATTTTCCAAGGGAATATGAAACAAACCTTGCTCAACCTCCTTGCTTTAAACAAGTGTATAAAGAAAAAGAGAAAGTGGTTGATCCATCCTCTTCAGTTTCTTTTGTTCTTCCCTCTTCAAAAGTAGAACATATGATGACTCAATCCACTCTTACACCTCAACAACTCCAAAATGGAATTAAACAGAGCCGCAGTGCTAGGGAACGAAGGCATTGTTATCGTCTACTTACTCGTCAATCTCACATAGAAGACAATAAAGAACATCAACCTTTACCTTTGATAGAAGTAATAGATGACCACCCTCCTTCTCCTAATCCACCACAAGATAGTCTAGTACAACAATCGCAGCAAATTGAACCAATCCAACAACCTCATCTTTTGATACATCCATCTTTAGAAATAACCCTTTGTCCTCCTATTTTCATTAATCTTGATGATGATGATGATGGTGATGATGATGCAGAAATTGCAAAAAGAGATGAAGAAGTGCATAATGATTTAAATTCTTTATTTTCATAGACAATGAGCTTAAATGATACATCCTCTCCACCAATTGAAGAACCTGGTACAACTCTTGGTTTGGCGCTTGCAATTATTCATTTGGATAGTCAATTTCCCTCGCATTACACTGAACATTATTGGGGTACAAATGACTTGTTACATGGTTGAATTCCATTCTCCTAACTTTCCTTTTTACTTTTCTATTTTTATTTTTATTTTCCTTTTCATGTGTGTATCGTGTTCCCCCATATCATGCATTTGATGTTCCCTCTCTTTGTACACTTCTTCTATTTGTACCTCTATTCTTCTATTTGTTGTGCATTGTCTTCTTCTCTTTTTGTTTCGTGTTCTCCTTTTTGGGATGATGCAAAGCATAGAGATTCCCTATGTGTCTTCTATGTTGACCCAAAAGGTCCTTGTCTTTTTCTCTTTTTTGTTTTGTGTTCTCCTTTTAGGGATGACACAAAGCATAGAGACTCTCTATGTATTGTCCATGTTGACCCAAAAGGTCCTTGTCTTTTTCCTTTTTTGTTTTGTGTTCTCCTTTTGGGGATGATGCAAAGTGCAGAGATGCCCTATGTCTCTTCCATGTTGACCCACAAGGTCCTTGTCTTTTTCTCTTTTTGTTTTGTGTTTTCGTTTTTGGGATGATGCAAAGCATTGAGACCACAATGTCTCCTTCATGTTGAACCAAAAGCTTTTTCATTTTCTGTTGCCTTTTCATTTTCTTTCTTTTTTCTTGTGTTTTCCTTTTGGGGATGATGAAAAGCATCAAGACCACAATGTCTCTTCCATGTTGACCCAAAACGGACTTTATTTTTCCTTTGTTTTTCCATCTCTTTGTGTCACTCTTCCAGTTCTATGTGCTTTGGGGAATGATGACAGTTCCAAGCTCTTTAATTAGAACATTGCAGCAATGAACATACTGATCCCAAATCCATAGATCCCTTATGTGTTTGGTGTATTTTCCTTTCTAGGGGGCAACTCCCTTTCTTTTTTCTTCATTTCCCCTGACATGACGCAACCTAACTTTGAAACATATGATTTGAAATAGGGCTTTCCAAGTTGGCTCTCATGTATTCTTTTTCATTTTCTCCCCTTTGCTACTTTAAAGTAATTGCTCACAAAACAATGTGTAGCAATTCCTTTAAAGTGGGGGGCATACATTACCATTATTTCATTTGTATTTTTGGTTTCTAGTGTAGCCTTGTTGTTTATATGATGTGTTCATCACTTTGTGGATGATATTTGTGTGATGTCCTTCATAAGTGTGATCTTTCTTAGCATATTACATTCCTCTTGGTGGCCTGATGTGACACATTGCATCCCCTATATTGTGAATATTCTATTCTTTGATTGGTCCTCTTTTGAAGAAATTAGACACAATGTTCCCTAAGTGATTGACTTTGCATAAACTGAACAAGACTCCTTTGAACATCATTTTACATGTTACACTTTACATTTTTGCATTTTTACATTTTGCATTCCTTTTTGCCACCTTGCACAACACAACTTGCATGATTGTGGTACCTTTGTTCTTTTTGTTCATAGCATTTTTCCTTGTGGTGCCTTGTTAAAGTTATAAATGGGTATAACTTTGACATGGTTGAGTGGGAAGCCCACCTAGCGGCATGACTTTTCCCCATAGCCACTTTTGTGTTTGTGAGTGCATAACAACTAGTGTATGTACCTTACTTTTTGGGATTTCTCACCCCACAAAGAACTAGTTTCATGGCCCCAAAGTGAGTATACATTTGGGCTTTCTCACCCCATAGATATCCTGAAGTTCCATGGCCCCAGAGTAAGTACATATTCTCTTTTTCAAACAATCAGCCTAGATCTCTTTTCACAACTAGTTGGATTGACAATCAAAGCTTCATCCAATCATTTGAACACTTGTGTGTTCCTTTGGTATTATACTTAGTTTTCCATGGGATCTTCATCTTGGGGGCTTCATCATCCCTCTTCATCCTTGTCATTCCATCTTTCTAACATAAGTACATTTGAACCCTCCCCTCAATGTTCATGGCTACTTTAGTTTGAGTTTGAAGCAAGTCCATCCTCTCACTAAAGTGGGGGTTAAATGTGTCCTAGAAAAATGGCTCGTTGTCATTTTCATGGCATTTTAGGTCTTGTTTCATGGTGTTGGAAATATGTTGTTTTGATTTTATGTTGTAACATGGCTTGAACATGATTATTTAGGTATTAAAACTCAAAGAACAATGGCTTGTGAAGGTGTTGTGAAGTGTTGTAAGACATTTCTACATTCTTCTAGACTCTATTTAATGCAATTTACCTAAAAAACCACCTTTTCACTCATCAGTAAGTCCTATTTTTAAGTGTTGTAAAATCTTGTAAAAAGCTTTCATGCTCTTCTAGGCATATTTTCACTATTTACACTCTTCTCATGCTTTATTTGGTCTCCTTAAGCCCTCATAAGTTGTAATTAAGTTTATTTTTGTACATTATCCTGACAAACAACATTAAATACAACATTTCTTCTGACACATGTTTTTAGGTCCTAGGTGGGACCCATTCACCATGGGTGGTGAATGAGTCCCCCTTGGCCCCAAATTCAAAATATTTTAAATTTCCTTTCAGGATTTTATTCAAAATCACTTGGTGTCAACTAGTGATGAGGTATGAATGGATACTACGCATAAGAATTGTATAAATATGTGATTTTCACCTCATTTTACATCTCCTCACTCATTCAAGCATTCAACCACTTTACATCAATAATTCAAGCACTTTGAGGCAACCATTGACATTACTTCAGACTTGCATTATCAAGGGTTAGGTAAGTTGATAGCACTTACATGCTATTATTTTATCTTTCTCTTTCATTTCATTATATTTTCAAGGTTTTAATTATAAAAAGTGAGGTTTGACCAAGGCAAACCCCTATTCCCTAACCCCTAATCATTTTTCCCCTTTTGCTTGTTTGTTTGTAGCCCTTTGTTTGTAGATTTGACAAGTTAATAGGTGTTGTAGAGTGATTTTCAAGTCAACTTGAGACAAAATCAAACTTGGAGAGAGTTATTTGTCTATTTTCTATAGATTTGACTTCGGCAACCTAACAACAAGACATTCCCATATCTGGTGTTGCAGAGTTGTCTTGTATTTCTTCAAAAATTTGGGGGAGGCCTAATTCACCATCTACAGTGAATGAGTTCCGCCTTAGGATTGGAAACTTGAGGTTTTTCATATTTCAGATCCTGACAAATAGAAACTAGCTCCCGACAGCTTTTCACTAGTAAGTGGACTGATTCGCCACCCTGGGCGAATAAGTTCCACTATAAAAAATCACTGAATTTAACCAAATCTAGAACACTCCAAAATCTCACTTTTCATCCAGGTGCACTTAGATTTATCCTTTTATTCTCTGTTCTGCATAATTTCTTCATTTACATAGTTGTTTGCATATCATAATGTGTTTTCAAACATAGTTGTAATTGCATTTTTGCATTCATTTTCAATCACCTAGATTGATCTATTGCATTTAGTTAACTTCATTTATATCGTATCACATCACACACATCCTAATTTGAGTGATACATTAGATTTTTTGGCCCTATCTCTCTCCTTTTAGGTGAAAAACCTAGAAGTGCAAGAGTAGTCCATAGGGTCCCAAAAATCTATGTTTCATTAAATAACATTATTTCTTCCTAAATCATTTCTACACTAACAAATTAATTAAATAATCTTTATTATTTAGTTAAATTCATCAAATTTTGCTATTAATAAAATAATTAAGTTTAAATTGGATTAATTCATTTTCTTCTGACTAATGTTCACCCTATTTAATTAAATCCCCCTATTTCCTCTCATTTGTTTAAATATATCTAATTATTTAACAAATTTTATTAAATTCCCTAATCTCACTTAGATTAATTGATTCTAAATTAATTAACTCTAATCTCTCCCTAATCCTCATTACCCATTTTCCTAGCCTTTAACCCCACCTTTGGTTAAGTCAACCCTTGGTCAACTAACCAAGTTGCACAAGAAAATAAATTATTTAAAATAAGTAATTACCTTATTTATCCTCACAAAGACATATTCTAGGGAATATTCCCTTAAAACCCCTTATGTTGACTTTCCCTCCCAAGTATTGAAAGCTTACAAAGGGATTTAATGATCTTGCAAGAGCCACCTTTCTCTTACAAAAGGATTTAAATGGCCTCTTACATCCTTTAATTCCTCTTACAAAGGAATTCAATTCCTCTTACATGCCATCATGTCTCTTATATTCAAGCATTCACTTCTTTTATATAAAGCCTTAATGGCTCTTATATAAGCATTGATGGCTCTTACATAAGCTTTAATGGCCCTTACACCAAGCCATCATGTCTCTTACATGAGAATTCACTTCTCTTACAAGCATTTAATTAAATGTCACATTCCCCTAAAATCTCCTAAACCCACCTAAGTTAATCAATCCCTAATTAATTAATCTTCTCCACTTGCTAATCCTCATTAGCCCATTCTCTAGCTTTTAACCCCACCTAAGGTTAAATAAACCTATTATTTATTAACCCCACTTGCACAAGTAATTAATTTCCTCAAATTAATTAAATGGCTATCTTCCTCACAAAGGAATATTCGTCCAACTTATCCAAGATTAATTAATTCTAAATTAATTAAACTTAATTACCTCCAAATCTCCATTATCTAATCTTCTAGCTTTTAACTTCACTTTGGTCAAATAAACCCATGGTTTATTAACTAAGTTGCACATGAAATTCATTTCTTTTAGTTGATATATAAGCTATTTATCCCCAAAAAGGTATATTCTTTGAGAAAATTCCCTCAACAACCCACTTATTGATTTTCCCTCCAAAGGCTTTAAAAGACTCTTACAAAGGTCTTTAATGCCTCTTACAAGTTCATTCATTTCCTCTTACTTTCCACCTTGTCTCTTACAAGGGAATTTATCTCTCTTACACCCCCAACCTTATTCATTTGATTCTCTTACACCCCCTTACACTCTCACCTATATACCTACCTTAACTCATCACTTCTTTCAAAATGTGCTCCACACACATCCCCATGAATTTCATTAGCCTTGTGACAAGTGTCACATTGCTATTGGTCCCCATTTTAGTCCCACATGCACCAATTTCATCCATTCTTCAACCCTTCTCTCCTCTAAATAGAGGCTTTCTCTATTGAGTATGGATCCACTTTTTTAGGAAAATTCATTATCCTTTGATTGCTATCATTATCTTTGAGTGCAATTGGACTTCATTACATTTTGAAAGATTTATCAAAGGGGGTGGGAAAGGGAATTCTTTCCACATCAAAGGAGGACCACTCCCACTATGGGATAGAGTTTGAATATGCTTTATATTCTTTGATTTATTACTTCGATCTTTTATTTGTTTGTTTATCTAGTACGTTCAAGAATCTCATAGGGAGCTTGATTTATCTTTGCTAACTTGATTAATTCTCTTATGTGTTTATCATGTTGGTATGAGGTCCAAATCTTATTCACATCCATGTATCTTGTTTTGTTGCATATCATACACCTTGTGTGTCCCTTTTTGATTATGTTGGTTTGACATAGGATCTTTGATTTTGGGGGCTTGACCACCCCCTTGATCTTTGTCATCCTAGACTATCCACATTGTTACACATGGATTCCTCTTGAATGCCTAATTTAGATTGAGGTTGAAGCAAGTTACTCCTCTCACTAAAGTGGAGGCTAAATGTAGTGTAAAAAAAGTTTCATCCTTTACATTTTCACACTTAATTTGGGAATGATTAACATTAACATGGACCTAATGTTGTCTTGATCTAGTATTGTAATGTGTTTTACACATTCACATTAGGTTTAGAGCCCTTTTAAGCTAAATTGACATATTTTTTCCTTAATTAGGTGTTGTAAATTGTATTTATTTACATGTTTACATTAAGTTTTGGGCCCTCTTGAATTTATGACCTTCATATCATCACTAATAGGCCCATAAGACCATTTATTATGCATCACAAGGCCTATTTCAAATGAGATCCTGTCATAATCAACAAATACACTTAATTTTACAAACCCCTGACATTTCCTCCATCTAAAAAGGCCGGGTGGGACCCATACACCTCCTTGGGCATATGAGTCCCACCTTGATGGAGCCTATATGCCACTTCTGGCATATGAGTCCCACCCAAATGGGACCTAGATGCCACTTGTGGTGTATGAGTCCCATTTGGGCCCTTTTTTAGGGTTTTGAGTAGGAAATCAGGGTTTTGAATTCAAATTTCATGAATGCCAACATTTGGGATCTAATAAATAGTAAGTTAGATGTATTTCCTATATAAACATAGTTTCAAATATTTATTTCACCTAAGCATTCATGATATCAACCTAATCAATCAAGATTCAAGTAGATCCTAATACTTCACAAGAGAATTTCTAAGGTATTCAAGGGAAGATTTCTTCATCATTTGCTGCAGAAATTCAAGATTCATCACCATCTCAAAGACCTAATATACCAAGCATGTTGCTGATCTAGTGTTGTTATGTAGCAGTCAAGATCCAAGATTAAGAATTTTTCTACATCTAATTCAAGGTTAAGATGTACATTCTACATGGTCACTTCATGTTAGATTGTTGATTTCCATCTCAAGACAACATTCAAGGTATCATTGATCATGTTTCATATTTCATGTTTCATGTTTCATTGTTTCATCACAAGGTTTAATTACTTAAACGGGGTTTGACCAAGGCAAACCTCTATTTCCTAACAATCAACAAGTTTTTCCCTCTCTACATGTGTGATTGCAGATCTAGGTGTTTTGGATCTTGAAGGATCATTGAATACTAAGTTGTAAGATTGAAGAATGTTGTCAAGTTTGTCTCCTTACTTGCAAGATCAACGAAAGTCACCTATAGGTTAGAAATCAGGGTTTCTGAGTCAAAAATTTGGTAGGAAGGAAGCTAAGAGGAGATCACCAAAGAATACTAGAATTTTAAACAAACCCTAATACTGGGACTAAATAGCCACTTGTGGCATATGAGTCCTAGTACTTCTATTTTGTAGGTTTTAGGAGATTTAGATTAGTTATTGACAGATCCTATTTTTGGCATAGAAACCCTATTCTAGAACGAAATCACCCATATTGGCCTATGACTCCCAGTGGGCATCAAACAATAGGATTTCAGGGTTTTGGAGCTTGTTTCAATCACATCTTTATTCTAGGTACCTTTATGTTCACTCTCAATTTATTATTATATATTTTAGTTTCATAATTTAGATCTTATAGTTAGGTTTTACATATATATCTTTTATATTCTTTGTCTTTCCAAGCCCTAGCTTGGTGGTGAACCCTTCTTTAGTCTTTAATCAAACCTAGGACACTTTATTGTAGATATGTATCCCTCATTCTATCATTGGATTGAGATATCTAGGGTTTTCTTGAATGAAACATGTAGGAAATTAGTTCTTCTATCTCTAAAACATAGAGCAGAAATTTTCTTCCTTTTAGTATTTACTACCCATGTATAATATCACCTCTCTCTTAAAAATTTCCTTATTATTGTAAGGTGTCATTACATATCAAATGTCATCTTGGCCTAATCCTTGCTACAGAATGGTCCTCTTAATGGCATGAATCAAGGAAAATATATTGAAACTAAAAAAGTTTGTGTCACTAATGTTGAATATGATCCAAAAAACCTTATTGGAAGAGTCACACCACATTTAACATAATGGAATTTTTCTTTCCTAAACATACTGTTGACCACACTCCCACTTCCTTTATGATGATTCGAAATTAAAATTCTCTAGTCATATGACATGACACACAATAAAAATTAGAAAAACCAAATAGATGTCATAATAACATCAAACTTCAAATATTTAATAATATCAATATTTTTTTAAACATGTCACTCTAATCCTAGTTTTTAATAAATTAATATATAATACCCTTTAAGCATAATATATCACTAATCTATATTTATAGAGAAATATATTTTTAGGTTACTTTATTGCAAATATTTAAAGGATGATTTGATTTAACAAGCTTCAATAATAGCTTAGGAAAATTGAAACACTTTTATAAAAGGTTCCTCTATGCTTTTATTATTTTTAAAGAAATTAATTTCCATATATTGAATAAAATAAATTTCATGAAAACTCAACCTCCTCGAAAAGTGAATGAGAAAAGTTGGTTGACTTAGCAACCAAACCCAACCTAAGCAACATTGAAATCCATTGATTGTACTATTTAAATAGTAGTCATTCTATAGGGGACAAGAATTAGTACGTGTGCAAGCTAACTTTGTGAGCATGTAGTGGTTCAATGGAATATCATAGGAGTTCTTTTTTTTTTTAAATAAAATATTAGGTGGCCTCTTATTTTTCTACAACTAAGGTTTGGAGGTGCGGCTGGTCACAAAACTTTCCACATTAGCACATCTAGTGAGAAGTGAAAAAATGTTTTTTTTAAAGAATCATTAATTTTTTTATCATGATATCTCTATTAATTGGAAAAACAAAATATCATTTGTCATGATAAAAATATCATATTCTTATTTAATATAAAACTTATATGCATCCTAAATGATCTCAATATCTTTGGAAACCATAAATATTGTTATGTATAACTTTTATATCCAATACAAATAGACCAATAGTTAATGACTATTTATTCTTATAGAAACAACACATTATTATTTAAAACACAAATTATATTCAACTTTAAATGAGCATAAAAATTTATGGAAATCTTATACATTTCATGGAAAAATACAAGTATTTATTATAGTCAGCTTTTATATTTATGATAGGAGAAACTATTAATATAAATTTATTCAATACCTATACATTGCTATCTCAATAGTTTGGAAGATAAGAATAATATTTTTTTACTATAGCAACAATCATTTTATAAATGGAAATGCCTTATTTAATAAATGCCACATTTATAATAGATAGTTATAATATTTTATATGAAACAAAAAGATATTTAGCCGATAGGCTATTTTGTTTGTAGTTTCCATCGGGATTTTCATTAGCCCAGCCGTGAATTGGATTTTTTGGTGTTGGGGGTTTGTCAACTGGCGGGGACAACACCATTTTTTTTTTGTGGTGATGTGGGCATTGGTAATTATGTGGGTTGGTGGCAGTGGAGAATCTTGTCATTGTAACGGGGAAGGTGAATGGTAATTGTTCGACGTGGACCTTCCCAAATACGTGGGTTGGCGGTGATGCAGGTGGACTCCTCGAAAGGTGGAAGGTGAATGGTAAGTGCTTGCTCGCTTGATGATTAATGCATTATGTGGTTGTTGTACAATAGAGGTGGACGAAGTAAATGTGGATGAACGAAGTAAATGTGATATTGAATGTAGCAGTCTGGGAAAGTTGCATTGTGCAAACACCAATTGTGGTGTTGGTTTCGTAGTAGACGAATGTAATAAAAATTTAGGCATTCGGCTTCGTCACTGGTTTGATAACAGACTATTCAGAAACTATCTTATGCTAGATTGAAAATTGGTGTTCTCTAAAATCTGTAAGTCATTTTACATGGGTAGTTTGCATGGATGGTTAATTTATCATGTATGTCTTCTTGTCAAATGTTTGTATCTTTAGCCTTATACCCATTGTGGAGATTTTGAAGAGATTATCATTTTGTATCGATGGAGGAATTGTAGCTAAATGTTCTTTCTTTTGGAAAAAAATATGCTTAGGGTTAGTAATCTGTTCCTCATTGGTTTATGGTTTTGGTTATCTATGTGTATCTTTCCCATTGTAGCCATCACAATAGGAGCAATTTTGATTAAGTTGTATTGTCAAAACATCCATTTTGTTATTGGTTTGATTGCAAGCCATTGTAAAAATTGTTTCCTATGACTTTTTCAGTGGTTTAATACCAGACTATTATAAAAAACCATTTCCTTTGGCTCCATCCCTAGTTTGATAGCAGGTTGTTCGTAAACTGTTTTATGCCAGGTTGAAAATTGTTGTGCTTTGGAATCTATAATCCCTTTTACATGGGTAGTTTACATAGATGGTTTATTTATTATTGATGTCTTCTTACTATATGTTTTTATCTTTGGTGTTATACCCATCTTGGAGTTTCGAAAGAGATTATCATTCTCTATGGATGGAGAAATTGCACAAAAAATATGGTTAGGGTTAGTTGTTTGTTCATTGTTGGTCTATTGTTTTGGGTGTCTATGTGTATACCCATTTTGGAAATTTGAAAGATATTATTGTTCTCTATGGATGGAGAAATTGCACTTAAATCTTCTTTCTTCCATCAAAAAATAAGGTTAGGGTTGGTTATTTTACACTGTTGGTCTATTGTTTTAGTTGTCTGTGTGTATCTTTGACGTTGCAGCCATTACCATGGGAGCAATTGTAGTTATCTTTGTGTAGGGTTTAGGGTTGTATGAAAGCATTAACATATTGGAGATAAAATTACTTTGGTGATTGTCCAGTATTATTGTAGGTCTTTTACAATTTTTCTATTTGTGGTGATGTAGCTCAAATTTTCAATGAAGCTTGTGGGGTTATATTTATTTTTACATGGGTGCTTTACATAAACGATTAATTTATTGTTAATGTGTTCTTGTTTTATGTTTATATCATTTTGCGTTATACCCATTTTGGAGACTTAAAAGAGATTATCGGTCTTTGGGGGTGGAGAGACTGTAGTTAAATTTTCTTTCTTTCATTAAAAAAATATGGTCAGTGTTACTAATTTTTGGCTTTTGAGTGCTATTCTAATACCTTATTTAAAATTTCTCAATTTCTCTATAATAATTAGTAAAGTGTGGGGTTGTACTCATTTTGTAGAGATTATTGCTATGTATTGGGTTTAGGAGTTGTATTTAATGTGGCTTCAGGGAAATTGCAGTTAAATATTCTTCCTATCATCAAAAACATATGGTTGGGTTGAGTTATTTTTGTGGCCCTTGTTTATTCTTTATAGTTATGGATGTGCAACTTTGGCTTTACACTTGTTACCATAGGAACAATTGTAGTTAAATCTTCTTTCTTTCATTGTTGGTCTATTGTTTTGATTATCTGTGTATATCTTTGGCATTGCAACCATTACCATAGGAGGAATTGTAGCTATCTATGTGTAGGGTTTAGTGTTGTATGAAACCATTGACATATTGGAGATAAAATTTCTTTGGTGGTGTTTAGTGTTATTCTAATAGCTCTTACAATTTCTCTATTTCTATATAATATTTAGTGTCAGGTGATGTAACTTAAATTTTTAATGGAGGTTTTGGCATTATACTGATCTTTGCATGGGTTTTTTGCATTGATGATTAATTTATTGTTAATGTCTTGTTATTATATGTTTCTATCTTTGGCATTATACCCATTTTTGAGAGTTGAAAGAGATTAATCCTCTTTGCGGGTGGAGAAATTGCAGTTAAATCTTCTTCCTTTCATGGAAAAAATATGGTTGGGGTTAGTAATATTTGGGTGTTGAGTGCTACTCTAATACCTCTTTTACAATTTTTGTATTTGTGTATAATATGTGGTACCAAGTGATGTAGCTCGAATTTCCAATGGAGTATGTGGGGTTGTCCTCATTTTGCACAGATTATTGCTACGTATTGGCTTTGTGAGCTCTATTTAATGTGGGTTTAGGAAAACTGTAGTTAAATCTTCTTTCTTTCGTTAAAAAAATATGGTTGGGGCTAGTAATTTTTGTGGCCATTCTTTATAATTTGTAGTTATTTTTGTGCATCTTTGGCTTTATACCCGTTCCTATAGGGGTAACTGTAGTTAAATATTCTTAATTCCATCAAAAAATATAATGTCTATTCTTGTTTGATCTAAGGCTATTTCGACGGTGCAATTTAATCAATGTACTTTCTCACACATTTTGTAGCACATCAGTGTTAAAACTGTCCAACCTACTATCGAAAGGAACAATCAGCAAAGGTCGAGACACATGAACAATAAATTATTTATTTATGCAAAATACCCATGTAAACATACAAATATATATATACATGTCTACATATGCATGCATATATACGTGTAAACATATACATAGATATATACATGTATACATACATATATATACACACATGTATACACATGTGTATATACATATAGTTTCTCATAGGTTTTGTAGCACACCAGTGTTAAAACCCTCCAACTTTCTATCAAAGGGAATAATAAGTAGAGTTCGAAAGGCATGAACAATAAATTAATCATTTATGCAAAAATAGCCATGTAAAACATGCACATATATATATATATATATATATGCATGTAAACATATGGACATATATATACATGTATACATATATACATATATATACATGTACACATTTGCATGCATATATACATTTAAACATATACATAAAAATATGTGCACATATGCATCTATGTATACATGTAAACATATGCATACATATACATACACACCTATATATAGATGAAATTAGTTTGCCTGGTGTTGCATAGTAAATGTCTTTTTGATAGATCTTTTATACTTTGGGAATTTTCCTATAATATTGCGTGCCAAATAATGTAGCTAGGATTTTGAATTGACAAGTGAACTATTATATAGATTGGTCTAGTTATGGTATAATTTTATCTCTGTCCTAGCTTTATATTTATTAGCCCTGGAAGCATTTTTATATTTATTTTTTTATTAAACAAGTGCAATGAAGGAAAATGCATATCATGAAGCACATGGATAGAATGATTAAGGAAAATATATTTTAAAATCTTCGGAAAGATTAATGCATGTCTACTTCCACCTATATATATATATATGTATGTATGCATAAATATATGTATGTATGTTTTACTAATAGTTCTGTTACAATTTCCCCATTTCTCTATAATACTCAATGGCAGATAATGCAGTTGTTATACAATTCCTCTATCTTTTAGCAGACTACAAAGAAGGTGGGCACCAAAGTAAAATGAAAACCATGATAGTTGGATGAATGTGCAAATCTATATAGGAAAAGGCAAGAATAAATTATGTAGCCATTCACAATCTACAACGTCCTCTTTGTAAGGATTTGAAGTGAAATGAATTAGAGGGATACGAAGGGGCTAATTGTAGAACATGTGTATAACACCAAAGATGCACAGAGTGTATATATGTGTCTACATATGTATATATGTATATGTATATGTATGTATATATGTATGTATGTATGTATATGTGTACGTATATGTATATATATATATGTATATGTATATGTGTGTGTATATGTATACGTATATATCTATATATATATACATACATATATATCTATGTATATATAAATGTATGTATATATATATGTATGTATATATATGTGTGTGTATGTGTGTATATGTGTGTGTGTGTATATGTATTTATACATGTGTGTGTGTGTGTATATATATATATATATCACATGGTTTGGTAGTGGTGGAGGTGGTGACCTTGATACGCAAAAGGTGAATGGTATGTGTTTGCTTGTGCGGGGGTTAATGCATTTCGTCATTGTTGTGCAATGGGGGAAGATGAAGTAAATGCAATATTGAATGTTGCAATCTAGAAAAGTATACTTTGATTAAGTTGCATTGTTCAAACAACCATTTTAGTGTTATATATATATATATATATATATATATATATATATATATATATATATATATATATATATATATATATATATATATATATATATATATATATATATATATATATATATATATATATATATATATGTATATGTATTCTTTAATCCTCATCTGTTTCAACTCCTACCATAAGAAACTCTTCATTATGATAGCTTTCCTCTTCTATTATCCATTTGAAAAAAAATTGTTAGGATAATATATTGACTAGGTTGCATTGTTGAAAGCAGCATTGTTGTGTTGGTTTGGTAGCAAAGCCCTACCTAAGATGTGTGCTCCCTATTGGTTAGATAGCAGATTGCAGCCATAATGGCTCTTTCAAAAATGCAACTTAATCAATGTACTTCCTTACACATTACACAGAAAATGTGAGTTGCATAGGGTGGAATTAAATATTATAGAGCAATAGAGAAATTATGAAACAACTATTGTACGAAAAATCCTATTCACGGATTGGCTGACGAAAATCCTATAGGAAACTTCAAATAGATAAGAAACCCTCTGCATATCCATATATATACAATCATATCATATCATAATTTGTGTGGTTCTTGAGTGTTTTCCTAATAATCCTATTAGAATTTGTGTGTGTGTGTATAGATATATATATATATATATATATATATATATATATATATATATATATATATGTGTGTATGTATGTATGTATGTATGTATATGTACGTATGTATATATGTATATGTATACATATGTATGTATATATATATGGGTATATATATTATATATATATGTAACATTTATGTATATATGTATATATATCTGTATGGGAAAGTATACTGCAAAATGTGTGAGAAAATATATTGGTTGAGTTGCATTGTTGAAATAGCCATTACAATGTGGAGCTTGTCTCTCCAACAAAGGATATTCCTAAATGTTTCTCATTGGTGAATAAGTATTGCAAAAAAAATTATGGAACTAGAATTTACAAGGCACTTGTTACATAGACTAATTGTCTTCTATCAACATGTTTCATGATATTCTTCTTCCCTCGTCTGTTTAACTATCAATAACATTCATGATATTATTTTCCACTCATCTATTTGAAGTTTCCTATAACAAAGTATTTTATTGTTCTTGTAACAAGGATTGGTTTGTAATCTTTAAATTTTTTTAATCTTTAATGTACTTAATTTGTTTGGATGGAATATGTTATCATTTAGATATATTGTTGTATATATATATAAATATATACATGTGTACATATGGATATATATATCTGCTTATTTATGTTTTCCACAATGTCTAGATAGAGGAAAAATTGAACCCATATATGTACTTAAGGATTTTCATTCTTGTTCTATATTCCATTGTTTCTATTAAAAAAGATGAAGGCAACAAGTAGCAACATATACAAATGTTTGCATATAGGTATTTATACAAATATAGGAAGAAAATTGCATGCATTCTAAGTTCTCTACCAGTTGGAATTGAATGTTGGAATACATTAATCTTTGATTTTTACTGTGGTATAGAGCTTACAATTAGTCAACTATGGTTTGAAGATTCCTTTCCTTTAAAGGGTTCTAGAACTATGTCCGCGAAGTCGAGATTTGTGGAAGGGTCTCCAGATCCCCCAAAAATTGATTTGGTGATTGATTTGGTGTTGGCTCCTACAAGTCATGCTACATAGTTTGGCTCTAAGGATGCCATCCACCAGCCTATAGACTCTGATTATGTAAGTTTGCCCTGTTTTTTCATTGTGCTTGCTACAAACTTGCTCTTATTGTTTCCTAGCTTTCTTGTTGTTGTTGTTTGATTGGCATTTAGGTGTATACATATATGGATAGCCCTAGTAGAGGATATAGATAATGAAAGTAGACATGCATTGGTCTTTTGGAACACATAAACATGTATCTCTTTCCACCCTTCATTTTTCTTACTCGTTCTTTCCAATTGGTGTCATGATTTGCATTTTTATTTATTAATCTTATCTTTGTAGGCTTCAAAGAAACATCTGAATTTGTATCCATTTGCAATTAGTTCCATCAATGTTGGCAATGTTGTTCCCTCTCCACTCCTTCAACTTTTGTCCTTCAAAAAATTTGGCAGTGATGAAGGGCAGGTTGAGCGATACAAGGTTGTCTTGTCTGATGACCACCATTTGCAAATAGGAACCATCCCTTCTAAATGAAATGATATGTTGTTTACATGTACCTTGAAAATAGGGTCCCTTGTATGTTTAAAAGACTACGCTTGTAGCAATATCCAAGATTCAAGGTGGGTTGTGTTGTTTTTTGTATATCTTAAAATATTCTCTCTTTCATTTCCGCCTCATGTAATTTGTCTAATATATTGTTTTGCTTCTTTTCTAGGGCCTTCATCATATCCAACTTAGTTGTAATTATGCCTGATTGTCAAATTATTGGGACCCCTAGGTATTTGTTCAAGCAACAAGAAGAGAAAATGTTGTCACCTGACTCAACTTCTCCTTCTAAATGGGCCCCTAAATTTGGTCTGCAACTATCCCCAAAAAAAAAAAATAGCCCTCCAAAGGTCAATCCTATTAAATATTTGAACATTTATCAAAATGTTTGGATAGTGAAAGGGAATGTAACACATATTAGGCAGATGCATCATTTCCAGAAACAAAGAGGTGAAGGGAAACTATTTAGTTTTGGCATTATAGATATGGATGAGATAGAAATACATATTACTTGTTTTGATGATATTGTTGAATTACATTACGGTTGAGTTGAGGTGGGGTTGATTTATTTAATATCGAGGGGATTGGTCAAGGAAGCCAATAAAATATTTAATAAATTAAATAGTAATCTTGAGATTGTTTTGGATGAAAAATCAATAATAAAACTATGTGAAGATGCGATTATTGTCCCAAAAAAAATCTTCTTTTGTGTCAGTTAGTGACATAAGTAACTATAGTGATAACAACTTCATTGATATTATTGGCATTGTAGTGCATTTTGGGTACATTTCAACTACCTGTAGGAGAAATGGAATTGAAACAATCCAATGAACCATTAAACTAAATGATGTCTCTACTTTTTTCATTGATGCTAATTTGTGGGGCCCAAGTTGGCAAGAAAAAGGTGATACCTTGGAGCGGATGTACATTTCTGGTGAAATAGTCATTGTTGTTGTCCACAGTTTTCATGTAGGCTACTTTAATGAAAAAGTTATCAACACATCAACAAGAACAGTCCTTGAGATTAACCCTTATATTCTTGAGGCAAAAAATCTTAGATCCAAGGGCCCAATTAAAGTAGAACAAGTGGCTTCAACTTCTTATGCACCTCATAGGATACATCCTTCAAATGATAGAGTTACTATTGCATTTATCTTGAACAACTGCCTTCGTTTGATAGAAACTGTTGAAGCCATTTTTATAGCAACCATTCAAATTGCAAAAACTAAGTCTTTTTGTTACCCTGCTTACCCCTTGCTGGTTAATGGTAAAGAATGCAAAAGGAAATGCACATTCCCTTGTGTTGATGTTTGGTTTTGTGATTGTTGATAGATTGAAATTGAGGAATGTAACTATCACTATCTTCTGTAATTAAAGTTGCAAGACCATTCAGGCAGCCTTTGGTGTATTTCTTTTGATGAAGGTACCACTAGTTTATTGCAAATCCTAGCAAAATACCTTTACACATTGCAATACAACTCTAACTCTACAATAGATCATGTTGTTGTTATTAAAGGCCTTGTTTGTAAAATCATACATCTTTACTGCTTTGATTAGAATAACAACTTATAATTCTGAGGATTGGCTGAAAACAATAATTTTCAAAGCAACGAAAGTTGATTATGAAGCAGAGTGTGAATTGTTGCTTGTAGACATAATGAAGATATCTACTCCCAATCCAGAAAAAGGATCCAATAGCCAGCCTATGCTTTGACTACTCTTTTGCACTTCTGATCATTTCTCATAGCTTTCACTTTTAAATTTTAACCATGGCATGCTAAGACTTCTATTTAAGAAATATGGACATAATTTATACCTATGTTTGCATATACATATTTGCACATTTATTGACTTTCCATTTTTTTATTATAGCTTGGTCCATTAATTTTGTTGTCATTGTTTCTTTCGAATATTTCAAATCAGTTGGATGGTTGTATGATGTTTACACAAATTAGAATTTTGAAGACAATTGAACAATTTATTTCCATATATATTTCAAATATTTTCTATACAGGAAATAGTTTACAATATATTTTAATATATATTAAATATTTTGTATATGGCTAATAGTTGAGAATTTATTATGATATAGATTTGAAACATCTTGTATATGGCTAATAGTTGAAATGTATTGCTCAAGAGTTATCAAATTTGAATATAAGTAGTCTTGTTTTTTTATTGTAAAAAAAATAGTAATTGTGATATTTGAAGATTAACATTCCCAATATAGAATTGCTAGTAGATTATATTTATTCAATATACTTTCTCCTTTTTGTTGAAAAATTCTTTATGTCACATTTAAAATCTGCATGAATGTTTTTGAAAGAGAAAAAAATGGGTTTTATAGGGACCCAAAACCACAAAGTTTACAAACACAAGAAAATATCATCAAAGACCCCATAAATAGAGAGGCTGTAGAGATGACAACAAAATGATAAAGCCACAGCCAACAAAAAAAGGCCATCAAGGGCCACAGAAAAGACCCAAAAAGACTAGAAAAAATGCCAGCAGCGACTAAAGTTGGGATTTTAAAATTTATGTTGTCTCAAATTCCATGTCGTTCATTTCCTGAACCCCCCTCTTTAAGATTTGGACCATCTGGGTAGTAGGTGGCACTTTCCTCTTAAGGTTGGAACGGGTCCTCTTTGATATTAATTTTTCCTCATTCTTGCTTTCATGGAAAATCTGCATGAATGTTATAAGTTTTTTAATTATGCAAAAATTAGGAGTCGTAGCTTATTTATTCCATTAGTTTAATGAGATTGTATTTGATTTAAATTTTCTTTGAATGCTAATCACTCTTGGTTCTTGGTCATCATTCACCTACAAATTTAATGAAAAAAATAAGTATAAATGTGCTTCCAGGTCTAATGAATATGAAAAGTAGGCTAGAGATAAACTTAAATCGTGCCTAAACCAATCTATATAACAATTTGCTTCTGAACTCAAAATTCAAGTTATTAAAAAGACATTTACTATGTGAGAAAGGGAACTATCAAAGATCTATTAAAAAGACATTTACTATATAACAGTTACCTTGACAATTGCAAATTTATGATTTCTTTGCAAAGCTTATTGACCGATGAGGAACATTTTGGTAGATCCTTTGTTTAAGAGGTAAGCTCTAGGATGTCAGTAAAACCCCTGGACAAGTGTTCTCTATTTGTCTATAATATTTAGTTGTAGGTACATGAAGAATAGAAGAGGTGAAAAGATTAGTGACCCTAACCATGTTTTTTTGATGAAAGAAAGAACATTTAACTAGAATTGGTCATATGGTAATGAGTATAATGCCAATGCTACACAAAGATAACTAGAAGTGATAAACGAAGGGTGAAAAGTATGTTTGTAGGTATATGTATATGTATATTTATATGCATATGTATATGTATATGTATATTTATATGTATATGTACATGTATGTATATGTATATATATGTGTATGTGTATGTATATATGTATACGTATATGCATGAATATGTATATGTATATAAATATGTATATGTATATGTATAATGTTGATGTCTAGAATTCTCTATTCAACACTTTACTATTTTTGCTTTCCTTTGTATCACTTTCAGAAATATATAGTCTTCTGTATATTCCATTTTTTGCTTAATATATAATAATAGTCCATGCAATTTGTGAGGCCTTTCCTTAACCTCTTCAAAAAAATGGTGGACTTTGTTGACTGGATGGGTTGTTGGTTGTGGAGCTGGTTGTGTTGCTCAATGAGTGCAGAATGGTCAAAATCTACCATGCACTTCCACTAGTTCACAAATTGGATGTTTAACAAGTGTTGTGTTCTACAATATACACTATCTCATAGACGAATTGTTGTTGTAAGTTGTTTTTCCCCTGTCTTTTTGGCTGTCTCACACACACCTAACCAAATATATATATTTTGATATTTTTTTTTTGTAAATTTATAATTTACTAGCTTATAAATTTACCCCTTTTCTTATTGCAGGGTTAGACATCCTTTAGTGCATAGTAAAGTTTTACACTTGCCCCTTTTCTTTCTGCATGGTTAGATGCATTCCAAAAAATACCAAAATCAGGTATGTCTATAAAGTTATTCCTACACATTGTATTCTTTGAAACAAAACCTTTGTTATTTATTTGATGCCTTCCTTTAAACAATATTTATGTATTTCATCTATGAATTTCCATCTTCTATAGTTCTTTATCAGGAATTCTCTTTTCCTAAAACTTATTGGAGCAAAAAAACCTCTAGGAAAATGAATACATATATTAGAACATAGAATTTTTTTAGCGACTTCAATATTCTTTGATATATAATGAAACCCCATCACATTTGTGGTCAGCATTTCATGCTTTACTTGGCTCATAGTTTTCCAGGGGCCCGGGAGGCTTCATGATGCCAATGTCATGGGCAAGTGAGCAAACATGTGATTTCCACTTCTATGTTTCCCTCTCATATTAGGAATATATATAATAACTTTAATGACAATTAATAATTTTTTTTTTATTTCATATAAATTATATTATACATATTATTATTTAACAAAACTATTGTATAAATTTTATGTTTATATATATATATATCAGATTTACATACAATGTGAACTATATCTAAAAAATCAATGCTTAAAAGAATAGACAGGTACACACACAAACACACACATATATATAAATTTGTAGACATATGAAATTAGTATCATTCACATTCATCCATTCATCAAGTAAATCAAGTTCATTAAATTCAATCTCCTAAGGTCATTCATTTAAATTGAATAAATTAACTTTATTTAATTTAAGCCTATCATCATCCTTTTAATTAAATAAATCAAACCTTTATTTAATTAAATCTGAAATCATCTTTCATCTCCCTTTGATTTAGTTTAAATCCTTAAATCTAAAGTCAAATGGGTCAAATCACCTAATCATCATCTTAAATTAATCTAATCTAATCACCCATAACATCCTCTAGCTTTTCCCACTTGCACAAATAAAGTATTTTAATTCATTTATAAAATCCTCATTTTCCCTCAACGAGGCATCTTTGGGGAATATTCCCTCAAGTTTGAATTTCAAAACAAGTTGACTTGTCCCTTCCAACATGGAATTAACTCCCCTTTTACATGTCCCCCACTTGGAATTTAAGTCTCTTTTTCTCCCTCCAACAAGCCAAATTTGTATTTGAAAAGGCCAACCAATCTCATTTATTGACACATTGACCAAAACTTGCACATTCCTCAACCATTCACATGTTGACAAATGACACTTGCCAATTGGTTGAATCTTTGTCCTACATTTCTCTTTTTTGGGCACTCTTTCAACTTGAGATTCTATAAATAGAAGGCTCATTCTTCATCTTAGCATCCATAATCTTCATGGAAAGTTATTCTCTTCAATTGAGAGCTAATTTTGTCCACTTCACTCCATCTTCAACAATCTTCATCATTTGATCTTGTCAAGGATTGGGAAAAGGTCACTTCTCACAAGTGACACGAATCCACTATGGAATAGGTATATATCATGCTTCTTTTATGCTTTCAATTAGTTTGCTCGTGAGGTATGATGTATTATTTCACAGGAGAACTTGTAGATGTGCATGGATTGAACTAACCCATTGCTAATATGTATTTGAGATTTGAGCTATGTGTAGATTTATAGTGCACACAAATGGTACTAGAAGGAGGGCCCCTTTATCTTCCTTTTTTGATTGGTAGAAGTTTTTAAGTTATCTTGGTACAGGTTCTCGTAGGTTTTATGGAGTAGATGCATTTCTTTATATCTCTGGTAGCATTTTATGAGCATGATAATCTTTGGTGCAGGGTGTGCCTTAAACTTTTGATATTATGCTATGAATAGGTCAAGATACAACTAATGCCTCCCATGATTTATTTGATAAGTGATTTGACATAGTGATCAATTTCTTTGTTGATATGTGTGTTACATAATATAGTTCGTGTTATTGATACCTGCATTTTTAATATCTTAGCCTCTCTAGTATATTTCATATATTTTTGGGTTAGATTATCACATCCTCTACGTTATGACTTTCCATATTTTCTGAGTTATTCTCTTTATCAGAAATATGTGTACATCTTCCTTATATCCGCATTTCATATGATCATTCTGGTAGATATCAATGATATGTTATGATACATTTTGAAAAACTGTTTGTTATATCAATACTCTGTTATGTTTAGATTTGTGTACAGTCGTTAATAATGATCCATTTTTGTGTTAGTAATAGACAAGATTTCTAAATCTTTTATGTGTAAGCGCGGGTTATGGTGCATTTTCAAAGTTGAAAACAACGTTCTATTAATAGGTGACCATCATTCAAATCTTGAGTTCCCAACTAAAACGCGCATAATGAAATCAGTTAAATACATGGCTTTTTCTTGCATCTTCTAAATTAGTGTGACTGATGTCTCCAATAGATAATCCTTCTCTTTTAGACTTGAATGATCCATACAAGATCCCTATCTTCGAGGCGCTGCGTAGAGTCTATAAAAGACTCAAGAATGTTCAGACTATTGCATAAACCCCTCGCCAAACTTCCACAATAACAATCCATGTAGACTAATTGCGCATTTATAAAATCTCCATAGAAATTGCTATCCAGCTACGGCTCCTGCTATCTCCCATGTGGATAATAGTGTCGATTACTTGTGCCATGTGGATGAAACTAAGGTTTGCAAGCTAGCTACGTACCATACACATTCTGAAAATCACTTTGGTGGTGGTTGCCGATTTTACACATCACTTTGGTTATGGTTGTCTGCCATACACATCTCTATTTTTTTTTATCAATAACGCTATCTTTCTCATTTAATATTGTTGCTTTCACTAATCAATGACTGTGCAGGGTGGATATGTAGAAGAAATCGACCTTGATTATGGAGATATTATGTATTCAATAGGATATTTTGATCATGTTTCATAGATTGCAATGTCAGCCCTCAACGCATCAATATATGGTGTACACGGCAATGAGACCCATGCTCAAATTTGCAAGCGGTACTATTGGTGTAAAGAGGAATTCGGCTTGAGACCTACCAAGTGCATTCACTTGAAAGTTTTTTTTCCTTCTCTATATGCATTTTGAATTTTTTTGAAACCTTTAAAATAGAGGTGCATTATCTTTGACTCCCCTTTTTTCATATATGTCTTTCAAGATAGAATCTAATAAGAATCTCCCTTTCATCATGCTTCCTCATTACCTCTCCTTGGTATGTTGTGCGTAGGTAGAGTCATCAAGTTATAAATAAGAAATTCTTAAAATTTTGGTGTTCGTTATTATAGCAGTGTTCAATGATCAATATAAATCTCTGACTCTAACTGCATTTCCAGCTAGGCACGCAGAATTGGGATAAGTGAAAGAGTAACAATTATAATATTATTTGTTCTGACAAAGCATCCTTGAAAATAATGTATTTAATTGTTTCACTTTATTGACTTTCATGGCACCACACGGGCAGCTTGCAAAATTGTGTATGCTAGAATTTAAGAAGCCAACTCCCATTGCTTAGTGCATAGAGTAAGTTTGTTAGTTTGTTTCTTTTAATAATGATCATTAAATGTGATATGCGCTCTCATAAGAAAAATCTAGACAATATCTATATGATCAACACAGGGCAGTAAAGAGTCATTTCATCCATCAAATGAAGTGACTTTTTGCTTGTTTACTCAAAACATGGATGGTAAAAGAAGGTATTCAATGTAGAAAATTAGCATTGCATTCACATCAAACTGATACAAGGTGAGGGCTATATGTATTTTCATTTGACTCCACTTATTGGTACATTGACTGACTCAGGCATCAAGGTGGATGTGTGTGCTTTTCATAGAGGCATATGTAGTTTTCACGCCGGTCGTGATTTCAATGTCACTTCCCATGCTGTCCCATCTTTGTAGCCTTTATTCCATGTGGCTTCACTTGAGATCCATATTCTTCACCTATGTCATTTTGTTGCATATAAACCTCCCAATCTTTCATGCACTCCCCCTCCAAGTCTTTGACTAGACGTTACAATCCATGTTTACTTTATTTGTAACTATCAATTTTCTTTGATTGCTAAGTACATTCATTATCATTTTGACACTAACACTTTCTATAAATTATCAATTCACATAAAAATTTGCAAAGGAGGGATCATTTTTTTTTGTCATAATTAGAAAAAGGGTGCTTATTTTTTGGTTTGTCATAATTGCCAAAAGGGGGAGGTGATTTTCTTTTGCCATAGTTAAAAATTTATAAAATAGGAGTCGAGTTTTCTTTTTCAATAAACTTGGCAAAGGGGACTTTTTTTTTTTGAAATAACATACAAAGAAAATGGGTTTTTTAAATAATGGGGTTTGTCATTTTAAGTTTTTTTGTCCTTTTTTGAGGTTTGAAGACATACCTAATCTATTTCTTCATTATCTCCTCATAAAAAAATATTGTAAGGACTTATTTCTTCATTATCTCCTCATGAAAAAAAAAATAGGCTGAGTGAAGGGGATTTGGTATCTTAAAATTTTGTAAATATTTATCTATGTGCAATATCAAGACTCTAATCAATGCTTCTCTTTTTTTTTTTTTTTTGAAACCATTAGTATTTTTTGGAGTTAATGATTAAAATGAATTTAATTAAATGATTAAATCCTCACATGATTACCTTTTTTTTCTTATCATGTTGTAGGTATAAAGGAAAAGCGAGGGATTTCATTCGAGAAAGCGATTTGCAACATTGAAAGATAAGATGTGATCTTGAACAAATCTTGGAAGCAAAGAGGATTGAAGCCTTAAAACTTGAAATCAAAAGCGTTTTTCAATGATTAAGACTTTCGTTATACGCTTTAGTTTTCGATTTTGAACCAACTTACTTTTTGGATTCTAAAAAGAAAAACTCTTGAAAGCTTTCATTTTCTTATGACAAGGAACCTAAAATGAACTTTAGGAAAAACTTACTAAAGTTGGTTTTCAGAGTTAACAATTGAACAAGGAAAGTTTTCACATTTCTTTTGGTGCTTTAAAAAGAATCAAAATCATTGCTTTGTGGACTTAAAATGAACATATGCAACCTTTTTTTGTGATTACTACTCAAACTAACACCATTAAAAAGGACATATGCACTTCTCTCATGCTTCACAACGATATTGAGAATCAAAAGGCCTTTTTGGTGATCTTAGGTTGAGATAAAGTGATCACCTCCACACTTCATTTCAGGTTTAAAATTGAACAAAACATTCTGCTAGTGTGATTAAACCTATTGCATGTGTTCTCCCTTTGTTTCTAAACAAAGGTTGATCAAACTATGAACATGTTTTCTCACTTTTGTTTATCTTAGAGGGCCTACCTTGGGGAACAAGTACTCACCCAAGGGAATGACTCAACTGGTAACACTCTAAAGCCTAGTGTATTTCTAGTCGGGATATAAATGTGGGTATTGGAGTAAATGCCAGTATCACATGGTTGAATCCAATGAGAAGGGCAGCAATGGTCTCTCACCACACTGGGTCAACTCCTACGAACGAAAAGTCTGAATTAAAACCCTTGTTTTAGAAAGGACAAAATCCCTATCTATTTGTTGGTGCAAGAACGATTGTTTTGAAGCCACCCCACATTTTTATGGTCTTTAGTAGAAATGGAAAGCATGCCATGGGAGTTTCATGGGTGATGATGCTTGGTTTCCCTGTATAAGTGAGTGTTGTGGAGGGGAGCTAGCGGGGTCAAGCATCTAACCATTCACTAAAGATAAGCATAGTTGGACTTGTCCAAGTGGGGACTCAACGAATATTGTCTTTCATATCCATATGATTGTCTTGTTCTTCATTACAAAATGCTTTGCTTGTTTGAAAAAATTTGGAAACAAACATTTAACATCATCATCAAAATTTCAAACCATTTAGGAAGCAAATATAATTGACCAGATTCATGTGTTATTGCTTTCCCTTGGGATTTTATCCTTAGAGGTTTCTAAACACTTGAATTATATCTCAATTTTCTCACTAAAGGTAACAATAGGTAACCCTTGCCTTAATTTCATCAAAGTTTCACATAATATACCTTGTGAAATGAGAAGAAGTTGAGACATTGGACATCTAGTTTGAAAACCTAATCAAGAAGTGTTTGTGGTAAAGCAAAGTGATTAAGCAAAGACTAAAAGCAATTGGACCCCACACAAGTTTCTCCAATGATTTCATGCAAGATCAAGATCAAGAAACCAAAGGTAAAAGCCCTTACTCTGAAAGACCATCAAAAGCGTCTCTCAATGCTATACGAATTCAGACGAAGACTAGTTTTAACTTTTATAAAAAGCTTCAAGAAACAATCCTATTTTTTACTCGTTCTATTACTATCAAAACCCAAATCTTTTTAGGGAGTTTGAACATCTTGTTTAGAGAAAAGCTTGTCCTTCAATACCGAGGTCTAAGTAAACACGTGTCTTTTTAGGTACATCCTAGGATCAAAATCAAGCCTTCATCCATCTTTGAACCTCAAAACCAAAAATCATATCATTAAAAACTCTTCGAAAATATTGGAAAATCCTTTATGTTAAAACTTTGGGAAAATAATTTGAAATCAATCCAAAATCACCTTGTTTGATTGAATGTGTGTAGATGCATTCTTCTCCACATATTTGATCAAATTATCAAAACTTGTGAACAAATTCATCCCTTGATAACATCCAACATCTTGGGATTTGGGAGTTCATTATCAATATCATCATGTTTCGATAGGAGTGTTTAGATGAATCCTTCTTCTCAAACCTAGACAAATTATCATCTTGTGAATGATTTAACTCTAGGACAACATCCAACATCTTAGAGTTTATGAGCCCACCAAAATTTGAATCCAAATCAAATCAATCCTAAATCAAGCCCTAAAGTTTAACATACCCTTCAAGATTTTCTCAAGAGTTCCAATCATCCATCAAATGTTCATCTTACATCCATATCATATCACCCTTTGATCCTTAAATCATCCCAAAATTTCTCTTTTGTACTTAAAGATAGATTAATCCAAAGAATTAGAGAATTCACCTTCTACATTCTTGAAGATTGTTCCCTATTTTATGGTGCAAACTAGATCACAACACAAGAGGAACATGGAAGCTAAAAAAGAAACATATTCTTCAAGTGAATTAAGTCAAACTACTCCCAAAATGAATCCCATTGGGTCTGGCAGTCTCACAATTAACCTTCCTCCATTTTCGTAAGACCATCAAGAGGAAGGTGTCCAAATGGAGGATCTTACCAATAATCCCTTTGGAATGTCACATGAGGAAATCACTTAAATAATTCAAAATCCATAGAATCATAAGATTATCAACATCATGATGAGAATCAATCCCTCACTATACATGCTTGAATTAGCAAAGCAAGGGGCTAAACTCCCCTTCATTTTCGATGTGAGCACTATTGTGGAACAATCTCTTGGAGTCATGCCTCCAATCTCATCTACCATCCCCACTTCATCTACCCCCTCATTTCAGAACATCACTCAAAACATTCTGCAAATCACAACATCCATTGCTCCAATGCAGCCCATTGTTAACAATGGAAGTGCATTTCTCAATGCATTGCAAACGCATCCTCTCATAAACAATCAGGATTTGGACGCAAACACCATCTTGGGACAAACTGTACCATTAAATACATATGATCCACTCACCTTTCATGATCCAAATGACCCATCATCATCATTCCATGCAACACCCCAAACCTCTCTCCCCATAACCTCGCAAGGAGAGGGTGACATGTTTGGACCAGGGGGCATTTTCGACACTACACCATTTCCTCAGGAGATCACATCTCTCACATTTCCACCATTTCTTCCATTGCCATCATCATCCACACCACTTCTTGACTTAGAGCTTCCCCCTTTTCCAAATATCATTCAAAATCAAACCAACATCCCATACATCAATCAAAGCATCACGCAAAATTCTCAAAACTTGTCATCGACATCGCAACAACATATGGAAACCATCTCGATAACACAAAACACCACTATCGCATCATTAACCACCCCCTAACATCTCAAAACATGATCTCCCAAGGACCAACCACATTGATCACACCATCTACCAATCAAATCCCAATCACCAACATGATGACACCTCTCACCACCGCAACAAGAACCATTCTGAATCTACCACCACCTCCACCACCACCAAGCTCCAATACATCAAGCCAATACAATATGGCATTGCAAGCCACTCAACAAGATTCTTATCAAAAGGAATTCCTGCAAGTACAAAAACAACAAGCCATGAAACTAGCTGCTTAACAAGCCACACAACTAGCTACTCAAGCCACTCAAGCGGCACAAGCCACTCAAGCGGTGTAAGCCACTCAAACTACCCAAGTCGCACAACAAGCATTGTAGGTTGCACAAGCCCAAGCCTTATTGCGTCAACAATAACAACAATCCACTCAAGCCGCACAAGATGCACAAGCTCAAGCACAAGCTCAAGCCCAAGCTCAAGCACATGCTCAAGCCAAAGCCCAATATCAAGAACAAGCATAGTATCTTGGACAACAACACACAACACAACAACAAGAATATCAGAAAGCGCTAAAGAAATATCAAGAACAACAAGAAGTAGCCCAATTAGCAACTCAACAACAAACACAACAACAAGCTCAACAACAAGCATTAATAACACATCAGCAACATGACCAACAACAAGCGTTGTTGGTACAATAGGAATTGCAAACATACTTGGCTCAATAGAATATGCAAACATCATCCATCAACATACCAACTAATCCATCCATCCCATCGACAATCGAACCACGTCAAAACACTTTCATCCCACCCCCTAATCCGCAAAATGATGTGACAACACAAATCAGGTTGCTCTCGCAACAAGTGCTTGACCTTCAATTAGGGAAAACCATGAAAACACCCAGCAACATGTGTCCTTATCCGTTTGATAGAAACCTTGTAATAAAACAATTCCAAAAGGGATTCAAGATCCCCAAATTTGATAAGTACTATGGGACGAGAAACCTTGAAGATCATATCAAGGAATTCTAGGTTCATTGTATGGAAGTCACGTATCACTATACCTATCTGATGAGGCTATTTCCTAGGAGTTTGGCTGGCCACACTATGGAATGATTCTCTCATCTACCTACAGGCATTAAGACATTCCAAGAAATCATAGATGGAGTCATCAAAAACTACGCATGCAATATTATCATGGATGTCATTCTAGAGGAATTCTAAGCTCTAAAATAAGGTAAGAATGAATCATTTGCTTCATTCCTACAATGATGGCGATCCAAGGCCAATCAGAGCAAATGGGTCATGCCCAAGGAACAACAAGTGTGCACTATCATATCCACCCTTGACGATCTATTGGCATTCCATCTCAAGGTCTAAGGGATCACCACATACAGCTAGTTGATTTCCAAGGTGCTCAACATCGAACGAGTCCTTATGACACAATCTAGAGGATCAACTTCATATCCTGAACAATAGAACAATCACCCACCCACCAATTACAGTGACAAACCTTGTACATGGGCAAGAAACAAAAATATTACCAACAATGGTGTTGTCAATTCCAAAGTTATCATTAGTGCCTCTTAGAAAAACAAACCTGCACCACAACAACAAATCCAAAACCATCATCAAAACAACCATCAAGCAAACACAAGAACACATCAAACAAACAATCAAGTGATCAATAACGTCAACAATCAAAGGGGACCGGCCCAGTGAAACAAGAATTCCATTAAGTAAAAGTACACCACTCTTGGGGAACCAATCAAAGTCATCATGAAGAAACTAATAAATGAAAACCTCATTAATATTCCCACCTATGAGAACTAGCAAGATCCAGATGTTAAACCTCCTTGGTATAACCAAAATTAGCTCTATGACTTCCATAGAATCAAAGGGCACACCACTAACAACTGCATGAGGTTAAAGAACATAGTCCAAGACTTCATTGATCAAAGGATCATAAATGTGGAATAGCCAATAGGAAACCAAAACCTCAAAATATACACGAATTTGATGCCTAACCATAACAATAAATGGAACAATAACACTGATAAGGGGAAAGGAACCTTCAAAAATTTCAATCATGTGTATGAAACTATCGTCACTTCCCTAGATGAACACTGTGTAGTAATAACTATTAAAGGAGCTCAGGACAATTGTGGAGTCACCACAAGAGGCAGAAAAGTTACTATCACAAGATCATCTAAACCAAGCAAAACTTTCAAGTCCAATTCAAGATCTGTTCCCAATGGTTATAATGTCCTTGATCAGCTAAAAAGAATGCCAGCACAAATCTCCATCATGGAGTTGTTAAAAATCTCATCCACCCACAAGAAAATCCTTCAGGAAGCATTGGCTTCATATAGCATCCCCGCAGATCTTGATGTGGAACAATTTCAAGCTATGGTAAGCAACATTATCACTCCAAACCTCCTTACATTCTCTGATCAGGATTTTCTCACTCAACTGTCTCATAACCGTGCACTCCATTTAGAGGTGCTAGTGCAGAAAAGTAAAGTCAAGTGATTCATGGTGGATGGAGGTGCAAGCTTGAATATTTGTTCCCTCAAGCTCATTAAGCAGTTAAAAATCTCAGAGGATTCTATCGACAAAGGAAAAGGTATTACAATCAGAGCATATGATGATCAGGAAAGAGTGTCCCAAGAAACTATCAAAATCCCTATTCAAGTAGGGCTAGCTATCATGGAAACCACCTATCAGGTCCTGGTTCTCAACTTTCCTTATAACATTCTCCTAGAAAGTCCATGGATCCATGCAATGCAAGCGGTAGCATCAAATTTCCATCAATGTGTCAAATTCACATATGAAGGACAAGAGGTCACCATCGATGGAGATCCTGAACCATTCTCCTATGGCAAGAACCTTGAGGAAAAATACTACAAAATACCTCAAGTACCTAAAAATGATGAAGGCCTGTCAACACCATACATTGATCTAGCCACTCTCGCTTCCATTTCTATGATAGAGACACCCACCACTCCCACCATCCACACCATCTCTGATATCAAATTCATCATCTAGGACAATGGTTGTGAAAACTACATGATTCCCAAAAGTAATTTTGTGGTAGGAGAGTTACCACAATCTCCTAGATCATGAGGACATCCGCAATCAAATGAAGCCTCCACATCTCAAACATCCCTTGAAGAATATCCCAGCTTTAGAAGCTGGGGAGACCTCGGCCAAGAATTCATAGAGGAGGACCCATCTCATCTCCTATATCAAGATATTAGACTAGCAACCTTTCTACCAATGGATGACAAGCAAAGGCTTGAAAATTATGCTCGCAATGGGTTATGATAGAAACCAGAGACTTGGGAAAAATGACAATGGGATTATAATGCCTATCATTCCAGAGATGCAAATGAGAAATCTTGGGCTTAGATGTACCCCTCCGATTATAACCATACATGGCCGAAGTCTTCCAGTTAGAAAGGTCAATAATCCTTCTCGGCAATCTATAGCCAAACTTCGCTTACCCTTATCTACAGGTTGAGTCATAGAAAACTTCACATTTGACATAACTGATGTATGTAGTAGTAGTGATGATGAGGATCCCATAACCAACCTACCTAGGCACTTCGAGGATACCACCCTTCTCATTATTAGCACCTTATCCTTTGAGTCAGACCATCAAAATCATGAACTCTGCCTAGTTTACCCCCAACTCATCGATTATGACCAACGAGGACCACAAATTCTTGACACATTCAAAAATGATGAGGCAATCTCATAATTCATAAGACTATAAGATAATATTCCATGTGGGGATCACAAAGCAAGATTCATCATTGAGCTAGATACACAGGCCTATTATGGGGAAATGATTGAATCACTCAGTCACAAAAGTGAAAAACTGAGAATAATCTCTACGTCCTTGAGTGAAAACCACATTGTGGCACTCTCTGACTTGAAAAAAGTAAAAATAAAGGATGCATCCAGTGGTGAAAACCTCTCTAAGGCAACTGAGGATGGGGGATTCAATCTTCCTTTTAGATCTCTTCATTAGGAAAAATTAGCATTCCTAGTAGAAAAGTGCAATCTAGTTAATCTAGGAACAAATGAGACCCCACACATCACATTCTATGTATAGTAATTACTGTCAAAAGAACAAGAACTCCTAGCAGCCTTCTTGAGAGAGAGATAGGTAAACTTTGCATGGAGCTATGCCAAGATTCTAGGGCTTGATCCAGAAATTGTAGTTCATCACATAGCAATATACTCTGAAGTAAAGCCCGTTAGAAAAAAGCTCTAGAAAATGCACCCTCAAATCGTTCTACTAGTCAAAATGGAACTAAAGAAGCTATTAGATGCAAGATTCATTCGACCAATTGACTATCCAGAATGGGTGTCAAACCTTGTTCGTTCCCATCTCAAAACCCGATGGGGGCATCAAAATCTTCATAGATATCAGGGATTAAAATACTACATGTCCAAAAGATGATTTCTCGTTACCCAACATTGACATGATTGTAGACATGACGGCGGGACACGAAATGCTTTCCTTCATGGACAGTTTCTCAAGATATAACCAAATAATGATTGCTAAAGAAGAACACAAAATGGCCTTCACTTGTCCATGGGGGACTTACTACTAGAATATGATGCCATTCAGCTTGAAGAATGTAGGAGCAACATACCAAAGATACATGATGTTAATCTTCCATGACATGATCCATAAAACTATCAAAGATTATGTCGATGACATACTAGCCAAATCTAGAAAGAGGAAGGATCACATAGCAACCTTAAGTGCCATTTTCGACAGGCTGGAGGAATACAAGGTTTGATTAAATCCAAAGAAGTGTGTATTTGGAGTACAATCAAGAAAGTTTCTAGGATACATAGTATCAATGCAAGGTATTGAGGTAGACCCTGCTAAGGTAAAAGTAATCCTCAAGATGGAGGCACCCAAAAAATTGAAACAATTGAGAGGTCTCCAAGGCAGGCTTCAGTCCATCTAGAGATTCATAGCACAACTAGCAGATAAATAGAATCCATAGTCTCACCTACTTCACAAGGCAGTAGTGTAAAAATGGGATAACAAGTGTGAATAAGCCTTCAATAAGATCAAAGAATATCTTCTTACACCACCCATCCTAATGCCACCAATCCCAAGAAAGCCATTAATTCTTTATGTGTTAGTAACAACAACCCTTGGAGCTCTCCTAGCTCAGCATGACGAAAACAGGACAAAAAGGGCCATCTATTATAAAAGTAGAACAATGGTTGGGCATGAGTTAAATTACTCATTCATTGAGAATGCATGTCTAGCAGTAGTGTCTGCTTCACAAAAATTCAGACATTATATTTTGGAACACAAAATAAAACTCATCGCTAAAATCGACCCTCTCAAATACTTACTATCAAAAGCAATGCTCACTGGAAGGATGGCCAAATGGGTCATGATACTATTAAAGTATGACATTGAATATGTGGAGCAGAAAGCAATTAAAGGCCAAGTCATTGCAGATCAACTTGTAGAAGCACCAATCTATTCAGAGAATCCTCTCATCTCAGAGTTTCTAGATGAATCCATCTTCAATATCAACATAGGCGACCACTAGGAAGTTTACTTTGATGGCTCATACATGCAACATGGATCATGAGCTGGTGTCTTCTTTATCAACCCAAAAGGGGGCTGCATACCAAGTTCCTATAAATTGGTGTTTCCCTACACTAATAACATTGCAAAATATGAGGCTTTAACCATAGGTCTCAGAATAGCAATGCAGTGGCACATCATGGCCCTCAAATTATATGAAGACTCTCAGTTGATAATAAACCAAGTGAATGGTGAGTACCAGACTAAGGATGATAAGCTCACTCCATACAAGAAACTAGTGGAGACTCTCAAGGAATCCTTTATTGAGATCACATTTGAGCAGATTCCTAGAGCAAACAACATAGCAATAGACACCATGGCAACAATTGGATCCTTACTAGACATCCCTCACAACATCCCAAAATATGAATTCTTGGTAGAACAACTTCTCGTACCCACATTTGAGGTACCAGAATCAAAACTTGTGTGTGAAATCATTGGTCCCGATGATCCCTGGTACCATGAAATTAATACCTACCTGTGAATAGATGTCATATCTACTAACTTACCCCCAAAATTTTAAAAAAACCTTTGTTAAAAAGGCATCTCAATTCATCATCCTAGGAGATACCCTATATCGTAGGAGCATAGAAGGAACCTTATTACGCTGTTTAAATGCCAGGGCATTGACCGCTTTAACTGAGGTACATAATGGAATCTACGGTTCACACTTGAGTGGAATGACCCTAGAAAAGAAATTGCTGAGGATGGGGTATTATTGGCCTCCAATGGAAAGAGAAGCAAATGATTACGTCAAAAGGTGCCTACAATGTCAGCAACATGGGGACCTCATCCATGCTCTAGCTCAAGAACTTCATTTCATCATCACACCATGGCCCTTTTTGCAATGGGGACTTGATCTCATTGGAAAAATCACTCCCACTTCATCTAATGACCACAAGTTCATCATAACTACCACTGAGTACTTTACCAAGTGGGTGGAAGCCATACCCATGACATATATTTAATTAGGAAGCAGATATCAAAGTTCATCTTTAACTATCTCTTTTTATGCTATGGTGTCCCACAAGCCATTATATTAGATAATGGGACACCATTCAAGAATCAGGATGTTTGTAACTTGTGTGAAAAAATTAAAATCCAACATCGCTTCTCCACCCCATACTATGCCCAAGGCAATGGCCAAGCAAAAGCCACAAATAAAACCATTTTGAAAATCCTCAAGAAAATAGTCAATGACACAAGTCTTGACTGACATATATAGCTCAATCTTACCCTTTGGGCCTACCAAACCAGCATCAACACACCCACCGACACCAACCCCTTCTCCCTAGTCTATGGATCAGAAGGAGTACTTCCCATTGAGATCGAGCTCCCATCACTAAGAATATCACTATAAAACTTCATCATAGATGAAAAATAATGAGTATCAAGACTGAATGAGTTTGAGCTACTGGATGAGTGGTGTATAGATGCTTTAAATCATTTGCAAGTCTATCAAAACAGACTCAAGAGGAGCTATAACAAGAAAATCAGAAGCACGACTTTCCAAGTTGGTTGGGACCATTTGTTATCACAACAAGCTATAAGTTAGGGGCATATCAGTTATCAACACCCAAATGGGAACCTCTACAAGAGCCCATGAATAGCTCTCATCTCAAAAAAAATTATGCCTAATATTTCAAGGTATAGAACCAAAAAAGTCCAAAAAAAAATCAGAAAATGTCCTAAAAAATTGGTTACCTTGGCAAAAACTTGGAAAACAAGCATCTTGGTGACAACAAAAAAAAAATTTAAAAGCAAAAAATCCAAAAAAATAAAAAAAAAGCATAAAAAACAGTAAAGAGAAAAAATCATCCTTTGGTGAAAACCACTTCAATGGCACTTTGGACAAGTACCTTGGTTGAAACTTGGAAAACAGGCGCCTTGTGTAAATAAGCACTTTCCATCCACAGGATCTTTATGACTTGTTCTGCATCATCCATCCATTACATTTCCATCATCCATCACATTCAGATCTCTATCCATCACCCATCCATTTGACATTCACACCATAGCTTGGTGTTGTATTCATATCATGATTGCTCCTAGTACTACTCAGCCCATCCTCAAGGTCAGTTTGTCCTACCTTTATCAGAGTAGTCTATTGCATCATGTTGGGGGCATGTTCTCATCAGATCAGATTCGTGTATAATCTTGAAGTCCTAAAATCACACAAAATCCAAAACCATTAGAAAATCCAAAAAATCTAAAAACATAAAAAAATCACAAAATCCAAAACCATTCAAAACATATCAAAATCCCAAAATAGGTCAGAAGGTCATTCAAAAGGTCAAAAAAGAAAGTCATCTTGTCGAACAATAGGTCTTTGAACCTTGAACGTAGGCAAGGTTGATCTTTGATCATCCCCTGAGACACTTAGGTCAGTCCTTTAGGATTTCGTCATAATAAACTGACATTTCATCATGTATATCTTCATCTATAAATTGGTCAAGTCATTAGTTGAACTACATGGTCTTTGTGTGTATAACATAGGCAAGGCTAATCTATTGATCAACCCCCGAGGCCCTTAGGATAGGTCCTTAGGTTAGTCTCTTGGTCAAAATCTCAAAAAAACCCAAAACATTAGAAAATAAAAAATCAAAACATTTGAAAATCTTGAAAATATACCAAAAACAACCTCAAAACATTGTAAAACTCCAAAAACATCCAAATATTTGAAAGAAAAAATAAAAAAATCCATCTGTCTCATCTCGCTTTTACCCGCAATAAGCATCGCTCATAATAAACGATTGTCATCCTCAACCTTTGGTGAAACAATCAAAAATAGGTCTAGCAAGTAAAAAGTGAAAACTCAAAAGGTCAAGTCTCAGGTTTAATTCAATATGTAAACAAGTTGGTCAACTCTTTGTGTCAATAGCCTATCATCCAATCAATCACATTTCAATCATTTCATAACATCATGTCCTAGGATGTATCCTTCCTACAATGGGCATTATTTATCAGAACACATTTCCTTTTGGTTAGCGGTATTGAATAACATCAGCTTGTTTGTTTACTTTATCTTTGTCTTTTGACTTATCTCTTTGCACTCATTCAAATAACCTCTCGATGATGTCCAAACAAATGGATTTAGAGAGATAGGAATGGTGCAACGATCATTATCATTTGTCTGTTGTGCTTGTTGGACATTCTTGTAATATAACTTGGAGAATACTTGCTTTGTTAGATATGTATGGAGGGTGTTTTTGGCAGCTTGTTGACTATTGTGTTGATAGGTTATACCTTTCCGTGTTTTGGTCTGCAATGTTTGAAACTTCTAAAGTGCATCCTAGCAAGGTTTTTGTATGTCAAGTATGAAAAAGAATACTCTTATCTATTGGTCGAGTCAAAGTCCATCACACTAAGTGCAACGCCATCTTGGTTCTTTATACCTTAATGCATTGTGCTTATGTGTGTTATCAAACATAAGATAAGTGGCCCTTTTAAAATCCCAATTCTTGATAAGAAAATCATCCATTTTTCATCAAATCATCGATCATAAATTTGGCTTGTTGGATCCTCTCTTCATCATATCATCTCTCATTTCTTCTTCTCCGCACTAACATCACATCATGAATAGTTAATCATCATCACTAGTACATCCATCCTGCATCCATAAACCATCAACATAATGCATATCACATCATATCATATGAATCATCTCACATACATGTTCATCATCATAACATAGATTTGTTAGTCTAAGCATCTCATAAAACCATACATTTGCATAAAATATCCAATGCATAATTATAGTAGCATCCATCTCACATGCATCATATCATCATTTAAGTCATGTAGGATAATATAGATTGGTTATTCTAAGCATCTTAAAAACATCTCAATTGCATCATCATCATAACCGTCCATCTTGAACCTCTTTATCACGAGATCGATCCTCAAACAATATATTTTTTCTTGATCTCTCGAGGGGGAAATGTACTAGTGTACTTCTTTCTGCTTGGGCATCCAAAAAAATCAGAAATTTTTTCAATTTTTTTTTTGTGGCAAGTTTATTCTTTGAACCAACTCATCAAGTACATTGCTTCAAAGAGGGGGAAAATGTAGACATATGAAATTAGCATCATTCACATTCATCCATTCATCAAGTAAATCAAGTTCATTAAATTCAATCTCCTAAGGTCATTCATTTAAATTGAATAAATTAACTTTATTTAATTTAAGCCTATCATCATCCTTTTATTTAAATTTAAAGCAAACCTTTATTTAATTAAATCTGAAATCATCTTTCATCTCCCTTTGATTTGGTTTAAATCCTTAAATCTAAAGTCAAATGGTTCAAATCACCTAATCATCATCCTAAATTAATCTAATCTAATCACCCATCACATGCTCTAGCTTTTCCCACTTGCACAAATAAAGCATTTTAATTCATTTATAAAATCCTCATTTTCCCTCAACGAAGCATCTTTGGGGAATATTCCCTCAAGTTTGAATTTCAAAACAAGTTGACTTGTCCCTTCCAACATGGCATTAACTCCCCTCTTACATGTCCCCCACTTGGTATTTAAGTCTACTTTTGTCCCTCCACCAAGCCAAAATTGAATTTGAAAAGGCCAACCAATCTCATTTATTAGCACATTGACCAAAACTTGCACATTCCTCAACCACTCACATGTTGACAAATGGCACTTTCCCATTGGTTGAATCTTTCTCCCACATTGCTCTCTTTTGGGAACTCTTTGAACTTGATATTCTATAAATAGAAGGCTCATTCTTCATCTTAGCATCCATAATCTTCATGCAAAGCTATTCTCTTCAATTGACAGCTAATTTTGTCCACTTCACTCCATCTTCAACAATCTTCATCATTTGATCTTTTCAAGGATTGGGAAAGGGTCACTTCTCACAAGTGACACCAATCCACTATGGAATAGGTGTATATCATGCTTCTTTCAAGCTTTCAATTAGTTTTCTTGTGAGGTGTGATGTATTATTTCATAGGAGCACTTGTAGATGTGCATGGCTTGAACTAACCCATTGCTAATATGTGTTTGAGATTTGAGCTATTTGTAGATTTATAGTGCACACAATATTCAACTGTAATAGAGGAATTGTATGAAAGGTATTAGAATAACACTTATTTGTTACTAAATATTATACACAAGAATTTATTTCACATGTATTGAGTTGACTAGCTGGACCATTGCCAACCCACGTAATTAGCAAGCTCCATGTTGCCACAAAAAAAAACCTGCACAAGTTCCCATCAAATGAGGTGTCCCCAACGTCAACAAATCCAATTCATCCACACCACAATGGCTCTTTCAAAAATACAACTTAATCAAAGTATGCTTTCCCACATGACAACATTCAATATAGCACTTAATTCGGCCTTTGGCCTCATACACCGACGGGAAGATGCATTGTTGCTCAGGCCAACAAACACTTGCCATTCATCTTCCCAATTACGACGACACCATTCTCCACTACCACCAGCCCACATAATTACCAACAAACACGTCGCCACAAAAAAAAAATGGTTCCCTCCCCACTAGCAAATTTGAAGTTGCATTCTTTGGCACGAAACCCATATTGAATAGAACTCATAAATCTAGTGAGTACCAATAATCTGCACAACCTCCCCACAATGGTACATGCTTAATTAAAAATTCAAGCTTTAATTGCAATTTCTTCATCCATATAAAACCATAACGCGAGGAAACCATGCAAAATGACTTGCAGGTTCCACACAACACTTTTAACATAAATAAATAAATAAATCATTTTTTCTCAACACCAATGTATACTCAATTGCAGACTTAGAAGGGAAACAGTTTTAAAACCCTACAATCTACCAAGAAATGGAACTAAAGTCAATGATTTTTACTTTACTTTGCTGCCGAACCAGCCAGGGAGATATATATATATATATAGACTTAATCAAGAATCCAAGCTACATTAGTGTTATTATAATACCTCTTTTACAATTTCTCTATTTCTCTATATTCTTTATTATGAGGAAATGCATCTAGAATTTTTAATGAATTCTGTGGGATTATACTCTTTTTGGCATGGGTGTTTTGCATCGATGATTAATTTATTGTTAATGTCTTCTTGTTATATGTTTTTATCTTTGATGTTGTACCCATCTTCGAGACTTCAAAGAGATTATCATTCTTTGCGGGTGGAGGTTTTCTAGTTAAATCATTATTTACAATGTATCCATTATTTCCAATCTCAATTAAGTAATCATCAATGATTTTAAAAAATACCCATGTGAAATCACTTATAGATTCTGCAGCACCACAATTTCAAAACCCTGCAATCTACTAAAAAATGGACCCAAATGTGATGATTTTAACAATAGTCTACTACCAAACCAGTACCACGATGGCTCTTTCATTAGCATAACTTCATCAAAGTATACTTTCCCATATTGCAACATTGAATATTGTGTTTAGCTTGTTTGAGGATACCAACTCTACCGCCCCCAACCCATGTAATTGCTAAGCTCCACGCTTGTGTGAAAAAAACACTTACCACTCAACTTCTACATATTGAGGACACCAACTCCACCACCCCCAACCCATTTTTACATATAGAGAAGTAGGGAAATTGTAAAAAAACTCTATAAATGTCAAAAAATGCATCTATCCTTCCAACATGCCAAATCAATTATTCAAACCCAGTTTTCCAAGGCAACACCTATTTCCTCTATGTTATGGCAACAATTATATGATGCAATGATCTATCCAAAATGCATATAGCACCACAGGCTTAATTGGAAATTTAAGATGCATTGTTTGGTATTCAATAACATTTATACAAAATACCCATGTAAAAAAACTTACAGACTTCACAACACAACATTTTCAAAACTCTCAAATTTGATATAGAACAAACACAAGGATGGTTATTCTTACAATAGCATCATACACAAGCAACACCACAATGGCTCTTTCGACAATACAACTTAACCAATACATCTTCTTTCCTTGCAAAGAAAAAGAACAATGACAAATAATAGTTTGTTATAGGAATCTTTGAACAGATGATGGAAAAAGAGTATCATGCAACATATTGGTAGAAGCCAAACAGTTTATGTAATAGTTCTAAGAGGTATTAGGATGATACTTAAGAATCAGATGTATGTCGCTCTCCAGTGTTTCCCTGTTAGTTTTTTTTACAATTTGTCAGTTTAGATGTATATGTATATATATGTTTCCATATATATATATATATATATATATATATATATATATATATATATATATATATATATATATATATATATATATATATATATATATGTATATATATGTATTATGGTGCAATGGCATAGCAGGAAGTAAATGCAATATTCAATGTTATAGTGGGGGGAAGTATACTACAAAATATGCAAGAAAATGTATTAATTCAATTAAATTGCCAAAAGAGCCATTCTAGCATTATGAATATATTATGCATACTACACAATTAAATGCTCTGTTCTTATCAACATGTCAATACTCTATGATTCAATGCTATAACTATATAGTGGTGATTTTTACACAACATAGACAATACTTATACATGCTACTTTAAACTCTACTTAAAATCATAGTCTACATAAATACACATAAACATAATATACAAACCTATTTACATATACATATGTATGTCTATCTTTTCCTAGATATATGCCTATAATATACAAACCTATTTAGGTGTACAAACCTATTTAGATATATAAAAACCTATTTAGATATATACATATGTATATCTGCTTATACAACTATTTTTATATATCAATTAGGGAATTCAGTACATATATATATGTGCATATGTATTTGTCTATCTTTCAGGGCACTCAATACAATTTTCCTCTTTCTATGTGTTCAAATTTCCTACCAAACAAGTGTTATTCTAATACTTGTTATATAATTTCTCTATTTGTTTTTAATATCTACTATTAAACAATGTAGCTTGAATCTTATATCAATATGTTTCATCATATTCTTTTTCCCTCATCTGTTTCAAGCTTTACACATACTACACGATTAAATGTTGGCTTCTCAAGAAATAGCAACTTCAAACAAATAGCCTATCAGCTAAAGATATAAAGTTCAATAGATAAAAGACAATGCAACTATCGCTATCTTTTGCAGTTAAAATTGAAAGCACATTCAGTCAACTATTACATACATTACTTGTGTTGTGTGAATATGTTGTATCATATTCTTTCCTTTATTATGCATTCTTCTATATATTCCACTTATCAATCTCTTCTAACTGTCTTCAAATCCCATTATTCTTTTTCTTTACTAGGTGTAGACACCTAAATTTGGACCCTTAATTTATCCAAATTTATCCCCTTTCATCTAAGCATTTCCTTATTTGCATTAATTAAGTAATATCACTATTATTTAATTAATATCCTTAATTCTGCCAAGTCCCTAAGGTATTTAATTAATAAATAAATACCTTATCTCTTTAATCTTCCTTTTCATAAAATGAATTAAATAAATATGACATTTATTTAATTCCTCACATGTCACATCCCTTTCTTAATCCTAATCCATCTTCTAATCTCATCATTAGGGATGTGTCACATCCTCTAATTTTGTAAGTTGGCCTCTAATCTCTCTTAGCTGCCTAACCCTCCTCTTATCCTTCATTAACTAGCCTAATCAACCTCTCAAGGAATTTTTAATTCCTTTTATCCTTCCAAGGAATATTAAATTCATTTTTCTCTTCCCCATGTGATCTTTGACTTGTCACATCAAGCCACATGTGAACTCTTCATAATCTCCCACTTGCCTCTAATATGTCTTTAATTTGTCTAATCAGGTACTTGCACAACCTTAATCACTTAATTAGGTCAACCTAATCTCCATGTCATGTGTTCTAAGTCGACCCTATTAAAGGCTTTCTCCTTTTGGAGAAGGAACCCCTTTCCCCATGTGAATTTTTAATTCACATTTAATCCCCCAATGCATTCCAAAGAATTTTAAATTCTTTCTCTCATTCTCATGTGGATATTTGAGGAATTTTCAATTCCTCACATGTCCTTTCACCCACATGGGGACAAGGACCTCCTTTATGAGGAGATCTTGTCCAAATCCCAAGGTAATATGTAGTACCTCCATGTCATGTACTCTTCTTACAACTCATGTACACATCATCCTTTTCAAGCCACTTCACATGCCACATGTCAAGATGTGAGGGCTTGTGAGTTCTCAACTCACCATAGCCCTACATCTTGACCTTGTTGGTTTAATCCCAACCATCCATTTCCCTAGAGAATTCCAAATTCTCTATAAATACCCCCTCTTTTCTCTCGTTTTGGGGGGAGATCATTTATGCTAGCCAAACTCTTGCAAAATTTTCTCTTGAGCCATACTTAGCCAAATTCTTACATTTGCATCCATTATCACCTATTTTCTATTCATCTTGCATTCATCTTGTATCTCTTGCCATAAAATAGCATACACTACATCAAAGATCGAAGGGCCAACCAAAGGATCGATTCGAGACAAGGTGAATCAACTTCATTTGTTATCTTTGCTTTGTTTTTAAATCCAGCTAGGCCAATCTTGAGGTGTATGGTGTTCATAGTTGTTATTTTCACTCTTTTGTTTGTTGCTCATTTTCTAACAAGTATTTTAACCCTATCACATTTCTAGCATGCCCGGTGGGACCCACAAATGGGTATGTATCTTTCACATTTGTTGTTTTTTCACTTTTTACAGGTGCAGGTTGTAGAAGGGCAGACCCGGCCTACAGAGGGGTGGACCTAACCTTCCAAGGGTGGACCTGACCTGACAGGAAAGCAGAATTGACCTCCCGGGGCAGACCCAACCTTACCCAGGGACATAACTACCCTCCATAGACTCTAAAAGTTGATTTTTGTAGACTTTTCATAGAGGGGTGGACCTGACCTCTACACAGGTAGACCTGACCTACAGACAGGAGGACTTTCCCTCTAGAAAGGTGGACCTTCCCTCTAGATAGACGGACCTCCCCTCTAGACAAGCGGACCTGCCCTCTAGATAGGTAGACCTGACCTAGATAGCTTTTTCTAGAAGGTGAAATTTTAGTTTTTAGCACTTTTTTTGGTTGTTTAAAGTGTTTCTAACCCCCTAACGTGTCTTGTTTGGGTCTGTGCAAGAATCTATTTGAAATTTGGTGAGGAACAAGGACAAGATTCACTAACAATTTTTCTTGTAGGTTAGTTACTTATCATCCATTACTTGTTTTGCATAACTTAGGCACATAGTTTAACTAGGGGTGTCAATTAATCTTGTTTGTTGTGCTTTTTGGTAAGCTATTTGATGTATCCAATCCCCTTGTGTCGTTTGGTGATCCTAGGTGATGAGAAATCGTAGCTTACCAATTTTTTGTGTCGCCCTCTTTTTTTCTTTTCTTAGCAGGACCTGCTTGGGGATTTAATCACCCCAAGGGATGATTCCAACCACGCATACCAGCGGGGTATATAAAGGGGGGAGAGTGAAATTTGTACCTCAATCCAACCACATTGTAATTGGTGAAGCATTGGAATGATGTGAAGAGTTGGTCTGAGCCTCTAGTATCTCACTAAGGTTCCTGACTCACGCTTGTAACAGGTTGGTGTTCACATTTGGGGCCTCACGTACAGAGTATATCGATGACTCCTTAATAGCCATGTTCATCCTAGAATAGAAGACTTTGTCAACCATACCCCTTTCTACTAATCTTAGGATTGTGTTGCCTAAATTATCTTCTTTGTTCAAAACCAGTAATTTTCTCTTCAGCCATATCCTTTTGATTGATGCTTGTTGTGTTTTGGGTCCTTTTCCTTAGTCATCTTTTCAAAAGTCAAGCTTAAACCTCCCGACAGGCGGACCTATCCTCCCAACAAGCAGACCTGCCCTCCAGGGGCAGACTTGACCCATCCAGGGGCAAACTTGACCGGTGAAACAACCCTTTTGAGCCTTTTTTAGCCTATTTTGACCAACTTTTGTCTGACAAGCAGACCTGCCTTCCCAACAAGAGGATCAACCCTCCACAGGCAAACCTACCCTCCACAGGGGCAGACTTGACCCTTGACCGGTAAGTTGTAACATCCATTTCATCATTCTAGACCCCTGTTTCATCATTTTGAGCCCTCGTTCTGCCATTTTGATTATTCATTCATTCGTTCCAAGTAATCTTTCAAACCTTCATCTCCTCATTTCGAGAACCATTCATCCATTGTGAGAGATCATTTACTCATTTTGAGTAGTTTTTCATCCCTCTCGATCATCTGTTTACTCATCCCGAGTAAACGTCCATCCATTTTGAACCTTCTTCTATCACTTTGAGCTCTTGTTCACTTGTTTCAATCAATCATCTACTCATTTCGAGTAATCTATCATTCATTTCGAGCTTTCGTCTTGTCATTCCAAGTAATATTTCATCTATTCTAAACCTCCTCATTTTGAGTAGTCATTTGTTCATTTCTATCATCCATTTCTCCAATCAAATCATCGTTTTCCCATCCAAATCCTCTGAACTTTTTATTAGATTATTATCCAAATTGACTTAAGTGTCTAATCTGATCATCATCATCAACATCCACTTAGGATTGTCATTCATCCTAAGTTAATCATCATCGTCGGCCCAATTAATCCATTTTCAATCTCAAAGTGGATTTGGTGTCGTAATCATCATTTATCCTTTAATCCGATCAATGAGTATTCTAGGTCAACTAGGGTAATCTCTGAATGGGGTTTACAGTCCCTTTTGTCATCCTATCTGATCCATTAGTTGATCTTATCAATCATCGATCCAATCGTATCCCTATCCAATCACCTTCAACCCAATCAATCTACTTCTATCTCAAAGTAGATTCGATGTCATAATCATTCTTTGATAATCAAATCTGATTGTCAGAATCCATCCCATTGCATCATCCAATCATCCTAATCTGAGCTTTAATCCAATCCCGATCTAAGCTTAACCTAAATCCCAATTTGAGCTTTAGTCCGTTCCCATCCCAAATCTTTGATCCATCCTCTTTATCCTTTCACTATCATGAATCCTTATCCTCCATCAATAGTAGTCAAGGGTAACCCTAATTACATCAACGACGATAACGAAAGTCTTGTCGATCAAGAGGTATACGACATGGATCCCCTCGACACTATCATTGATAGTAAGCTTTCTCCACCCGCTTTAAAAAATCCAATCACCCCTTCGAGCTATCCCTTTATGTCTTCATCTATGACTAATCACGCTCCTTATGCTACCTTTGACAAGGGATATCCATCATATCCATCATATCCTTCATCTACATCATCCTCTTATCCAACACCCGCATCCTCTTGGGTGTGTGCAAGAAGTTGAGTCCACTTTTTGGCCAAAAAGTGGAAGTGTTTTCCCTAATTTTCAGTATTTGACACATTTGACCTTAAAATTTGAAGCACTTAGAGATGAAATTTTGAAAAAAGTCACTAATCATAAAATGTAGTGCTCAGAGTCTAGTTTCCAAATATGTAATTTATTTCAATACCCAAATTGTTCAAATTGAGTTTTAATAGGCATTTCTAAAAACCACTGTTTAAAAGTCATTTTTTTACCATACCATGCACATGTACGACATCCATATTTTGACTTATATTATCGTATTTTTCTAAATACTTTTGGGAAAATTTTTATGACTCACTGAAGCTTGCTCTTGATATTTTTTTGGAATTTTTTATTGAATATTTTCTTTTTTGTTAATTTTTATTAGGCAGATTTGTCGTTTTGAAAAATCGTCATGTACGACATGCATAAGATGACCTAAACTTATCATTTTCTGATTTATTTTTTTTCAAATTGAAAAGAATTGTCTGAAGTTTGCTCTCGTGCAATCCGTTTGTCAAAATGTTATGTTGATCAATATTTATTAAAATAGTAAAAAACTCTGATATTTAAAGTTTATGGACCAATTTTATTATAAATTAATTGAAAAATAGAAAAAATAATTCAATTGCAAAACAAATTACATATTTAGAATCTGCATTGTTTCATCTAAAATGGGTTTTAATTTTGTCAGAAAATTTTGCAAAAAAGGTCGTCAACCATATGCCCAAAGTCGGTATTTTTCTTTGACATTGTTAGGGCCTTCAACTTGCAGGTCAAACCAGGTTGAAGGCCTAGGTTTGAACTTCCAATGCTTTTCCCGAACCAAAAAACTTGGCAAAAACCCGCCCATGATGCAAAACAAAATTCAAATTTAAAAAAACAGGATCCCAATTATAAAACAGGATCCTGTTTATTAATAAATGGGATCCCATGCTATAATCGAGATCTCGTTCCCATCCAACAGCATTCCGACCATTGTAAATGGAACGGGATCCCATTCCATTTACAATGGCTCTGACATTCAATGTCGATGAACGGTATCTCGATTAGAGAGCGGGTTCCCGCTTATTAATAACTAGGATCCTATTTTATAATCGGGATCCCGTTTTATAATAAACAGGATCCTGTTTATTTGATTTAAAAACACTGTGCAAAATTACTGTCAAATCTGCAACTTTGCAACCTCATATGTATGGCCGAGAGCACTAAAAATGAATTATTTTTCATAAGTTATTGTATTTACAGGTGGTGAATTTGATTTTTGGTTGATTTTATCAAAGGGAGCATCATCTACACCATTTTTGAAGTGAAATTGTGTTATTTTTGTGCTTGTTTGGAGGAACAAAAGGTTTCAATTTGCAATATGGATTGAATTTTTCAAAGGAAGCATGAAGAAAACAATTTTTAAAGTGGAATTGTGGTAGTTTTCTACTTGTTTTGAGGAACACAAGAGGAAGAATTTTGTCGTAATAGGTATTCAACTTCCAATTTGGATTGAATATTTTGAAGTATTTCACTATTAACATTCATTTGTGCATGAGAATTTTATAATTATGGGAGATAAACTTTGTAATAAGAGAAGAAAGACATTGACTCCTCAAGAAGTTGAAGCAAATAGAGAAAAAGAGAGACAAAGACAAAGAGAAAGAAGAATGAGATTGAAATCAATGAACGATGGTGGAGCAACCAATTCAACAACTATTGAAGATTAAAACATTGAAGATACCATAGTTGTAGATGAAGCTAATTTGCAAGGAGTCAATTTGGAGAAGAATATGATTATACAAACAAGTCCTACTATGTCTTCAAATCCCTCTTTGAATGTTAAGGATAATGTTTCAATATGCACAAATCCAGGTACGTCTTCAAATCCACATGTTAGTGAAATGGTAAATTTGTATGTAGAATTTTTACAAGATGCTGGATATAATGATGTTGACATTGACTATATTCAGAGAGATGAAACTTTTATAGAACTTGTTGAAAACAAAAAAGAAAAATCTTTTGTTGCAAATGAAAATCAAAATGATCATTTTCTTGAAAATGAAAACAAAACCTATATAATAGACACCTTTCTAGATTTAAATTTCATATGATATATATGTACCCAATTGTTTCCAATTGGAATTGCTATAATTATACTTTTATGGCATTCTAGATATTCAAAATAGTTTTCATAAATCTACCAAATAGACCCATTCTTGACATTGAACCTACATAATTTTAGGTATGTCCAATGAAAGATTAGGGTTTAGGGTTCATAAATTTCAAATGCTTTAGTGTTGAGGGTTTAGATTTTACAGTTTAGGGTCTAGGGTTTAGCAAACTTAGGGTGAAGTTTGGGTGGCCCTTGGCATAATTTAGACTTGCAAGTTAGTTTCAATTGGAATCGATTGTACGCGCTTAGATTTACGAATTTGCTAACTAAATTTGCAAAAAAACATCAAGATAAACTTTATGAATTTTAACTATTCTTTAACATATTGATTTCCAATCTAATTATAATTTAACATTCAAACTAAAGTTTAATATATATCATTTTTTCCATACAAAGCAAATAAAATTTAAAACATTTAAGCAATGCAAATGAATTTTTTTGAGCTCGAAATTACCTAGGTTTCAAAATCAAAATGATTTGTTCGATTCCAATTTAGGGTTTTAACAATTTCTTTGTTCCAATTCAATTTAGGGTTTCAATTTTAAACAATTAGGATTTTTTAATGCAATTTTTTCGTTTCAATTCAAACTAGTGTTTTCAAATTTAATTTTTTTCGTTTGATTTGGATTTAGGGTTTCAAAAAGCTTGATCGAACAATTTAGGTTTCAAAAGTTAAATTTTGTTTCTAAAACACAATTCAAGGTTCATTTTTTCATTTTTATTAAAAAACCTTCAGGTTTCATTGCATTTTTTTGTCTATTTTTATAGTTATTCATCTCTATAATAATAGTTTTAAAAAATACTTAAAACGTGAAATAAATTAAAAAAACATGCTAAATTCATTTATTTTCTTCAAAATTTCAATTCAAAATTAAAAAATGCAAAAAAATGGTGTGTAGGGGCGTACCTGTAGCTGATTGTGGGGGTTGTTGTCGCCAATACTCAGGGTCTCATCTGCTGTGCAGTGAAATGTGTTTTTTTTTTAAATAAATAGCAATACAAAATGGGATCCCGATTTCTACAAAACGGGATCTTGATTTATATAAATCGGGATCCCGTTTTGTGAGAATCGGGATCTCGTGCCTTTTCCATCGATTTGGAATCCGATGGGAAACGGAATCCCAATTTTTAAAAATTGGGATCCTGTTTCGTCTCAGGCTCGAGATCCCAAACCATAACGAGCCCGTTTATTAAAATCAGGATCCCGTTTGCTTAATCCTGATTTCAATTTTTTGGTTAAGGCAAAAACTTCCACGTTTCGTGGACTCAACTTTGTGCACTTACCCTCTTATCCTAGTCTACCATCACAATACCCCTATCCTAATCCCCCGTCCACATCCTCCTATTTCAATCCTTCATCCGCATATACCCAGTACCCTAATCTTCCATACCAATCTGTTCACCCTAATCCTACATTTACACCTTCCTATCCTAATCCAACATCCACACCAACCTATCCTAATCTAACATCTTGTTGTGCCCACAAAAGGATATAAAAGTCATGGAAAATCCTAACCTTTGAATTGGACATTCCATCAGGCGACTAACATCTTTTTATGGTCATTCATTTACGTTGTCAAACCAGGGAACGTATACTTGAAATGGAGCAGCACTGTATGTGCATTGAGAACCAGTTTTAGTCATGATTTACTAGAAATAAATGTGTGAAAGGAATTCTACTTATGTTACAAGAATGTAATGCGAAGTCTTATAAAGTTAATCAAAGTAGAAACCATAACAACTATAAATGAGAAGAAAACTATGAACTGGCCTTATGCTGCAGGAACAAACACAGGAATGGATTCCCGATGCTACAGGAACAATATAAGACCGAGTTTGCACTGAAACTTTCAAGAATGAAATCTAACTTATGATTATAAGAAAATAAATGACTAACTAACTATAGATACTTACTAAGTGGGCCCCCTTAGCAAGCATCAACTAATTATGCAAGAATTGAACTCATAACTTCATCAGTTTTTATTCATAAACTCAGAATGATATACATTGTTCTGCTCATATGAAAACTAACACAAAACTCTATCTCTTATCATAATACTAACTCTTACATATTCTGCTTCTTATTATCATACTAACTCTTACATGTTATGCTTCTTATTATCATACTAACTCTTACATGCTATGCTTGCTCACTCGCACAGGAGGAGCACTTATTTAAACCAGAAAAGCAACTAACTACCTAACTCTAACAGAGAAAGACGTGGACATAAATGAATCCTGAAACTGAGCAATAGACTTCTCATAAATGAAAACATATCCATGCAACACGATCCAGAGAGAGAATTTAGCATTCCACTCTTTCCAGATTAATGATCATTTAAGTTTCTTCCCAACAACCTGGATAGAGAGTTTTCGCTGGAACAACTTCCTAGACACTATGCTGCAAATGGACTTTACTGTAAGGCCGAAGTCTGCTACGCTTGAATCGTTCATGCTCCCTTCAACAACCTGTGATGCACAAGGCGATAGATGCAAAAGAAATCATTCATGGAAAACAACACGATACATTCATTAATCACATATTAAATCTATTCCATTATTCAAAAACCATATGCATTATATCAGTCATTCGAGAAGTCAAATAGGGTAATTAATAAGACACATGGAGATGTTAGGCTGCAAGAATGTAGGAATGTATTGCTACAGGATACTACCCATTTTAGATAAAAATTCTTTAATAAAAGAGGTAAAACACCCATTAGCAGTAAAAGTAGAGATATTAAAAAATACATCATGATACTCAAATTATGAGCATATCCTGAGCTCATCATCTGCCCCCTACTTAACCTAGTGATGGTCCACTACCATTAAGTTTCCTGGTTGTTTCCCTGAAATTCGCAGGAGCAGTTTTTATTTTTGGCACAGTCCCAAATTTATAATAGAAACCTCTAAAATTTTGCCATCTTTCATATCTGAGGTTTTTTGTAATCTTGTTAAAATTTGTAGCTCGATAGGGATAAAGTGGCCACATTAAAACCAGAGGTCGAAATGTTATTGGCAACCATAACTCGAACCTATTTTGAAGACCAAGCTATATGTATTTTTTTGTCCTTCGAAGGGTTGCTTCAAAATTTAGGGGGCTATGTGGCTCAGATTTCCTTAGCCCAACAGTCAATTTCTCCCATCTCTTTTCAATTCTAGAAGAGGCAAGCTTCCAAAATAGATACGGTTGGCTTTTGAATTCCTCATACACTTGCTTTCTGATATCAAATATTTTTACTCTTTCTGCTTGATTGTTGAACCCATAAGCAACAGTGAGCCAATTTTTTAGCATTGTGTAGGGATCTGTACTTTCTGATCGCAGTGGTATAGGCTCATCCCTTTCAACTTCTTCATAGGCTTCCAATTTTTTGCCATTATTAGTTTCATTGGTTGCCCATGACATAAGTGACCTCAAATGAATATCATCAATATAAAGAAGTGGATTCCACTCCGTTTTAGAGGGAATTATCAATCCATGCAAATAAAATTCACATAAAGAATTCTTTAGCCAATTAGGAGCCACTTGGTATGCATCATAAAATTCTTTGGCTGTATGAATAACAAGATCTAAATTCCTCAAAATTCTCATTAATTGAAACTAAATAAATTGTTCCTTTAGGCACATGGCATAGACTCTAGGCGGTGGTCTACATTCCACAATTTTACCAGTTATTTTCATCATTTCATCCATTTTCTTTTTCATTTCCTGGATTTCTTGTTTCTACCTTTCAATTTCTCTTTTTAGTTTCTTCTTCTCTTCCTCCAAAGACTTTGTTGAATTTCAGTCTTGGCTAAGTGGTGGAAACTCAAGGTTTGAAATGTGACTGGTCTCCATGTGGTCCTAAGGTATTCCAAAAATTCAATCAAAAATGTCTTTTTATAGACAACCATGGCTTGACAAGTTGTAGGGGGTAATGAAGCTTCATTAGACACTTCAAATTGTTCAAGTTGTTCTTCCTCTTGCTGCAAGATGAATTCCTGTTGCTGTGCAGGAGGAGATTGTACTTCCTCTAAAATTTTCCTAGCTGCCTCAGCCAAGTCATCAAGACTTGGCATTCCCCTTTCATTACTATCATATTGTGTTTCGTCAACTTCCATTGGTTCATTTTGCATTTCCTCAGGAACAACAGGTGGGCTATGTGAAACATTCTTCAGTACATTCTAAGAATCATCATGGTTGTATTCTTCAGACTCCTCTAAAATTATTATAACTTCAGGTTGAGCAGACGTTGAGGTGACTTTACATTGTTTCCTTGTTGATACTCTTGTTGGAAATGTGGCAGCTGCAGGAGGCACTCTCTTGGCTTTCCTCTTCCTGACTTTCCTATAGGGTTCAGACTCAATAGAAGAGGATGATAGTGAAACTACTGTGGCAACAGGTGTTGTTGCAGGAGGAACTGCTACAGGAGGAGGTGCTGCAAGAAAGGGACACTGTTGTCTTTGAACATGAGGGTCAGACTTTGGGGTTTTTTCTGCCCTAGATGACTCTCCTACCTTCATTTTTCCTTTTTCTCTTCTACTAGCAAACCCGATTTGTACTCTGGTAGAGAGTTCTGGTCTGGAGGCTGGAAGAATAGATGCTGCAGGGGTAGGTGCTGCAGGAATTGCTCTAGGAGGTTCTGGAAGTTGCAAACCCTTTTGGGCAACAAATTCTTGCCAAGAAAGGGGTGATACATCCCTCAGGGAACTCTCAATCAACAGTTTAATGAGGGCATGATGGGCAATAGAGTTGTCCCTTCCCCTTTGGGTTTCATGGGCACTTTGTTTTAAAAGATTTAACAAAAAATTTGGGACATTAACAGCTAACCCATGCCTCATATGGCTCAATAACTTAAAATGGTAAGAATGTAAATAGGAGAAGCATCCCTCACAGATTAAATATCTGATTATTAAATGCAACATATTCTGATTATGGGAAGGGCAGCGACACTCATTTGCATCCTTGTTTAGAGACCTCCAAGGGTCCATTAGTTGGTACTGTAAACTCTGCCCTAGCAGAAACATCTGAAGAGAAATTTTCTTCTGCTGCAGAAAGCCCAGTTACTTCAGCAATTCATTCTTTTGTTACAGCCACTGTCAAACCCCATACTAAAGCTTCCCTTTCTGAAAGAGTTCTTAAAAATTCACCAATAGCTTCCTCATTGAAAGAATCTAACCTCAAAAAATAGTTTAACCAACCACAATTACTGAATGTCTGCACTATTTGAGGATTTTGTGTTAAGAGCTCATGAGCTTTAGGCTCATGTCTTACCAATTGACCACCCATATTCGCAAATTACCTCTGCTGGGATTCCAAAAACTCAAACCTTTTCTAAAAATTTAAAAGAAAATTTTTCTGCTCTGCTTCTTTTTGCTTCTTTCTATCCTGCCTTCACTTTCTCTTCTTTTCCAAGAATGACTTGAAAGATAATTGCATGTAATGATTATTGGGAAATACTCATATCAAGTAGTTAATGTTGTTTAGATAAAATATGTAGCCATATTTGGAAAGTACAAGAAGAATAAAAATATCTTATTAGTTGTGACAACAACATAAGAAAATGTTTGAAATGGATTATCCAACCCCCTACTTAAAAGTTGATATGTGTCCACACATGTGTGAAAGGACAGGCAAAGAATGGGTGATAAAGACTGATATGTACATAGCAGTTGTTGAATAAATGAAATAAATAAATAATGTGATTAACAAAAGATATCACATACCTTTTAATTAATGCTCGTACGTGCTGGGAAAAATCATAGCGCACCATGAAATGATGGTTGGAATAGTAACTATGAATGAGGCGGTACGACAGGATGGATGACGTGGAAGAAAAAAGAATGAATGGCGGTGATGGATGGAAAACGTAGAACGTGGCTTCCTTTAAAAGGAAACCTTTATTATAGGCATGCAATGTGGAATTTAAAGAGATGTTGCAGGAGAAAGACCGAAGCCTTTCCCTGTAGGAAGATCAATGGCCGTATTTGAAACAAACTGCTACATAAATTCATCTTTGGATGTTGGTTTATGATACAACCAAAGAGGATGTCCATTTACCAGTAGCTTGAATCAAACTGGATCTATTGTGGCTAACTACACTGGGATATTATCAAATACATTTTCTATTTCATAAGGACCAAGCCATCGTGTGGTTAGTTTACCTTGATTTTTCTTTGTATCTGGAGTCATAGAGCAGTGCCCAGTCTCCAGCAGAGAATTGCTTAGTTCGAATATGATTGTCATGCCATTTCTTTCTTTGCTATTGGATAGTTTTAGTATGTTGTAGGGAAACTTTCCTTAGCTCATCCAATGCATTCAGCTATAGGAGGTATTCCTTTTGAGCCTTAGAAATATCAATGTTAAGCTCGAGAGCAGTTCTTAAGGTCTTATGCTCAAATTCAATTGGCAACATGGCAGTCTTACCATAGAGTAACTCAAAAGGAGTAAAACCTGTAGTTGTTTTCCATGTTGTCCTATAGGCCCAGACTGCTTCAGGAAGGAGGCTACTCCAATCCTTCTTGTGTAATTGGACTGTCTTTGTAAGGATTGCCTCAATTTCTCTATTGGTAACCTCTGCCTGACCATTAGCTTAAGGGTGATAGGGTCTAGACTTTCTATTCTTGATCTTCTAATCATTTATCAATACAGTGATTAAATTGGATGTAAACTGAGCTCCTTGATCAGTAACAAGTTCCCTTGGGACTCTAAACTGAGTAAAAATCTGCTCATACAAGAACTCAACAACTTTATTATCACGGGCATGTGTCATTTCTTTCACTTCCACCCACTTGGTTACATAATTAGTACACACCAAAATGTCTGATTTTCTATTGGATGGAGGATCAATAGGCCCAAAAAAATCTATGCCCCATTTATCAAACAGACTGACTACCACTTGTGGATGTAGGGGCATTTCATCACACCTTGTCGGTCTCCCCATATGTTAACATTCGTCACATTTCCTGGTGTAGGCTGTAGCATCTTAGTGTAGTGTGGGTCAGTAATATCCTATATTAAGCACTTTCATAGATGTTCTCTTGGTTGCAAAGTGCCCTCCATATGACTCATCATGACAAGCATGCAAAATGTCATAGGTCTCATCTTCCCTCACACATCTTCTCATGACTTGTTCAGGTCATGTATAAAATAAACAGTCTACAATCCATGCAAAATTAAAACTTTTCTCAACCAACAATTTCCTTTCCTTTGGTGAGAAGTGTGCTAGAATTTTGTTGGCTACTAAATAATTTGCAATATCTGCATACCATGGAGTTTGAGAAGTAATAAAAAATAGATGTTCATCAGGGAAACTATCATCAATTACCTCAGGAGTGTTAGGTGTAGGTGTTTGAAGTCTTGACAAGAAATTAGCCACCACATTAGCTCGACCTGACTTATCAATAACTCTAATATCAAATTCTTGCAACAATAGGAGCCATCTTGCTAATCTGCCAGATATGGCAAGCTTATTCATGAGGTACCTTATTACTACATGATCTATATGTACATATATTTGGTAACCAGTGACATAATGCCTGAACTTGTTCAGGGCATACACAACTTCTAGCAATTCTTTCTTTGTGACAGTATAGTTTAATTCAGGGCCTTGAAAGTTTTTTCTAATGAAATATATGGCATGCTCAATAGAATTATCTTTCTGTGCTAAGACTACCCCTATGGCATGATCAGAAGCATCTGTGTGTATATGAAAGGGTAGACTCCACTTCAATCCTTGAAGAACAGGTGCCTGAGTAAGTAGGTTCTTAAGCTGCAGGAAAGATTTGTCATAGGCCTCAGTCTAGTTAAATTCAGAATCCTTGGTCAATAAAGAATATAATGGACTAGCTATTTTGCTGAAATATTTGATAAATCTTCTATAATATCCAACATGTCCTAGGAAACTTCTAACATTATTTTTTTTTGTAGGTGTTGGCAAAGTTAGAATAAGTTCTATTTTTGCATAATCAACCTGAATTCCTGCTTGGGAGACATGATGGCCTAAAACAATTCCCTCTTGCATCATCATAAAGCATTTCTCACTATTCAAAGACAAATTCTACTCCTGAAATCTTTTCAACACTTTTTCCAAATTGGCTAATGCTTCTTCATAAGTAACTCCATAAGTAGTGAAGTCATCCATGTAGATTTCTATAGAATCATGACAACTGTCAGTAAAAATAATTATCATTGCCCTTTGAAATGTTGCAGGTGCATTACACAGTCCAAAAGGTAAAACATAATAGGCAAAAGTACCCCATGGACTAGTAAAAGTTGTTTTGTCTTGATCTTCAGGGGTGTTTCTAATTTGATTATAGCCACTATATCCATCCAAAAAGGAGAAATACTTTTTCCCAGATAATGAGTCTAGTACTTGGTCAACAAATGGCAGTGGAAAGTGATCCTTTTTAGTTGCTATGTTCAGCTCCTTGTAGTCTACACAAACTCTCCATTTTCCACCTTTTTTAGGGATAATCACCAATGCAGATACCCACTGACTATCTGAAATGGGGTAGATAAAACCAACATTAAACAATTTATGGAGCTCTGTTTTAACTATTTCCCTGAGTGCTGGGTTTATCATCCTTTGAGGTTGTCTAACAAGTAAACAGTCTTCCTTAATGTAGATACTATGAGTACAAAGTTGAGGATCTATTCCCTTCATATCCCCATAGTCCCATGCAAAAGCTCTATGTCGATCTTGCAGCATTGTGACTAAAACAACTTGTTGAGATTGAGGAAGCTTATTATTGATAGTCAGACAACGGCCTGAAGACACTTCCACTTGCTTGGTAAGATCATTCATGGAGGCTGTTGATAAAGGTGGTGTCTGTATTTCATGTGGAAGCAAGTTATGATAAACTGCAAGAGATTCAGGTGACAGGCTCTCAGAATTCAGTTGCTACAGGAAACACTGCTGAGGACAGTTATCTGCAGCAAATGGGCTACTCAGACCAGGGTTGGACTGCAAAACGTGTAAAAGCATGTCATCCTCACTCTGGAGCTATGAAAACGGATTAGTTTGCAACATCATTAGGTGGGTGAATGAATTAAATTCTTCAGTTTCCTCTCCTAAATATGGCCAAATTGGTTGAGACAAGTCTGGCTGAGGTTGGGCAGGTGGATATAAAGCCAATTTCTTTCTTGACTGACCATCAAAAATTGTCATATCTCCTGAACGACATTCTATAAAAGCATCAGCCATAGCTAACCATGGTCTACCTAGAATAATAGGATATCCTCTCAAAGTTTCCTTAGTGGACAATATGGTGAAGTCTGCTAGGTATTCCCAAGACTCAAGGGTGACAATGATATCTTCTACCACTCCATCAGGTTTTATGGTGGAACTATCAGCAAGCTACATGATGGTAGGTGTTGACCGAATTGTTGGGATTTTCAAGCACTCCATTGTGTACTTGGTCATTACATTGATGGTTGCACCAAGGTCTATCAAAACATTCATTACTATTTAGCCATTAATATTTATTTATACCACAAGACTCCTAGGGTCAGTATATTTTGGAATGACTATCTTCCCCAACATAATATCTGCTAACTATCCTAAAACATGGATAGTTTGGGGATCTTTTTCTTCTTCTTCCTGATTTCTTTAAACAGGCCTCCTTAATGGCTTTTCCATAAATTGGGACATCTTTAATGGCTTGAAAAAGGTTAATTTGAATGTGTACATTCTTTAGCTGATCAAAAATATCAAAGGTAGGATCTTCCATAGACTTTGATGTAGTAATTTGCAATTTCTGAGGAAAAGGCAGTTTGGCCTGATGTTGTAGGACAGGTTCCTTAGAGATAGTATCTGATACAGGTATATGTTCTGCAGGATCAGTAGGTTGTTCAGATGCAGAATCTGGAATCTCTATAATTATAGGTGGCTGTGGAGCAGGAAGTGTGGTTTCAAATCTGAGATGGATATCATGAATATTTAGGGCATAAGCTAGATATTGATTGGCTTCTGCAAAATACATAGGTTGTTATTGTTGCTGCTTGTTATTATTAGGATTTGGCAATGGTTGAGCAGGCATAGGGGTTTGTTTTGAAGGGACAATATTTGCTGTAGGTGCTGCAGGAGGTGGCATGAGAGCTGGAGGTTGTGGCTGATGAAGCTGGAGGGAGCCAGGAGATTGGTTCTGCCATTGCTATGGACTTTTCAATTAAAGATTCTGCTCCCAGTTACCTGGGGGTGGAGTCCATTGTCCTTGTGGCTACTGCCAACCTCCTTGAGGAGATTGCCATTGAGGACTCTAATAGCTAGGCCAGTGAGGTTAAGAAGTATTCCAAGGTGGTATTGGGCCATATGTAGATTTCCATTGGTTATTGTAATTAGAATAAGGATTACCAAAAGTCAAAGGGTCTTGAGGCATACCTTGTCTTTGAGCCCATGGTCACCTTTGTGCAATGAAGAATACTTGGTCATCATCACCTTTTACCATCTTAAAGTCAGTAGGTAACTACTTAGCCTCCAGGGTAGCCACCATCTTACATTGCAGTCCCATTTCTTTTGTCTACAATGTGGATAGAAATCAGCCAAGATTGCTTCAGCTCCCTCATGTTTCTTCCTAGCTTGCATAGTATCCAACTGTGTAGCCATATTGTTTATGATATCCTGCTTGAAGTTAGATAGCAAATTTGTGATCTCCATTCGTAAAACTCCATTAGTAGAAGACTTTCCCACTGTGGCTTGATGACCTCTACCCTTCTTAATATTTGCTCGAGAGTAGTTGAGACATATTTTCTTGATATCATCCCAAGGAAGTTGGGTTATATCTCCTCCTCCCATCAGGTCCAGGGCATTTATACAGGTATCATTGATTCCTCTTAGGAAGAGTAGTTTTTAAGATTCTTCATTGAGATTATGGTCTAAATTCTTTTTCATGGAAAACAAGAATTTTGAGATATAGTCTTTCAGACTTTCATCCTCCTTTTGTTGAATTCTGAATATATCATCTCCCTTACTACCACTCTTACAATATTCCTTGTATTTCTCAAGAAATTTTGTTTGCATGGCTAGCAAAATATCAACAACACCCCTTCCCAAACTCATGAACCATCTAAAAACTCTTTCTTTCAAAGTAGCAAGAAATAACTTCAGCTTGTGAGCATCTGAAGTGTATCATAGTTGTGACAGAGGATGTCAAACTCAAACAAGAAAGTGTCTGGGTCCTCTGTAACTAGTCCATAGAACTTGGGAAGCAATGAAGAAGGAATATTTTGAAGGTTATCATTATCTTACTGGGAAATGATGGGAAACTCAAAAGCAGGAGGTTGATTAGGTGGATTTCGTGCCATATTTGCTTGATGGAGTGTTAGAGAAAATGGATTTTCTTTAGGTTCTTCGTCAGCTGGGTCAAATGGCAATTCAACAAACAAGTTTTCAGCAAATGGATTGATATCTTGGTCTCCTTCCTCAAATAGATTATAAGTTGGTTCAGGATTGTTATCAATGAATAGAAGGTCAGGGAGGAATCTTCTCAGAGCGTCTCTTCTTCTATGCATGCAATAGAATGAATAGTGAATTGAAGGAATTTTGAAAATGCTTGAATAATAGACTAAACTACTACTAACAATGACTTATGACATGTTCTTAGCTTGACACCATACCCAGCAATGGCGCCAAAAATGGTCACGCCCACAAATAGATATAAAAGTCATAGAAAATCCTAACCCTGGAATTGGGCATTCCAGTAGGCGACTAACATCTTCTTATGGTTGTTCATTTACTTTGTCAAACCAGGGAACGTATACTTGAAATGGAGCAACACTGTATGTGCACTAAGAACCAGTTTCAATCACAATTTACAAGAAAGAAATATGTGAAAGGAATTCTACTTATGCTACAAGAATGTAATTCGAAACCTTCTAAACTTAATCAAAGCAGAAACCATAACAACTATAACTGAGAAGAAAACTATGAACTGGCCTTATGCTACAGGAACAAATACAAGGATGGATTCCCGATGCTGCAAGAACAATATAAGACTGAGTTTACATTGAAACTTTCAAGAAAGAAATCTAACTTATGATCAACAAAAAATAAATGACTAACTAACTAACTACAGATACTTACTAAGTAGGACCTCTTAGCAAGCATCAACTAATTATGCAAGAATTGAACTTAGAACTTCATCAGCTTTTATTCATAAACTCATAATGATATACATTGTTTTGCTCATATGAAAACTAACACAAAACTCTATCTCTTATCATAATACTAACTCTTACATATTCTGCTTCTGATTATCATACTAAATCTTACATGCTATGCTTCTTATTATCATACTAACTCTTATATGCTATGCTTTCTCACAAGCATAGGAGGAGCACTTATTTAAACCAAAAAAGCAACTAACTACCTAACTCTAATAGAGAAAGACGTGGACATAAATGAATCCTGAAATTGAGGAATAGACTTCTCATAAATGAAAATATATCCGTTCAACATGATCTAGAGAGAGAATTTAGCATTCCACTCTTTCCAGATTAATGATCATTTAAGTTTCTTCCCAATGACCTGGATAGAGAGTCTTCACTAGAACAACTTCCTCGACACCGTGCTACAAATGGATTTTACTGCAAGGCCAAAGCCTATTGCACTTGACTCATTCATGCTCCCTTGAACAACCTGCGATGCACAAGGTGATAGAGGGGAAAGAAAGCATTCATGGCAAACATCACGAAACATTCATTAATCACATATTAAATCTATTCCATTATTCAAAAACCATATGCATTATATTAGTCATTCGGGAAGTCAAACAAGGTAATTAATAAGACACATGGAGATGTTAGGTTGCAGGAATGTAGGAATGTATTTCAACAAGATACTACCCATTTTAGAGAAAAAGTCTTTAATAAAAGAGTTAAAACATCCATTAGTAGTAAAAGTAGAGATATTAAAAAATACATCATGATACTCAAATTATGAGCATATCCTGAGCTCATCAACGTCCACACATTCATATCCTAATCCAGCATCCACACCAACCTATCATAATCTAACATCCACATCTTCTTATCCTAATCTGACATCCACATTTCCATATCTCAATCTGCCACCTCAATCTTCTTGTCCTAATCCACCATCCCAATACCCCTACTACAATCCACCACCTGCATCCTCATGTCCTAGTTCACCATCTCAATACCCCTATCTTAATCCTTCATCTAATCTTATTCCCCCATCTATTCCCAGTCCTACATCCAATCCCATTCCCCCATCTAATCCTAGTCCACCAATCCCTAGTCCTAATCCCTCATCTACTCCTATCATGCCATCTCAGCCTAGAGTATTCAACTTTCTCACTCTAGAAGTTCTCCAAGGACTTATAACAAAGATGATATCTCTCACTCCACACCTTGAAGTTGTGGAATCATGCCATCCCAACCCATTATCCATGGTCATTAGTGATGAGACTCTTCTCCACCCAGCACCTATCATTGATGATACCACCCCTGACACCACTCAATCCATCAAAACCATCACATCCTCTGAATTCACTGAGCCCCCATCTCCTACCATCATATCTACCAAATCTATTGAACACCCACTTCCTACTCTAAGAGCCATTGAACCCATCGACGACACCCAAATCCAATCCACTTCTTCCAATCCTAGTGTCACTAAAATCCATTCCCATGAATGTTTTGAATCCTCCATCCCTCCATCTTCCCCACTTGAAGAATTCCACGCATGATGAGTCATGCCAAGAGCCTAATCCAAAGCATGCCAACATATCCCATTCTCGAGATCAAGATCCTACCATCCCATCAAGTCCACCTCAAGATCACAGTCCCCCACCCATTCCATTCCATGATCCCCTTGTCATTCAAGATTCCACCACTCCATCTCCATTACATGAATCCACTACCACAAATCTAGATCCTATCATATCCCCTAATCCCCCTCCTGATACCACCCATCCAAATGTTGTTATCCCATCATCTCCCTCTCATGATCGCCCATCATCACCTAAGACTGCTATCCCCACACCGCTTGCATATCCCTTTGGTACTCTCACATTCTTCCATGGTGGCCTCCTCGCATCATGTTTTCAAAATAACAAAAATCCTATCATGGATCACATGCTCAAGAAAATGAACTATCAAGGAAAAGGTCTAAGCCTTCATGAGCAAGGTATTTTAGAGCCCATCCAAGTCAAAGAACAAATCTGCATGCAAGGTCTTGGACCTATTTCCCAAGACTCGCAATCTAAAGATGTTGGTACAACCTCTAGACGTCCTCAACGAGCCTCTTCCAAAATAAATATAGGATCTTCCCATCACTACGCCAAATCATATGCTACCATACCTCCTCCTCCATCATATCACCTCAAAACAACCGTCCATATTCCTCTTTCATCTGTTCCATCCTTTTTGGGTCCTTATGTCCCTCCATCCACCATCTCCCATCCTTCATCTACTCCATCCATCTTGGGTTCTTATGTCCCTCCACCCACTCTATCTACTTTGGGTTTGTATATCCCAAAATCACCTCCTCCATCTCATCCTTTCATCCATCCAACACCTATCCATGTCATCCATCATAAAATCCCTCTCGCATGTCCCCTAATTAGGATCAACAAAGACACATACCTATACATTCTCCATCTCCACGTAATCCTTATAATCCTACCTCCATCGCTCCACATCATCCATCTCCTCACACCCATCCCATTGCTAGTAAAAGCACTTTGGATGCCAAAGAAAAAATTCCTAAATCTAAAGATCCACATGAACCTAAATCTCCCCATGTACCCTCTAAAAGACATGGTGAAGAGAAGAAAAATCTAAATCCAAATCAAATCCATAGGCCACAAAGGCCTACCAAAGCAAAGATAAAAACCATGTGGATCCCAAAGAAAAAAGATGCAATGCCATCAAATAAAAAATATGTAAGAACATCCAAAGTTGCTAATCCGAAAGCTAAGCATACACCCCTTTCATCTCCTAAGTCTGTTTTGGGTCCCTATGTCCCGAAATTCACTATCCCATCTCCTCCATTATCCCCACATTCCCCATCCATTAATACTCCTATCATTTCACATTTATCACCATATGTGCCAATGTTGGTCTTGAACTCACCACCCCATCACACATACACCCTATCATTCCATCCACGCACTTTCCAACATCCCACCCATTATCCCATGTATCTCCCCTCTCAAATCCCTCTAATTCATCCTCTTGCATAATCCATTTCTCCTAATAAGGTTGTACCAACATCCAATAGTCGGTTCAAATAGGGGCTATTAATACCTTGTATAAAACTTGATGCTTGAGTCTTTCATCCATATCCTTATTGCATATATTCTAAATCCCCTTATCCACATCCCTATCCTTATCCATTTTCATCCCTCTACTATCCAAAAATCCAAAAAGGTCAAAAAAGTCAAAAAAAAAGTTAAAAAAAAAATCCAATAAATTAGAAAAATAATAAAAAAAAAGTAAAAAGAAATAAGAGTATGTAAAGGATCATCATGGAAAAAACAGGTCCTTAAGTGGCAAAAAATTCAGAAAAATCAAAGTTAGGCAACTTGACATAAAAATTTGAATAAGTTATCTATATTATTTCAAAAATATGTAAGAATAGAATTTGTAGAAAATTGAATATAGTATCTAAACTACTAGGTTTGTTTAAAAACAAAAAAATATATTCGGTGAAAATTTGAAATTTCAATGCAATGGTAGTTAAATTTCAGGAAAAAAATAAGAAGTAGGTGTCTGTCTGACCACCCTAACCACAATAAAATGATAATATTTTTTTATAATATTTTAGATATAAGTAGAGGACTCATGCCCCGATGTGGTGCATTTTTTTTTGTAATTTTTTCCCAAGTAAATAATTAATTATGTTTTTTTATTACAACTTTTTAAAAAATATAAAAAATCATATGTCTGACCACCTTAAATTGGTCAAAACTTCATGCAATTCATTTTTTATTTTTTTAATCCTATAGTATGCGAAGCATAGAATGTGGCGCATGTTTTGGATTCAAAAAATGTGATACCGTTTGAAAGCTATAGATATTTTCAAATCAGCCTATCAATTAGGACTTTTCTTGTAATTTGAATAGAAAATGAATAATAATTACTTATCAAATTCAAAATAAAGCATAATTTATATCAGTGGAAAGTTGAAAATCTCCTTTAAAAACCTTTTTTGTTTCATCAATTTTGGGTAAAAAAATAGTCGTCAGCCACATACCCATCATATTGCCACTTTTTGGCCCATCATGATCCTACACATACCCATAATCCATCCAATGGTGAAAACATGGAAAACAAGTGCCTTGGATAAGTACCATGATGAAAACCTAGAAAACAGGCATCATGCTTAAATCCCTATCCGCACTTGGGGGCAGCTTCCTAATATGCATTCCCCCCATCCGCTATGCTTCTTACTATGCTTCCAGCTATGCACCTGTCTTCCTACTATACATCCTCTTCATTCATCCCCTCCATCCCACCTATCTTACACATCCTGCTTGGCATATCTCATTTATCCCAATCCTTCGATCCTCCTTATGATCTTGATAACAATAGGGGGAAACATATAAACATGCTTTGGGCACCTCTTAGCATACATTCCCCTCATCTGCACACTATCCTGATCCTTATTTTCACTCGTCTACCTTCCTTATCCACCTGTCATGCTACCTTTAATCTCCCTTCCTTATCCATACATCCTATCTTCATCCATCTCACTCCTTTATTTTCCTATCCTTCTCTATTGCATCCTTCATGCCTCCTCGCACATAACATATCTAGAGTGGGGGCATTTATCTTCATTGGTGATATAGTCTTAGAGACATCATTCATTCCATTAAAGCAATCCCTTCCATTTCCCTATCCTCATCTCCTTATCAATATATCCATCTCCCCATCCCTATCTTCCTATTTGTCCATCATAGCATCCCTTTTCATCTATCCATCTGGTCACCTTTTCCTCATCCAAATCCTTATCTTTGTATCCATCAATCCAACCAATCCTTTTCATCTCCCAATCCTCATCTCCTTCTCCTCATCACATCTAATAATCCCTTTTCATTGGTCTTTAGCTATAGCCTACTCCCCATGCAATCTAGTGCCATCTATCTTATCGTCATCACTTTGGCTTCTTTTACACATCTTGTCAATCTCCTATCCTTTCTCATCATTCATCTTTCCCCTTTTTGTTGGTTCTCTTGAATCCCCAACCCTACCATGGGTACAAGCGGAATCGCCCAAGCCCGCGGGCGGACCCACCCTGGTACATGGGTGGACCTGCCCCAACCCAAGTAGACCCACTCGGGACCCCGGGTGGACTCGCCCGGGCCCACGGGCGGACCCGCCCCAGCCCGGGCAGACTCACCTTGGCCCACGGGTGGACCTGCCATAGCTTGGGAAAACCCACCCTGGTCCCTGGGTGGACCCACCCTAGCTCAGGCGGACCCACACCAACTTGGGAGGACTCACCCTTGTCCATGCGTGGACCTGCCCGAGCTCCCGAGCAAGCTCTCACCCAGCTGCAGGCGGATCCACCCGAGCTCCTAGGCGAACTCACCCAAGTCCGCGAGTAGACCCACCCCTATCTGTGGGTGGACCCAACCAAGTCCATGGGCGGACCCGCCCTTATCCGTGGGCGGACCCACCCCCATCCATGGGTAGACCCGCCCCTGTACAAGGGCAGATCTACCCGGGCGCGAACAAATTCATTCTTCCATGGGACCTGAGCAAAGGTCCCCTACTCCTCTAGTTCTTTTTCCCACCCACTAGTTTTCTCTCTTTTGGGGGCATACTCGACTAATTTATCCATCTTGCCATCCTCCCACTTCATCTTTGTTGATTAATCTTTATGTTGAAACTTCCAGAGGCCGTAGCTTTTGACTCGGGTGTCTATTTGAGCCAAAATTTTATGGGTGGTTGTGTTATGACGTGGCATGTGGACTCCCAAAAGACCATGAGTCAGTTGGACCCCATTTTGCCACATTTTTGGGGCCTCAAACTTTCATCTTGACCCTCAAAATCATAATTTAATGTTTTTTTTTTTTTGAAAATTTATTTTTGTCAATAACTCGGAATGCATGTATAAAATTTGGGATGTTAGTTGGCAATTTATCCTATCTTAGTTTTGGGTATTTTTTGGGAAAAAACTGAACTCTCAAGTGTATGACCATGAAGTTTCCTAAAATGGCAAAATTTAACAATTTTTGAAAATTGCAAATTTCGAAAAATCTAATTGTCAGCGCCTTATGTCCCTTAAACTCTGGAAATTGGTGTAGAATCAATCCCATAACATCCTCCAATCATTCTAATCTAGGCTTCAATCCAACCCTAATCTGAGCTTTAATCTAATCCCAATCTGAGCTTAACTAAAACCCTAATCTGAGCTTTAGTCCATCTGTAGTCAAGATCTTTGGATATTGAAACAAATATTAAGATCCCTCCCTCCATCTTCTTCAATTTTGTCCTATTCATCCATTCTAATCATCCATTCACTTGTTCTAACTAAAAATTCATCTATTTCAAACCTTCATCTATCATCTCAAACATCTGTTTACTCATTTTAAGTAAACATTCATCCATTTCAAACCTCCTTCTATCATTTCAAACTCTCACTCAACAATCCCAATCAATCGTTTACTAATTCTAAGTAATCTTTCATCTATTCCAAACCTTCATCTTCTTGTTCCAAGAATCATTCATCCATTGTGAGTGGTCGTTTACTCATTTTGAGTAGTCGTTCATCCCTCTCGATCATCTGTTTACTTGTTCTGAGTAATCTTTAATCTATTCTGAACGTCCTCTCGTTTTGAGCTTTGTGTAGTCACCATCCTCCAATCTAATCTAGCAGGTCTATCTTGTCTCATCATCTCGGTCCCATCATCTTATCCCCTTATCTAGGGTTATCTCATCAACCTTTATCCATTGTCTATCATTAGTCCTTTCGTCGAACTATGTTGCCCCTGCGCTTTCACTTAGGCAAGATCGATCATTTCATCTTCCCTCAGGTTTGTCTGTCAGCTCCTTTATCATCTATGATCGATCTTCATAGTCCACTTTGCTCCTTTTCTCCATCCTATCTTTATCATCCATCGAGGTCTTCATTGTCCTCTTTCCACTTTTATCCATGGTCCATCGTCAGCCTTTTATCGAACTACGAGGGCTCTACGCTTTCACGTAGGCAAGGCTAATCTTTGATCAGCCCTTGAGCTCTGAGCCTCTAGGTCACAAGGATGTGTTAGTATCCTATCTTGTGTCATGTCTCTTGTGTCATGTGATCAAGCTATGCCCTTCTTATCTAGCTAGTTTTTAGCAAACAAGATCCACTTGTATCATCAGATCCAATTGGTTTTGAATATCCTGCATCATACCAATCTTTCAGTTTAATATCCATCATCGGTCTCAACATGATGCATCCTTCCTAACAGACCTCATCAATACCATCCATCCCCTTGATGCTATGGCAAAGGACGTTTGAAATTGATTGTGATCTTTTTATTCTTTTTTATTTTGTTCATCTTTTGAGCTCCTTATCATCACTTGTCATGGTCGCCTTGATCCATCATATCATGGTGTGCTTTGACTAGTCAACATAGGGGTGTCTCTTGATCTTTTCTTTGTTGTTGTCTTCTCGGTTGTCCCATGTAGTATCCACCAAGATCTCTAAGGTCTTGTGTTATGTTGGGGCATCCTCATGTGCTTGTGGTTATCCCAATACCTAGCCCGACCAAGGCCATCGTGACTTTGGGGTGTCAGGATAGCCTTCTTGTTTGATGTGTTTGTTTCATGCATTAGACACTAATCTACCTTGTTCCTTTATACCTTGGTGTATCGTGTCTTCTGCTATAGAAAAAATTAGTGCTCCTAACGATGGAAAATTTAATTTGGATTACATTACATCTCCATCCTCTCATCTATCAAAATCCCCCCATCCATTCATCCTTCATCACTCCCCCCCAATCTCCTGCCGCCTTTTCATCCTTTCTTACCCATCCCCTTACATCATCTCCTCCATTTTGAAAGCACACCCATGTTCTCTTTAACCCACATGTCCTCTCAAGGGGGAATCCTTCATCCCTAATTTTCATCATTTTTTTCCCTTCCTAGTCATTCCTTTGAATGATTGGGGCATCCTTCCCAATCTAACAATCTTCTTCTAGGTTTTATGTTTTAATATTCTTTGAAATGATGTTGCTTAGTAACACCATCTCAAAGAGGGGTAAAATGTAGATGCCAAAATTTGGACCCTTAATTTATCCAAATTTATCCCCTTTCATCAAAGCATCCCCTTATTTGCATTAATTAAGCAATATCACTATTATTTACTTAATATCCTCAATTCGACCAAATCCCTAAGGTATTTAATTAATAAATAAATACCTTATCTCTTTAATCCTCCTTTTCATCAAATGAATTAAATAAATATGACATTTATTTAATTCCTCACATGTCACATCACTTTCTTAATGCTAATCCATCTTCTAATCTCATCATTAGGGATGTGCACATACCTAATCCTTGATTAGGATGTGTCACATCCTCCAACTTTTGCAAGTTGGCCTCTAATATCTCTTAGCCACCTAACCCTCCTCTAATCCTTCATTAACTTTCCTAATCAACCTCTCAAGGAATTTTTAATTCCTTTTATCCTTCCAAGGAATATTAAATTCCTTTTTCTCTTCCCCATGTGATCTTTGACTTGTCATATCAAGCAACATGTGAACTCTTCCTAATCTCCCACTTGCCTCTAATATGTCATTAATTTGTCTAATCAGGGACTTGCACAACCTTAATCACTTAATTAGGTCAACCTAATCTCCATGTCATGTGTCCTAAGTCAACCCTATTAAAGGCTTTCTCCTTTTGGAGAAGGCACCCCTTTCCCCATGTGAATTTTTAATTCACATTTAATCCCCCAATGCATTCCAAAGAATTTTAAATTATTTCTCTCATTCCCATGTGGATATTTGAGGATTTTTTAATTCCTCAAGTGTCCTTTCACTCACATGGGGACAAGGACCTCCTTTATAAGGAGATCTTGTCCAAATCCCAAGGTACTATGTAGTACCTCCATGTCATGTACTCTCCTTACAACTCATGTACACATCATCCTTTTCAAGCCACTTCACATGCCACATGTAAAGATGTGAGGGCTTGTGAGTTCTCAAATCACCATAGCCCTACATCTTGGCCTTGTTGGTTTAATCCCAACCATCTATTTCCCTAGAGAATTCCAAATTCTCTATAAATACCCCCTCTTTTCTCTCATTTTGGGGGGAGATCATTTATGCTAGCTAAACTCTTGCAAAATTTTCTCTTGAGCCATACATAGCCAAATTTTTACATTGGCATCCATTATCACCTATTTTGCATTCATCTTGCATTCATCTTGCATCTCTTTCCATCAAAGAGCATACACTACATCAAAGATCGAAGGGCCAACCAAAGGATCGATTTGAGACAAGGTGAATCAACTTTATTTGTTATCTTTGCTTTGTTTTTGAATCCAACTAGACCAATCTTGAGGTGTAGGGTGTTCATAGTTGTTATTTGCACTCTTTTGTTTGCTGCTCATTTTCTAACAAGTATTTTCGCCCTATCACACTAGGATATCTATTTTCTATGCACTTCTTAACACATAAAAAACACTGCAATGTTATAGAATTTGGTTCAAAACACCCATCTTTTCGTAGGTTTCTTTTCCTTGTGGTGTATGGTAAGACTCCATGGGATTTTCCATTGACCTTAACTCCTTTGGATCGAGGGTTTGGCTAGAGTCCATGAACCTTCATGATGCCAATATGGTACGGAGGAAAATGTACATCAATTTATTTGGTTATGAATAGTAACCAAACACCATTCTCATGTGCTTTTAAGAAGACAATCAAACTATTGATAGCATCATGTTGTTTATCCCCGGAAGCACATGAGAGTGGTGTCTATTTCTCCATTCCACTAAACCATTTTCACTTTCATGGTTGGCTTGGTTTTTGTTTTGTACGTGATTACATTCTCTGCCTTCAAATCCCATGAACCCAATCATTCTACTTGTCATTGTCTCCACAACTCTCTTTTACACTTCTCCGATAGGCATTACCTCCCTTTTTTGCTTGGTGGTTTGGGTATACCTACTAAGGCTTCCTCTTCCATGTAATATTAAGAGGGGAACAAGCACGAGTTTTTTTCTTCCACCTACCACCACTACCTATTTGTTGCTCCTTATACACATGCCCACAATTTTCCCACCCATTCTACTCTACTAAAAGAAAACTCTATTCTATCCATTGCATTTGTCATTGTCCCCTCAACTCTCTTTACAATTTCGTTGATAGATTTCTTACACACAACTCTTGCCAACATGCCATGTATTCAAACTGTTTCATTTTATCTCTATCTATTTATAACAAATATTGCTAACCTCTTTTACTCTATATCTATATTATTTACTTTATAATACTACACAGATACAATAGACATTCAACAAAATTATTGTGTTATAAATTCTCTATTCCAAATCCTTTCATGCTCCAACAACTTGTTCCAACCATCTCTTACTTGTAATTATGAAGTGGTTTTCCCAATAGTTGTTTTGAAATTTCTCTAATTTTGTTATTGTGTGATATATGATAAGAGTCCTTGAGATTTTCCATGGACCTTACCTGCCTTTCTTGCTCAGGGGTTTGGCTAGAGCCCATGAGGCTTCGTGATGCCAATATGGTAGGGAGGAAAATGAGAATGGGCTTACTAATTTTGGATTTTATCATGATATATTTGTTTCTACATATATACATGGACACACAGATTCTCACATCAACGTATCCACCAAAAACATACTGTATTCTATCCATCATTTTTGTCATTGTTTCCACAACTATCTTTCCAAATTCTTCAATAGATTACCTATACACAATTGTTTGCCAGCATCCCATGTATTCAAAATATACTATTTTATTTTTTTCTATTTACACAAATAATGCTAACCTATTTTATTATATATCTATATTTTCCCCTTTCTAATGTTGCATGGATATAGTAGACACTCAAGGAAATTTTCCCCTTTCCAATAGTTGTATTAGAATTTCTTTATTTTTGTTTTTTCTTGATATATGATAAGAGTCCTTGAAATTTTCCATGGACCTTACTTTCCTTTCTTGCTCGGGAGTTTTTCTAGAGCCCATGAGGCTTCATGATGCCAATATGGTAGGGAGGAAAACGAGCATGGGTTTAGTGCTTTTGGATTCTATCATCATATATTTGTTGCTACTTATATACATACACACACAAATTCTTACATGCACTTGCCCACCAAAAAAACATACTCTATTCTATCCATTATATTTTTCATTGTTCCACAACTCTCTTTTCAACATTTTTAGCAGATTACTTATACACAATTGTTTGCAACATCCCATGTATTCAAAATCTCATATTTTATCTCTTTCTATTTACAACAAATAGTCTTAACCTATTTTATTCTATGTCTATATTTTTTCCTTTATAATGTTGCACAAATGTGATAGACATACAAGGAAATTACTATATTGTAAATTATCTATTTCCTATTCTTTCCTAGTCCAACAAGTTGATCCAATGTTGCTCATTGTTGTTCAACACCACCATCACATGTAAGTACAAAAGTTTCCTATTATCAATAAATAGATTTGGTTAACCAACTATAAATATTATTAATTATTTCTCTCACTTTTTTTGCAATGGAATGTAATTCTACCAAGAATCTAGCTTTCGACATAGACAATTAAGCGTAGTCAATGACATGCTATGTAATTCATAAACATGAAACTATTCTTTGCTCATGACCATCTTGCTTTTGTAGGTGGAAATATTTATAATTGTAATCATTAGATATGTTGTCCATTGGATACATATTTGTGTAGCACATATTTCATTTAAAATGGTCGAGATGAAGAACCAAAAGTAGTGATTTTACCTTGCAAGGTATGTAGGAAAGTGTTATAAAATCTGTGGCATTTGTCATGAATTTAAAATTAATTCCATTGATCATCAAATTATAAGTTATGTTGTTTGCCATGGATTTTATAACACTTTTGATTACATACCATGTAGGCCAAAATTTCTTTGGTGTGCACACGTCTAATTTTCCACATGGCGATTATTTTGATTCAATGCTACGTATACATTTGCTTCAGCATGGGTGCTCCAAACAAAATGTTCACCACTCCCAACTATATAATGCTAGCATGTCAATAAATAGATTCAATGGACCAACTGTAAATACCATTAATTATTTTTACTTTGACATTGTCTTTGATGGTTTTGCAAATATACAGTTTAGTTACTTTTAATGCTTCCTTTTCTATTCCAATGGGTTGAGTACAACATCTTTTTTGAAGTCAAATAAATCATTGTTCCCCCAAAAAACAAGAAATATCTTTTAATTCAATTAAACCACATGGATAATAATGCTTTTACTTACAAAATTATTGAGTCATGAAAGCAATAAATCATCCAGCACCACACAAGCAATTTTTTTTATTCATTTATAGTAATTATGGGGATCACTAATAACTTTTAAATAAATGAGAATTCTTTAATGTTCCATGCCTTTTCAAAATATTATTTAATCCACAACTTCAAGTTTTCCATGTATTAGTATCCATATCTATCTTACGATAATTAAATCATAATCAATCAATGGATTGATCAACTAGACAAAAACATCAAATATACATGTGGATCTAGGCCTAACAACTATTAAAGTAAAATACATGTAAAATTATATCATAGCTTAGATTTTTGACAAAAATGATTATTAGTAACAAAACTAATTATTGAAAAAATTCAATTCTATTTAATTTTCCACTTGACTAATTTATTAAAAAAACATTCTCCTAAGATTATTTTCATAATCAATTTCAAACTAAGAAATATTGTTGTACAAATGCAAAGATCAATTTCCCGCTCTATGCAAATGGTTCTTAATCTCCAGTGGACTGCGTTATTTAAAGATAATTAAATAATAATCAATCAATTCACTAATTAATGTAGAAAAGCATATCAAAGATGAAGAAAATGGTTGTTAGCCTTCCAATGCATTGCCTTATCTTAAGAAAATTAAATAATAATTAATCAATTGATTGATTAACCTGGAGAAAAATGTCAAATGCACATGTGCATCTAGGCCTACCAACTATTAAACTAAAATAAATATAAAATTATAGCATACCTTAAATTTTGGAGGGAAATTATTTTTATTACCAAAACTAATTATTAGAAAATTTAAATTGAATTTAATTTACCAAATATTATTAATTAAAATCACTTTAAATGAATTATTGTAATTAAAATTATTCATGATTAATTGCTTGAGATTGAAATTAATTGATACATTGCAAATAACTAACATGACCTACCATTTTATTATACAATTCCATAACCAATTTACTTGACAAATCTTATCCTCGTTCACCTCCTACTATAAACTAGCCTCCTGTTATTCCATATTGAATTATTAATATGCTTTCCTTTTTTTGACTCATTCAAACAACTGTAAATATTAACAACTTCCTTTCTTGCTTCCCATTCAATAGCGATTTGTGTTGGACCCCTATCCATTGATCATTGCATGCTTGTGCATGCGACTGCTAATTATTTAAACATATTGATGAATATTTATATATATAAAACATTGATAGGTTCTCATATGATTAATTATGATTCTATCTTATCTAATATTTTTTTTTTAATTTCACATGTAAATTAATTATTGAAAATACTATACCAAAAATTGGACCGGCCAATGAAACAAATGCTATAAGGGAGTGTGAAACCTTTGTGAGGAAATAAAATTTGCAAAAATGCTATACCAAAAATTAGACCCGCCCAATGAAACAAATGCTATAAGGGAGTGTGAAACCTTTGCAAGGAAATTAATCCATGCAGATTCATCTGCATATACATTTGGAATGATGATTTCATTGCAACTTTAGTAAAGCCGAGTCGTTTAATATTTGTAACATCTTTTATACAACAATGACATGCATGATAGGATTACAAAGATGAGGAATTACATAGAAGAAACATTACAAGCAGAAATCAGTGAGTTGAAGACTGAAAATCTGTCTCTTCATAGTAAGTTGGGGGAAATTGAAGCCAAACTTGTGGGGCTAATACAGCTCGAAGTGGAGAAGAATACCTTTGTGAAGGATAACATACAAAAGGACAGCACTGTTGAAAATGATCTTGATAAAATTAAAGGAACCATGAAAAAAATTGCTGATCAGAACTACAAAATTGCCAAACATAACTCTTTAATCATCAAAGCCATGACCGAAAGATTGGAGAAAACCCAGAAAAGAGCGCTGATTGTCGACCTTAATAAGGAGAAAGACCAGGATGAGGAAGCGGGGATCTCTAGGCGCACTAGATCAAGTATGAAAAGAAAATCCCTGACTACCCCAAATATGACTCAGATTTTCATGGAGGGGGTCCAGGATATGGTGGACCTAGAAGAGGTTGCTGACGAGCTTCTGAAGTCTATGGATTAGCTATGGCTGGGCCCAGTTTTGTCTGTTTGGTGGCCGTTTGTTGGCTTTTTTGAGGCTTTTTGTGGCTGTCTGTTTTAGCTGGTTTTTATCCCTCTGGTAGCCTTTTTCTCTTTCAGACCTCTGTTTTGGTCTTTGCTTGTAATGTTACTTTGTGGTTTTGGGTCCTTGTAAAACCTATTTGTCCCTTTTATCAAAAACATTACAAGCAAAAGTCGCTTAGAATTGCACAGCAGCAAGATTACTCTTGCATTGGCTCTATGCAATGATCTCCCAATTGAACATTATATCCTCACTATCACATTATCTGTGAAATAACAAATTTATTTTAGACTAAATTCCTTGCCATGCACAAATAGATCTAATAAAACATAAACCATAGCCAATGCCAGAGTAGTTTTTTCCCCGCCCCCTATGCATTGCAACCCAACAACTGACACCTCACTCTTGAACAACAATCCCCTACAATATCAATACATTTGTACAATCCACATAAAACTGAGATTTTCCAGAAACACCATATACGGAATCGTCTACTTGTCTGTGTGTATATCATCGATGAAGCATTTAATTCTATATCCATGGTCGTTTCTCGACTCTTCTTTTGTAAAAAAGTGGTTATTGTATGGCAAGATTATTGTTCCTATTTGATTGGCTATCACTTTGTTCACTAATGTTGACGTTACCTAATACTACTATGTTGTTGCTACATGTTCAGGGTGCTATTGCTTCTTACAATTGAGGCCTCTTGAAATGAATTAATAACTCTTAATTCTGACTAGTATAAACTCTTTGAATGGGTTAATTCTTACCTTTAAAATGGTGTACCTGCTCCTCCCTTTACTACAATACTTATGTTACATTTTTCATCTTCAAGAAATTAAATATTATTTTTCTCAATAAGATTTTATTTTTAATAACAAAGATTATGATATATTAATATATTTAATTAAAAATTAAAAATTTATAATCATATTGTTTTATGTTTCTATTTTTAATAATAAGAACTAATCTTTATTATAAGTATGTATGGTTAAAAATGAAATTGTTTATATTGTAAATAATAGAAATAAGCCCTTTATAAAACCACAGATTTTGATTGATGACCACAACAATTAATATTTAACTACTGGTCCTTAAGCCCTTAAGAGAGAGGAACAAAATATTTATTTAGTTATCGCCTAAAACTTGGAGAAAAAACAAAACCAAAGACTACCGTTCGTGAGAGGAAATTATGCATATATAAGAAAATTAGGAAGTAGAAGAACATGATCATATTCAAGACAGAGACGAGAAACAATTATAGCATTTTTTCCCTCATCTAGCCTTCCATTAAGATAGGTAGCTTAAGTTCAAAAGAAACAATTATGTAGTATAGTTACACGGCTCATCTATTGTATAGTTACATGGCTCTAGATGGGTTGGATAAAAAGGAGATGACTCTGGACACTCATTCATGAAAGATATTGATTGTAGTCATCTTTTATATTTATGATAGGACAAACTATTAATATGAATTTCTCCATTGCATATATATTGATATCCCAATAGTTATATACATAAGAATAGTATTTTTTTAGTAGAACAACATTACTTTTTTAAATGAACACCTTATTTTATAAATGACATATGTTTATGATAGTTTACATGAAACAAAAAAATATTTATTTTACAATTTGATAAATATTTTTTAATATATAATATTCATAGGTTTTCATATATTCAATTATGCTTCCATCTTATCCAATATTCAATTGTTTTTATTTTACATATAAATTAATTATTGGCAATACACTTCAAAATCTTTTAACCACAGATACTATACGAGAGCAGGCCAATGAAACGAAAGCGATAAGGGAATGTGAAACATTTGCGAGGAAATAATATCTATGCAGATTCATGCGCACATATGTTTAGAATGTCGATTTCATTGCAGCTTCAGTAAAACCGAGTCTTAGAATGTCGATTTCATTGCAACATCAATAAAACCGAGTCGTTTAATGTTTGTCGCGTCTATTATATAACGACGACATGTACGATAGCATCACAAAGACGAGAAATTACATAATAGAAACATTACAAGCAGAAGCCACTTAGAATTACGCAGCAACAAGCTTCAATTTGGAAAGAAATTAACCATTTGTAAAAGTTTTAAAAAATGTCTTCAGTTAACTTTATTGACAGTTCTGAAATGTTCCTGGAAAATATCAGTTTTACGTGGGGTTGAAGAAATGTATTAGGCATTTGAAAGCACTTTTGGTCCCCAGTGAGGTGTCGGGAGGCGGTGGGAAGATTAGTCTCGCATTAGCTCTATGCAAAGATCTCCTAATTGAACGTTATATACCCTCTAAATCACATTATCTATCAAAAACAAATATATTTTAGACTAAATACCTTACAATGCATAAATAGATCTAATAAAATCTAAACACGCGCACAATTATAAAGATATACCTTTGATTTATGGATCATTGAAGAGAGCATTTTCCAGAAAATCAATGTCAGAGTAGTTTTTCCCCATCCCCATTTGCAACCCAACAACTGAAACCTCACTCTCTAAGTGGGTTAATTCTTACCTGGAAGCTTCTCCCTTTACTACAATATCTATGATAGCTTTTCATCTCCAAGAAAATATATCTTTCTTCTCAATAAGCTTCTATTTTTTAATAATAAAGATTACTATATATTAATATATTGATTAAAAATAAAAAAATTACAATCATTGACAACTAATATTCTTCATGGAGTTATTCTTTGTTTCAAATTTTAACCATAGAAATCAATATTTATTATTAATATCTATTTGATTAAAAATAAAATTGTTTATCATTGTAAATAATAGAAACAAGTCCTTGATAATGAACTACTGATCCTTAGGCCCTTAAGAGAAACTAAGATAATATTTGTTTAGTTATTGCCTAGAAATCAGAGAAAAAACCAAAACCAAAGACTACCGCTCGTGAAAGGGAATTGTGCATATATAAGAAAATTAGGAAGCAGAAGAACATGATCAAACAGATACTCGAGACAGAGACGGTGAAACAGCTGAAAGATGCCTATTTATTTATCAACGATATTACATATTTATAGATACAAATTTCTCAACAATCTTTCTCTGAATGAGCTAGGATTTTGACAGATAACTGTAATTGATTGACAAGAAACAGAAAATCAAAGGGAGCCGTACAATACATATTGACGCATATTCCTCCACGAGCACTATTCAGTTATGACTTATTCTCACAAGATCATGGGGTCGAATTATATGTCTTCTTCTTGTGTTGGCAGCATCCATTATCCGGGATGTCGCCACGACAACTAGGTTGTGATGGACACCGTGACTGTGTCTTATCCATGCTGGGAATGAACTTATCACGGTAATTCTGATTTGCAATATGTTCATAGGGACTGTGCCTGCCGGAGACATCGACAATAAAAAGAACGCACAGGAGGATGAGTACCAATTTCTTAAGTGCTGAGGTGCCCATTATATCTGAGAAACACCGATATGTACTGTAATTAGTCAAACTATCTAAACTTTATAATTGTAGATAGAAATAAGCAATGATATGTACCTGTAATAATTCAATCTATCTATTTGAGCTTCACAACTTGATATTTATGAAGAACAATTAACACAAATTTCTACTCTAATGATTCAGAGAAGAAAGAAGAAGTACTTTTAAGGAGGATTTACTCTAAGAATTACCTTAAACATTCAACTTCATCTGCAATTTGGAACTTGATACTGCCTATTCTTATGCTGCTTCTCCAAGTACAAAATTTCCTGTGTTTCCAAGCTTATTAGAATTGGCTTCTTTATATAGACTAATAGAATCGTCGTGAAGTATTCGCGTTAGTTTCCATGAAGTCTGTAATGATAGCAGAAGGAAGATATGAAGGTTTATTCGTAGAATTGATAAGGATGCAGTCTTGGAATTGAACTCCAACAATTTTGTTAATAAGGATTATCAAACCGTTTCGACGAAAAAGAACCTTGGAGATTTCTTTGTGTATACGCTGAGAATGTCAATTTCATTGCAACTTCAGTAAAACCGAATATATTATAAAAGGAAGACATGTATGATAGCCTTGCAGAGACAAGAAATCACATAAAAGAAACATTTTAAGGAGAAGCCGCTTGGAATTACGTAATAGTAATCTTTAAATTGGGAAGAAAAATTTAACAAGTAGCTTCGGTTCATTTTATTGACAGTTTTGAAATGTTGGATGATTCGACGTTTTGTTATCATATCAATGTTCCTGGAAAATCTGTTGGGGTTTCAAAACGCTTATGTTCCACGGCGAGGTGTAACGGAGGTGGCGAGAAGATGACTCTCGCATTGCCTACCTTGAACAACACACAATAAAACAATTTCTTTTTAAGTGGCTATGTCATGTGGGTCCCTCCTTACTCAAATATTTCATCAGTTTCTGAACTCCAGTTTCCGTACCCGTAAAACAAATAAAGATATTACCTAGTTACCAACAACAAAACAATCCATAAGATAGTGGTGCAGGCTAATTTTGCGGGCATGTAGGGCTTGTAATATGGTAGGATAGGGATTGCTTGGAATATGGTAGGATCTTAGTTTTTCTAAATTTGGATTGGTTTTTTATTTATTTATAATTAAGGTTTGGAGGTGTGACTCGCCATGCAACTTGCCACATCACCCCATCTATTGAGAAGTGTCCAAAATTTGACTTTTAAAAACTTGTTTAAAACTTTATCATGGTGCAGCTAGTAGTTGAATAAGAAAATATCATTTGTTGCTCGTAGAATATCATATTTTTATTTATAATAAAGTTTATATGTAACCTAATGGACCAAATATCTATTGGTAACCATAAATCTTTGTTGTCTCTAGCTTGTATATTCAATACAATTGGACCAATAGTTAAACATGAAAAAACTATTTTTTGTTATAAAAAAACAACACATAACTATTTAAAATACAACTTATATGAAAAATGGACAAATAGTTGAACACTAAATCTTTTTGAAAATCCTTCACATTGAATGGGAAAATACATGGTATTTATTGTGCTCACCTTTTATATTTGTGATAGGATACACTATTAATAAGAACTAATCAAATGATTGTACATTGCTACCCCAATAGTTGTACACATAAGAACAATATTTTTCACTATCATAGCAATTCTTGTTTAAATGAGTGTCTTATTTTATTAAATTGAGAATTTTATTTTATAAAAGTCCTTAGCGTTTAAAAACTATTGCATTTGTGTGGTAGTCAGATGGGGATAGTTTATTGGAGTCATTGTATACAATTCAAGCATAAACATTAGAATCATGATTTTTAAAATTAAAATTCAATAGAAATACTTGGAAGGAAAAACTCAATGAGATAGTGTTATTTAAAAATTTAAAATGTAGTTTGTAAGTCTCCATGAATATATGGTTGTGATATTGGAAAAAAGGAATCTAGGACCCAAATCACACTAGTTCCAATATTACAAAAGGAAAGTGGGATTAAAATTGATCTCAATAACCACTTGGCTACAAGCCTCAATGGAAGAGCCAAAATGGCAGATCACAATTCTAATTAATTGATTATTAATTAACTAGATTTTATAATACAATAATATTCCTATGTCAATTATTAAAATGTAACAAACTATTAAGATTTTTGGAAAATACAAAATAGATAAGGGTTAGCCCACAATACTATGTCCCACTTTTTGGTCAAGTTAGACATTAATATCAACATTTCTTTAAAAAACTTCACTTTATGAAACCAATAGCCAATAAACCATTAATAATTTGGAGATGATGTGAACTAGTGACTTGTGGGGATTTGTTTTTAAATTAAAAATATATTTTAGAAAAATAGAAATAAATTGTTATTTTTCTACGCAACTTTTAATAACTTATTTTCTTTATAGTAACAATATTTTTAAAAAGTGATGTTAATGTCATCACACCTAACTTTTTTCATTGAAAGTATAGAATTGTAATTTTTATTTAATATATATTTTTAATATCAATATCTAGTTCATGGATATTTTTTCATAATTTTTTATTGAATAGTTTTTTAAATTAATTTTTGAAGTCAAAGTAATTATAATTAGGACATAGGTGTATGTCATCACACATATGATGCACGTGTATGGAAACCATAATTTGACCTAAATAAAACTGGGGAAAGATGTGTAACAACCTGAAGATTGATGAAGATATTCTTTTATATATTTGTTTGAATAATTTTTTTATTGGCACTATTGCTAGTTTTGAAAACCAACATGTATGGACACCATAATTTGACCTAAACTAATATTTTTTAATTTTTAATTGTGCAGATAATATTTTGAAGATTGATTTCATATATTTTTTATTAAAACATGAGTAGATAAAAAATATTGAAAAACTAAAAAAGCTCAAGATTTCAAGTTTATGGACCATTTTCCTTATAAATTAATTTAAAAATAGAAAACATAATCCAATCATAAAAAATTACATATTTTGAAACTAGACATCATGATCTATAATGGGTTTTAATTTCATAAACCAATTCTGTAAAAAACCCCATCAACTATATTTCCAAAGTAAGATATTTCTATTGGCCTTGCCTTATTTTTTAGTTGAAGGTCAAAGGCTAATAGTTGGGTAACAAAACCTTTTTCAAGCCTAAAACCAAATCAAAAAGTAGTTTGGGATATCATTCTTTTTAGAATGGGTACCTACATTAAAGCAGGTACCTCTTTTAAAAATAGAATGGGTACTCACTTTCAAATGGGTACTCATTTTAAAATAGAATGAGTACCCATTCTATTTATAGAATAGTTACCCATTTAGGAAGTAGATAAAAGGGTACCCATTCCTTTCGATATTTTTTTTGCTAAAAATTCCCCTCTTCATGGACCCAACTTCTTGCACTTACCCTAGTGGAAAACCCCAAATAAAGATATATCTATAGAGTGAATATATGTGAAATGTAAATAAAATCTTATCAAATTTATAAATCAAATGTAGTAATTAAAAATATATATACCTTAAACATAATGAATGGGGAAGAATAAATGGATCTCTTTACCAAAATTAGCCTTAATTAATATAATTAATTAATCTAATTTAAAGGAATTATAAATCATATAAAAAAATGAAAAGAGGAAATTAAATATAATGAGAGAACCTAGTTAATTCTAGTAGCCAATGGATTAAAGTCCACTACTTTGATCATAAAGTTTGATCTTTGACTTAGATTTCCAAATTAATATACCTATTCAAGATGTAGAATGCTAAAGTTTGAACTAAATTACTCTTGGAACTTAACAAGCTGATCCTTCACATTGTAGGATTGATCTTGACTATTATAGATCTAACATTCCATTTAGATTTTACTTGTGTCATGTATTTAAAATATCTAACTACTAAATTCTACAACTTATGTCACCTAAATTTAATTTACTCTTTGGCATAAGGATTGCAAAATATTTTTGGGGAAATAAGTGGATTGTAAGGGCCAAGTGCTACTAGGTCAACCCCCTTGATTAGACTAGCTTTATATTCAATTTAATGGTCGAGGACAACAATATAAATAAGTCATATAGATATTTTTTATTGGTTTTGTTCACAATTACCTTCATCTTGATGTTTATAGGAAAATACTTCTAGAATGATTTTTTCCTTAGTGCATGTAGGAATTTTGAATATAAATGAATGTAAATTATATGCCTCCCAATAGAAAAACATAGTGACTAATCACATAAATGTTTAAAGGAAGGTCAATAGATCTATGGCCTCTCTAAATATTATATCAAATGAATAGGAACATATGCTTTGATGTAGATAATATATGATTTCATATGTAGAAATATGTGCAAGGAGAGATGGTGAAGGATTGAGTTATGAGTCCAACTACAAATAAGACTATGCCAATTATCTATATATAATTGTACTAAAAAAAATGAGAAAAAAAATTCAAAATTAAATACAAATTGACATAGATATAAAAATTACACCATTAAACTATTATTTATAATAAGGAAAAATAAAATCAATCAAAATATTTAACATTCTTAAACACAATTAAAATATATAAATATGATTACAAAAATATTCACATTACACATTTTGAAATATGATTCCTATGCCAAGGGTTAGAAAATTTACTATGGATTCTTTATGCTTTATGATTCATGCTTGTGATAGACTAGTGTTCACTGTCTAGGCCTCATGTACCTTACGTATATTGAGGACTCCCTAGAAAAACATTGTAAACCTAGAAAGCCATTGAATGTAGGTTAGTGTGGTGTAAGGGATGTGGATTGCACCCTGATGTTACTCAGCATGTACTCCCTTAGGGTGAAATAGAAATCCTTGTGGTGAATTTCAATAGTTCCCAAGGAGAGAGAGAAGGTGAGCTTGTGGCATCTATTGACGACCCTATGACACTGGATCTCTAGCTATTCGCCTTCATGAGAAAGAGTTCCCCAAAGAACCACCTGAGTATCAAGGAGTATTGACCAAAGCTTGCTTGGGTGGTGAGCCCACATTAATCTATAAACCTACTTGAGCTTAGGGATTGTAATCAAGTGCTTGAAGTGTCTTTTTGTGCAAAACCCATGAAGATGAATCAGCCAAAGGGTTGAGGATTTGGCTATACCCTTTGACAAAATCAAAAACTTCCAAAATCAGCCAAAGTGTTTTATTGTTTACTGAAATCTCTTGCCAAAAAGACAAAAACTACGCTTGAGACAAAACTTGCTACACCTCTATCAAAAAAATTTGCGCATGAGATTTTGTGCCTACGTTAAAATCTATTATGCTTGCATTTTCCTGAAACTGTGCCTCTATCCTAGCAAAAAATCTAAATCTCTAACTTTGACCCAGTAGGGCTCGAGGCTGGTTTAGTCTAACATAATATTTAACTCTGTCATCTCCTGATCACCAATTACCCCATCTTCACACCTACAAAACCTATTCCTCACCCTCCCCCACCATCCAAATTTTCCCTTATTATCACCTTATAATCACCTATTTGTTAGGGTTAGAGATGGCAGATATCTAACAATTAAATGTAGATCTAATTAATAAACAGAGAAACTAAAACATACACAGAATAGATCATAACATAGAGAATTTAACGTGGTTCACCCAATCTGGGCTACATCCACCAAACCGCAGCCATCTAATACTTTTATTATCCAGTGCAAAACCTATTACAATCTTGCGAATAATCGCATTTTTCCTCATCCTGTAACCCCCATCCCAACCCCTTTTAACAAGCTTTTTAGAAGCTTCCAGAATTAGGGTTTTACAAAGTCGGTTTTTTTTTCTTTTTCAGAGATTTTTCCTTTTTCGCTGACCTCGGCGAGGATGGGGGGCCAGGGTGTACAGTATACCATGGGCTATACAGTATAGCATGATCAGTCGCCACATACCAACACTATTATCTTCACACCTATATATATTATGAATATCATGATCTAAGAACCATAATGTGACAAATCATAATATAAAATGTATAACAAATCATGTGTTTGCATGTAAAACAAGTCAAAGTGGAGGATGCCTAGTATGACTATTGATCGATCTCCCTCTTGATCCTTGTCTAGATCCATGTCTTGATCTCTCTCTGGATCCTTGCCCTGATGCCTCTCTTGATCCCTATCTCAATCTCTCTTGATCCGCCTCCCTATGCAAAAAGGTACATTAATTAATTTAATGTACATGTGTAAATGTAAATTCATCTTAAATTTTTTAACTTTGAATGCTTGAATGTATCAAGTACTTTAATTATTATAAATGTACCATGCACATGATCGTCTGCATGCTCCAAATCTCCAAAGCGTGACAAATCCTCGTATTGCTAAAAAAATTCAAATACAAGAATTCAATGAAGAGTTAGAACTAATTTAAAGTCAATTTTATTTAATATATGTATGTTAATTTTTAATACACAAAATATATAGATTATTTGAAATTACTTGTGTCTCACCTTGGAGCACTCTACCAATGTCACTAATGTCCTAAGAATGTATAGTCACATCACAGACACCTATATCAGGTAAAGGACCAGTGTCATAGAGAAGTGAGTTGTATGTGATATGTACATCATGTGCAGTAACCTCAACCCGATGTGCAAGGACTGTAGGCTGGTTTGGAATATGTTGATAATACTATGAAGTTGCCTCACCTCAACCTGACTATCTACTAAAATGTCATCTAATATGAGCTAGTACAAAATCTAAAGGAATCCCATACTCATCACTAATTAACTAGTATGATGATAGTAAATCATTAATGGAAATCAAACACACATTATGTAGAGTGGCTTCACTCATCTGGATGATGGTAGCTATGCATGAATGTATGGATCATAATTGTAAGATGTAGCCTCAGTGTGAGGAAGGATAATTCGTGGACGTAATAAGTATCTACCTACATGATCAGATGACATCTGATCAACTTAAATAGCAATCATGGAAATACTATAAAAAAGGTAAGATCTAGTAGGTGCAGTTGCTACACCTCCTGCTACTACTAGTTCCAAATGTTTTGGAAGAACTAAAAGGTTTGGGCCAACTAATGCCCTCTTATTGATGGGAGGTGGCAAATATGCACATCTAAATTTAGATTTGTCAGGAAACCTCCCTTTTCCCTGACCAACATGTGAAGGAATAGATGTTTCATCCACATCTAACCCTAAATGGAACTCAACATATAATTGTTTGCAAAAATAAAGTGGCAACTCATCATTATGAGGCCATTTGTGATGGGCTACCAACCATCTGGGATATATAAATGGAGCAACAAGCTCATCTTTACATCTTGTAACAACATATTCTCTAACTTTGTTTTGTCCCACATAATAAGGGAACATGCTCTGCACATTATGTTCTAAAACTCTCTAAGAAACAAAATCAATTTTCATAGTGCCAATAACACTACTGGCAAGGGACCTATAAAAATCCTCAGTGCTGACCTCATCATAAGGATTATAAGATCAAAATGTGTGAAACATACGTTTGGTCTCTTGTTGAATCCTAACTAATCTATCTCTATTAGGGAGATTAGGGGATTTTTGTATTGTTTGGTCCAAACATCTCAAAGCATTCTCTAATCTCCTAATGCTATGATTATAAAAATTAGATCTATCCTCAGGTTGCTCCTGAGACTGGGTGGAATGATGTGATCCCTAATCATCAACCATATCTATATAAATACAAAGATTTGCATTTAATTAAAACAAAAAATTACAAATATGTACTTATTTTATTTCACTAAAGGTAAATATGCAATAATCATTTTTCTAGTAAGATGCTCCGTAGGAAATTATAAAAAATAGGAAATATGAGCAATAAGTATCTTTTGTCATGAAGTAAAAATAAGAAAAATTTTAAGTTCATTCAACTATCTATGAAAAAGAGGGAGAAACGAAGAAAGTAGGATTATAAAAAATTTCAGGTATAAAAAAAGTGGTACTAAAATATCCTAATGAAACATTCACATGTAAAAGTAATGTAAGAATATAAATACATAAATCTTGAATGCTTTAAGAATTATGAACATGAGGATTAAATTTGACTAACTTCGTAGGAAATCTAAAGTCTTAAACAAAGAATCTCACATATTATCATTTAAAAATGCAAGGTATCTCTAAATTCCAAATAACAATCATACAATTGTGTATAATATAGGATAAGAGTGTACATTCAGATAAAGAGTGTATGATTAAGTTTAATGCATCTATATAAGTGGGGATAAGGAGATAATCATGCATAACTTATATTTAGGGGCATATTGTATTTTAGGATACAAATTACAATCAACCATAGGAAATTCTACACTATAATATAATTATGTGGTGCTATGAATAACCATTTGGAATTTATAGGTGAGATGAGGATATATGCTAGTACAAATGAAATCTTAAGTGTTCAACCTTTTTAAATTATACACAACTATAAAATTAATTAAGAAAGAAAAATAAAAAATGCACTACATAGTTATAATGAGAAATTAAAATCATCTAGGGCTTTTTGGGATGGCCCCCAATAAGACAAATTTAAATATCATTGGCACTGATATTTCCTACTTCAAAAAATTAAATGATTAATAAAATAAAAGAACACAAAATAATATAGCCACTTGGAATTCTCTTTGACGGGTAATAATGAGAGTGATAGGGAATGTTCATGTAAATTTAGTTAGAATTTTAAGTGTATGTGCTTAATTTCAATGTATGTATGAACCAAAAAAATTAGATTAGTGGCTCCCTTAAGATAGAGAGTGAATGGTTAATTATCATGCACACACATATAACTAAGGGTATGAAGATAATCATACATAACTTGTATTTAGGAACATGATGTATTTTAAGATACAAGCTTGGCTTATATTTAATTATAAGAAAGTTTGCGCATGATAGTATTAAAGATTTAGGTGGTTCTAAGGGACATGCCCCTATATATATACCCAATGTGTAATCATTTTAAGAGAGGAGAATAAATTGTTGATACCAAGATTAATACAATAATACAATACAATTTAGGTCATAAAAAAGAGCACAAAGAAATCAACATACTTCATGTTAGAGGAGATATTCTATTATGATTGACATCTTAAGTGTGTCATTTTGTCATTGCACACATCTAGGCCTTTTTGGATGCCTCACTAAGTGAATGCATAATACCATTCTTGGTGATGGTGTACATTTAATACAATAAATGATCAATCAAATACAAAATAATATTAAATAATCATAAATGATCAATCAAATACTTTATTGAAATAATCTTGGAAGGCTATTAATTGGAGTTATGTTAATGCATAAGGGAAACTAGTTATAGTAGAAATTTTGGTGCCTACAATGTATTTTAAGATATGACTTGTAACTCTATAATTTCATTTAAATGCATGATTTTATAAATATGTTTAGGTGGTGCATTTAAATGAAATTATAGTGATAATTTCTTACATTAAGTTGTAAGTCATATCCTAAAATAAAATGTGCTAGGCAACAACATTTCTACTATAAATTGTTTCAATTATCCATTAACATAACTCCAAATACTAAGGGTAGTAATTGGAGTTACAAATTGGCCCTATGTGAATGGATTAGTGAAACTAGTTATAGTAGAAATTTTGGTGCATACAATTTATTTTAGGATATGACTTACAACTCTATAATTTCATTTAAATGTGTGATTTTATAAATATATTTAAAGGTGGTGCATTTAAATGAAATTATTATAGTCATACTGTCTTACATTAAGTTGTAAGTCATATCCTAGAATGCATTATACTAGGCACCAATATTTCTACTATAACTAGTTTCACTTATCCATGAACACATAACTCCAATTACTAAGGGTAGTAATTTGAGTTATATGAATGGATAAGTGAAACCATATTATAGTAGAAATTTTGGTTCCTACAATGTATTTTAGGATATGACTTACAACTCTATAATTTCATTTAAATGCATGATTTTATAAATATATTTAGATGGTCTATTTAAATGAAATTATATTCATACTTTCTTACATTGAGTTGTAAGTCATATCCTAAAATACAATGTGCTAGGCATCAAATTTTCTACTATAAATTGTTTCACTTATCCATTCACATAGCTCCAATTACTAAGGGTCGTAATTGGAGTTATGTAAATGGATAACTAAATCTAGTTATAGTAGAATTTTTGGTGCCTACAATGTATTTTAAGATATTGCAACATGTAAAGTTGTTTTGCTGACATTTGTAATAGGCTTGTTATAGCCTCATCAAAAGCAGTTGCCCAAAGCTCACCTGTGTGGTTTTCTATCTTTAGTTGCAATAAATATCGAAAGTCACAGTCAGCTATTGTTGTCTGGAATTTTGGGTAGAACCATGTATTTTGCTTAGATTGTTCACACTTTTTCTTGCATTGCCTACCATTCACCTCCAATGGGCATGCAACATAACATAATGCATCAATTTTTATAAATTTTATTGTTGCCTTGAGAGTAGTTTGCAAAGTCTCTAGAAAGCCAAGGCAGTGGTCCAACATATATGCAATAGTGACTCTCCCATTTCCCAAAGCAACCTTTCGATGGACTTCCCAGGGGGGATCAATAGTAGGTAGATCAATATATCCTCTTTTGATCAATGGTTGTGCTTCTGGTATGTCAGGATTTATATATATAAGAGTCGCTGTGACTATGTTTAGAACAACTCCATTGAAGTACCCAACATGTGCATTTTTAGCAGCAAGGATTAGAGTTGAACCAGGGGTGTACAACCTCTTCAACTCATGACCCTTTGCATCCTAATTTGAGCCCCACAAATAAACATAAATTGAAAAGGATGACAAATCATTAAGTTTAATACTCCTCCAAATTGTTTGGGACTGATCCTTTCTTTGTATAGTCGATACCATTCCCACATGCACCACAATGCCAATAACATCAATTAAATTGTTATTAGTGTAATTTGCAATTTCATTGAATGGGGTGAACTTAAATACTTTCTTTGGCACAAAGGCCTCATCATCACAACATTTTAACATTGATTTTTGATCCAAAATTATTTCCATCTCACTGTTTAACTTATTAAATTTTCTGTCTACCTATCTCACCGATCCCTTTGACACATAATAAGTATGTCCCACCTCAACCCTATCATAATGTACCTCTACAATGTCATTAAAGCACGTAATCCATATTTTTGTGCCCTCATCATCAATAATATCAAAGTTGAATACCTACCCCTCACGCCCTTGCCTGCTATAATGGTGCATATCCCTCTTTGTTCTTACATGGTCTTTTATCATCCATTTGGTTTGGTAAATATTCAACCCTTTAACAGGGCTAATTTTTGCAGGAGCATCATGCTGCCATGGGGATGTATTAATTCCAAAGGTAGAGGCTCATTTGGATGGGGAGGGCGAGTTGCAGCCAACTTTTTGTTCTTCTTGATCTCTAAACAAATATTTAGGTTTTCCAATTAGTTGGCAATCTGTCATTTTGACATCTAGGGACAGTATGACAATTTCCCTAGAATGAAACAAACATTAAATACTATAAAAGGCAGCCCCCACAAACAAGGAAGCAAGAAACTACAAGTACAAGCAAGGAAAAACTATATCAAACCTCGATTCCCATAGATTTCTAGACAAATAGTTTGTCAAGCACACAATCGAACCTATTTTCAATTCCCCTATAAACAAAAGGTCATTGTATTTTGTAGGAAAATTTCCCATCTACATGTGGGTTCCATGAGACATGACGACTCTGTACCGGTCGACTAGGCTTTGATCACCTCCTAATTTTTGGTAAGACATTAGTTGGAGGACTAGAGATGGGACAACATCTCCAACATCTATAAATCATAGCACATCACTTGTTAAGGATGGATTCACATTTGTATCCTACAAGGCAATTAAACTCAGCATAGTGGCAATAATGAGATATTTATGACTATGACTCAACTATAAAAGCAAACAATAATATTGACACATTTGGAAACTGAGACATTTCCCAGGAGCATCTAACACATAAGTTACTCCAAAATGGCCAATAAATTGAAGGGGAAAAAAGAAAAACAATTCAAATATAAATAAGTTAGAATATATATCATAGTAATTGTTAATTCAAATAAAGTATATTCTTGGTTTGTTTGGTGCACTTGACAAACTATCAATATAATTGGCATCAACAATAAACTAAACAACAAACAGACTTAGAAGACTATTGCTTGAGGATTGTTTGTAGCCTTGGAAGAGTTTGAGGCCACCGACATTGTTGTGTCTGCTCTTTTGAAATCAGAGAGTTGCAACACCGACGACTGACTAGAAGGCCTATGACTTCAAAAGACAACATGGGCACTCAATTTTTTTACAGAGGCATTAACAATATGACAAGAAAGGATTAATAATAACAAGGGCTTCAATGATTCAAATAATACTTAACATACAATTTTTTATTCCAAGTTCACTATTTCAATTTTAAAATACCTCCTTTTTTTCCCTAGAAACACAAAGAATATGAAGGAAAATAAATAATTAGGAAAAAGTCTTCAATGTTGTATATAACAGTTAATATGAAGTATAACATTTCAAGTATGCCATGTCAACATTCAAAAAAATAACTATTTTGAGAAAATAATAAATGTTGGGAAGAATACGTATGTACATTGCTCACATCTACTTTGACATACATACAAATCTACACACAACAAAATTTAATATTGTCTCATTTATGGCTTTTTTTTTTGTGTAAATGGTTACAATCTATTAAAATAGTCTATGTTGTTCTCCACAACACAATCTAATTGTTGTTCGCTAGCTTTGCCTATATTCCACTCTTTGTAATGCATAATAAAATACTTAATATTGTATAGTTTATATTGTTATCCAAAATGTATTCTTCACTATCAGATATATATATATATATATATATATATATGTGTGTATATATACAATATTGATTCATTAATGGTTCATGTTTTGTGGCGAAGACTTTGATTCAGTCTATTACTACAAGCATTTTTGTTTTGAGGGTGTTCCAAATGGGTCGTTGGTGCAAGTAATATTTTTGTGGCAATGGCTGCAATGCAATAAAATAGTAAATTTTATGCAATTGATATTGTTTTGCACAAGGCACTATTCATTGTTGTTGTCTAGACAAGGCTATATTGTGTCATTTATGTCCTCCATTTAGTGTGGCTAGAAAAGGAAGGTGGCAGATTCTGTTTTGATTTTTAAATTAAAAGCATTTGTTGCATCAATAGAGAAGGCCAGTGCAATGGCATCAACATTAATTGTTGTATGGTTACCATGTAGTGACAATAGGTATAAGCAGTAGCTTCCTTTTCATGCAGTCACAAAGATAACAAATGCCTACACAATTTTTGAAAGGGAATTTCCCTATGGCTATATTGATTTATTTCTCGAAGGGTCCTGCTAAGAAAAAAGCTATATTGTTTCAATTTTTTATAACACATTGTTGGTTGTCATTCTCTAGGTTTAGCTTGTTCTTCAAGATAGCTATCAGCAATGGGGCAAGCATGCATTAAATAGACATTCCTAGTTGTTATTTGTTCAGCCTCAAAAGAGTAGTTGTCAAAGTGGTGGAATGTATAGTAAGTGTCATAAGGAAGACTTAATAGGTACTTTTGTATAGATGGTTAGAGGCTATTTTTTGTGTTTGTAGGCAATGATGTTTGGAAAAGAAAAACAAAAGTGTCACCTGTGATAATTTTTGCCACCCTTTTCTGGGATAACAAGGCAGTGGTTTGCATGGGTCTATCAATGTCAATTTGTTTGTTGGCTTCTTTCTATGAGCTCCATTTTCTGGCTATGTTTGCAATGAAATAAAATTCTTAACATAATCCATTTTTCTTTTGCGGTCAGTTGCTCACTAGCCTGGGTTATTTCAATCGATTGGTTTTCCAAGCACAATTTTTTTGTCCTTTGTGTAATCAACAATGCATATATATGTACACACACAAACACACACATATACATACATAAATGTATTCACAAACACCCTATCAAAAATTGAAACAATATAGCCTCTTGAGCACCACCCTATCGAAAAGAATTCCTTTTGGAAAACAACATTAACTCAAGATAATATAAGCTATTTTATTATGCATTGCAAATGAAAGTATATAGCCATTGAAGCTAGAGAAAAACAATTAGCATTGGGCTAAGGAAAACATTGGTTGGATTTTTTGTCAGGCTTCACGGTTCTAGGTCTCTGACATCGTGTAGTAGGTGTTGAATTGATTTTTTTTAAGCAAAAAAAGCATTTGGAAGGATGATAGAGGAGGCCAATGAAATGGCATCAACATTAATAATTGTATGGTTTCCATGTAGTGCTAATGGTGCAAGTAACATCTATGTTTAAAGTCCTCGGAGAACAAAGTGAATGTCTATGCAATTTTCAGAAGCGTATTGTGCATATATATATATACATATGTAGACATATATATACATATACATATATATGTATATACAAATACATATATATATAAACACACACACATATATGAATACATATATATATATATATATAAACACATATATATAGATAGATATATAGAATTATCACAACCCACACCTTTTCCAACCATCAACACATGCAAAGAACACAAGATAACCTCCAACCACCTTCACAAAATTTCCATAACCTCTCTCAAACCTTCTACCATCTTGCTCTTGCTTGCACAACTCCCTTATTTGTCACAACATCTTCAAGCTCTCTTGGCACCTCCCTTCACAACACTCTCAAGTTTCTTAGCCATACTCTTTGTATCCCTCTTGGCTCTCATGTCTATCTCCATTTTCTTATGCTTGTGAGCATCTTGGGACTTCTCAAATCCCCTATCATTTTCATCCTTACTTTATGATACGGGTTCTCCTCTTTGAGCGGGGATTGTTTTTATCACCTCTTATGTGATACAGGTTCTCCTCCTCGAGCGGGGTTTTCTTTTATCACTCATACTTGGTGGTGTGGGTTCTACTCCTGAGTAGGTTTTTCTTTCACCCTGTGCTTTTTCCATTTCAGTTCTCTCCTCTCTCTTTCTATTTGGTTGTTCGTGGAGGTGAGAACACCAAAATGGGGGTTTGACTGATTCAAACCCCTATACAGCTCCAACACTTTCTCCAAACATTACACTTGCAGGTACTAAAGATATCTACTAGCTAGAGGCTTCATTACTTAGATTGTTGTGAGCATCTTCTTTCCTTTCTTCTCTTTATCTTTATCTTTTTTGCTTTACTTTATTTTACTTCTATTAAATTCTACTACTTTATCGCATTATGTCAGTTCTTAGTGATTTCTAGTAGCCATTTAAGTATTTTTTGTGACTTTCTCACTTTCTGGTCCATACGGGGCACCAGCACGCCTCTGGGATGCCAAGGCACCGTACTATTGTTTGTATCCCGCGTTATCGTCCTTTGGCCGAGAGCCGTTAGTCTATCCAAAAAATCTCTGTCACTTGCTCTTTCAGATTCTAAAACTCTTGTTGCTATTCCTGAGCTAGTTTAGGGAAGTTCACCCCGTGACGGTCTTTGAATGAAGAGAACTCGTTTGTAGCAAATCCCCCTTCTCTACAAACACATAGGGATTAGTATGTATCAATTGTGTTTGCATCTACTATGAAATACATACATTTCTGCACACAGGGGAAATGCATTGTCCATCATTGTGAACAATAGTGGCATCAATGTTTTATATAACACTCAAAATATGACTTATCATTCCAAGAATGTGTCTGTATGTATCAATGTTGTTTGCATCTACTATGACATACATCCAAATCTACACATGGAATTGTTATTCACTATGATCAGTGGTGACATCGATGTTCCATATAACACTTAAAATACAACTTATCATTCCCTGCATATAGATATGTATGTATCCTATTCTTAATTCCTTCTACGTGTGTACACATCCCTACCATTTGGACTTCCTCTCCTCCTATTGGCTCATTGTTGAATGTCACTACATGCAACTGCTGGTATATATAAAACATTGATAGGTTCTCATATGTTTAATTATGATTCTATCTTGTCTAATATTTCATTTTTTTAATTTCTCAAGTAAATTAATTATCAAAAATACAATTCCAAAAATTAGACCCAGCCAATGAAATGAATGCGATAAGGGAGTGTGAAATGTTTGCAAGGAAATAAAATCCATGCAGATTCATGTGCATATATGCTTGGAATGATGATTTCATTGCAACTTCAGCAAAATTGAGTCATTTAATATTTGCAGCGTCTATTATACAAGGATGACATGTATGATAGCATTACAAAGAGGGGAATTACATAGAAGAAACATTACAAGCAGAAGCCGCTTAGAATTACGCTCGAACAAGCTTACTCTCACATTGGCTCTATGTAATGATCTCCCAATTGAACGTTATATCCCCACTAATTCACATTATCTGTGAAATAACAAATTTATTTTAGACTAAATACCTTACCATGCGAAAACAGATCTAATAAAAACCAAAACACCATTATAGAGATATACCTTTGATTTTTTGAACATTCAACAGAGACAATGCTAGAGTAGTTTTTCCCCCGCCTCCTATGTAATGCAACCCAACAACTGACACCTTTCCTTTGAACGACAATCTGCTACAATATCATATACATTTGTACAATCCACATAAAACTGAACACCATATGCGGAATTGTCTACCTGTGTATAGAGAATATATGTGTATATCCTCGATGAAGCATTTAATTCTATATCCACGGTAATTTCTCAACTCTTCTTTTGTCAAAAAGGGGTTGAACCCCTTATTCTATGACAAGATTAATCTACCTATGTCATTGGCTATCACTTTGTTCACTAGTGTATGACATTAATACTACTATGTTGATGCTACATGTTCAGCATGCTATTGCTTCTTACAAAGAGTAAATAACTCTTAATTCTCACTAGTATAAACTCTTTGAATGGGTTAATTCTTATCTTCATGCTTCCCCCTTTACTACAATAGCATCAGGCAAATTCACCATCAGTAATTCATCACCGAAGAAAATTCACCACCAACAATTCATGTAATCACTAGATAACCACAAGTTTTAGCAAAAACCTTCCACATATCATAGATACATTGACAATACAAATAACACACAGGAGGAGAATTACCAATTTCTTAAGCGTTGAGCTGCCCATTATATCTAACAAACACCGGTATACACTATAATTAGTCAAACTATCTCAACTTGATACTTGTAGATAAAAATAAGCAAAGATAAGTACATGTAATAATTCAATCTATCTATTCAAGCTTCGCAACTTGATATTTATGAAGAAGAATCAACACAGGTTTCTGCTCTGATGATTCAGAGAAGAAAAAATAAGTAATTTTAAGGAGGATTTACTCTTAGAATTACCTTAAATGGCCAATTTCTTCTACAATTCTAAACTGGATACTGTCTATTCTTACGCTGCTTTAGCTTCAAAATTTCATTTATTTCCAAGCGTATTACAATTGGATTCTTTATATAGATCAATAGAAGCGTCGTGAAGTATTCCCATTAGTTTCCATGAAGTCTGTAACGAGAGCAGAAGGAATCTTCGATATGAGGATATTTCGTGGAATTGATGAAGATGCAGACTTGAAATTTTAACAAGGATTATCAAACCGAGTCTATTATAAAAGGAAGACGTGTATGATAGCTTCACAGAGACAAGAAAGCACATAAAAGAAATGTTTAAAGCAGAAGCCGGTTGGAATTACGTAGCAGTATGCTTTCAATTGGGAAGAAATTACCGTTTCTAAAAAATTTAACATATGGCTTCAGCTCATTTTACTTTTTTTGGTGTCTTTTTGGACACCTTGACAAAAAACATGTTGATGTGGCATCATATTTGATGATGTGGCCCTAAAACCTTAGTTATAAGCAGGGGACTTGCCAAGTAAGCTACTATGAGAAATTGGGAGTGATTTGAAATTTCCACGTAGGATAATTAGAAGCGCGAAGTTAGGGTGCACAACTACGGGGTTCTCTCCCCTACTATGTAGGAATATTCCACATCCTTTACACAAAATAACACAAGTTGCAGATTGGCATATCAACGGCCCTATTGACATTATATTATTATATTATATAGAATATGAACAGTCAAATATATTATTTATTATATTTCATTATTTATATATTGTATTATTTAATATCGATATGTTTATATATTATATTATTATTTATCTTATTTATATATCATATAATATAATATTATTTAAAATATATATTAATATAATAAATAACATAACAATGGTTCAATTAAAAAACATTTACAATTTAAGTTGAAAACTTTATATTATTTTATTCAATGAATTGTAAATAGTATTATATCAACTATACATAATCTTAAAGGATGTAATACTTTGGTCAAGCCTAGAATAGACAAACCTAAAATAGACAATTAGTACTCAAAGGATGTGATATTTTGGACAAGCCTAGAATAGACAATTAGTACTAATAAATCTCATTCCTCTTGAAGGATGAATTTTGAATTGACCTTTTGATGGTTACCTTGTTCATTGAAGTCGTTCTCGACAACTTTTGTCTTTGTTGAGATCGGTTTCATGATGATCCCAAAGGTTTTATAAATGAAACAGTTGGATGGTTATAAATGTTAGAGATGGCTTAGCATATTCTAGTCTCGAGTTGTATATGCACCTGCTCATAGGTTGTGATGTCTATGAAGCTAAGATGGGTTTTCAGTATAGAGTCTTTGGTTGTTGAGACAACTATTTGTGACATGGTCAATGAGGAAAAATTAGAAGCTAGACACATACATTAAAAATACCTACTAGAGATATTCTTGACCACTTGTGCACTAACAATCAATAAAAATATTTGGGGAAAGCTTGTTGCTCATGGCTTCCTTAAACCAAAATTTATCACTAGTGCAATCTCAGCCATTTCAGCATTCAATAACGCAGCAAGGAGTGACATTGTCTTTGATGGAATGAGTATTGAGGAAGCTCATTAGAATGAATCTCTAAAACAAGTGATAACTTTGTATTGTGAGGGGATAGTGAAGAAAAATATGGTGTTGTTTTCTTTCTATATTGGCTCCAACCCATACATGTTATCACTGACTTAGATTTTTAGGATGAATGAGCTTGTCTGTGGGCTTCAATCACTATTACATTATAAGCCACAAGCACCTCCCATTGGAATTTAACCTATCTCATCCCATCGAGATCTTGTAATTGTTTCTTGATTTTACCTCTATGTTAGCAACTTGCCTATATATATAAATTTTGTATATCTATATCATATTATGTATTATATTATATAATATACAATTCATATTATTTATATAATATATAAATAATATGTAAATAGAAAAATATATAAATATATTTATATTAAATAACAGATAGGACTATTCATATGTCAATTTGCATCTACTGTTATTTTGTATATAGTATATGTAATATTGCCTTTGTAGTTAGAATCATGTTCTAACTACTCTTTAATTTAAACTAGGTTATCAATTTCTCTATTATTGGTAATATCCATATTTATTTACAAAATTGGAAACCAGGGTTAGGAAATTTGCAAAAGAGTTGAGTTAGGTGAGGCCCACATTGGAAATCTATCTAAACAATCAATGCTTAGTGTATGTTGTTTAAGCCCAACCCTATCACATTGGCTCTATGTAATGATCTCCAAATTAAAGTTTATATCCTATTTAATTTATATTTGTGTTTTCTTCAAATTTTTAAGCCATTATTAGAAGAATCACTCTATTTAAATTGTGGGTTTCTCTCTCTTCAAATTTCATATGTGTATAAGAAGAGATGGGTTAACACAAACCAAACTATGTTTTTATGTTATATTTTTCATGGCTTGATTTATTGATTTCATTTTATGGTGTGGTTGATGGGAAGAGTTTATTTTACTGTTTTATTTTTTTAATAATATTATTGTGATGAGAGTGTTCTTCAAGGAATGGGATAGAAAGAGAGAAGGATGGTTCTATCATGGTTTTGGTTGATGTCATTTTCATGTTATATTGTTTTTATGACATGTAGGATTTCTTCATATTTATTTTTTATTTTTTGAATTCAACTATGCTAAATTCAACCTTAAATTAGATCCCTATTTTGTTCACTTTTCCTTGCTTATTATCTCACACTAGACTATAGATTTTTCCATGTCTAATGGGAAAGTTCTATGTGTTCCCTTTTAGGTGGAGTTTCTTAGTTTACCCTTTGTAGACATGCAAAATATGCATACATTTCAATCCACTAGTTTAATTAAATAGCCTTAATTTAATCAAATCTAACATTTCATCCCTCAATTAAGTAAATTCACTTCATCATTACGTCATTTAAATAAATCAATCAAATCCTAACATTTCATCTTTCATAAATCATCTCCTAGATTCATCTTCCTCAAATTAATTAATCTTTATCTTGTATTATCCTTTTAATTAAATAAACCAAACTTTATTTAATTAAATCTCAAAATTCATATTTCTCCCTCTTGATTTTGTTGATGGTGTTTTTATGCACTTCTCAACACAGGCAGTGTGTAGGTGCACTACCTCTCTTGAAAGACAATCTCCCACAATCAAGTTGTAGAACACTATCCCAAGGTCTCTCGGATGTCAGGTCATGATAGTACTTAGATACCTCAGTAGTTTGATGTGATTTGCTGGAATCACAAGGCGGTCTTATAGAAATACAAAGTATGGGCATAAAACATGAAGTTGGATCTTCAGAAAGGAGTTTTTAATATGTAAGCAGTTATGTCTTGGCTGTAGGTTCAAACAGCAGTCTCAAACTCCGTCTAGTTGTTAGATTTTGCTTTATAATGTGCAATGAACCTTGGTATTGTTTAGTTTCCAAAAAAAAAGTGAAAAAGAGCGAAGGGGAAGAAAAGTTCCTAAGCCTAAAGCTTGCTGCGAACAGTGATAATGGAGTCCCTACAATGGACAATTCTTTCAAAACAATATCCCACTTAACCAGGGATTTCACAGTATCATGGAAATTGTGCAATCTTCTAAGGGCTGTAGATTTTTATCCTTCATCCCCCACATACATGCATGAATTAAAGATAACTGTTTGGGGCAGCTTAAATCAGGTCCAGGCTAACTTTGCAAAGCTATTCACCTTCAGCAAATAGCAAAAAGTATGGCCTAAGGGATCATCAACAAAGCAAGAATTTTCATGGATAGCCAACAGAATTCCTAAGATTATCCAAATAATCATGAACAGCTAACTAAACAGCAAAGAGATCTAAGCTAACATCTAATATTGGAGAAGTGAATCAATAGACATGAGAGAAAACAAAGAAATACACCAAGTCAATGCTATTTCTCATAAATTTCAGCAGCATGCCTTTACAACAACTCAACTCCCTCTTTACAAATGAGAGGAGTGCTCTATTTATAGTTTTCCAAAAGTCAAATGAATGGCCAATATTCTTTACAATTGTGTGGCCAAGATTCATTACAAAATAGGGTTTCACCTACCCCCAAATAGATTTACAATTAAAAAACATCTTTTGTCTTTTCCCTATTTCGTCATCTAGTGGATGACACTATTTACATTTCGTTCTGTAGCTAATTGTTGTTTCTTTGGCTATAGCTACCTTTCTGGGAGGTCTTCTTCCTTGGCTGGGCTGTTTGGTTGCTCATCGGAGGCTGCGTGTTCAATATGCTTGAGGATTACGGCCTGGAGCTTATCTACCTCGAGTACTTCGCATCTTAATGACTGGTAGCTCCATTTTTTAGCGTTCTCTTCCAGCTGCTTCCAGTCCTCGTCATACTTTGAGCCCTGATCCCTGAAGAGCTCTGATCTATCGAAGGCACGGGTAGCGAAACTCAAGAAGTCCGTTGTGATATCTCCAACTGTCCCGTCCTTCATTCTCTCCTCAAAGTATGACATAACCTTTTCCGCATCCAACTGCACCGTGGGCATATCATGGCCCGTTATCATCTTGAGGTACTCAGTGCATTCCGCTCAGATTCCTTGATCCATGCAATATCTGGATCCACCCTGCTCTGGATCTGCTCCATCCTCTCCCTTCGATTGATGAGATCCCTGCGCCATATGTCCACCAACCAGTGATCCTCCTTCTTCAATTCCAGCTTCTCTTCCCACGTGCTTTCTGGCATTTGGAGGATGGACTCAACCTTTGGGAAGGCAGAGTCGTAGATCGCGGGGAAGCTGGTGCAGAGCTTCTTCATGCTTTCCAAGGATTGAACCTGGTCCAGGAACTTGTTGGCTATCTGCACAGCCAAGCCGATCCCTATGTTTCCGACCTTAGCAACTTGCTGGAACCAGTCCTCCGTGGTCTTCTCTAAGTTTTTCCTCCTTTCCAGCTTATCTATCTGCTCTTTGGAGAGTAGCTGTGGCGTGGCCGTTGAGGTAGTGGGGAGGTCGTCTATTGAAGACGATTGTTGGATGTAGTCCGTTAGGGCAGTGACCTGCGCCTTAAGCTCGTCCTTGGTAACCTTGTCTTGTTTAATCAGGTGCACTACCGTGGCCACCGACTCCTCCAGATGTCTGACCTTCTGTTCCCTGGTTGCTGTCCCGAGGTCGATCGTGGAGATGTTGTAACTTACCCCAGCCTGGCCAATAGTTGGCATTGCTATTTGTGCAGCCCGGGAGCCAGAAGCGTCCATGGTTATCCTGGAACGGACTTTAGGCTTCTTCTCCTTCTTTGTTGTGGCTAGAGATCAAGCCAAAATGGCTTCCAATCTCGACCTTGGGTCGCTCAAGACTGGAGTAGCCTTTTCAAGTTACTTTTCCAGCCACTCGGGCATGGCGGATTTATCATTGGGTGTATCATGGCTGCCCTCACCCGTCTCAGTCAAAGGCAAGACTTCTACCTCCTTTTCCTTTTCAAGTTCTTCCTTTTCCTTGGCAACATCCTCCTCCTCGTCAGAATCTTGATAAAGCACGAGGTGCTTAATGGGTGTCTCAGTGGCCAGTATCTGAATGGAATCATGTTCTTTGGCTGCCCCTTCTCCTTTCTTCTCTTCAGCGGCCTCGGGTTCTAGACTCTTCACCATGTGGGTCTCAGCCTAAATGATTTCCCCTTTTGACTGCTCTTCTTGCGGCTGCCCTTGTTCACCACGCAGCGACTGTCCTATCTCCTGCCCAACATTTTTAGGCTGTTGAGCCAACCATTCTTCCTCGTCCTCAGAGAAGACCCGAATAACTTCCTTGGCATCTGAGCCAGCCTCTCCATCCCCACCCTCAGAAGAGCCTGTCTCTTCTTCCTCGTAGGCAACCTTGTCAATGGTTCTACGCTCGAATTCAGGTTGCTCATAATAATCATCGGCCTCCTCTTCGACAGGCTTGGAAGCCTCCCATTCCAGTTCATCCATCTCCTTGGAAATCTGCATTGTGGCCTCCATGGTCGGCGGACCTGTTGGTGGTTGCGAAGGCTGAGATGTTGCAAGGGCCTGGGCCAGGGCTGCTTGGAGAGCGGGGTCCATTAGGAGTTGTGAGAGCTCAGGAGGAAGACTCTGCAGGTGCCGTGTAATGGCCTCGGGCATGCTAGAAAGGGGAATAGGTGATGGTATTGTTGCCAGAGGCAGGGAGGTGATGGGGGACATGGGGGCAGTAGAGGAAGGGGACGTAGCCATGCTCAAGGAAGAGTCGACATTGATTATGGACCCGGCTGGGGGCAAAGAGGCAAGGTGGATAGAAATGTCCACCGTCGGTGGAGATGAGGCGATTGCGGCCTGAGAGGCGGGCAGCGCACCAGTTGAGGGAGGAAGGAGCAAGGGGGGCTGCGTCTCTGTTATAGTCATTGTCTGCTTGAGTCTTTTGGGGGATGAACCTTCGGTGCCCCTTGCTATTTGCTCTTTGGGGTCCGCAGACTATGTTGTTTCTGCTTCTTTCCTCTTCTGGGACCTGGTGATAGGGGGAGACTTGGAAGTCTCACCAGCTGATGGGGAGGCGGCAACGTCCTCCATGGCGCTTGGCTCACTTTTGAGAGCTTCATATGTTAGAGTCACCCCCTGTCGTTTTAGTTGTGCCACTTGCCCATCGACCCACTCTTTTGTGTGAGCTATGATTGGCTGTGTGATGGTATCCAGGTCCTCGACCTCTTGCTCATCCCAGTCGATGGAGGGGATTGCCAGGTCGGCAACCGCAGGGTACCTTGGGTGCACAAGGGTAGACTCATCCTCTTCAAGTTGGTCAGGCACTGGAAATAGTTGCACCCTCTTTAAAAACTGTATTGTCATCCACATGTAGTGTCTCTTGCGAACCTCCTTATCATCTCTACAATCAGCCCATAAATCTTCAACATGGTACTGGTGGGTGTATGTCGGCCCTAGCGCTTTCCTGACGTGGCCGTGGGGGTCCATCTGTGGGCGAGCCATGTACCATTCAAAGTTATACTCTTTGAGTTCCTTTTCTGAGTTGCCGGCGCATTGAGATGTTTACAATCGATAGAGGCCTTGGCCGAGGGTCACGGGATAAGGGATCTCTGCTACGTGTTTCTGGCTGAAGACCGCTTGAATATGTTGGAGCTGCCAGAAAAGCTCTAGGAGGATGATCCGGTCGTTCGGGTATCTTGACAGCCTGTTCGACCGTTCCGTGAATCCCTAGGCACGAATGTAGGTGAACTTAGGGAACTGAATGTATAAGAAGGCATACTCCTTCAGGAGTGCCCTGGCACTGTGAGACACCCTTCTCTCGAAGTCCCCGACCACCAATCTAATAATGTGGCCTATGAAGGCATCATTGACCCGGCAGTACTCCTTCTTAAAGTAGCGGTATTGTAGCTGAGGATACCGGTCAAAAAGTTTGAGCCCTTGTTTGTGATCCCCATCCGGCACCGTGAAGAGTCCACTATACTATCTCTGACCTGCCAAGGAGTACACCAGGTATGAGGTCATGTAGAACTTGTTACTTTTCTTGACATTCATGAACTGCTCGTGGAAGCAGTTGCTGATAATACTCCCCCAGTCGAATGAGCTCTTGGTCTTCACATCCTCGTTTCCCCATATGATTTGCTCAATATAGTAAGCCATCCACTCCTAGAAGTAGGCAGCTGCTGGGAGGCCCATGACCCTGCTTAGCATGGTTACCAAGTCATGATAGTCCTCTTGAAAATCGCTGCGAAACAACTCTTGGGGAACCTTTCCTGCACTGCCCTGTTTTTCCTTCAGCCAATAAATGTTGATCTACTTCTTGATGCCCAATAGATTGGCATCCCACGCTGCCTGACATTGCTCTAAAGTGGGGACGTGCATATGTGGGAATGTAGGAATGTGGAATGTTTTTGTAATTCCTTCCGGAGACATGTCGGCAAGGATATTCCCTTCTTTGTCCATGATCGTTCGCGTGTCCGTCTGGTAGGCTTCTTGGCAAGCCATTACCAATTCAGGTGCTATTAAAGATGGAGGGAAGCCAGCAGCTTTAGCAATTCTGCTTTGGCGTATCAATCGTGCATTCTTTGTCTTAGGGTCGACCTTGACCCTCTGGGTGAACTCATCTATGTCCACTTGGCCTATGTTGGTGTCCGAGATCTCCTTCCAGTCAGTGGAGACCTTTGATTGGATCAGCTCACCCTGAAATTGAAACTTCATTTGGTCTTTCTCGTCTTTCCCACGGGCAGCCCTTCCAGATTTCTTACCCTTGTCCTTTTCGGTAGAGGCCCCTGAAGTTCCTGCGGTCGATTCCATATATCCTGCAGGCAAAGGGTGAAGTTAGCACAAGAAAACACTGAAAACATTAATGTTAGTCCGTATTGTGAGCATATTATATAACCAACCATTCAAAGGCATCATAAATTTAATTCTCTAACGATATTGATTTCACTTTAGGGCAAATGAGCAATCCGGGCCCGGAGGGCCAGACTTCCCTGGCAGGAATGCAGTCAGGAAGGGAAAACATGAGCGAAAGCTCCCGGGGACACCCATTGGCCAAATTTTGATGTTCTAAGAGACCCATGATGAAGAATGGCCTGATTTAAGACGTGGGTTGAAGTCAGATTCTCGATTGGACTTGATTTGGATCAATCTGGGGAACTCCGGGGGTTTCAAGCCGGAAGGCAGTCCGGCGAAGGAAGCCGGCGGCGGCGGATGTCAGGCGGAAGTCCGGCGGCCGAAGCCCGGAAGCTGGAGCCCGGGAGACAAAAAGGACGGTCGTATTTAGGTTTACTTTAAAAGTTTTATACCAGACGACATTCAGGGCACCAGGACCTAGAGGCCGGGAGGCTGCTAGCTGACGGCCGCCATGTAATTTTGATCGTTTCGAACGGCGGTGGCGAGCAGACTACCAGAGCCCGGAAGACGGGACGGCATGAGGAATAGGCCGCAACACTTACTTGTCGATGATTTGCATAGCAGCGGCGAACGAGGAACCGGGATCCAGAGATCGGAAAGACGGGAGACACCGGCCGCCGCAAATGAATAGGCTGTGATGGCGAAGAGGCAACCGGGGTCCGAGACACGGGGCGCCGTTAGTGGACGGCTGCCGAGGATCCCCATGAATGCACGAGCGGCAGTGGCGGCGAAGGATGGACCGGGACCCGGAAGGCTGGCCGACGCGCCCCGACGGCCGCCGCAAGATGTTTGCTCTGGTCAAAACGGCGGCGGCGAAGGACATCCCGGAGTTCGAAGGTCGGGAAGCCGGCAGGGTTCCGCCGTGAGCAGCGGCGGAACCGTCACGAAGTTCCGGGGATGGAACTCCGGACGGCCGGGCCCGAAGGGTCCGGGACATGCAGAAACAGGGGATAGTCGGAAGACCCTTATGTTAAAACGGCAGAAAATTCAAGGCGGCAGCCCGGGACGGGAAACCCGGAGGCCCGGGCCCGGAAGGGCTGACCTCCGCCGGCGGGGTTCATGGCTCGGATCTTGACGGCGACAGAGGGTCTCGGGCCTGGCGGCATTCTTCGCCCTGTGCGAAGAACACCCGCGACACGGACAAGTCCCGGGAGACGAAAATGGCGATTCCGACGGGGCCGCGGAAAATTTAAGGATATGGGTTTGGGGCGCAATGCAGAGAGTGTTCATTTTATGCAATTTAATTTGGTTGCTCAATTCATTTAAATCCTCAAACTGATCGAAAATAACGGGAGAGCGAACGAGGATGGCCTACCTCCAACTCGCTAAATGGGACGATGATGGGATCCACCGGCAGAGTTGACAGAACGATGCTGGGGTCGATGATCGTGATTATGCAGTTTGCAGTGGGCTCCAATTCGGTCGCTGCTCCAATCCACTAAAATTCGCAAGTTAAAATGACAGTGGTGGGCCTCGGTTTATATACCCCATTGGTCATTAATGGTCGCAATTAATGCTCGTACGATCATGCCAGAAGTTGGTAAGATTCAAATTTTGAGTCGGTGGCGGCGGACGAGGCTTCGAGATCCGGAACGCAGGAGGCAGCGGAACAACGGCCGCCAACTGAATTTTGGTGACTTCAGATGGTGGCGGCGACGGAACGGCCGGGCCCCAGATGGCGGAGTGCAGTGAAGAGTTCCCCACCGTTAGATTTTGCACTTTGTTTGAATGGCGGCGGCGAAAGGGACCACGGGGCCTGGAGGGCGGGCGGCCGACGGGTGATGGCCGTCACGGACAACAATCACGGGATGGAAGTTCGGGCGTGGAATTCCGGCCCTCGGGGCCCGAAGGAGCAGGGGCCGGCTGGGAAACCCCCGAATAGCCACGAACGGCCAACGGCTGGGCGGGTTCCGGAGGGCGGAAAGATGCCTTGAAAATGCCACCGGGGCGGCAAATGCAGGAGGGAAACCCGAAAGGAGAACCCCGGAGGCCCAGGCCCAAAGGGGCGCAGGGCCGGCCCAAAGCCCGAACGGCCTAAGGAACCCACAAGGCCCCGGAGGGCACCAAAATTTAAAGGGGGGGAACCACGGTCGATCTTAGGATGAAACTTTAGGGTAATACCGACCATGCAAAATGTCAAAAAAGAGGGGCACGCAAAACGAGGTGGCCCCGATAGACCTGACAAGGAAAAAAGAAAAGAGGGTCCCCGTTCTGAACGAGGCGTGTGTGCTGAGGGCACAACAAATGGCGACTCTGCTGGAGAACGCTCCGGAGCGTTCTAGGGATAAATATTCATTCAGGACCCAGAATCTCTGGTTTCGTAGACCAGAAACAGCTTCCAAGGATGAATCCGGGAGAGCGAGATCCTTAATTGGGTCAGCTTACATGACACCTCAAAAGTGTGTGTAGAGTGAGTTCATTCCTCTCCTAGGGATAGTAACCAAGGTTATTACTTGAACCGAGCGAGCTACATAAGTTGTCTAACACCAAAAGTAACCTGGACATTGCCCCACTACCAGTCAGGCGTCCATAGCCCCAGCGGAGTTGTCGCTACAATCTCATGGATATTGCTCTACTGCCGGCCGGGCGTCCATAGCCCCGGTAGAGTTATCCGAACACCCATACGGTCGTTTATTTTCTTTCTTTCTTTTTTAGAGTTTCTTTTCTCTTCTTTTTACATTGATATTTCATTTCCCTTTTACCATTTAGCTCGACCGGGTAAGCATTGAAGCCTACAATGGGTTTGAGACTGCAGTGGTCACTGGAGTAGACTTAGGATTTTTCACTCACTTAGGTGTCGTGACAACCATAGCACGGTCCTTCAGAATTTATCATTATGTAATTGGTGCGAGATCCGAGATGTGGGTAAGAAGATCCGGCGAAGGGTCAAGTTCTGAGCAGAATTCAGATAGGGAAATCATTCACAGACAGCTTTGCAAAGACCAATAGTCTAGAGTGAATGTTTAGCCAGAGAACACAAAGAACGGACAACAAAGTTAACCACTTGTTAGGCAAGCACGGCCACCACAAAGGAGCGAGAAACCTTTCTCAAAACAAAACTGCCAGGAGGGAGAAGCAAACAGCGACGCGAACAAAATGCAACAAACAAGAAAGCAACTATTCTAACCTATGCACAGGTATTTACAGCGAAGAGCTCAAAGGAGCTCAAGCCTAGAAGTAATGCTTAAGGTGTTGCCCGTTGACTGCAACGGGACGTTTTCACCGGTTAAGTTTTTCAAGCGGAAGGCATTATCTCCCAAAATATCAGCTATCCGAAAGGGGCCAAGCCAGAGCTTGTCGAATTTATTGTGTCCCCCTTTCTTTTCATGGGCCTTGTCCCAATATAGGACCAAATCTGCAATCCTGAAGGCCTTGATTTTGGCTCGGCGGTCGAACCATCTCTTCACTACGCCCTGATGTTTGGCAAAATTTTCTATTGCGTGGTCTCGAACTTCCTCTAGATGTAAAAGTTTAGCTAAACGAGCTTCCCTACGATCTCCTCCTTCATAAAAGTCATTGATGAACTAGAGAGTCAGAATTTTTAGGTGGATGGGGAATATTGGCTTAAGGCCATAGACAAGGTGGAACGGGGAATCACCAAGGGCAGCCTTATGGCGGGTGCGATCAGCCCAAAGGGCGAAACGGAGCTGGGTATGCCAGTCCTTGGGATTCCTATCTAGCAGCTTCTTGATCACGGTAATCAAATTCTTATTTGTGGACTCGGCAAGGCCATTGCCCTGAGGGTAGTAATTGGATGAAAATTTGAGGGCAATCCCATAGTCAAACGCCCAGCTGGAAAATTTTAAAGAAGCGAAGGCAGGTCCATTATCACATACAAGGGCATACGGACAACCAAAGCGATTTAAAATGAAACTTTCTAAAAAATCAGTAACTACTTCAGTTGTACAATGCCTACAAACTATTGCTTCCATCCATCTAGTACAATAATCAGTAGCGGTCAGAATGTACCTGTGTCACGCAGATGATGGAGGGCTTACCGGACCGATGAAGTCGAGACCCCATTGTGCAAAAGGCCTTACCTCCAGCACGGGCTGCAGTGGGACAGCAGCGTTCCTTTCCCTGGTGGCAGCGGTCTGGCACGTATGGCATGAACGGACATGGCCATGGGCATCTTTCAAGACAGTTGGCCAATAGTACCCTGTCCTTAATATCTGATGGGCCGTAGAAGAACCCGAGCCATGGCCTGTACCAAACTTATCGTGAAACTCCCTTAAAACACGTTCTGCTTCCTCCTTGCCGAGGCATCTTAGATAAACGCCCTCATGATTCTTCTTATAGAGAATGGACCCCTGTAACATATAACCGTTGCATTTCAATCTGAGGGCCCTCTTCTGAACTCCTTGCAAATGCGACAGACACTTATGATTGAGTAGATAATAAACGACATCTTGATACCACTCCCCCGGGGAGACATCTTCAAGCTGATATTGCTGTACCGTGAGTTCAGGTCCGGCCTCTGTTGCTGTTTCAGCCATTGTACGAGTGAGTGCCTGTCCTCTTACCAATTTCATTGGTTGGATCTCCATATCATATTCTTGGAGCAGGGTGACCCACTTAGCCCTCCGTTCGCCCAACTCGTTTTGCATGAGAAGTGTTTTGACTGCTGGGTCAAGGACAATTGCGAACACCTTATTGCGTAGAATGTAGTGTCTAAATTTCTTTACTCCCCTGACGAGAGCGTACGCCTGCTTTTCTATGTTGTGGTAACGCAATTCAGCATCTTTGAGGGGTGCACTCATGAAGGTGATCGGATGCTCATTTCCTTCGTCATCCTTTTGGGTCAACATACTGGCACAAGAATGCTCCGAAGTAAACAAATAGATATAGAACGGCTTCAGATAATCTGGACTGACCAACACAGGTGCCCTAGCAATGGCCCGTTTGATCTCCTCAAAGGATTATTTGGCCTCTGGTGTCCATTCAACTTTAGCGTCTTGCTTGAGCATGGCATTGAGAGGTTTGACTATTTCTGCGAAGTCGGTGATGAATTTCTGGATGAAATTAATCTTTCCGAAGAAAGACTTTAATTCCTTTTTGCTGCCCGGGGGCTGAATCTTAAGTAGCAATTCGATGTGTTCAGGATCAATGGAGATTCCTTGCTCTGAGATGATGTGCCCGAGTAATCTGCCTTCGGTCACTCCAAAAATGCACTTCTTGGGGTTGAAAGAAACCCTGAATTCCTGGCATCTCTGAAATACTTTGCATAGGTCAGAGACGTGATCACCTCGCTCCTTGGAGAATACAGTCAGATCATCCATATAGATGATTATACATTTGCCGATCAGGTCCTTGAAAGTGATATCTATTACGCGTTGGAAAGTGGCGCCGGCGTTGATGAGCCCAAACGACATTCTCCTGTACGCGAATGTCCCCCACTTAGTGGTGAACGCAGTCTTATGGCGATCCTCGTATTGTACCATTACTTGATTATACTCGGAGTATCCGTCGAGGAACGACATCATCTGGGAGCCGTTGACAATTTGCAGCACTTCATCTAGTGAAGGCACTGGATAGTTGTCCTTTTCTGAGGCGCGATTGAGATTACGGAAATCCACGCACAATCTGATCTCTCCATTCTTTTTCTTGACCAGGACCAAGTTAGCCACCCACGTGGAATGCCTAACGGGAAAGATGATCCTTGCTAAAAGTAATTTCTACACCTCCTTGTAAACAATAGGTTCTAGCAGGGCATTAATAGGGCGCTGCCACTGACGGAATGGCCTCACCTCAGTCTTTAGAGGGATGGTATGCATGATGACCGATGTGTCGTATGTTTTCAAGTCTTCGTAGCTCCATGCCACCACGTCAGGATATCTGCGCAAAGCATCCGTGATTCTCCTCTTCTCTTCAGGCATGCATACCTTTCCAATGAAAACATTCTTGATATCCTCGGCTGTTCCCAAGTTGTGAGCATTGCACTAGCTGCTTATGGTCTCCTTTTTCGTTTGCCGGTCTTGATCCCTGATCTGATCCAAATCGAATACACGCTTCAGCTGAACCATCCCTCTTGGGATCGTGTTGGTTTTCAGATTGATAACCCCTTCTATGTCTAATTCAGCCTCCTATGGATTAGCTTCATCGATTATTTAGGCAGGAAAGACGTCAGAGCTCGTGATGAATTGGAGGATATGCTTATCATCATTAAAGACCTGCAGGTGGGTGACATTGTCCGAGACCGACGGCGTAGATGTCAGCTCAATAGTAAACTTCTTAAGCCCTGAGAAAGAGAGGGGCTGTAACGTGCGGGCTGCTTGAGCCAAGGCATCAGCTGTGCGATTCTGAGCACGGGGAATCAGTTGTATGTTGACCGCATCTAGGCCCTCTAGGAGATCCCACACCCTATGTCTATAATTGGCGAGTCTTCGATCATGGCAGGAGTACTGCTTCCTGACCTGCTTAACCACAAGTGCGGAATCCCTGAAGACTTGCAGTACTTTCACATTTTTCTTTAAGGCTATAAGAAGGTCGAGGACTAAGGCCTCATACTCTACCACGTTGTTGGTGAAATAAAACTGTAATCGATGGGCAGCAAGAAATGTCTTACCCGTCGGACTGATGAGTTCGATCCCCGCTCCAGCTCCTTGTCTTGATTTTGATCCATCAAACCGAAGCGTCCAGCACTGAGAGGATTCCTTATCTTCAGGTTTGATTGAGCCTTCGTTCTCATTTGGCTGGACGTCGGGCCTAGTGATCTTAGGAAGGCTTTCCTGGTTGAGGCAATGATCAGCAGGTGGTCTTGGTGGTGCCTCCTTTGGTGTTTCCGTTGGAGGAGTAGCAGCTTTCTTAACCTGCTCCACTGCTGCTTGGCACAAGCAACAGTCGAACTCGGAGTGAGCAGCGTTGTGGACCCTACACCAATTCGGCAATAATAGGTCTTAGAAATTCATCCTAGCTCCTAGGCTGAGCTAATATCTTACGCATTTTCCCATAAACTCTTGGAAGCCATCGAGTAATCCCTAGTCGTCACTTCGAACCGGCTCGTCATCAGCTTTTGCAAACATTTGTTCATCTAGGGGCATTTGCTCAGAACCCGCCGAGGGGCTACATAATACCAGCAATACCTCATCTGCTCGTTCTTCCTGAAGTTCAAGCTCATTTTGGTAAGCGAAAGGGCAGTAATTCCCCAGGTCAGTCTCTGCGAACAGCACCTCACTAAGATTATTGTATTCCGTGATCATATATTTCATCCGGGGTTCACGGTCGATACGAATCTGATTCGGCAGCCCCTTCCACGGCAGCCACATATGAGACAAGTTGGTGGCGGTGTATCCGTTCAGCGCCTTGGTAAACTCTCTCCCCAGAATGATTCCATAGGCATCAGGTATGTCTGCCACTTGGATGTCCACAACCTGCTATATCCGAGGGTCCGCAGCGATTTGCATGGGGATGCAATTTATTTCACCTACAATATTAATCTCTGTTTTGTCGAGTTGGGTGACCTTTCTCTTTGAAGGAATGGGGGTGATGCCATGAGCCTTGCACGTGGCCAAGGGCATAACGTTGGCAGACGTGCCTGAATCGAGCAAGCAGTTGTGCAAATTCTTGCCAAAGACCCTAATAGTAGTCAGGAACGGGGGAGTTTCCGGTCTCCCCTGGAGGATGCCCACGGGTGTGTCCATTTGAGCTATTTGGCCTTTGTTCCTGTCACTACCTATATCCTTGGTCTGTTTAAATTGCTGGTCCTTGGGAGGCTGTCTGCCAGCCCTCTCTGGTTCCTTTTCAGTGTATCTGCCAGCCGACTGATTGATGGGCATATGATTCCTTCTTCCGGTGTTTTCCTGTATCTCTTGTTCTTTCCTGGGCTCCTCAAAGGTTACCCTCTTGGCCGGGGTTTCTTGTGTCGTGCTAGGTGAGGGAGTCCCATTCAGAACCCTGAAAAAGACGTGCCTCATAGTAGGAACCTTAAGCAATTCAAAGGCCGACAAACTAATTTTGACCTTCTTGAACTCCTCTGCCACATACACACCCATTTGCTCGATTTCAGAGCTAAAGGCATGGCCTATGGAAGAACTAGGGGTTTGACTCTTGGTTTGCCCAGGCAGATTTTGGGGTTGGCTCTGGGGCTGACCTTGCGGTTAGTTTTGGGATTGGTTTCTGTTGAGATATTGGGCAGGTATATGAGGGAGCCCCGGATTATTGCTAGCATTAGGATCAGGCGGGGTGGCGAAGTTATTTGGTGGGGTAGAAGTTGTGAAGGGTCCCTCGACCTGCCTATTCCTAAGGAAATAGGGACTCGACCGCTGATGGAACATGTGGACCTCATCCACAAATGACTCTTCTTCATCCATCGGACCGTTATCTACCGAATCAAAAAGCTGAGCTAGAGTTGATTCGTTGCTTACCTCTTGCGCTTTCTCATCCTTGATGGGGGTGGGCTCAGCTTCGGGCTCGTTGCGGTCTCCCCGTGGAAATAGCGCCTGATTGACCACCAGACATGAGGAATCGTAGGGCTCAGATGGGACGATATCCCTGCAGTTGGCATTATCAATGACATTTTGTACTTCTACTTGGAAGATTTCTACAGCTGTCTGGAACTCAGGGCAGTCCAGCTCAGAATGCCTGCTGGTTTTGTGAAGTCAGCACCATCCGGACAAAGCTGCCTCAGCCAAATACACACCGCTGGATGTTTGGTCATTGCCTGGTGGTTGATCGAATGGCGTGGGGACACCGTCGTTGTTGGGCCTGGTGTTCCATGTGCGGTTTTGCCTCTGAGAAGGTCTTCTTTCTGCATTTTGATTGGAGTTCTGCCCCCTCTCATAATTCTGCCCCGAGGAGGTGCCCGCTTCCCGATTATCTCTGTTGTCTCTATTGTCTCGAGACTCCCGACTATCCCGGTTGAGATTGGTCTGAAAGTTGCGTTGGGAGGTCTGCAACTGATTATTCTGGTTCTTCAGATGCGTCATCTCTGTGGACATCTTCTTAATCATTTTGGTCAGCTCTTCTAGCTTGTCTTTCTCGGCCACACCTCCAGGCGACGGGGCCGGGCTCTGGAGAAAAGCGGGCAGGGCTGCCGACTGATTTTGATATGCTGGAGGAAAGTTCGGTCTCGACAAGTATAATGGCACCTGGGGCTGTTGGGAATATGCTTGCTGTTTCGGAGCCATCTGAGAATAGTTGTACTGATGCTGGGGCTGCGAATAAGACGTTGTTGGAGGCGCATAATTCAATGGTTGCCCCGAATGTGGCACTAGGGGTAATTGGGGCACCTGGTTCATGAGGGGAGTTTGGTGAACAAATGCCTGATTGAGCCCCTGAATTTACATTGGATGGGCGATGGGCCCCAAAGAGGGCAGAGGGCCGGATATATTTTGTCCCAAATCCGCACTTGCAATGACAGCTTCTGCGTAGGCGGTCAGTAAGGTAGCAGGCGGCGGGCGCATCCTTTTTACCAACGCCACTGTGAGGTTATCTAAGGCTGTGTAGTAGACCGGTAAAGCAGCCACGTCATTATGGAGGTACGGATCTTGAAGCCTCATGTGAGCCCGATGGAAGCAATCATTGAAGGAGCCAATGGGTTCGTTGACCTCCCTTCTGATGGACATGAACTGCTGGTAAAGGTCAGCGGGGTTGACAGGAATCTTGTACTTCTGAAGGAAGGCATTCTTCATTAGGGTCCACGAGGTGATCGATCCCTGCGGCAAATTGATGTACCAGTAGAAGGCCTCTTCTCCTAATGAATGCGGAAAGAGGCGACACGCTACGTCCTCGTGACCCACCTGCATTTCGGTAATCGCCGTTTCGAATATCTTGATATGCTCTTCGGCTGTTCTTTGCATATCACGTGGGTGGAATTTTGAACAAAAACCCTCTGGATTCTTGGGCATATCATTGTAAACAACAAAGTGTACCGGCGAAGGGTTATGCGCAAGCCAAGCCATGAGGGGAGGCAGAGGTGGAACTTGCTGCTGGAAAATAGGGATTTGGGGCTGTATTGGTAATACAACCACAATTTGAGGCTGCCCTTGAGCTATGGCTGCCTAGACTGCGCTTTGGGCTGAAAGGGCCGGGAGAGGAGCGAACCCCTGGCTGTCGGAAGGAAGATGTGCAAATGTTGTTTGAGACGGTTGGGTGGAAGATGAAGGCCAGCCCAGTGAAGGTGGAGGTGAAATGGAGGCGGATGAAAAAGAGGGAGAGACGAAGCTGCTTCCTTGTGCTCGTTTTGCCCTCGCAGGAGGCTACAATTCTTCAAATTCTCCCTTGTTTGGTGCTGATCGCAGAATCCTTTGAAACCTTTCCGGAGAGAATGATCCGATCTGATTCAGCTTAGCTTTATCCCGTAGCCTAGTATTCCGATCGCTGCCCTCTTTCTAGCGCCAGTTTTGTTGATGGTGTTTTTATGCACTTCTCAACACAGGCAGCGCGTAGGTGCACTACCTCTCTTGAAAGATAATCTCCCACAATCAAGTTGTAGAACACTATCTCAAGGTCTCTCGGATGTCAGGTCATGACAGTACTTAGATACCTCAGTAGTTTGATGTGATTTGCTGGAATCACAAGGCGGTCTTACAGAAATACGAAGTATGGGCATAAAACACGAAGTTGGATCTTTGGAAAGGAGTTTTTAATATGTAAGCAGTTATGTCTTGGCTGTAGGTTCAAACATCAGTCTCAAACTCCATCTAGTCGTTAGATTTTGCTTTATAATGTGCAATGAACCTTGGTATTGTTCAGTTTCCAAAAAAAAGTGAAAAAGAGCAAAGGGGAAGAAAAGTTCCTAAGCCTAAAGCTTGCTGTGAACAGTGATAATGGAGTCCCTGCAATGGACAATTCCTTCAAAACAATATCCCACTTAACCAGGGATTTCACAGTATCATGGAAATTGTGCAATCTTTTAAGGGCTGCAGATTTTTATCCTTCATCCCCCACATACATGCATGAATTAAAGATAAGTGTTTGGGGCAGCTTAAATCAGGTCCAGGCTAACTTTGCAAAGCTATTCACCTTCAGCAAACAGCAAAAAGTATGGACTAAGGGATCATCAACAAAGCAGGAATTTTCATGGACAGCCAATAGCATTCCTAAGATTATCCAAATAATCATGAACAGCTAACTAAACAACAAAGAGATCTAAGCTAACATCTAATATTGGAGAAGTGAATCAATAGACATGAGAGAAAACAAAAAAATACACCAAGTCAATGCTATTTCTCATAAATTTCAGCAGCATGCCTTTACAACAACTCAACTCCCTCTTTGCAAATGAGAGGAGTGCTCTATTTATAGTTTTCCAAAAGTCAAACGAATGGCCAAGATTCATTACAATTGTGTGGCCAAGATTCATTACAAAATAGGGTTTCACCTACCCCTAAATAGATTTACAATTAAAAAACATCTTTTGTCTTTTCCCTATTTCGTCATCTAGTGGATGACACTATTTGCATTTCGTCTTATAGCTAATTGTTGTTTCTTTGGCTGTAGCTACCTTTCTGGGAGGTCTTCTTCCTTGGCTGGGCTGTTTGGTTGCTCCTCAGAGGCTGCGTGTTCAATATGCTTGAGGATTACGGCCTGGAGCTTGTCTACCTCGAGGACTTCGCATCTTAATGACTGGTAGCTCCATTCTTTAGCATTCTCTTCCAGCCGCTTCCAGTCCTCATCATACTTTGAGCCCTGATCCCTGAAGAGCTCTGATCTATCGAAGGCACGGGCAGCGAAACTCAAGAAGTTTGTTGTGATATCTCCAGCTGTCCCGTCCTTCATTCTCTCCTCAAAGTATGACCTAACCTTTTCCGCATCCAACTGCACCGTGGGCATATCATGGCCCGTTATCATCTTGAGGTACTCGGTGCATTCCGCTTGGATTTCCTTGATCCACGTAATATCTGGATCCACCCTGCTCTAGATCTGCTCCATCCTCTCCCTTCGGTTGATGAGATCCCTGCGCCATATGTCCACCAACCAGTGATCCTCCTTCTTCAATTCCAGCTTCTCTTCCCACGTGCTTTCTGGCATTTGGAGGATGGCCTCAACCTTTGGGAAGGTAAAGTCGTAGATCTTGGGGAAGCTGGTGCAGAGCTTCTTCGTGCTTTCCAAGGACTGAACCAAGTCTAGGAACTTGTTGGCTATCTGCACAGCCAAGCCAATCCCTATGTTTCTGACCTTAGCAACTTGCTGGAACTAGTCCTCTATGGTCTTCTCTAAGTTTTTCCTCCTTTCCAGCTTATCTATCTGCTCTTTGGAGAGTAGCTGTGGCGTGGCCATTGAGGTAGTGGGGAGGTCGTCTATTGAAGACCATTGCTGGATGTAGTCCGTTAGGGTAGCGACCTGCGCCTTAAGCTCGTCCTTGGTAACCTTGTCTTGTTTAATCAGGTGCACTACCGTAGCCACCGACTCCTCCAGATGTCCGACCTTCTGTTCCTTGGTTGCTGTCCCGAGGTCGATCGTGGAGATGTTGTAACTTACCCCAGCCTGGCCAATAGTTGGCATTGCTATTTGTGCAGCCCGAGAGCCAGAAGCGTCCATGGTTATCCTGGAACGGACCTTAGGCTTCTACTCCTTCTTTGTTGTGGCTAGAGATCGAGCCAAGATGGCTTCTAATCTCGACCTTGGGTCGCTCAGGACTGGAGTAGCCTTTTCAAGTTGCTTTTCCAGCCAGTCGGGCATGGCGGATTTATCCTCAGGTGTATCATGGCTGCCCTCACCCATCTCAGTCAAAAGCAAGACTTCTACCTCCTTTTCCTTTTCAAGTTCTTCCTTTTCCTTGGCAGCATTCTCCTCCTCGTCAGAATCTTGATAAAGCATGAGGTGCTTAATGGGTGTCTCGGTGGCCAGTATCTGAATGGAATCATGTTCTTTGGCTGCCCCTTCTCCTTTCTTCTCTTCAGTGGCCTCGGGTTCTGGACTCTTCACCATGTGGGTCTCAGCCTCAATGATATCCCCTTTTGACTGCTCTTCTTGCGGCTGCCCTTGTTCACCACGCAGCGACTGTCTTGTCTCCTCCCCAACATTTTTGGGCTGCTGAGCCAACCCTTCTTCCTCGTCCTTAGAGAAGACCCGAATAACTTCCTTGGCATCCGAGCCAGCCTCTCCGTCCCCGCCCTCAGAAGAGCCTATCTCTTCTTCCTCGTAGGCAACCTTGTTGATTGTTCTACGCTCGAATTCAGGTTGCTCATAATAATCATCGGCCTCCTCTTCGACAGGCTTGGAAGCCTCCCGTTCCAGTTCATCCATCTCCTTGAAAATCTGCATTGTGGCCTCCATGGCCGGCAGACCTGTTGGTGATTGCGAAGGCTGAGATGTTGCAAGGGCCTAGGTCAGGGCTACTTGGAGAGCGGGTTCCATTAGGACTTGCGAGAGCTCAGGAGGAAGACTCTGCAGGTGTTGTGTAATGGCCTCGGGCACGCTAGAAAGGGGAATAGGCGATGTTATTGTTGCCAGAGGCACGGAGGTGATGGGGGACATGGGGGCAACAGAGGAAGGGGACGTAGCCATGCTCGAGGAAGAGTCGACATTGATTATGGACCCGGCCGGGGGCGAAGAGGCAAGGTGGACAGAAATGTCCACCGCTGGTGGAGATGAGGTGATTGCAGCCTGAGAGGCGGGCAGCGCACCAGTTGAGGGAGGAAGGAGCAAGGGGGCTGCGTTTCTGTTATAGTCATTGTCTGCTTGAGTCTTTTGGGGGATGAACCTCCCGTGCCCCTTGCTATTTGCTCTTTGGGGTCCGCAGACTGTGCTGTTTCTGCTTCTTTCCTCTTCTGGGACCTGGTGATAGGGGGAGACTTGGAAGTCTTACCAGCTGATGGGGAGGCGGCAACGTCCTCCATAGCACTTGGCTCACTTTTGAGAGCTTCATATGTTAGAGTCACCCCCTATCATTTCAGTTGTGCCACTTGACCATCGACCCACTCCTTTGTGCGAGCTATGATTGGCTGCGTGATGGTATCCAGGTCCTCGACCTCTTGCTCGTCCCAGTCGATGGAGGGGATTGCCAGGTCGGCAACCGCAGGGTACCTTGGGTGCACAAGGGTGGACTCATCCTCTTCAAGTTGGTCAGGCACTAGAAATAGTTGCAACCTCTTTAAAAACTGTATTGTCATCCACATGTAGTGTCTCTTGCGAACCTCCTTATCATCTCTACAATCAGCCCATAAATCTTCAACATCGTACTGGTGGGCGTATGCCGGCCCTAGCGCCTTCCTGACGTGGCCATGGGGGTCCATCTATGGGCGAGCTGTATACCATTCAAAGTTATACTCTTTGAGTTCCTTTTCTGAGTTGCCGGTGCATTGAAATGTTTGCAATCGATAGAGGCCTTGGCCGAGGGTCATGGGATAAGGGATCCCTGCTACGTGTTTCTGGTTGAAGACCGCTTGAATATGTTGGAGCTGCTGGGAAAGCTCTAGGAGGATGATCCGGTTGTTCGGGTATCTTGGCAGCCTGTTCGGCCGTTCCGTGAATCCCTGGGCACGGATGTAGGTGAACTTAGGGAACTGAATGTATAAGAAGGCATACTCCTTTAGGAGTGCCCTGGCGCTGTGAGACACCCTTCTCTCGAAGTCCCCGGCCACCAATCTGATAATGTGGCCTATGAAGGCATCATTGACCTGGCAGTACTCCTTCTTGAAGTAGCGGTATTGTAGCTGAGGATACCGGTCAAAAGGCTTGAGCCCTCGTTTGTGATCTCCATCCGGCGCCGTGAAGAGTCCACTATATTATCTCTGACCTGCCAAGGAGTACACCAGGTACGAGGTCATGTAGAACTTGTTACTTTTCTTGACATTCACGAACTGCACGTGGAAGCAGTTGCTGATAATACTCCCCCAGTCGAACAAGCTCTTGGTCTTCACGTCCTCGTTTCCCCATATGATTTGCTCAATATAGTAAGCCATCCACTCCTGGAAGTAGGTGGCTGCTGGGAGGCCCATGACCCTACTTAGCATGGTTACCAAGTCATGATAGTCCTCTTGAAAATCACTACGGAACAACTATTGGGGAACCTTTGCTGCGCTGCCCCGTTTTTCCTTCAGCCAGTAAATGTTGATCGACTTCTTGATGCCCAATGGATTGGCATCCCACGCTACCTGACATTGCTCTAAAGTGGGGACGTGCATATGTGGGAATGTAGGAATGTGGAATGTTTATGTAATTCCTTCCGGAGACATGTCGGCAAGGATATTCCCTTCTTTGTCCACGATCGTTCGCGTGTCCGTCTGGTAGGCTTCTCGGCAAGCCATTACCAGTTCAGGTGCTATTAGAGACGGAGGGAAGCCAGCAGCTTTAGCAATTCCGCTTTGGCGTATCAATCGTGCATTCTTTGTCTTAGGGTCGACCTTGACCCTTTGGGTGAACTCATCTATGTCCACTTGGCCTATGTTGGTGTCCGAGATCTCCTTCTAGTCAGTCAAGACCTTTGACTGGATCGGCTCACCCTGAAATTGAAACTTCATTTGGTCTTTGTCATCTTTCCCACGAGCAGCCCTTCCAGATTTCTTACCCTTGTCCTTTTCAGTAGAGGCCCCTGAAGTTCCTGCGGCCGATTCCATATATCCTGCAGGCAAAGGGTGAAGTTAGCACAAGAAAACACCGAAAACGTTAATGTTAGTCCGTATTGCGAGCATATTATATAACCAACCATTAAAAGGCATCATAAATTTAATTCTCTAACGATATTGATTTCACTTTAGGGAAAATGAGCAATCCGGGCCCAGAGGGCCGGACTTCCCTGGCAGGAATGCAGTCAGGAAGGGAAAACACGAGCGAAAGCTCCCGGGGACACCCATTGGCCAAATTTTGATGTTCTAAGAGACCCATGATGAAGAATGGCCTGATTTAAGACGTGGGTCGAAGTCAGATTCTCTATTGGACTTGATTTGGATCAATCTGGGGAACTCTGGGGGTTTCAGGCCGGAAGGCAGTCTGGCAAAGGAAGCCGGCGGCGGCGGACGTCAGGCGGAAGTCCGGCGGCGGAAGCCCGGAAGCCAGAGCCCGGGAGGAAAAAAGGACGACCGTATTTAGGTTTACTTTAACAGTTTTATACCGGACGGCATTCGGGGCACCGGGACCCGGAGGCCGGGAGGCTGCTAGCTGACGGCCGCCGTGTAATTTTGATCATTTCGAACGGCGGTGGCGAGCACACTACCGTAGCCCAGAAGACGGGTCGACATGAGGAATAGGCCGCAACACTTACTTTTCGATGATTTGCACAACAACGACGAATGGGGAACCGGGATCCGAAGATCGAAAAGACGGGAGACACCGGCCGCCGCAAATGAATAGGCTGTGACGGCGAAGAGGCAACCGGGGTCCGAGACACGGGGCACCATTGGTGGACGGCCGCCGGGGATCCCCATGAACACACGAGCGACAGCGGCGGTGAAGGATGGACCGGGACCCAGAAGGTGGGCCGACGCGCCCCGACTGCCGCCGCAAGATGTTTGCTCTGGTCAAGAGGGCGGCGGCGAAGGACATCCCGAAGTCTGGAGGTCGGGAAGCCGGTAGGGTTCCGCCATGAGCAGTGGGGGAACCGTCATGGAGTTCCGGGGACGGAACTCTGGACGGCCGGGCCCGAAGGGTCCGGGACACGCAGAAACAGGGGATAGCCAGAAGACCCTTATGTTAAAACGGCAGAAAATTCAAGGCGACAACCCGGGACGGGAAACCCGGAGGCCCGGCCCTGGCAATGAATTCACCGTGGTTCATTGCTCGATCTTGACGCTATGGAGGGTCTGGTCGCGCGCTCTTCGCCTTTATAAGAACACCCACATACGCATAAGTCCCCGGAGACAAAATACGATTCGGACGGGCCGCAAAAATTTAAGGATACCGGTTTGGGGCGAACGCAGCAGAGAGAGTGTCTATTTTATGCAATTTAATTTGGTTGCCCAATTAATTTTAAATCCTCAAACTGATCAAAAATAACGGAGAGCTAATGAGATTGGCCTACATCCAACTCGCCGAACGGACGATGATGGATCCACCGGCAGAGCGCTGACGGAACGATGTCGGGTCAGATGATCGCTGATGGTGCAAATGGCAAGTATTCTTACTCCTACAAATAAGCCCAATCCGCTTAAAATCGCGTTGTGCGCTTTGCGCCTTGGTTTATATGCACCGCATTGCCATTAATGGTCGCGAATTAGTCGCTCGGCCAGACGACCGGCCAGAAGCTGGTAAGATTCAAATTTTGAGTCACAAGGCGACGCAGGCTTCTGTGATCCGAACGCGGAGGTAGCAACAACGCCAGACTTCAAATTTTGCGACTTCGCCTGGCGGCGGCTTAACGGGCCGTGGCCCCGATGGCGGAGTGTTGAAGAAGCTCCGCCAACGTTAGGATTTTGCACTTGTTTGAACGGGCGGCGCTTAAAAGGGACCATAACCGAGGGCTGGGTAGCCGACGGTGATGGTCACGTGGCGACGGGCAATCACGGATTCGGTCCGGGTGGAATCGCACCGCCCTGGCGCGATAGGGTCACCGAAACCCCCGAATAGCCACGAACGGCCAACAGCTGGGCGGGTTCCGGAGGGCAGAAAGATGCCTTGGAAACACCGCCGGGGCGGCAAATGCAGGAGGGAAACCCGAAAGGGGAACCCCGGAGGCCCGGGCCCGAAGGGGCGCAGGGCCGCCCCAAAGCCCGAACGGCCTAAGGAACCCACAAGGCCCCGGAGGGCACCAAAATTTAAAGGGGAGAACCACGGTCGATCTTAGGATGAAAATTTATAGTAATACCGACCATGCAAAATGTCAAAAAAGAGGGGGCACGCAAAACAAGGTGGCCCCGACAGACCCGACAAGGCAAAAAGAAAAGAGGGTCCCCGTTCCGAATGGGGCGTGTGTGCTGAGGGCACAACAGATTTAAATAAATCAAAATATTTAAGTCAAATGGGTCAAAACCCCTAATCATCATCTTAAGTTAATCATACTATGATTAATCTAATCTAACCACCAATCACATCCTCTAGCTTTTCCAACTTGCACCAATAAAGCATTTTAATTCATTTATAAATTCGTCATTTTCCCTCAACAAAGCATCTTTTGGGAATAATCTCCAAGTTTGAATTTGAAAGAAGGCTGACTTGTCCCTTCCAACATGGCAATAAATTCTCTCTTACATGTCCCCCACTTAGCATTGAACTCTCAAATTCAAATTTGAATCTCCCCCTCTTTGGCACATTGACCAAAACTTGCACATTCCTCAACCACTCACAATGTGACAAGTGGCTTCATCTCATTGGCTAAATCTTTGTCCCACATTCATCCATTTGGCTATTTTTCTCATCAAAATTTTCTATAAATGGAAGGCTTATTCTTCATCAAATCATCCACAATCTTATGCAAAGTTACTCTCTTCAATTGAGAACTAATTTTGCTCACTTCACTCCATCTTCAAGGCATTGTATCATTTTATTTTTAGAAAGGATTGGGAAAGGGTCACTTGCACAATTGACACCAATCTAATATGGAATAGGTGCTAGCAATAAGCTTTTATCTTTGACATATAGAAAGTCAACCAATAATATTGAAATTTAAAAGCAACATTTGCCAGAAAAGCGAGGAGCATTTTGTTGCACAAGGAGCTTGCAAGAGATCTTCGAAGGAACTTGGCGATAAATTGAATATCAAAATTGAAATTCAAAAGCATTTTTTAATGCTTGGAGATTTCGTCATACTCCTTAATTTTCTGTTTTACGCTAACTCATCTTTCGTTTTGGGCTTTAAAACGAACACTTCAAAAGCTTTCCATTATCATTACAAAGGGGATAAAATGAACTTTAGGCAAACTGACTAGATTTTATTTGGAGTTAACAATTGAAACAACTCTCACTTGTCCTTTGGTGCTTTAAAAAGAACTCAGAATTGCTCTCTGGACTTAAAATGAACATGTACAACTTTGTTTTTGTGATTGCTTACTCAAACTAACATCATCAAAAAAGGATGTATGCACTTCTCTCGCGCTTTATAGTGATCTTGAGAATCAAAAAGCCTTTTTTGTGATCTTAGGTTAAGATAAAGTAATCACCTCCACACTTCATTTTGGGTTTAAAATTGAACAAAACACTTGGCGAGTGTGAGTAAACCTATTGCATTTGTTCTCCCTTTGTTTCTAAATGAAGGTTGATCGAACTATGAATATGTTTGCTTACTTTTTTCTATCTTAGAGGGCCTGCCTTGGGGAAAGATTACTCACCCAAGGGAACGACTCAACCGGTAACACTCTAAAGCCAAGAGTATTTCCAACTGGGATATAAATGTGGGTATTGGAGTAAACTCGAGTATCACGTGGTTGGCTCTGATGAGATGGATCTAAAAAGGGACTCTCATCGTATGGGTCAATCTCCATGAACAAAAAGTCTAAATTAAAATGCTTGTTTTAGAATTGCCAAAATTCTTGATCTATTTGTTGGTGCAAGAACGATTGTTCTGAAGCTTCCCCAGACTTTTACGGTCTTTAGTAGAAATGGAAAGTATGCCATGGGAGTTTCATGGGTGTTGATGCTTGGCTGCCCCGTATAAGTGAGTGTCGTGGAGGGGAGCTAGTGGGGTCAAGCATCTAACCATTCGCTAAAGATAAGTGTAGCTGGACTTGTCCAAGTGGGGACTCAACAAATACTATCTTTCATATCTGGATAGGAGTGTGCTTGTTCTTGGTTACAAAAATCTTTGCTTGTTTGAAAACATTTGAAAATAGACACTTAATATCATCCTCAAAATTTCAAACCCTTTAGGAGGCAAATACAATTGACCTAATTCATGTGTTATTGCTTACCCTTGGGAGTTCATCCTTAGAGGTTTCTAAGCACTTGTATTTTCATCTCAATTTTCGTACTAAAGTTAAACAATAGGTAAACCTTGCCTTAATTTCATCAAAGTTCTGCATAACACACCTTTTGAAATAAGAAGTTGAGACATTGGACATCTAGTTTGAAAAACTAATCAAGAAGTGTTTGTGGTAAAACATAGTCATTAAGTAAAGACTAAAAACAATTGGACCCCGTACATGTGTCTCCAATGAATTCACGCAAGATCAAGATCAAGAAACCAAAGAAAAAAGCCCTTAGTCTGAAAGCCCATCAAAAGTGTCTCTCAACGCTATACGAATTTAGACGAAGATTTCTTTTTAACTTCTATAGAAAGGCTTCAAGAAACAATCCTAGTTTGTGCTCATTCTATTACTGTCAAAAACCAAATCTTTTTAGAGAGTTTGAACATCTTGTTTAGAGAAAATCTTGTTCTTCAATACTGAGGTCTAAGTAAACAAGTGTCTTCTTAGGTACATCCTAGGATAAAAAAAAAAACTTCATCCATCCTTGAACAACAAAACCAAAACCATCTCACCAATAACTCTTCAAAAATATTGGAAAAATCCTTTATGTTAAACTTTGGGCAAAGCATTTGAAATCAATCCAAAATCACCTTGTTTGATTGAATGTGTGTAGATGCATCCTTTGCCACATATTTGATCAAATTATCAAAACTTGTGAACAAATTTATCCCTTGATAAAATCCAACATCTTGGGATTTTAGGAGTTCATTATCAATATCATCTTGTTTGGATAGGAGTGTTTAGATGAATTCTTCTTCTCACAGCTAGACAAATTATCATCTTGTGAACAATTTAACTCTAGGAAAACATCCAACCTCTTAGAGTTAATCAGTCCACCAAAATCCGAATCCGAAACAAATCAATCCTAAATCAAGTCCTAAATTTTAACATACCCCTTCAAGATTCTCACAGGAGTTCCACTCATCCATCAAACATCCATCTTACATTCATATCATTATCACCCTTTGACCCTTAAATCATCCTAAAATTTCTCTTTTGTGCCTAAAGATAGATCAATCCAAAGGATTAAAGAATTCACTTTCCGCATTCTTGAATATTGATCCCTATTTTATGGTGCAAACTAGATCACAACACAAGAGGAACATGGAAGCCAACAAAGAAACATCTACTACAAGTGACTTAAGTCAAACCACTCCTGAAATGAACCCCATTGGGTCTGACAATCTCACAGTTAACCTTCCTACATCTTCACAATACCATCAAGAGGAAGGTGTCCAAATGGAGGATCTTAGCAATAACCCCTTTGGAATGTCACATGAGGAAATCACTGAAAGACTTCGAAATATAGAAAACCATAAAATTGTCAATATCATGATGAGAATCAACCCTTCACTATACATGCTCGAATTAGCAAAAAAAGGCTCTAAATTCCCTTCTGATTTCGATGTGAGCACTATTGTGGACACAACTTTTGGGATCACACCCCTAGAAATCTCATTCACCATCCACATTTCATCTACACCCCCATCCAAAAATATCACTCAAAATATACCACAAATCACAACATCTTTTGCTCCAAATCAACCTAATGTTAATAAGGGAACTGTATTTCTTAATGCTATTCAAACACACCGTCTTGTCAATAATCAAGACTTGGATGCAAACACCATTTTGGAACAAAACATACCCCAAAATCCATTGCATACATATGTCCCTCTCACCTTTCATGATCCAAATGACCCATTATCATCATCATTCCATGCAACACTCTAAACCTCTCTCCCCATAACCTCACAAGGAGAGGAGGACATGTTCGGACCAGGGGGCATTTTCAAAACTATGCCATTTTCTCAAGAAATCACACCCCTCAAATTTCCACCACTTCTGCCATTTCCATCATCATCCACACCACTCCTTGGCTTAGTTCTTCCCCCTTTACCAAGTATCAATCAAACCAACATCCCGAATATCAATCAAAACATCATTTAGAACTTGTCATTGACATGCAACAATAGATGACAACTACACAAGCAATCACAACATCATCAACCACCCCCATAATATCTCAAAACATGGTATCTCAAGGACAAATCACATCAACCACAAAACCTAACACTCAAACCCCAATCACTAACACAACGACAGCTCTCACCACCACCACAAGCACCATTCTAAATCCACCACCACCCCCACCACCACCAAGCTCCAGCATATCAAGCCAATACAACATGGCATTGCAAGAAGCTCAACAAGTGGCTTATCAAAAGGGATTCTTACAAGTGCAAAAAAAAAAATCCGTGCAACTAGCTGCTCAACAAGCTGCTCAAGCTGTGCAAGCTGCCCAATCAACCCAAGCCACATTACAGGCACAGTAGGCTGCACAAGCCCAAGCACAAGCCGCACAAGCCCAAGCTCAAGCTCAAGCTCAGGCACATGTCACCCAATATCAAGCACAAAAACAAGCAACACAAATACAAGCATATCAAAAAGTAATAAAACAATATCAAGAGCAACAAGAAGCAGCTGAATTAGCAGCCCAACAACAAGCTTTGTGGGAACAACAACAAGCACAACAACAAGACCAACAAAAAGCATTGTTTATACAATAGCAGGTGGAAGCATACATGGCTTGAAAAAATGTGTAAATACCATCAAAAAACACATCAAACAACCCACCCATCCAACCAATAATTGAAACACCCCATAACACCTTCATTCCAGCTCCTGATCCGTAAAACGATGTAACAACAAAAATTAGGTTGCTCTCACAAAAAATGCTCGATCTTCAATCAGGGTGAACCACAAAAACACCAAGCAACTTATGTCCCTATCCTTTTGATAGGAGCTTGGTGATGAAACCATTCCCAAAGGGATTTGAGATCCCCAAGTTTGAGAAGTATCACGGGACGGGAAACTCTGAAGATCACATCAAGGAATTCCAGGTTCATTGCATGGAAGTCGCATATGACGATACCTATCTGATGCAACTATTTCCTAGGATTTTGGTTGGCCACATTATGGAATGGTTCTCTCGCCTACCTACAAGCATCAAAACATTCCAAGACATTATAGATGCATTAATTAAAAACTATGCATGTAATATCGCAATGGATGTCAGTCTAGAAGAACTCTCAGCTCTAAAACAAGGTAAGAATGAATCATTCACTTCATTCCTACAACGATGGCGATCCAAGGCCAATCAAAGTAAATGAACCATGCCCAAGGAACGACAAGTATGCACCATCATATCCAACCTTGATAGCCTCTTGGCATTCCTTCTCAAGGTACAAGGGACCACCATGTATGACCAGTTGATCTCCAAGGTGCTTAGCATCGAACGGGCCCTTATGACACAACCTGGAGGATCAAATCCATATCCCAAACAACAAAACACCCGCCCACCTGCCAATTACAATTACAAACCTCGCACATGGGCAAGAAATAAATTTTTTACCAATGATGGTGTCGTCGACGCCAAAGTGGTCATTAGTGCCCCTCGCCAAAATACACCTACACCACAAATCCAAATCCAACACCAAAACAATCATCAAGCAACACGACAAGCAAAAAAAAATCAAACAATTAACAATGCCAATGGTCAAAGGGGACCACCCTAGCGCAACAAGAATTACCCCAAGAGAAAATAAATTGCTCTAGGGGAACTACTTGAAGTCATCATGAAGAAGCTGATAAACGAAAAACTCATTAAGGCTCCCACCTTTGAGAATTACCAAGAACCAGATGTGAAACCTCCTTGTTATAATGAGAATCAATTGTGTGACTTCCATAAAATCAAAGGGCATACCACGAACAATTGTATGAGGTTAAAAAGAATAGTTCAAGATCTCATCAATCAAAGAATTATAAACATGGAACAACCAATAGGAAACCAAAACCTTAAGATATACATGAATCTGATGCCTAACCATGGAAATAAAGGGAATAATAACACAGATGAGGGCAAAGAAACCTTCACAAATGTAAATCATGTGTATAACCACGTCGTTGCATCTCTAGATGACTACTGTGCTACCATCACCATCAAAGGAGCCCATGCTGATTGTGGAGTCACCACAATAGGCAGTAAAGTTACCATCACAGGATCATCCCAGCGAAATAGAGTCCCTGCACCTAGATCTATCCCCAATGGATATAATGTCCTTGATCAGCTCAAAAGAACACTAGCGCAAATCTCCATCATGGAGTTACTAAAATTCTCATCTGTCCATAAGAAAATCCTTGAGGAAGCATTGGCTTCATCCACTATCCCTGCAGATCTTGATGCGGAACAATTCCAAGCTATGGTCAAAAATATCATTACACCAAATCTCCTCACATTCTCCGACCAAGATTTTCCTACCCAACCATCTCATAATCATGTGCTCCACTAAGAAGTCCTAGTACAGAAAAACAAAGTCAAAAGGGTCTTGGTGGATGGAGGTGTAGGTTTGAATATATGTTCTCTCAAGCGCATCAAACAATTAAAAATCTTTGAGCATTCTATTGACAAAGGAAAGGTATCACAATAAGAGCATATGATGATCAAGAAAGAGTGTCCCAAGCCATGATCAAAATTCCTATTCAAGTAGGGCTGGCTATCATGGACAACACTTGTCAAATCCTGGACCTCGACTTGCCATATAAAATCCTCCTAGGATGCCCATGGATTCACACAATGCAAGCAGTAGCATTGAGTTTCCATCAATGTGTTAAATTCACATATGAGGGACAAGAAGTCACCATCCATGGAGATCCTAAACCCTTCTCCTATTGCAAAATCCTTGAAGCAAAGTACTATAAAATCCCCCAAGTACCAAAAAATGATGAGGCTCCATCTACACCATAGATTGATCCCTCCACTCTCGCTTCCACTTCTGCAGTAGAGACACCCGCCACTCCCGCCATTCCCACCATTTCTGACATTAAGATCATCATCCAAGATAATGGTTGTGGAAACTACAAGCTCCCTAAAAATTCTTTTGTAGTGGGAGAGTTACCACAATCTCCTAGATCATGGGGACGTCCACAAGAAAATGAAGCCTCCACATCTCAAATGTCTCCTGAAGACTATCCCAACTTTGCAAGTTGGGGAGATCTCGGCTGAGAATTTATTGAGGTGGATCCATCTCATATCCTATACCAAGATGAGAGACCAGTAGTTGATTTACCAATGGATGATAGAAGCAAGGGTTTGCAAATGATGCTCGGAATGGCCTATGATAGAAATCATAGACTTGGAAAAAATGACAATGGGCTTATAATACCTATCATTCTGGAGATGTGAATGAGAATTATTGGCCTTGGATGTATCCCTTTGAGTATAACCATACAAGGTCGAGTTCCTTCAGTTAGAAAGGTTAATAATCCTCCTCAACAAACTGCAACAAAATTATGCTTATGAGTATCTACAGGTAGAGTCATAGACAACTTTACATTTGACATAACTAATGTCTGTATTATTAGTGATGACGAGGATCCCATAATCAACCACCTAGCCTCTTCGAGGATACCACTCTTTTCATGATTAGCACCCTATCTTTTGAATCAAACCACCAAAATCATAAAATCCACCTAGTATACCCCCAACTCAATGACCATTACCAACGAGGAGCACCAATTCTTAATACATTCGAAAATGATGACACACTTGCAGAATTCATGGGATCGCGGGATAACATTCCATGTGGGGATCACAAAGCAGGGTTCATAATTGAGCTAGATACACATGCCTATTATGGGGAAATAATTGAATCCCTCAGTTGCAAAAGTGAAAAATTAAGAATAATATGTAAGTCCTTGAGTGAAAACCACACTGTGGCACTCTTCGACCAAAAAAAATTAAAAACCTCTCTAAGGTGCATGATGATAGGTGATTCAATCTTCCTTTCAGAGCTCTTCATCAAGAAAAAATAGAAGTCCTGGCAGAAAGATGCAATTCGGTCAATCTAGGAATAGAGGAAACCCCACACATTACATTCTATGTGGAGTCATTATTGTGGATGTGAAAATCTGCAAATGGTTAAAATCCTAACACACACAAAGCATGATTAGTATTTTAAAACAAAGCCAACAATCAACATCCCTATGAAATAACTCAACATGCTAATAATGCAATCAAAGCAACAAAAGATTAGATAGACAAATTGAAAGCATATAATAAAACATGGAGAAAATTATATCTCATAGTGGATTGGTGTCAAATGTGCAAATGACCCTTTCCCAATCCTTGCTAAAACTTAAATGATGAAATTCCTTGAAGATGGAGTGATGGTGGGAAAAATCAGTTCTCCTAAAGAGAGTGACTTTGCATGAATGATTGTAGATGAGATACCAAGATTGTGGAGGATTTGATGAAGGATGAAGCTTTCATTTATAGATTATTTTGATGAGAGAAATAGCCAAATGGATGAATGTGGGACAAAGATTTAGCCAATGAGATGAAGCCACTTGTCAACTTGTGAGTGGTTGAGGAATGTACAAGTTTTGGTTAATGTTCCCAAGAGGGAGAGATTCAAATTTGAATTTGAGAGTTAATGTTGAGTTTGACCTTTCCAAGGGACATGTAAGAGCCATGTAAGAGATCATAAATACTTTGTTGGATGTTCATGTCCACTTGTTTTTCTGAATTCAAACTTGAGGGAATATTCCTCAAGGATGCCATGTTGATGGAAAATGATGAATTTATAAATGAGTTAAAATGATTTATTGGTGCAAGTGGGAAAAGCTAGAGGATGTGATGGGTGGTTAGGTTAGTTTAATCGGGATTAGATTAACTTAATGATGATTAGATGCTTTGACCCCTTTGACTTGAATATTTTGATTTATTTAAATCAAAAAGGGATGAAAGGTGATTTCAGACTTAATTAAATAAAGGATTTATTTATTTAATCAAGGAGGGTGATGTTGTTGATAAAGGGTAAAACGGGTTTTACAGGGACCCGAAACCACAAAGTTTACAAAAAAAAGATAGGAAAGAAAAGTCCAACAAAAAAAACCAGGTGCACAAAAGGTAAAAACTAGAACAAGCAACAGCCACTCGCCAAAGACAAGGAAGGTCAAACAAAAAAGTCAGCAGAAAGGCCAACAAAAAACCGGCCGCGACTAACCTAGAGTCTTCAGGACAGACTTTGTCTCTGCCTCCAAATTCTAAATCTCATGAACTCCCTTCTTAAATGTTTGAATCATTTGCGGAGTGGGGGGAACCTTCCTCTTCAGATTGGCCCTAGTTCTCTTAGAGATGCCAACATCCTCCTCCTAGTTTCTTTCATTGGTTTCCTCCAGATCAACAACTAGAGACCCCTGTTGGGCTTTGTCCAATTTCTCGGTCATGGCATTGATGATAATGGCATTGTGTCTAGCCATACGGTTGTTTTACTCACCAATAATTTTGATAGTATTTTTCAATTTTTCCATCTCATTTTCAATATTTTTGTTCTTGCCAGCTTGGTTTTGAGTGTCATTGCTGAGACCATAGGATTTATTTAATTTAAACTGATGACTTTAGGAGATTAATAAATAAACTTGATTTATTTGTTGAATGGATGAATATGACCTAATTGAATGCATTATGCCAATTTTGCATGTCTACATTTTGCCCCTCTTTGAAGCAATGTACTTGTTGCGTTGGTTCAAAGAATAAACTTGCCACGATCAAACTTCAAAAAATTTCTAATTTTTTGGATGCCCCAGTGGAAAGTACACTGGTACATTGCCCCCTTGAGAGATCGAGGGAAAAGATTCGATTTGAGGGTCGATCTCGTGATAAAGAGGTTCAAGATGGATGGTTATGGATGATGATGCAAATGAGATGGTTTTAAGATGCTTAGAATAAAAAATATATGTTATCCTAAACAACTTAAATGATGATATGATGTGATGATGGATGAGATGGATGATGTGATATGCTATGATTATGCAATGTACAATTTATGAAGATGCTTAGACTAATAGATCTATATTATGATGATGGATGCAAATGCAATGCATGCAAAATGATCGATGTTTCCTATTATGTATGATATGAATGATATGTGGTATGCTGATAGTTTTGTGGATGCAGGATGGATGCATGATGGATGCATTGGTGATGTTATGTTAGCGTGGAGAGAAGAAAGAAGAAATGACATGATGACAAGAGGATCCAACAAGCCAACTTTATGAGAGATGATGATAAGAAATGGATGATGATGATTTGCTTATCAAGGATTGGGATTTTAAAAGGGCTTAAAGAACTAGGATGGTGTTGTACCTAGTACGATGGAATTTGACTTGACAAACAGATAGGAGTATTCTTGTTCACACTTGACATATAGAAACCTTGCTAGGACCTACCTAACAAAGCAAGTATTCGCTAAGTTATTTTACAAGAATGTCCAACAAGCACAACAGACAAAAGATAATGATCGTTGCCCCATTCCTATCTCTCTAAATCCTTCATTCGGATATCATCGAGAGGTCCTTGGAATGAGTGCAATAAGATAAATCAAAAGAAAATATCAAGTATGCAAACAAGCCAATGTTCTTCATACCTTGAGCCAAAGGGATGTGTTTTGATAGGATAAGAATCCAAGTGATATCCAAAAATGATGCCCATTTTCGGAACTCTATATCCTAGGACATGCATTATATAGGATGATGATGGTTTGATAAGTTGATTGATAGGCTGTTGATATAAGTTTGATTGACATGTCTGAAAATGATCAAGAGTTTTATTTTGTTTTAAAGGTTTGTTGTTTCAATTTTGATTTTATGATTGAAGCTTGCTTTTGCTGACTGCTATGATTTTTTATGTTTGTTTTGCCAAAGGATGAAGGTGACAATCAATTTATTATGGACGATTGATTATTTCGAGTGAAAGCAAGATGAGATAGATGGATTTTTTCAAATATTTGGATGTTTTTGATGTTTTTGGAATGTTTTGAGGCTTTTTTTGGATTTTTGGATTTTTCAAATGTTTTGAATTTTGATTTTTTGAATGTTTTTGGATTTTGTGAGATTTTTTGAATGTTTTTATGTTTTGTGTTTTTATGAATGTTTTTGGATTTTGATGTGTTTTGAATGTTTTTGGATTTTGATGTTTTGATGTTTTGGATTTTTTGTGTCTGGGGCTGATCAAAGATTAGCCTTGCCTACATTTAAGCTCAGAGACGATGTAGTTCGAAAGCCATGTTTTTGATGTTTTCTAACTTTATGAATGTTTTTGGATTTTTCGATGTTTTGGATGTTTTTAGATTTTATGATATGTTCTGGATGTTTTTTTGGATTTTTCACATGATTTTGACGATTTGGATATGGATGTGTGTGATGATATTAGTGCTCTGTTTAGTATTTTTTTGAAAACCAAGCTAAGGTTGATTGATCGAATCGATGGATTGATGATGATGATAGCATTGTTGAGGATACACATCAATGCAAGGATTTGATTGATCGAGATTGACGATGATAAAATTGTTGAGGATGCACAAAAATGCAAGTATTGATTGATCAGGATTGATGATGATAGCATTGTTGAGGATGCACAACAATGCAAGGATAGTGTTAAGCAACACAATGATTAGGAAGGATATCCCAAGATTATGGATTGATTGGATTCGATTGATCAGGATTGTTGAAGCTTGGTTTGGAACAAAAGTTGTTCGAATGATTTGATGTGATGTTTAAAGTGTAAATTAGATGTGACTAATAGTGATTGTTTGGATTGATGTTTGATTGAAGATAAAGCTTGATAAAGAATGTCTTCTCGTCAAAATATGCCATGGGCTAGTGATTTGGATTCTTTCTCACAAATGTTTTGACCAATTTGATTTCATGTTTTCCAATTTTCAAATCACCACATAAGTTGGACGATATAGATCAAGATTTATTCCTAAAGCGAGATCTAAATATCCACCCCAATGCCTAGCAATGTATGGAATGTAATGGGTGGATGCTCAGATATGGCAAGCATGCAAAGGATGCTAAGGATTATCTTGCAATAAGATAAGGTGTTTGGATAAAGAATGCTCATTTGGATAATGCTTCATGGCTCAGCTAATGATGCATAGGATAGGATTAATGAAAACAGCCCATGTCAAGATGTTTACCATAAGAAAGTGTAAAGTGTACACCAAACTTCTTCAAGATCAAGATAATTTGGAAGATGGATGCAGATGGATGAAAATAGAATGAATAAATGGTTCATGGATGAATGGATTTATTATGGCTGTTATGGATGGAATGTTGGATTTATTATGGATGGGATGAGATGCTTCCATCCGAACTAGCACACATAGATGATCAATTTTGCACATGACACCTATTTTCCAGGTTTTCATCATGGTCTTTCCCAAAGCGCCGCTCATGCAGTTTTCACTAGAGGACAATTTTTATCTTTACTGTTTCAATCTATTTTCTAATTTTTTTAGATTTTCATATTTTTTGATTAATTGGTTTTTCTAAAAGATTCATACTGACCCACCTGGTGGTGTAAATGTAGATGCTTCTGTCATAATGTGCCATCAGTATCCTGCCTGAAGAAGCTGCTTTGCTAAGATATGTGCACTTGAATGCAACTTTTGGGATTCTTGATCTGCTTCATTGATATCGGGGTTAAGTCTGTCTTTGTGTGCACATCGCAATAAAGTTCCTTTTGAATCCTTATGATGAAGGGTCATTGCCAATACATGGTCAATGTAAGAATTGGATATCATGCGTGGAGGCATGGATGGAGTGTGTTTAGGGATAAGTGATGGAATGGTTGATAGTTTGGAACCTTTGACTCTCCAAACTTGGGAAGATGAGCAATGATTAGTGGATATGAAAGTGTGCATGGAATTAGGACCAACTGCTTGATACACTTTGTATGTCGCTTGAAAATCCCACTTTTTCTTTTGTGGACATTTTTGATGGATACTTTTCCCTTTCTTATTTTTCCCCATAGTTTCTTTGACTAATGGAGTTTGATAGGGATAATCTTTCTTTGTATTCTTTGGTATCCATATGTATTTATGCTTCTCAGCTTCCCTTGCTTTGATAACATTCTTTGTGCTTTTATTCAAATCTTTCTTTTGACGTTGGTCCCAATTCATGGATGGGGTAATGGGTGGATGAAGATCCATGACGTGGTTGGTTGTAGTATTGGCAATGGTTTCACCATAAAGATTCTTCATGCTCCCTATGTTGATGCTTGCATGAGATAAAGTTTCCCCCAGTATAGTGGTTGTAGTACCTTCATGCTTTGATTCTGTTTGTTCTGATATGTCTTGTTTAGTAAGCATGCTCTGATAAATGACCACTATAGATGAAATTATTTCAATTTTTCACTCTACTAACTCTGTATTATACTATTCTATCTGACTTGTTTCCTTGAGTGGATAATATTGGATATCTTTATTCATGATGTCCTTATTCTGAATCTGTGATATATCTGATACTGATGTTGTCAACTCAATAACGTGCTCTTTTTGTGTAATAATGTCAAGAGTAAAAGAATCTTGTTTTGAATGAAGATCATCTATGTGTCCCTCCACAGAAATCATCTCATGGGTAGACAGAGGAGTATGTGTTACATGGATATGATCATCTTGCATAGATAGGAGAGTGTCCATTAGATTATTGTAGTATCTTGAAGATACAAATTCTTGATCTTGAATGATTCTGGAATTGCTTTCATCATGCTTTGGATCAAGTTCTTGACATGAGTCAGTTTCAAAGAATGGACTGCTTACAAATGGTTCTTGGATATCTTCATTAGGCATGGGAAGTGGCTTAATATCTTCTTGATCTTTGAGTGGAATTGGATCAGGTGTCGAGTTGAAGATTCCTTCAATATCGACAATCATGAGGTCGAAGGATGTCAATATGTCTTGAAAAGGACCATTGCTAAACTTTGGTGAAAGACATTGATCATACTTTGGAATAAATTATTGAGATATTCTCTCTAACTCATAAGGAAATGTAGAGACATTTTCAACATGATCATTGGTTGATGCCTCATTGGATGAGGTGAAAACATCTTTATTGATGGATAGATCTTGATCATTGTTTTCAACAATTGTGGTGGAGGGATTTCCAATGTCTTCAACCATAGGGTCAAGTGATGTTGGCATTTCTTTGATTGGATCATTGTTGGTTGGTGGACTTTGATCATGATGGAAAAGTGATTCTTGACATATGTTGATTTGATCATTAGATGAAGTAGAAATAGCTTCAAGGTGGTCAGTGATGGATTGATCTTGATCCTTGTTCTCAACAGTTGTGGTGAAGAGATTTCCAATGCTATCATTGTCCCCAATAGTGATTATCTTTTGATCAATCAAGTCTTGGATGAGTTTTTTGAGCCGAACACAATCTGATGTTTTGTGTCCCTTTATTCTATGATAATCACAAAGGTGCTTCTCATTATACCCAGGTGGTTTGATGTCTGGTTCTTGATAGTTCACATAAATGGGGATTTTGATGAGATTTTCTTGTACCAATTGTTGCAGGACTGATTCGATTGGTCTCCCAAGTGGTGTGTATTTTCATTTGTTTCTTTGTGAGATTTTCACTTTAAATTGACCTTGTGGTGATTGATTTTGGAGATGTGATGATTGATCTTTGAGATAGGGTTGATCTTGATGTCCAACTCCTTGACATTGGAAATATTGTTCTTGATGCTATTGTGGACACAACTTACTACTTTGATGACATGGATTAACCAATGGATGGGTGTATTGATTTTCGAGTGAAGATTTCTCCTGGCTCAATAATTCAATAAGTTGCTCTAGTGAAATTTGATATTGATTTTGAATTTGATTCCCTTGATTTGGATTTTGTTGAAGTAGATTTGGGATGTGCCCTTGTGGTGTTAGAATGGGATCATGGACAAACTGATCTTGGATAATGTTCTAATTTCGGATGATGTTTAAATTTGGCATTATGGGTTAAAGTTGAACTTTGTTGGGAACCACGTTTCCTTGATTTAGGTAACTTTTATTTTGCATGGTGTCACCTTGTATTAGAGTCATTAACATCTTGTTTGTATTTTGAACATTTGCATGATTTGCAAACATATTTATCCCAAATTTTTCTGGATTCATGTTTGGAAAACTTGTACTTGGTACATTCTCATTTGGCATGTAGGGATTTGGTGGGATAATGTTGTTTTTTTGAAGGCTCATGCATTGATTGTTCGGTTGCTGGATTTGTAGGTTTAGACTTGGATTTAAATCTACCATTGAGAAAGGTGTCCCAAACTTTGATTTGGGCATACTCACATTTGTTGTAATATTGACATTTGTCAAAGGTAATGATCCCATGTACGGTTTGTATAGATGTGAGTGTTGATAATCAATCAACATGGTAAGGCTTTGATAGCTTAGTTGACTTGGATTACTCATGATGTATGGATCAAGTTTATATTCCATGTTCCTCTTGTGTTTTGACCTTGTTATAAAAGTGACCTCTATGGTGTTTAGGACCAATGATGAGATGGAGGATGAAAAGGGGTGAATGGTATGAGTGTTTCAACATTTAGGGACTTTGGATCAATGCTAGACTTAGGGTTTGATTTTGATTGGTTTGATTGGATAATGAACTTCTAAACCCTAAGTTGTTGGATGTGATTTTGGGATGAGCTTTTTCAACAGATTGCTAATTCAATTAAACATATAAGAAAGGATGCATTCTCATACTAAACAAGGTGGTTTAGATTTTGATGATTTACCCAAATCTAGAATGATGTTTCCAAAGCTCTAAAGTTGTTTATAAGATGGAGATGATAAATGTTTCGATGAATAAATTGTTTGATTTTGATCCTAAATGAACCTAAGAAGGAATTGTTTCTGAGACCAAGATAGTGAAGAACATACCTTTCTCCAAAAGTAATTCAAAATAAAAAGATCAATGTTTGCATGAAAACCATATGACCAAAAGATGCCAAGCACATATGTGGGGTCCAATTGATTCAATCTTTGCTTAATGGATTATTTTTATCACAAACACTTCTTGATTAGGTTTTCAACTGAATGTCCAATGTAGTAACTTTATTTCATCCCACAAAATGCATTATACAGAAATTGAGGAAATCAAGGCAAAGGTTTCCTAATGTTGACCTTAGTAGGAGAAAACTGAGATGAAATCCAAATGTTTAGAAGCCTCTAAGGATACGAATCCCAAGGGAAAGCAATAACATGTGAATTCGTTCAAGGATATTTGCTTCTCCTAAAGGGTTTGAGATTTGATGCACATGTTGAATGTTTGTTTTCAATGTTTTGGATCCAAGCACTGTGTTTTGCAACCCAATTATAAGTACAACCCTATGGATGTGAAAGACAACATTTTTTGGATTCCCACTTGGACATGTCTAGCTAAGCTTATCTTTTGTGAATGGTTAGATGCTTGACCCCACTGGCTTCCCTCCATGACACTCACTTATACAGGGAAACCAAGCATCAACACCCATGAAACTCCCATGGCATGCTTTTCATTTCTACTAAAAGACCGTAAAAGTGTGGGGCGGCTTCAGAATGACCGTTCTTGCATCAACAAATAGATTAAAGTATTTTGGTGAATTCTAGCACATGGGTTTTAATAAGTACTTTCCATTCATGGAGATTGACCCATACGACAAGAGTCCCCTTTCGGATCCATCTTTTTGGAATCAACCGCGTGATATTGGCATTTACTCCAATACCCACATTTATATCCTGGTTGGAAATACTCTTGGCTTTAGAGTGTTATCGATTGAGTCGGTCCCTTGGGTGAGTACTTTTTCCCCAAGGTAGGCCCTCTAGGATAAACAAAAGCGAGTAAAGAGAAAAATTTGTAACTCGATCAATCTTTGATGGCAACAAAGAGAGAGAATATATGCGATAACACCCCCACTCACACTCGCACAAGATCTTGTTCAATTTTAAACCCAAATCGAAGTGTGGAGGTGATTGCTTTATCTTACCCTAAACTCATGAAAAATGCCTTTTGATTCTCAAGATTGCTATAAAGCACGAGAGAAGTGCATACATCCATTTTCAATGCCTTTAGTTTAAGTAAGCCTTTCATGAAAAAAAAAGTTTGCACTTGTTCTTTTTAAATCCACAAAGAAAAATGTGAGTTCTTTTTAAGCACCAAAAGACGAGTGAGAGATACTTTGTTCAATTCTTAATCCAAGAAACAAAATCTAGTCAATGTTCCCTAAAGTTCATTTTAACCTCTTCACAATGAAAATTTGAAAGCCTAGGCAATGTTCACTGTAAAGCCCAAAACAAAAAATGAGTTAGCCTAAAACAAAAAATTAAGGTGTACGATGGAAGCTCAAAGCATTTAAAAATGATTTTGGGTTTCAAGTTTTATTTCTTGAATCCTTAACTCCTATCTTGCATTCGTTTTTGCTCAATTACGCCACTCGATTCCAATGTTAGCCTTTACCTTTTTCCTATAAACATCACAACTAAGAGTTATGTATGTATTACAAGACAATGAAAAATAACACAAGACATGTCCACTTATTTTGAGAAAATAAAATTTGCAAGCCACATGAATCTATGATGAAAATAACCCCATGATACAAGATCATTGATTTTTTTAAAAATTGACAAAATTAATTAAATTAATCAATAATGAAAGATATCATAAAAGGTACCCTATTATACCATTAAGTCAATAAGAACATCAATTTATATCAATAAATAACCAATGAGTCAAAAAGGTTAAAATCAAATATAAGAGTTAGACCACATGAATAAGTCTTTTAAGCGTTAGCCACATATAAATGGTGATAACCACAAGGCATTATTTTCAAGTTAAAGTAACTGCGCATGTGAAAGAGAGAACTAAATGCCATGGATTGGAGAGGGGTCTATATAACGCTAAAAAAAAGTGCCAAATAATTAATATATGCAAATAAGTCAAATGTGCACATTAAAGCACAACCCATAAGAATTCAAATCATCCAGTCTTTCATCTCTGTAGCACCACTACTTTCTATCTTTACTGTCCAATCCATTTTGCCCATTTATTGTAGTGTGGTATTCAAGCAATCTTGAACACTTGCTGAGCTACAAAATTCAACAATAGTTAGTCATCTGTGATGTTGTTAATAGTGCAGCCTTCATTCTCATTAATCACTATGAAAATAAATTGTGAATTGTTACAGTGAGCATTAATAAATAAATTATGACTGGTCCAAGACTTTCACAGATCATTGAAAGCAGCAATAGGAAAATTTAATACTTGGCCAAATGTTTTGGTCACATTGCCACCATAAACAAAGGGATCTCTTTAGATCAAAATCAAAATTTGCAATAAAAAGGCTCTTTCCTGCACCCAAATCATGTGTTAGGGATTTTCTTACACCAAAGTACTTTGCCATCTCTGAATACCGTACTTGAAGCAACCTTTCTTCAATTTGGCGAGCAACATCTTGAAAATAAATTTTTAATAAAATTAAGATACTTGATACAAAAGTGATGAGCTATTAAATCAGTGGGCATCAAAATGTTCCTTAGGTGCTGGGCGACAACAAAATAAGCAGTCAATTTCTTTGATTAGTTCATAGCACTTTAATAGAAATTAGAAACTATGCCAACGCTAGTATTTAGTTGACTAGCAAGAAAAGAAAAAGACTGCCAGGGGCACAAAAACAATCCAGATGTCTGAAAGAAGCATGACCCCTGATTCTGCATAATATCCTACTCCTCAACCTTTTTTCAGTCCACATTGTCTATTTCTGCACTATTTTCTTCATTCTTATAGGGCAATGAAAAATTACAAGATGTTTTAGGGATCTGAGAATGCGTAGTGGACACTAAGGAATTTAGTATGCTGAAGCAAGGATGTTAGAGCTTTGTATTATGATATTTAGGTGCAAATAAAAGAAAATGACACACATGATAGTGTGACAATGGATGGGATTACGGGGATGGTGGTGTGCGAGTCACGTGGTTGTGTAAGGAAGATTCAACTTTCACGGCGGCATGGAATGCAGCAACAGGAAAAGGCTTTAGTGAAAACCACACTATGGCACTCTTCGACCAAAAAAAATTAAAAACCTCTCTGAGGTGCGCGATGATGGGGGATTCAATCTCCCTTTCAGAGCTCTTCATCAAGAAAAATTAGAAGTCCTGGCAGAAAGATGCAATCCGATCAATCTAGGAACAGAGGAAACCCCACACATTACATTCTATGTGGAGTCATTACTATGGATGTGAAAATCTACAAATGGTTAAAATCTTAACACACACAAAGCATGATAATTAGTATTTTAAAACAAAGCCAATAATCAACATCCCTATGAAATAACTCAACATGCTAATAATGCAATCAAAGCAACAATGGATTAGATAGACAAATTGAAAGCATATAATAAAACATGGAGAAAATTATATCTCATAGTGGATTGGTGTCAAATGTGCAAATGACCCTTTCCCAATCCTTGCTAAAACTTAAATGATGAAATTCCTTGAAGATGGAGTGATGGTGGGCAAAATCAGTTCTACTGAAGAGAGTGACTTTGCATGAATGATTGTAGATGAGATACCAAGATTGTGGAGGATTTGATGAAGGATGAAGCTTTCACTTATAGATTATTTTGATGAGAGAAATAGCCAAATTGATGAATGTGGGACAAAGATTTAGCCAATGAGATGAAGCCACTTGTCAACTTGTGAGTGGTTGAGGAATGTGCAAGTTTTGGTTAATGTGCCCAAGAGGGGGAGATTCAAATTTGAATTTGAGAGTTAATGTTGAGTTTGACCTTTGCAAGGGACATGTAAGAGCCATGTAAGAGCTCATAAATGCTTTGTTGGATGTACATGTCCACTTGTTTTTTGAATTCAAATTTGAGGGAATATTCCTCAAAGATGCCATGTTGATTGAAAATGATGAATTTATAAATGAGTTAAAATGATTTATTGGTGCAAGTTGGAAAAGTTAGAGGATGTGATGGGTGGTTAGGTTAGTTTAATCGGGATTAGATTAACTTAATGATGATTAGATGCTTTGACCCGTTTGACTTGAATATTTTGATTTATTTAAATCAAAAAGGGATGAAAGGTGATTTCAAACTTAATTAAATAAAGGATTGATTTATTTAATCAAAGAGGGTGATGTTAGGATCAAGTTGATTTATTTAATTTAAATTGATGACTTTAGGAGATTGATAAATAAACTTGATTTATTTGCTGAATGGATGAATATGACCTAATTGAATGCATTGTGCCAATTTTGTGTGTCTACAATTACTATCAAAGGAACAAGAGCTCTTAGCAGCCCTCCTAAGAGAGAGATAGATAAAATTTGCATGGAGCTATGTTGACATGCCAGGGCTTGACCCAAAAATCATGGTTCACCACTTAGCAGTATGCCCAGAAGCAAAACCTATTGGACAAAAGCTCAAAAAAATGCACCCTTAGATCACCCTGCTAGTCAAAATGGAGCTAAAAAAAGCTACTAGATGCAGGATTCATTTGACCGATAGATTATCCAAAATGGGTATCAAACCTGGTACCTATTTCAAAAGCCGATGGGGGCATCATAATCTGTATAGACTTCAGAGACTTTAATAAAGCATGTCCAAAAGATGACTTCCCACTTCCAAACATTGACATGATCATAGATATGATAGCTGGACATGAAATGTTGTCACTAATGGATGGATTCTCAGTGTACAATCAAATCATGATAGCTAAAGAGGACCAACATAAGATGACTTTCACTTGTCCATGGGGGACTTTCTGCTGGAATATGATGCCATTTGGCTTAAAGAATGTAGGAGCAACATACCAAAGGGCCATGACATTAATCTTCCATGACATGATCCATAATATGGTCAAAGATTATGTTGATGAAATTATATCCAAATCTAGAAAGAGAAAATATCACATAGCAACCTTAAGTGCCATTTTTGATAGGCTAGAGGAGTACAAGGTCAGATTAAACCCAAAGAAGTGCATCTTTGATGTACAATCAGGAAAATTGTTAGGATATATAGTATCAATGAGAGGTATTGAGGTAGATCCAGCAAATGTAAAAGCAATCCTTGAGATGGAGGCACCCAAAACATTAAAGCAATTGAGAGGTTGTCCAAGGTAGGCTTCAATCCATCTGAAGGTTCATAGCATAGCTGGCCGACAAACATAACCCATACTCTCACCTACTTCACAAGGGAGTAATGTACAAATGGAATAACAAGTGTGAGGAGGAATTCAATAAAATCAAAGAATATATACTAACACCATCAGTCTTAATGCCACCAATCCCAAGATAACCATTAATTATCTATGTGTCAGCAACAACAATAACCCTTGGAGCTCTCCTAGCTTAGCATGATGAAAATGGAATAGAAAGGGCCATCTATTACATCAGCAAAACAATGGTTGGGCATGAGCTAAACTATTCATTCATTGAGAAATAATGCCTAGCAGTAGTGTTTGCATCACAAAAATTTAGACATTACATGTTGGCACACAAAATAAAACTCATCGCCAAAATTGACCCTCTCAAGTACTTACTGTCAAAGGAAATGCTCACTAGAAGAATGGCCAAATGGGTGATGATATTGTCAGAATACGACATTGAATATGTGGAGCGAAAAGCAATCAAATGCCAAGTCGTCGCACATCAACTTGTAGAAGCACCAATCTATTCAGAGAATCCTCTCGTCTCAGAGTTTCCAGATGAATCTATTTTCAATCTCAACATAGCCGACCACTGGAAACTTTACTTTGATGGCTCATACACACAACATGGATCAGGAGCTGGTGTCTTCTTTATCACCCCACAAGGGGACTGCATACCAAGATCCTACAAACTAGCGTTTCCCTGCACCAATAACATTGTAGAATATGAGGCTTTAAGCATAGGTCTTAGAATAGTAGTGCAGTGAAACATTATAGCTCTCAGAGTATACAAAGACTCCCAATTGATAATAAATCAAGTGAATGATGAATACCAGACCAAGGACAATAAACTCACTCCATACAAGAAATTGGTGGAGAATCTCAAAGAATCCTTCATTGAAATCACATTTGAGAAGATTCTTAGAGCCAACAATAGAGCAGCAGATGCCATAGCAACAATTGGATCCTTACTGGACATCCCTCACAACATTCCAAAATATGAATTCCTGATAGAGCAGCTTCTTGTGCCTACATTTGACATACCAGAATCAAAATTCATGTGCGAAATCATTGGTCCTGGTGATCCTTGGTACCATGACATTTATACATACCTTCAAATAGGTGTCATACCTGCTAACTTACCATCTACCTTAAAATAAACCTTTGTCAAAAAGGAATCCTAATTTGTCATCCTAGGAGATACCTTGTATCGTAGGAGCATAGAAGTAACCTTAATACATTGCTTAAACATTGAGGAGGCATTGACTGCTCTAACTGAAGTACATAACGATATCTATGGTTCACATTCAAGTGGAATGATTATAGCCAAGAAATTGCTGAGGATGGGGTATTACTGGCCCACAATGGAAAGAGAAGCACATGACTATGTTAGAAGCTATCTACAATGTTAGCAGCATGGGGACCTCATCCATGCTCCAGCTCAAGAGCTTCATCCCATCATCACACCATGGCCCTTTTCACAATGGGGACTCGATCTCATTGGAAAAATCACTCCCACTTAATCTAATGGCCAAAAATTCATCATAACTACCACAAAGTACTTTACTAAATGGGTGGAAGACATACCCATGACGTATATAATTGGGAAGTAGATTTCAAAGTTCATCCTGAACTATCTTATTTGCAGCTATGGTGTTCCACAAGCCATTATCTCAGATAAAGGGACACCATTTAAGAATCAAAATGTCCGTGACTTATGTGAAAAATTCAAAATCCAACATCGCTTCTCCACCCCATACTATCCCCAAGGCAATGGCCAAGCAGAAGCTACAAACAAAACCATTTTAAAAATCATCAAGAAAATAGTTAATGATGTAGGTCGTGACTGGAATTTGTAGCTTAATCCCACCCTCTGGACCTATTGAACTAGCATCCACACATTTACCGGTGCCACCCCCTTCTCCCTGGTCTATGAATCGGAAGTAGTACTCCCCATTGAGATCGAGCTCCCATCACTCAGGATATCACTGCAAAACCTCATCACAGATGAAGAGTACCGAGTATAAAGACTAAATGAGCTGGAGCTACTGGATGAGTGGCATATGATGCTTTAAATCATTTGCAAGTCTATCAGAATAGACTCAAAAGGAGCTATAAAGGAAAATCAGAAGCAAGACTTTCCAAGTCAAAGAACTGGTATTAAAGGAGAATCAGAAGAATGTCCCAAACCTAAGCAGCAAAGGAAAATTTGAACCTAATTGGTTGGGACCATTCGTTATCACAACAAGTTATAAGTTAGGGGCATATCAGTTATCAACACCCGAAGGGGAACCTCTACAAGAGACCATGAATAGCTCTCATATCAAAAAGTTTTATGCCTAAATCTTTCAAGGTATAAAACCAAAAAATTAAAAAAATCAGAAAATGTCATGAAAAAATGGTTACTTTGGTGAAAACTTGGCAAACAGGTGTCTTGGTGACAACAAAAAAAAGAAGCAAAAAAGCAAAAAAATCCAAAAAAATTTAAAAAAAAAATCCAAAATAGTAAAGAAAAAAAACGTCCTCTAGTGAAAACCACTTCGGTGGCACTTTCGACAAGTAGCTTGGGGAAAACCTAGCAAACAGGTGCCTTGTGTAAATAAACACTTTCCATCCACCAGGATCTTTACGGCTTGTTCTACATCATCCATCCATTATGTTTCCATCATCCATCACATTCAGAACTCCATCCATAACTCATGCACCCGCATCCACATCATAGCTTCGTTTTGTTTTCGTATCATGATCCCTCCTAGTACTACTCGGCCCATCCTCAAGGTCAGTTTTTCCTACCTTTATCGGAGTAGTCCATTGCATCACGTTGGGGGAATGTTCTCATCGAATCGAATTCATGTATATTCATAAAATCCAAAAACATCAAAACATTAGAAAATCCAAAAACATCAAAACATCAGAAAATCCAAAAACATCAAAACATCAGAAAATCCAAAAACATCAAAACATCATAAAATCCAAAAACATTTAAAACATATCAAAATCCCAAAACAGGTCAAAAAGTTAGTCAAAAAGTCAAAAAAAAGTCGTCTTGTCAAACTACGGGTCTCTAAACCTTGAACGCAGGCAAGATTGATCTTTGATCATCCCCAGAGACACTTAGGTCAATCCCTTAGGAGTCTATCATAATAAACTAACATCTCACCATGTATATCATCATCTGTAAATCGGTCAAGTTGTCAGTCGAACTACATGGTCTCTATGTGTATAACATAGGCAAGGCTAATCTGTTGATCAGCCCCCGAGGCCCCTAGGATAGGTCTTTAGGTTAGTCTCTTGGTCAAAATCTCAGAAAACCCCAAAAAAATTGGAAAACTAAAAATCAAAACATTTGAAACTCTTGAAAAAATACCAAAAACAACCTCAAAACATCTCAAAATGATCACAAACATCCAAATATTTGAAACAATCCATCCATCTCATCTCGCTTACACCCACAATAACACCATCCATAATAAACTGATCGGCATCCTCAACCTTTGGTGAAATAGTTAGAGACAAGTCTAGCAGGTTAAAAGTAAAACCCAAAAACCTCAAGTCTCAGGTTTAAGTCAATACGTAAACAAGTTGGTCAATTCTTTGTGTCGATATTCCATCATCCAAACAGTCCCATATTAATCATTTGATAACATCATGTCCTAGGATGTATCCTTCCTACAATGGGAATTATATATCAGAAAGAACACTTTGGATAAACGAAATGGCGTGCCTCCATCCACTAGCATGTCCTAGGATGCATCCTTCCTACAATGGGCATTATCTTTTGGCAGTAGTTTCGGTTCCTATCATTGAAAACACTTCCCTTTTGGTTAGCGATATTAAAGAACATTGGTTTTCTTGTTTACTTTATCTGTGTCTTTTGACTTATCTTATTATGCTCATTCCAAGGACTTCTCGATGATATCTGAATAGAGGATTTAGAGAAATAGGAATGGGGCAATGATCATTATCTTTTTTTTGCTATGCTTGTTGGATGTTCTTGTAATATAACTTGGTGAATACTTGCTTTGTTAGATATGTATGGAGGGTGCTTTTGGACAACTTGTTGACTATTGCATTGAGAGGTTATACCTTTCCATGTTTTGGTCTGAGATGTTTGAAACTTCTAAAGTGCATCCTAACAAGGTTTTTGTATGTCATGTGTGAACAAGAATACGCCTATCTATTTTTTGATTGAAATTCCATCACACTAAGTACAACGCCATCCTGGTCCTTCATACCTTGATACATCATGCTTATGCATGTTATCAAACATAAGGTAAGTGACCCTTTTAAAATCCTAATCCTTGATAAGCAAATCATCTATTTCTCATCATCATTTCTCATAAAGTTGGCTTGTTGGATCCTCTTGTCATCATCTCATTCATGATTTCTTCTTTTTTCCACTAACATCATGTCATGAATAGTTAAATCATCATCATCAATGCATTCATCCTACATCCACAAACCATCAACATTTTGCATATCATCTCACATAAATGTTCATCATCATCTGTTAGTCTAAGCATCTCATAAAATCATACATTTGCATAAAAAATCTATTGCACAATCATATAGGCATCATCACATCATACATCTCACATGTATTTTATCATCATTTAAGTTGTTTAGGATAATATAGATTGGTTATTCTAAGCATCTTAAAATAATATCATTTGCATCATTATCATAACCATCCATTTTGAACCTCTTTACTGTGAGATCGACCCTCAAATCAAATATTTTTGCTCGATCTCTTGAGGGGGCAATGTACTAATGTACTTTCCACTGGGGCATCCAAAAAAATCAGATTTTTTTGAATTTTGTTAGCGGTAAGCTTATATTCTTTGAACCAACACAGCAAGTACATTGCTTCAAAGAGGGGAAAAATGTAGACACGCAAAATATGCATACATTTCAATCCACTAATTTAATTAAATAGCCTTCATTTCATCAAATCTAACATTTCATCCTTCAATTAAATAAATTCACTTCATCATCACCTCATTTAAATAAATCAATCAAATCCTAACATTTCATCTTTCATAAATCATCTCCTAGATTCATCTTCCTCAAATTAATTAACCTTTATCTCCCATTATCCTTTTAATTAAATAAACCGAACTTTATTTAATTAAATCTCAAAATTCATATTTCTCCCTCTTGATTTAAATAAATCAAAATACTTAAGTCAAATGGGTCAAAACCCCTAATCATCATTTTAAGTTAATCAAACTATGATTAATTTAATCTAACCACCCATCACATCCTATAGCTTTTCCCACTTGCACCAATAAAGCATTTTAATTCATTTATACATTCCTCATTTTCCCTCAACAAAGCATCTTTTGGGAATATTCTCCAATTTTGAATTTGAAAGAAGGTTGACTTGTCCCTTCCAACATGGCAATAACTCTCAAATTCAAATTTGAATCTCCCCCTCTTTGGCACATTGACCAAAACTTGCACATTTCTCAACCACTCACAATGTGACAAGTGGCTTCATCTCATTGGCTAAATTTTTGTCCCACATTCATCCATTTGGCTATTCCTCTCATCAAAATATTCTATAAATGGAAGGCTTATTCTTCATCAAATCATCCACAATTCATGCAAAGTTACTCTCTTCACATTGAGATCTAATTTTTTCCATCATCATTTGCAACATCAAGCTTATCAAGGATTGGGAAAGGGCTTCTTTCCACGTCAAAGAAGCACCAATCCACTATGGGATAGATATGTATCTTGCTTTCATGCTCTCAATTAGTTTTTGTTGTTATCTTGTTTATGAAGGCATGATGCATTATTTCATAGGAGCATTTAGTGAGTTTAAATGAACTAATCCATGCTATGGAGTTTAAACTTTGTGCAGATTTGCAGGGTGCTCACACCCTTGTCACATGCTAGAATTATGTAATACCAATTGATGAATCTCTAGACATTGTCATGTGTGCCAAACTAAATAGGTTTTTCTTTATTTGAGCCTAAATGATGACAACTATAGAAATGGATCTCTCCAAAGATTCAATGAAATAGTACACATATGAATTGAACAAGTCAAATATAATTAAAGCATTCTCTATTAGAATATTCTTTATATTCTCTATCAATTTTAATATTTTGAGTATAAGATCTAATATTGCCCTTTGGAATATGCTCATTCTAATCTTAGCTTTCAACCCACTTCTAGGTTTCTACCACTTGTACAAAAATAATTAGCTTGGTCTATAGTGGTGATTCACAAAACCAAAGATCATAGTAATAATGCACCACCAACTAAGCTATCCTTAGGTTTTGGGGGTGAGTTCTTGTTGATGGTTCGGACAAGCACAACAACAATAAACAAAATATTACTATTTTTCTCTCCTGAAAGAGAAAGAATAACACATGGATATCTAACTCCCAAGGTCTTGGTAATCAATTCTCGACTGTGCTGATTTCACTCAATGGTTGATATGAACTATAATGTTCAAGGGGCCTGTTGGTGTTGAGCTTGTGGATTGTTCTAAGATCAAACATAAATTTAAACCTACTTTAACCAAGGTTTTTAAAGAAACAGAAAAAGATAGATCAAAGCTTTGGAATCGAAAAGAATGATAATTCAACCAACTTAACCAGACTTGTTACCTTTCAAGGAATTCCTAACTAAAACTGCAGAACAAAATTAACTTGTGATTAACACACAGTTTCATTCATTCATAGTGCTAATTTCAACAACAGATTGCAAATCACTATTTAAACAAAACATAAAATAAAACTTCATTCCTTGAAATCTTTTCAAATCAAATGATTAACCCAATGTAAACACCATTCAGGAACACAATATGAAGTAGATTTAAATCTGGTTGCTTCTACTGGTAGTGAAACAGATAAGCAACATTTATAAATCTAGCACAATCACCAGTGTACAGAAAACCTATGTCTTCAAATTGTTTCCATCTATAATAAGAGAACTAGAAGGATACATTACTGCCTTCTGTCGAATCTAACTCCTATTCTACTACTCTTAAGTTTTTCTATCTCTTAAAAAAAACTCCTACTATTCTCTGAAAAATCTCTATCTATCCTTGTTTCTAAAAAGAGGCCAAAGTGCCATATAAATAGAACGTGCCAAAAAGAAAGTCAACCCCTATTTTTAGGGTTTACAAAATATTAGTTGGTTACAGGAGGGTCGACCCTTAGATCTTTTTGGAATGAAGTTAATGTTGCATTCAATGTGCATCCCCATGTCCATGGTGAAGGATCACTCCAAGAATGGCCTCCAGACCTTTTTGGAATAATCGCATTAAATTCTGGCCTCCGTGTCCACACTCGAACTTCCATCAAAGCTGCTTTGAATGCCCTAGAGTATAGCCATTAATATCGGTCTACCTTTTGCTAGTAGAGATCCCAGCGGTCACTGAGACTCATGGTCTTTTCTTCCTTTTAGCTTTCTTGTGCTCAAGATCTTTCTGCAAGTTGACCATCTTCAAGAAGCAGCATCCAACCTCCCCTATTAGATCCAAACACCATTGCTTCACTAAGTTGACCCATGCTGCGCACATTCTGTTGATCTTCTTCACAGGGGTAGTTAATCAATCAAACTGCCAATGGTTTGCCTTTAGTTCCCTCTGATTGGTTGAATGCATGCCATTTAGGCTTTCCAAGTGGTCAAAGGCTACTCAAACGGAATTGCATGTTGGCAAGACACTTGTCATGTCTCCCCAATGCAATTATACTCTACAACAACATTGACATAGCATACAACTATCGGTGAGACCTCATATCGAATGCAAAAGTTATATCGATATCACAAAAAAAACCATCGGCAAGACAATCATTATCGGCCAGAGGTCATAGCGAGTTCAACTTCCTTTCGCGAGACCACCATTTGTCGGTAAGACATTACACTGACCCCATTCCATGTTGGCGAGACTCTCCCCGATTGGCAAGACATTACATCGAAGCCCTCCACCTTTCGGCAAGACTCCAGAGAGTCGAGAAGACTTCTCCCCGAGCAACCCTTCTTTTGCTAAGACCTCCAGCAGTTGGTGGGACTTCTCCCTGAACTCAAAACATTATACCAAAGGAATTATTCTTCAGTGATACTCCACTTGGTTGCTGGGACTTCATAGCGATGACACCTCCTATTGGCGAGACTCCAGTGAGTCGGCCAGACATTATGGTGGGCAACAGGAGTTATAATGATATCCCCCTTTCATTGCCGAGACAATCACATTTGGCAAGAGGTCATAGCGGGCGCTAAGAGTCATACCGATATCCCTTTTCCATTGGAAAATCCATCACTATCGGCAAGACTCCCCATTGTCAGCAAGACCTTTCAACGAGCTCAAAATATTATACCGAAGGCACCATCCTTCGATGAGACCTTACCGTGTCAGCATGACATCTCCCCGAAGCCATTTCATTTCGGTAAGAGTCCACCCTGTCGGTGAGACTTTACCCCGAAGCCACACCCTTATGCCGAACTCACCCCTTTCAGTGAGACTTCACTTGGTCGGCAACAGGTTACACCGAGACCAAGTCCACTTCGATGAGACTCCCCCCATGTCGGGAAGACTTCTCCCCGATGAAACCTCCTTTTACCGAGACCCCAATCGGTCTGCAGGACCTCTCTCCGAGTGCAAATTCTTTCAACTAGACATTACCGGTCGGTGAGAGATCACACCAAAGGCAAACCACTCTCCCCAACACCGGGCTTGTGAACAACGGTCGGCGAGACTTCCCAAGTGGAGAGATATACAAAATCTCATGGCGACCAAGATTTCTCAGTGACCTTTGGATTTCAAATGAACAAAACCAAACTGCCAGTCAGCAAGATAGTAGGAGGGTCTCACCAACTTTCTCCTTTGAAGAGTTTTATGCCAAACTTGATTGAGGTATGCTTTCCAACTGAGTTCCTTGAGAAATACTATCAGGTTTATGATTTAATCTTGTAACACAAATGCCTCCATTAGTCCTCAAAGCATATAAAATACACTATTGTTCATCATGCCTTCAATTTTAATAGAAAGAAACCCAACTCTGGCTGAAGCAGAACCAAATCAGACAGAATAAAAGGAAAACTCAGGAGGAAAACAAAAGAACTCCTAAGACCAAACCAGACAACCAAAGGCGAAGAAAATGAAAGATAAAGGGGGACCCATTTTGTTCCAAAATAAAATGGGGTGGTTATGCAAGGCATAACAATTCTCAAAAAATAAAATATGATATAGAAAGCTCTAGACATAAGAAAATTTCTTATGCTCCCAAGGAGATGTTTGTTGAGGAAGAGCTCTCTCGAGTGTAATTAACAGTGCCACTTTTCCATCTCAATAAGACACTATTGTTGGACATAGTTCCTCACCCCTAGTTGCATAATAGAGATCCAACAACCCACCAAGGCACATGGAAGGAGAATATGTGCCATAAATTTTTTCCCTCATCTAGCCTTCCATTAAGATAGGTAGCTTAATTTCAAAAGAAAAATTCTATAGTATAGTTACATGGCTCATTTATAATATAGTTACACGGATCTAGATTGGTTGGAAAAATAAAAGATGACTCTGGACACTTATTCATAAAAGATATTTATTGTACAGTCATATTTTATATTTATGATAGGACAAACTATTAATATGAGTTTCTCCATTGAATATACATTGATATCCCAATAGTTATGCACATAAGAATAATATTTTTCTACTAGAACAACAATACCTTTTTAAATGAGCACCTTATTTTATAAATGACATGCTTATCATAGTTCAATATTAATTTCACATATTGATGAATATTTTTTTATATATAATATTCATAGATTCTCATATGTTCAATTATGCTTCCATCTTATCCAATATTTAATTTTTTTATTCTACATATAAATTAATTATCCAATGAAATGAAAGCGATAAGGGAATGTGAAACATTTGTGAGGCAATAAAATCCATGCAGATTCATGCGCACATATGCTTATAATGTTGATTTCATTGCAGCTTCAGTAAAACTAAGTCTTAGAATATCGATTTCATTGCAACTTCAGTAAAACTGATTCGTTTAATATTTGTCGCGTCTATTATATAACAAAGACATGTACAATAGCATTACAAAGACAACAAAACATAGAAGAAACATTACAAGCATAAGCCACTTAGAATTACGTAGCAGCAAGCTTCAATTTGGAAAGAAATTAAGCATTTATTAAAATTTTAATAAATGGCTTCAGTTCCCTTTATTGACAGTTCTAAAAGGTTCTTGGTAAATGTTAGTTTTATGTGGGGTTGAAGAAATGTATTAGGGATTTGAAAGTTCTTTTTTTCCGTAGTGAGGTGTCGGTCGTCGTTGTTATTTTATAGGAGGCGGTGGAAAGATTTGTCTTGCATTGGCTCTATGCAATGATCACCCAATTGAACATTATATCCCTGCTAACTCACATTATCTATGAAAAACAAATATATTTTAGACTAAATACCTTACAATATACAAATAGATCTAATAAAACTTCCACGATATCAGGCTATCTGGTTTTAGGTCTACAAATGACTTACAGTATATGAGACTACCTCATACTCCCAATATGCGGTAGAGATATACATTTGATTTATGAATCATTTAAGAGAGTTTTTGTCGGAGAGCTAATAAAAGAATATTTTTTCCCCACCCCATGCATTGCAACCAACAACTGACACCTCATTCTTTGAGTAGATTAATTCTTGCCTTCAAGATGACCTACAAGCTTCTCCCTTTACTACAATGTCTATTATAACTTTTTATCTCCAAGAAATTGAATATTACTTTATTCTCAATAAGATTCTATTTTTAATAATAAAGATTATTATGTATTAATATATTGATTAAAAAATATATTACAATCATTAACAACTAATATTCTTCATGGAGTTGTTCTTTGTTTCTATTTTTAACAATAGAAATTAATATTTATTATTTAATAGATATTGATTAAAAATAAAATTGTTTATCAGTGTAAATAATAGAAATAACTCCTTGATAATGAACTACTGATCCTTAGGCCATTAAGAGAAAGGACGAAAATATTGATTTAGTTATTGCCTAGAAATCAGAGAAAAAAAAAACCCAAAGACTACAGTTCGTGAGAGGGAATTGTGCATATATATAAGAAAATTAGGAGGCAGAAGAACAAGATCAAAACAGATATTCGAGACAGAGACAGCGAAACAACTGAAAGATACCTATTTATTCATCAACAATATTACATATTTATAGTTACAAATATCTCAACAATCTTTCTCTGAATGAGCTAAGGATTTTGACAGATAACTGTAACTGATTGACAAGAAACAGAAACTCAAAGAGACCTATAAAATACTTATTCTCACAAGATCATGGGGTCGAATTATATGTCTTCTTCTTGTGTTGGTAGCATCCATTCTCCGGGATGTCGCCATGGCAACTAGGTTGTGATGGACACCGTGACTGTATCTTATCCATTCTTGGAATGAACTTATCACGGTAATTTTGATTTGCAATATGTTCATAGGGACTGTGCCTGCCAGAGACATTGACAATAAAAATAACGTACAGGAGAATGAGTACCATTTTCTTAAGCACTGAGGTGTCCATTCTATCTGAGAAACACTGATATGTACTGTAATTATTCAAACGATCTAAACTTTATAATTGTAGATAGAAATAATCAAAGATATGTACTTGTAATAATTCAATCATTTTATTTGAGCTTCGCAACTTGATATTTATGAAGAACAATTAACACAGATTTCTATTTTAAAGATTCAGAGAAGAAAGAACAAGTACTTTTAAAGAGGATTTGATGTAATAATTACCTTAAACGGTCAATTTCTTCTGTAATTTAGAACTTGATACTGCCTATTCTTATGCTGCTTCTCCAAGTACAAAATTTCCTATATTTCCAAGCTTATTAGAATTGGCTTCTTTATATAGAGTAATAGAATTGTCGTGATGTATTCACCTTAGTTTCCATGAAGTCTGTAATGATAGCAGAAGGAAGATATGAGGGTTTATTCGTATAATGAGGATGCGGCCTTGAAATTGAACTCTAGCAATTTTTTTTATGAGGATTATCAAACCGTTTCAAAGAAAATGAACCTTTCAGATTTTTTCGCGTATACGCTGAGAATGCTGATTTCATTGCAACTTCAGTAAAACTGAATATATTATAAAAGGAAGATGTGTATGATAGCCTTGCAGAGACAAGAAATCACATATAAAAAACATTTTAAGGAGAAGCCGCTTGGAATTACGCAGCAATAAGCTTTAAATTGGGGAGAAAATTTTAACAAGTAGCTTCAGTTCATTTTATTGACAGTTCTGAAATGGTCGATGATTCGACGTTCTGTTATCATATTAATGTTCCTGGAAAATTTGTTGGGGATTTCAAAGCCCTTATGTTTCACGGCGAGGTGTCTGGTCATTGTTGTGCATTGCTTACCTTGAACAACACACAATAAACAATTTCATTTTAAGTGGCTATATCATGTGGGTCCCTCCCTACTCAAATCTTTCATTAGTTTCTTAACTCCAGTTTCTGTACCCATAAAACAAATAAGGATATTACCAACAACAAAACAATCCATAAGATAGTGGTGTGGGCTAATTTTGCGAGTATGTAGGGCTTGGAATATGGCAGGATAGCGATTGCTTGGAATATGGTAGGATCTTAGTTTTTAAAAATTTGGATTGGTTTTTTATTTATCTATAATTAAGGTTTGGAGGTGTGACTCATCATTCAACTTGCCAGATTATCCTATCTATTGAGAAGTGTCCAAAATTTGACTTTTAAAAACGTGTTTAAAACTTTATCATGGTGCGGCTAGTAGTTGAATAAGAAAATATCATTTGTTGCTCGTAGAATATCATATTTTTATTTATAATAAAGTTTATATGTAGCCCAAATGGACCAAATATATATTGGTAAACATAAATCTTTGTTGTCTCTACCTTGTATATTCAATACAATTGGACCAATAGTTAAACACAAAAAAACTATTTTTTGTTATAAAAAAACAACACATAACTATTTAAAATACAACTTATATGAAAAATGGACAAATAGTTGAACACTAAATCTTTTTGAAAATCCTTCACATTGAATGGGAAAATACATGGTATTTATTGTGCTCACCTTTTATATTTGTGATAGGATAGACTATTAATAAGAAATAACCAAATGATTGTACATTGCTATCCCAATAGTTGTACACATAAGAACAATATTTTTTTACTATCATAGCAATACTTGTTTAAATGAGTGTCTTATTTTATTAAATTGAGAATTTTATTTTATAAAGGTCCTAAGCCTTTAAAAACTATTGCATTTGTGTGGTAGCCAAATGGGGATAGTTTATTGGAGTCATTGTTTACAATTCAAGCATAAACATTAGAATCGTGATTTTTAAAATTAAAATTCAATAGAAATACTTGGAAGGAAAAACTCAATGAGATTATGTCAAAAACCTCGAGGGACTCCAAACTTACCTACATATATTGTTCTGGTGATTTTGTGATATTTGTGACTTTATATATATATATATATATATATATATATATATATATATATATATATATATAACAAGAGAAATAGCTTTGCAAGAAACTAGGAAAAAAATCATTGATTCTTACGCATATAATAGTAGATGAACAAGGATTTGAATATCATCTATGCCAAACTTGTTTTCATCAAGTAATACATGGTAAAGTGTAGGCCTAGATGTTCCCTAGGATAAAATCATTAAAAGAAGAATCAAACCAACAAACAAATGTCCCTTCCATCTTGAGAAACAAAATATTTTGTTAATAATATGAGATAGCACACAATACTTACAATTGATCCATTTTGTGGGCATAGAAGGAAATTAAAATTTCATAGATGGCATATTTGTGTATCCATGATAATATCTATAATCAAGAGCATATAGAACAAAAAATATATTTTAAGCCAAAAATTATATTTCAACTTGATGAAAGTTTTTTCGTCATTTACTATTCAATCTATCAACAACCTTATATATAAATAAATTAGGCTTTTCACCATATATGAAAGGCATTTTGAAAATTTCTGTCATAATAAATAGAACATGTTTTTGTTACATATACCATTTTATATTCTCCAAAATATAATAATTAAGAAAAAAATAGTAACATGGTTAAACATTGCCGGTTGCACTTTCTTAGAAAAGCTTAGTATGATGATTCTTTTTGATGATTATCCATGTAACTTTAGGACTATAACCATTCTTAGTATAATTCAATTCCTGATGGTTCACTCAAATAAGCCTCAATGGAAGAGCCAAAATGGCAGATCAAAGTTTTAATTAATTGATTATTAATTAATTAGATTTTATAATACAATAATGTTCCTATGTCAATTATTAAAATGTAGCAAACTATTAATATTTTTGGAAAATACAAAATAGATAAGGGTTAGCCCACAATACTATGCCCCACTTTTTGGTCAAGTTAGACATTAATATCAACATTTTTTTACAAAAAATCACTTTATGAAACCAATAGCTCGAATAAACCATTAATAATTTGGAGATGATGTGAACTAGTGACTTGTGGGGATTTGTTTTTAAATTAAAAATATATTTTAAAAAAATAGAAATAAATTGTGATTTTTCTACGCAACTTTTAATAACTTATTTTTTTTATAGTAACAATATTTTTAAAAAGTGATGATAATGTCATCACACATAACTTTTTTCATTGAAAGTATAGAATTGTAATTTTTATTTAATATATATTTTTAATATCAATATCTAGTTCATGGATATTTTTTCATAATTTTTTATTGCATAGTTTTTTAAATTAATTTTTGAAGTCAAAGTAATTATAATTAGGACATAGGTGTATGTCATCAACCTAAAGATTGATGAAGATATTCTTTTATATTTTTTTTTTTAAATAATTTTTTTATTATTTTTTTATTGGCACCATTCCTAGTTTTGGAAACCAACGTGTATGGACACCATAATTTGACCTAAACTAATATTTTTTTTATTTTTTAATTGTGTCGATATTTTTTTCAAGATTGATTTCATATATTTTTTATTAAAACATGAGTAGATAAAAATTATTAAAAAAATAAAAAAGCTCAAGATTTTAAGTTTATGTACCATTTTCCTTGTAAATTAATTTAAAAATAGAAAACATAATCCAATCGTAAAAAAATTACATATTTTGAAACTAGACATCATGATCTATAATGGGTTTCATAAACCAATTATGATAAAAACCCCATCAACTATATTGCCAAAGTAAAATATTTCTATTGGCCTTGCCTTAGTTTTTTAGTTGAAGGTCAGAGGCTAATAGTTGGGTTACCAAACCTTTTTCAAGCCTAAAACCAAATCAAAAAGTAGTTTGGGATATCATTCTTTTTAGAATGGATACCTACATTAAAGCAGGTACCTGTTCTAAAAATAGAATGGGTACTCATTTTGAAATAGAATGAGTACCCATTCTATTTATAGAATAGTTACCCATTTAGGAAGTAGATAAAAGGGTACCCATTCCTTTCGATATTTTTTTTGCTAAAAATTCCCCTCTTCATGGACCCAACTTCTTGCACTTACCCCAATGGAAAACCCCAAATAAAGATATATCTATAGAGTGAATATATGTGAAATGTAAATAAAATCTTATCAAATTTATAAATCAAATGTAGTAATTAAAAAAATATATACCTTAAACATAATGGATGGGGAAGAATAAATGGATCTCTTTACCAAAATTAGGTTTAATTAATATAATTAATTAATCTAATTTAAAGGAATTATAAATCATATAAAAAAATGAAAGGAGGCAATTAAATATAATGAGCGCACCTAGTTAATTCTAGTAGCCAATGGATTAAAGTCCACTATTTTGATCATAAATTTTGATCTTTGACTTAGATTTCCAAATTAATATACCTATTTGAGATGTAGAATGCTAAAGTTTGAACTAAGTTACTCTTGGAACTTAACAAGTTGATCCTTCACATTGTAGGATTGATCTTGACTATTATAGATCTAACATTCCATTTAGATTTTACTTGTGTCATGTATTTAAAATATCTAACTACTAACTTCTACAACTTATGCCACCTAAATTTAATTTACTCTTTGGCATAAGGATTGGAAAATATTTCTGGGGAAATAACTGGATTGTAAGGGCCAAGTGCCACTAAGTCAACCCCCTTGATTAGACTAGCTTTATAGTCAATTTAATGGTTGAGGACAACATTATAAATAAGTCATATAGATATTTTTTATTGGTTTTGTGCACAATTAGATTCATCTTGATGTTTAAAGGAAAATACTCCTAGAATGATTTTTTCTTTAGTGAATGTAGGAATTTTGAATATAAATTGAATATAAATGAATGTGCATTAAATGCCTCCCAATAAAAAACATAGTGACTAATCACATAAATGTTTAAAGAAAAGGTCAATAGATCTATGGCCTCTCTAAATATTATATGTCAATGAGGGAAACAATATGAACAATGAATATCAAATGCATACCAACATGTGTTTTGATGTAGATAATACATGATTTCATATGTAGAAATATGTGCAAGGAGAGATGGATGAAGGATTGAGTTATGAGTCCAACTACAAACAAAACTATGTCAATTATCTATATATAATTGTACTAAACAATTTGATTAAAACAAATTCAAAATTAAATACAAATTGACATAGATATACAAATTACACCATTAAACTATTATTTATAATAAGAAAATATAAGATCAATCAAAGTATTTAACATTCTTAAACACAATTAAAATATATAAATATGATTAAAAAATATTCACATTACACATTTCGAAATATGATTTCTATGCCAAGGGTTCGAAAATTTAGTCTTCCACTATGGATTCTTTATCCGTTATAAAATTTACACAAACAAATTATTTGTAACAATATATAAAATCAAACAAACTCCTAGAAAAGTCATGTTCCTAGCAGCATGTATTGACCAACTTGACTAAGCAAACCCACCAACTTGGAAAGAAACATATTATTCTTTATAATTTCTTTACGTCGTAAGAAATATTATTCTTTACAATTTGTTTACGTCGTGAGAATAGCTCTCTTACACAGAACTCACTGTGTTACGAACAGGAGTTTTCCGCGATGCAATGAACACTAGTGCTGCATTAATTTCTCTCAAGCCAAGAGATTTCTATATCGTCGTGAATGGAACTCGATTCTCGCACAAAATCATGGTCTTTGAAATTTGATTCTTACACCTATCTTCGTTCTGCTTTCATTACAAATGTCTAGAATCCAACTCGATCTTTTCGTGATGCGTCTAATACTCTATAAAAGGCCATATCTAATGGCCTTAGAATGACAAGAAATACAAGAAATCTTGTAAGAAGAAAGAAGCTTAAGACCACGCTGTTTCAAGTTTCAAATTGGAGAATAAGTTAACATTTGTAAAAAGACAAATGGCTTTAGCTCGTTCCATTGACAGTTCTGAAATGGTGGACGATTGCGCATATGGTATTCTTGAGAAATCTCAGTTTTATGTGGGGTTGGAGAAATGTATTACGGATTTGAAGGGACTTTTGTTCCAGAAAGATGTGTCAATTGTTGGCGTGCAATCCATGGGGGGCGGGGGGAAATCTACTCTAGCATCAGCTCTCTGCAATGATCCTCAGATCAAAGGTATATTTCGCATCTCTATAATAGCGGTGGGTATGGTGCTCTGGTTTCGTTTCTATTACATCAGATTGTTAGTGCTAAGGTAATTAGTCTATTATTTTTTGTGTTTTGATGGATAGCAGGATACTTCCACGATAATGTGGTTTTCATCACCGTGTCGCAGTCACCAAACCTGAAAGGAATTTTAGAGACTATGTGGGAGAAGATTTCTGGAAGGAAGAAACCAGAGTTTCAGAATGTGCAAGATGGACACATGCAGCTGCAGCAATTGATTATGAGTCAACACAAGTCAATTCTGGTGATTTTGGATGATGTTTGGTCTAGAGTAAATTTGGAAATTTTACTATTTGAAGGGCCAGGATACAAAACTGTTGTAACAACCAGAGACAGTTCTATTATTCCCACAACCCTGACTACCCAACTGTATCAGTTGCCATTGTTGTGCCGAGAGGATGCACTATCACTTTTCTGCTTCTGGGCCTTTGGACAGACATCAATTCCAAGCACTACAGATGCAAATCTGGTAAAGGAGGTATATTTTTTATGTTCCACTAATTGTTGTTTTGTGAGTGAACGATTCTACTAACTTTTTTATTCTCTAATAGTCTAATATTTATCTGTTTAAACATATGGAAAATAACGCGGAATACGCGACGCGTAATACTCTAATATTTGTATTTTGAAATATTCACATTTGAGAATCATGGATGGACACTCGGCTTAGTAATATAGGGAATGTTTACGTAGGATTAAAGCAATTAATTATGTACAATGAATTTTAAAATATCTTTCTTCCAAAAATTTTATTAATTAGATCTAATATCATATTAAAGTAATTCTAGAAATCTAGAAAATTCTGAAGTTGAAAGTACGTTATCTAGCAAATATTATGGCTCGAATTACATATCTGAATTTTTCTTGCCTTCTTACTGGTCTTCTGCTAATAAAATAATCACGTTTCTTGGATTACAGGTGCTAGCAGAATGTGGGGGCCTGCCACTTGCTCTAAAGGTGATCGGAAGCTGTTTGCGTGGGGAACCACATGAGGTTTGGGAGAGGGCAAAGGATAAGATTTCTAAAGGAGAATCCATATCAGATTATCACAAGAATGGGCTAATTAGATTGCTGGAGATCAGTATCGATTCCTTAGATGATGTAGCCAGAGAATGCTTCCTAGACTTAGGTTTATTTCTAGAAGACAGGAAAATCTGCGCTGATGCACTATTGGACATATGGGTTTATGTGCGGAAGTTACAGTTGCAGGACGCGTTTTCCATCTTGTCAGATTTTGCAAGCAGAAACCTGTTGAAATTGACTAGCACTCCAAGGTTAATGCCTCTCCTTTTCCATACAACGTTTTTTGTTGATATTTTTTGACAATAAGTTGACATAGTACCATTTTTATCAGGAGGAGAGTAGCAATCTCATATGGAAATGCCTCGGAGCTATACTTTTCTCAACATAGTGTAATGCGAGAATTGGCCCTGTATTTGGGATGCAAAGATAGTGGAGCCGACAGGAAAAGGTTTTTTATACCTAGGAGGGAGACTAGCTTGCCATCAAAGTGCGAGTTGCTTAATCATAGAGCATTTGATGCTCAACTGCTGTCCATTCACACAGGTAGATTAATCCAAAAACCACTTCTTGCTTTATTCCCAACCTTTCGGCAAAAAATTCTTTGAATTATCAGCTATAATTTTTAATATTTACATCAACGCTCTCCACAACTTAGTTGCCATGTGTACCAAACTATTTCTATTTGACGTGAAAATGATGTTGTATGATTTTGATATTCTTGTCACTTGTTTAGTGTGTAAACTAAACTGCCTATACAAACTATTCAAAATTTCTGTGTTGGGTACTTTTAGCATGCTGTCTCATTAGAATGATTAGGAAATAATATTGTTCTCAATCATAGTGTAACATTGAGCACTCATTTCCACTTACATTTTTCCTGGAATCGACATCTAAATGACGAGAATTAAGCCCAAATAACTAGCATTAGTAACCATCTTTGGTAATGCTCTCATTCGATTTTCTTTCTGATTTATTCATGCAGGCCCTATGGAGGCAAATCATTTGTTTGAGACGAATTTACCTGAGACAGAGGCTCTGTTGTTATCCTCTACTTCAAGTGAATACTTTCTTCTTCCCCCTTTTGTGAAGTCCATGAATAATCTAAAATTTCTCATGGTATTGAATTATGGGACAAAGAGGGCAACTATAAAAGGTCTAGATGTTTTATCTTCGCTCACTCAACTCAAGAGTGTCCGCTTGGAGAGGTTGATTGCATCCCCTGTCCTAAAACAATGCAAAGAGCTATCGAACATAGAGAAGCTATCCTTAAGCTTATGCGAAGGCTTTGAATATGTATCTACGTTCGACAGTATAAAGCTGCGAGATTTTAATATTGATCACTCCAGCAGCTTGGAAGAGGTACCACTTAGTTTTTCTTATATGCCCTCTGCTCAGACATGGTCTATTAGCAACTGTCACCTGGTTCAGATGTTACCTTATGACCTTGGGAATATGACCTCTCTGAAAATATTAAGGTTATCAGCGTTACCAAGTCTAAAAGAGCTTCCACCATCAATTGGAAAACTTCGGCTGTTGGAATGTCTTGACATCTCATTCTGCGAGGGGCTGAGAGAACTTCCAGAGGAAATAGGGCAACTAAAGAAATTGAAAGAGTTTGAAATGAGAGAATGTTCCCGTTTGATGAGGTTACCAAGAGGTGTTTGTGAACTGAGTTCCCTCAAGCTGGTTATCTATGATGAGAAGATTGGGAAGCAGTGGCTGAGGGCCAAGAACATTTATATTCCAGAGCTTAGAGTTGAAATTGTGGAAGCACAGTTTAGCCTTGATTGGCTTGATGATTGACTTCTTTGAAATTGTGGAAGCACAAGTTTCAGTCAACTTGACAAGTACAATCCCATAAAAGATCCTCTATATCTTCAGCCTATAGTTATGATCAATTGTCGTGGCATTTTCAGGACTGTAAACACTCTTTACTATTTTGTGCGTGTAGACCAACTAATTCTCCATCCGAAGGCATTTGTTTGTTTCTTGTAAATTTGTGGAAGGTGTCTGCACTACAATTATATTTGCCTCTGCAGATTAATCTAAACAAGGATAATTTTCATTTTTCAGGGCACAAATTTGCTACCCATTGCAAGTCTTATGAGAAATATTTAACGCGCGACAAGAAAATTGAAGGACTTGAAACGTCAGACATGCTGTAAAAAATATCTAAAAAGCATAAGCATAACCTTTTCAAGAATATGATTAGTGAAAGAACTCTCCAAATGAATAAACGCCCAAGCGTTCAATCCACGCACAGTAAACGTAAAGCTTTTCACGAACGAATAATAAACACATCCACGCGATTCAAAAAGTTCAGAAAATAATCAATGTAGGGGAGAGGGTCCAATAGTGGTGCGCGTACCAATAGTTGTCATAGTACATGTACATTCAAACCCCATTATTATAAAAGTATGGAACTAGTAATTGTAAGAGATGACCCAATAGTTGAACAAAATATCCCCATTACATTCAAAAAACAACAAATCATATGATGCCACATTGACACACTAAAAAACTTGACTTAATGCACCACTATTGGTCTAAATTTTTTTGGGGGTATATTATGACCCCTCAACATATGCATGTTGATGACACCTTTTTTCTCAGTTTATGCGGGTGAAACAAAATATTTGAATTGTTCACGTCCCTAGCCACTCAGGGATATAATTTTTTAATGCCAATGTTTTATGTTCAATGCTATGTTGACCCATAAAGTTAGGGTGCACCACTATTGGACCCTCTCCCCTAAAGACTCTTTATTCAATTAGATTTTATCAAATGATATGGATATATTTTTTTTATTAGATAAGCAAGGTTTTGAAAGGGCCCTGAAACCTTTTACAAATCAAAAGATAGATCATTCAACTCAGCAAAACAACAAAAACAACAAAACCCACTAGGAACAACAAGACAACACAAGACAACAACCAAAAAGAACCACTACAACTCCATCAAAATGGAGCAAAGCACAACACACCTTGCTTAAGGTGGTTTAAAAAATTGTTGTAGTGATTTTTGATGAACCATAGTACAAGGGGTCATCTCCACAAATCTTTTCATTTTTTATTGCAAGGAGAAGAAGCAGGGCCATTCATAGGACCAACCAAACCAAGAGTATTAACAAAGGGGCCATTAGAATAATCAACCTGGGGCTTCTAAAAAAAGTGGTGTGATATTCCGTGTCAACAGAGGCACCATTAGAATCATCAACCTGAGGCTTCTGAAAAAGAGTGGTGTGATCTTCTGTAACTGCAGACATTTTCTCTTTTTCCTTCCAAACAAAGTGTTGTTTCTTTTTCCTTAGGCAAGTAAAGGAGGCATGACCTACTTTACCACAACAATGGCAAATAATGGGATAATTTTCATATTCAATCTATTGCACCCACTTGCCAAATCTTGAAAATAAGGTTGTGTGAGTAGGGAGAATAAGGTTGTTCTCCACTAACACACGAAACCTAGCAAACAATAATCACTTCATCGATTTCGTGATCTTATCCATAGAATAGAAATTCCCAAAAGAATTACAATACCCATAAAAATATTTTCATGCCAGAACTCCAAAGGCAGCCCTGGTAAACAAACCCAAATAGGAAACTTAAGAGTGTCTGCCATGGGGTTGAAACCAAGAGACCACCTTTGAAGACAGAGGTCCTTCTGACCAAAAACCAAGGGCCATAAAGAAACTTTCATCGCAAGGAAAAGAAAAGAGGAAGAAACCATTTAACATGGTAGTTACCTTGACCTGATCGCAAAACTTCCAAATCCGACAAACCCACCTTCTAATAGCATCAATGTTAGGATGAAGGCCACAAAATCTCCCAACCAAGGAGCTCTTCAACCATTGCAAAGTCTCAGAAAAGGTAGAGTCAGGAACATTGAACTCAACTTGTCCATCCTCCCTATCAGCCATGGGACCTCGAGTAGAAACCTCGCATTGGTCAAGCCCACCACCACCCTCCTACACAAGAAGCTCCTCTGAAGCAGCCATAGAGGAGGAAGGAAGAACAGTATGAGAAGTATTCAAACCCTCATCCCTACAGTCCAACCCATCAATGGGGAGTTCAACAACTATAGGGGGAAGAGGAGAAGCAACAAGAACTTCAACAGAGGAAGGAGCCTCCTCCTTAGCAACAGGAGGGAGAAGGAATCCATTTTTAAGACTACAAAACAAAGCATTGCCTCTAGTTTTCTCCACAGAACTTCCAACCAAGTTCCCATGAGTCTTTAGACGGGCTTCTAGAAGGATATCAAGAAGAAGCTTATCCTCCTCAACCAACCCCTCACAGAGCCATATGGATATTTTTTTGTGGATTCATAAAAAGAAAATTATCCAAAAATAACTTGGATTTAATGAGCAAGGTTGATGAAGAGTAACCTTGTTAAATATTATGTCAAAATATATTATCTAGTTACCAACTTTATCATCTAGATTTGATTATTAGTTTCGTGGGTCCTGGAATAACTATTATAATTCATTTGAGTTTTTACTCTGCATTAATAGATGTTAGGAGTTATTTCATAATGCTTATCTATGGTTTAGCTTGATGATTGAAATTACTCAATGTAGTGTAGGAAAATACATACCTTCACATTTTCACACTTTTTGGGCCTGCCTTGCTTTATTTACCCTTATTTATTTCTTAATTGGTCATATTTTGCATCCACAAGCACAATGAATGGTATCTTTTTATGGCTAATCCTGACAAATTTCAATGGGGAAATGATAATTTAATGATTCTAGCTCTATGTCCTTAATTTTCTTGTTGGGACTAAGACACCACCTAAGGCATATTTATCCCCCAAAGGTCTTAGTACCCTGATTCCAAAATTTTCTTAAAGTGGCCCCCTTTTTGAAGTCTATGCCCTGAGTTTCATGCCTCAGGACAAAGACACCACTTAGAGCATCTTAGTCCCCATTAAGGTATTTTTCAGGATTTAATTTCAAATTTTGGTGGGATTTAGCCTCTTTTAATTAATGAATTCATATGTCGGCTTGTTGTGGTGTAATTTCAAAATTTTAAGCATGGATAGGTATAAATAAGAGGTTCCTTCATTCATTTCTCATCCAAGTCTTTTGTGAGAGCATTCCTAATAGAAAATTGAGCATTCAAGAGCATTTGATTAAGCATTTGGAGCCTTCATCAAGATTCAAGCATCATATCAAGGATATTGTTGCATCATGTTTGTTATTGTGCTAACATTTGTGATGTAGGGTTTATGATTCAAGAAAGTGTTTTATGCAAGATCTATATCCTTCAAGCAAGAGTCAAGAGCCACATCCATTGCAGCCATTTCAAACACATTTGCAACACCTCATAGCAATGGTTTTGTGAGTTGCAACATTACATGTTTTTCATTCATCATTTCCCTTCATTATTCTATTTCATTTCAAGGTTTAATTACCAACAAGGGGTTTGACCAAAGAAAACCCCTATTTACTAACAATCAACAAGTTTTTCCTCTCTTGTGTGTTTATGATTATAGATTTAGGTTGAAGACTTGAAGATCATTTGAAGTGCAAAGTTGTCAAGTTGCAAAGTTGCATTGCAAATTTGTCATCTTCATGGAAACTCACCTATAGGCTAGATCTAGAAGTTTCAGGACCTCATATCTGAGAAGAAGGAAGAGAAGACATCAAGCCTTAGGACCACATTCAAAGATTTCAAAAATTTAGAACAGGACTAAGCCACCACCTAGGGCATCTTAGTCCTCTTGAGGGTACTTTTCTTATCTAGTTTCGACATCTAAAGATTATGTATCTACCTTGAAAAACAATAGCGAGACTAAGACAAGAGTAAGGACATCTTTTTCCTCCATAACACTTTTTGATAGCTTCTTTGCATTTCTAGAATCCTTGTCACATTTTTAGACTTCCCAGGTACATACATCATAACTTCATGTTGCTTAATTTCATCATTTGTATTCATCATTTAGTTTGTGTTATTAGGTTTTGTGAGTTGAATGTTAAAGTGTCTTTTCCAAGCTTTTGCTTGGTGGTGAATCCATCAAATCTTAAAGAACCTCATCCTAGGTCTTCCTTGTTGAGAATTGACTCACCCTTTGGGATTCATAGTCGATCCAATTTGGAACCCTAGTACATTATTGAATGACCTAAGGAAAATTGTGGGCTTCCCACACCCCTATTTTCTTTTCGGTTCATTTTGGTGAACTCAACCTTGTTGGGAATTCATTTTCTAATTTATAGTTCATTAAATTCCTAGATCTAGGTTGCATTCATTCTTGTATTGCATCTTGCATTAGTGAAATTGCATTTAGGGTTTCTCATATTTAGTGAAAATGCATATAGGTTGTATTTTTGCTTTCTTGCGTCATTTTATCTCATTGAAAAATTAAAAAAGGGAATTGTCAATCATCATAATTGCATTTAGGAACATTGTCATTACATTCAAAATTGAAAAAAATTACATTCAAATTTGCATTCAATTTCTCATCATTGATTACTTTTTCTTGCATTCATTTGCACAAATTTATGTTTCTAAACATCAGGTCCCTGGGTAGGAAATTTGGGAACACTATAAACAACTCAAATTTTGGTTTTCTTATGACAAATACCTCTATTGGGACTAAAACACCCTTAGTAGCATCTTAGTCCCTCTCTAGGTGTTTACCTTAGAATCTTGTCTGAGTTGATTGCATTTTGTTTCAGTTTCTAGAACCTTCAAATTTCATCAGCAAGACCAAGACACCCTTGCTCGTGTCATAGTACCTATGGAGTTTGAAGTTATAGATTTCAGGGTTTAAAACTACTTTTGTGTGCTTCTATTTTTTGCAGTTACTTTCCTGTTTCAGTTTTCTGATTTTTTGCTCCATCAAATTTAGTGAATCTAGCTTAATTTGTCTTCATTCACTACATTGTCAACATTCAAAATGGAATTTGCAACATCTCATTTTCAGTCTCTTGCATAGTGTAATCCACAAATTACCTTGTTTCAGGTCTAAAATTTTGAAAATGTTTAATTTTCTGGAACTTTTTATAATATGGATAAAAGTACTTTTCACTTTTGCATATACAATATTTACATTTATAAAACTTTGCAGAAGTTTGATAAAAGTGTTTGTCATTCTTAGATACACTTTTTTTGCATTCTTAAATTTTTTCATACATTGGATAAAAATGTTTTACATCTTGGGATATACATTGTTTACATTATTGAAGAATTGCATAAAATGGTTAGAAGTGCTTTTCATTTGCTTTCAAACATTTTATTACTACCTTACCTTTCTAGGCATGCTAAGAAAAATTTCATATCCCCTCCCTATGAGATATTTTTAGTGAAAGAGAATACAACCTTGGACAATCCTAATGATCATATTCGTTCTTCTCCTAATATCTCTCCTATTGGAAAAGAAGATATATTTTGGTGCTAAAAGAATCAATCAATGAGAGTTTTGAGAATCCTAGTTGTTTCTCTCCTTCTACCTCTCTTATTAGGAAAGACATTGATGAACAAGAAGAAACAACCATAGGTAATCATGACGACCACATAATACAACAAGAGACCATTGAAACCTCAACTAGTCTACATTCATCTCCCAACATTTTCACCTCTTGTGATGATGTTCTAGAGGATGAAAGTGTAAGTGAAGATATATTGGTGTTGGATGATCAAAAATTTAAGAGCTATGACAACCCTCTTTGTGATCCTTCCCCTACCTATTCTATTAGGTGTGGACAAAGATTTTGGCACCACAAGGCTCTCTAACACTTCTAGGGTTTTTCACTTAAGAGGAGAGAGGTGTGCTAAAGATTACAATGTCCCCACTCAAGACTAATGTAAACATGAATGAAATATGCCTAAATGTAATGCCATAAATTGAATACACTAATAAAAGATATTGATTATTAATGCAAAACTAATAAAATGTAAAATGTTTGAAAATACAATGTGATATGCAAACATGTATTAAATGACCTAGAAATGATTATGAAACAAAATAGAAAACTGTAAAAATGAAAAGGTGCGCCTAGAAATGTGATGCAGACTGGAAATTTTGTTGATTTTGAGGCCTATTGGGACACTTATGCCATTCTAGGCGGCCTAGTCCTAGATCTAGAGAACTATTCTGGAGACCATTTCAAACAAATGGGTATCCAAATCTACAAAAAACTCTAAAAAACATGTGTAGTGGGGATAGTCGCCATTGATGGTGACTTAGTCCACTTTGGCTCTTTTGAAAATCCGAAAGTGGAAACGGAAGCTCTTCGTCTACACTTTTTGTTCCTACAGGTGTCCAATTCTAAAACTCTAATTTTTGGCACTGTAAGTGACTTTTTTGTGAATATTATGACCTAGCTAACAAGGAGATGACTTCAACAACTTTGAAACTTATCCTCCAATGAGTTCCAAGCCTTCAAAGTACCTAAATCTACAAACACACAAAGAAAGAAAGGGAAATGTTGAATGTTAGGGAATAGGGGTTTGCCTTGGTCAAACCCTGTTTAGGTAATTTAACCAAATGAAGAAATAAGAGGAAGCGTGAACATGAAATGAAGGGATTAGAAAATTTTCATGTTGATAGATCTTCATTTTCTGCAACAATGGATGGAGAATCTGCCCTTGAATGCCTTAGAAAGCTATCTTGATGACTTAGAATGCTAAAACCTTAGCTTTCTTGACTTGAGAGAGATAATGAATGATGAATGAAAATGATTAGGTTCTGAATGAGGGTTTAAAAGATTTTTTATATAGGAAATCCTCCTAAAATTCCTATTAATTTGATCTCCAAGGCCAACATGAAAGAAAATTAAAATTAAATTCCATTTTTTCCCACTCAAACCTCAAAAATAACCAAAATGGGACTAAGTTGCCAAGCTGGGCAACTTAGTCCCACCTAGATGGGTCTAATTCACCCAGATGGGTGACTTGGTCCCACATGGGCTCTTTTTCCAGTTGGATTTTCAGGGAGTGAATAATTTTAATTTTGATGTTGATCTCATTGGGTTTAGATCAAATTATGCCTCAAGATGCACAATATGGGGCCATAGGGGCCTATTAATGATGATGTAAAGCGTAATTAGGGCTAGGGACACAAATTTCAATGTGAAAGTGTGATTAAATACACTTTACATCATCAAAATGAGGTCCACATAACCCAGAAAGGCACATCTAATTTGAATGTGTAAGACACATTACACCACTATATTAGAATTATGTTTAATTTACAAGCCTTCTAGATTAATCTGAGAATGCCATTAAATATATTTTATAACATCCAATTAGTGTAAAGATAGGTCTATTAGACTTAGATGCTTACAAAAAGTCTAGAAAAGTATGAAAGTCATTTACAACACTTTACAACACCTTTACAAGACATTCATTTTATTCATTTTGCTACGGCCCAAGACCTAATGTGGATGTGTAAAATGCCTCTCAATACTAAATCAAGGAAAAATAAAGCCAAAATAATGAGAGGCTAAACAAGAAGAAAAAGTAGAAGGGTTACTTTTTCCGTGTCCACATTTAGCCCCCACTTTAGTGAGAGGATGAACTTGCTTCAAACTCACACTAAAGTAGACATTCAAGAAGGGTCCAAGCATACCAATGTGGGAAACAAAGGATTACAAAGATCAAAGGAGGTGGTCAAGCCCCCAGGATCCAAGATCCTAAGTCAAACTGACATAAGCACAAAAGGACATGCACAAGGTGAATGATATGCAACAAAAAAAGATACACAATCATGCAATGGCAAGAACTAAAGGAAAGAAAAATGAGGTGGATCAAAGATGCACTCAATCTAGGGCCATTGAACATCAGGTCGTCCTATGGGGTGAGTTGTCCCAATGAAGTGGTTTACTAAGAAATTCATGCCAATGTGTTGACTCCCCACTATATAATGAGAAAGTCATGCCAGTGTGTTGGCTTCCCATTATACTAACTGTAAAGGTTTCCTTTTACCTCTGTCATTTACTTTTCTGGGTTTGCATAAATGTCTTCGGTATCGGCTGCACCTGTGCTCAAATAAAACATCAGAAGGGTGCACAATGTGCCACATGGTGGCTGTGCAAATTTTCCCTGGGAGCTATATTTAAGTTCAAGAGTTTTTGCCTTGCTGACACTTCATCCTATTGACAGGAGTTATCTGCACAACCTATAAAGATATCTAGTCGGGTCATTTGTCTGAGCCGCCTTTTTTCTTTTCTTTTCTTTTCCTCTCTTGGTTTCTAGGATGGAAGTCTTTGAGTTGGTACCACACAGTAATGAGATCAATCAATTGTGTTGTTGCTAGACAGTTACTTTTAGGATCTGATCATATTTTAGGTCTTATCTTTGCTTAAATATCTAGAGAACATTAATGCAGTAGCTAAGCAATCAATGCATTGATCTTTTGTAGCTTAACTAAGATTATGGGATTAGATCGTATGCTATCAACCATCAACACCTGGTAGTCATTATCTATGGATTGAGGCAGTGTTTTCATTCTTCAGCGGATATTAAAGGAGGGCAATGTTACTAAAAAAGGGAGATTTTTAGATTAATGATTTTTCATAAGAGGAATTTTCCAAGAGGAAGTTGTTTTCTCTGAAAAGAGGAATTGTTTTCATTTTAAATTTTCTTAGAGTTTATGAACTATATTTTAGAATGCAAGTTATAGAACTACTTTATTCTGGAAAATTATATCTATTAAGGTTTAAACTATTGTTGGATTGGCATCCGACCTTTGTTTCAAAGTTCAGTTTCAATTAAAACATGAACTATTAAGGTGAATTTTTGAGACTGTGCATGTATGGCCTTTTTCAAATCTTTTTCTTTATACTATTGTTTTGAATGAAACACTATGTCTTGTAAGCTATATTTTGATAGTTTAAATAGTGGATTTCTATGCTTGATGCTTGTATTATGAAATAGCCTTTTTGGAAAATCAGACTATGTCATTGGACTTTTCCGTTATCTTTGAAGTTGTTATTTTCCTATGCTATGTTGGATTGGGAGACATAGTTCTTATAATTTCTAAAATATTATTCTTTTTCTCTAGAAGGACTTTTTATGTTTGGTCAGACCTCAATGAACACTTCCTACGGAAAGATTTGAAAGTCTACACTGTGCTTGAAGTTATCCTTTGTTGTTCATTCTCTTTCCAACAATGAGGGGTTGCGACATTCTGTGTGCTCTATATCAATTAGAGGAATAATTTGAGTTTGAAATGTTGTAGAAGCTTTGGCGTATCACCTTTCATGTTTTACATTTACATTTCTTATTCCTCCCTTATCTCAAAACCCCAAAAGAAGAGTTTAATTTCTATAAAAAAAAAACTTAGAGGTATTCAGTGAGATGCAATTTGTCCCCCACTCGCTGAATTTCCCATAAGACTGTCGGAGAGGCACAAGATTTGATGATCAACAATTCTTTTTTCTGGCATGCCTAGTGGGACCGAAGTTTTTCTAAATGCCTAATTAGAAGTCAGAATATTTCTTAAATCAGGCTAAGGAAACTGGAAATTCCATGCCTAGAGTCCAGACGAGGGCATCCTCAAGAGGTCATTTCCAGTACTCCCAGTTACCTACCTCAAACCCTTGAAGGAGAAGAACTACATTTTTTATATCACCTATAAGGAGTAATAGAGCAAGAAGTCAAAGCCCCTTATCAAGAGCCTTATCTACTCCGCCCAGAGGTTTAAATTTCCAGATAAGATTTCCTTTATACTTGATTCATAGAAATATTTTCCTCATGGTTCAAGTACCTCCTCTTGCTCCTAGAAACTTTGTAACATGGGACAGTGGTAGTCCGTTACAACCACCCACACCCCAAGATGTATGACCTACTATACCGGCTAATGCCCTTAAAGCTATCCTAAGATTCTTCGGGGAGGATTTCAAAACCCCTTCTAAACACCTTCAAGATATCATGGAGGTATGTAGGGTACACAACATATCAGAGGAGAAAATCACTCTAAGACTATTAGCTGCCTCTTTTAAGAGAAAGGCTCAATATTGGTATCGATCTCTAGCCTCAAGTTACATTCTTTCTTGGGACCAACTCGAGCAGTGCCTGTTTGAACGATTCTCTAAAAAGGAAGACTGTTCTTCACTACTGCAACAACTGATCACCATCAAGAGGCCCCCCAATGAAGCCATGAGTGATTTCAATACTAGGTTCCATACTACTCAACCTTAGGCCATGATGGAATTCATGTTCTACCTAAAGGCCATCAATCCAAATATTGCACTTATGGTAACCTCCATCGGAGGGAACACCCTGCCTTACACATACAAGATGGTAGTGCACGCAGAGAACAACCTGATCGATGCTAGGAAACTTCCGCCTCAGCCACCAATGCTAGTATTCGTAGAAATCTTCGATAGCCACCAAGAGGAAACCAATCCAAGTAGCCCTGCCACACAATTAAAGTTGGTTGACTTGTAGCCTACGAAAAAATACCCTACCACTCAGGCCAACACACTGTGTCTCTCAAAAATGGCAATGGATATCATTGATATAAAAGATTTGATGCAGAATTTTTCTAATGAATTCGTCATTATCAAACGTCAACAAGCGACACCTACGAAAATGACCACTCAAGTCTATGATAGAGGTAAACCCCCTTACCAATAGAATTTGTATCAAGGATCTTATAGAGGTGGAATTCAATAGGCATCATCGACAAATTAGATAGTCTCGATTGCTACGCCATTGTAGTCAGTCAAGGGAAATCTAAATAAGGAGATAGTCCCGGGCCAAAACAATTTAGCAAATGACAAAAATGTCTAGTGCTTCTTGTGCAATGATAGTCATATGCCCCAAGATTGTCCAAGGGGAAATATCCATCAAAAGGTAGCCGAACAGAGGAGTAAGGGTATGTTCTCAAATATGGGTGAATATGAGTCACCTAAAATGGAGAATGCTCATCTTAGGGCACAAATGCAAGGGATGCCCCTTGAAAAAGAGTTGAACATTGCGCTCGACCAGGCTCTTTTCTCATGGCTGGAGGAAGATGAAGCGGTATTCGCAAACAAAGCCTTGATGACCGAAATTCCACAAGTATAGTTAGATTACAATACAAGATAAAAAAGAAGGCTCACAGGGGAATCCACACAATAAGCTCTGCCACGTCTGCAAACCTATGTCAACTGTCTCCCCAGGAGAAGTAGGTCTCACCACCCACTATTCAACCTATTTCACGGCCACATAATTAGCCTCCAAAAGCAAAAGAGGTGAATAAAGTACAGGGCCTGGCCCTGACAGAATGTTTTCCCCTCAAAACAAAAGAGATACCACTATTTAAGCCAAAAACTCAAACTCTCAGGGTGCTTAACATGGTGGAACAATTGAAGAAGGCACCTACTAGCATTTCATTGTGGGATGTTATATAAATTCACGAGCAACAATCTCTACTTTAGGAAGCATTGAAGGTAGAAGGAAAAAGTGTGTAGGAGAGCGAGACTCAGTTAAGCAATTAGAGAAAAAATGATAGATCCGCTTTTTCCCATCAAGCCCTAAAATCAACAGCTTGTATAAATAATGTGGATAGCGTTGGAAAAAAAGAGGTAAGCAGGATAAAACCCACACCTTTCTTTTTGATGCTTATAATAGGAGATAAATTAATGAATAATAATATGATTAATTCGAGAGCTAGCACGACCATTATGCCAAAGCAAGTGGCAGATGCTCTAAAACTCCAGTATGAGCCCATTGAAAAGGGAATTATGCAACTTGATGGAAAGAAAGTCCTGATTGTTAGTTGGATAAGGGATTTTTCCTTGACCCTCTTCTCCTGTCCAAGCTAGACAATCACTCAGGAAGTAGTGATAATTGACATTCCACCAATTTTTGGAATGTGCTTATCAAGAGATTTCACCGCCAAACTTGGCGGATACCTGGAACTTGATTGGTCTCACTTGATACTATGAACCAAACATGGAGCAAAGATGAAGATTTTTTTTGAATCTTTGCATCCCGAACATATTGCAAATGATGCAAATCTATGCTTCGGATCTGATGATACCCCAACTTTTCACCAGGAGAGGTACCGTATGAAAATCACTGCTGGAGAAGAAGGTACAGATGAGCATAACTCTAAAGAAGAGATGTTGCTAAATCAGTTCACTGATTCTGATCCATTTGGAAACTTTTGCGCAACAAGGCTAAGCAACTATGTGGTTTTCGACGAAGATCAAGCCTATCCAAAATTAATGACGAATCCAAAAAAGTTTGGTGATTTGACTTATAATCATGTATGGATTGTACCCCTCGATGATGTCAAGTTTAATGTTGGCCTTAGAATAGGTACCCAATTGGTATTTCTGATAGGATCGAGATATCTAGGGGTTTATTGTTTTTCGTCTCCATGCTCTACTAGAAAATTTGAATATGAGGTTTTGGTCCATGAATTGGATCCAGTGGAACAAATAGGTGTGGGTGTGAAGTAAGCTATCAGAAATTCTAAATTCATAGAAAGACATATCTTCGAGCAAGCAACCATAGCAAATGCAAGGCTAAGATGTTGAGAACAAGATCTAGGGAATTTCATCAAAAGTTTTGAAGTATTCGGTATGCAAGGGAATCCCCGATTTCAAGACGACACCATCTGTCAAGCGTTTCTTATTGGAACATATTCAAAATCAATTTCTGACCCGATAAAGAAAAAATTCTCCATAGTTTCAAGGGATTATAGTAAGCTTGGTGTTAGAAAAGTTAAAAAATTAGCAGATGGCATAAGGACCTCTCACAAGAGTAAAATAAAAATGAAAGAATTTTGTTGCAAATATGATCACAAAGGGTATGACCTGGGTATAATCTAGCTAATGTCTTCCTTAGGCGAAGGGCCCAGATCAGTTGAAAAGAGATAAAGGACAGTCCACTCGAAAAAGAGCTTTTTGGCAATATAGATTTCCATCAAACAAGGAAGGAATATTGCTAGATAATCATTATTCCCCAACATTGATGTGGTAGTCCTCCCAAGCTTTAACCAGGGTAGAAATCTCATTGTTAATACACAAATTCTTAAGGGAAAATGAAGTCTTTATGATGGGATTTGACCAACGAAGGGCAACGTTTATCGACAATTGGGAAACATTCATGCTCTCAAGAATAGAAAATTTTGAGACAATCTGAAGCCCAAAATTAAGTGAAAGTTTTTTTTTGAGTAAGTCTAGCTTCACCCAAGGATTTGTACCATATTTTGTGAGCATTTCAACCTCATTTGTCCTGATGATAAGAGAAAAGGCATCTTCCCAGAGAATTCCCAAGCACATAGTGGTCATTAGTCGGCTAGAGAGGGGAAGAGGAAAAATTGATAGGTTTTAGAGGAAAATAAGAGCCACACTGGGTCTGTCCGAAAATTTCACACTTTTTAGTACCCAAGAGCTAGAAATATCACAAGGGTCAAATCTTGTTATCAAAAACAAAAAGGGTTTTCTGAAGACTTCACCATATTATGATACAAAAGCGGATGGTTCAACTTGTAGACATACAAAATTAGCATCATTCACATTCATAAATTCATCAGATACAGAAAGTTCATTAAATTTAATCTCCTAAGGTCATTCATTTAAATTGAATAAATTAACTTTATTTAATTTAAGCCTATCATTATCCCTCTTTGATTAAATAAACCAAACCTTTATTTAATTAAATCTGAAATCATCTTTCATCTCCCTTTGATTTAGTTTAAATCCCTAAATCTAAGTCAAATGGGTCAAATCACCTAACATCATTTTAATTAATCAAATCCATGATTAATGCTAATCCTAATCACCCATCACATCCTCTAGCTTTTCCCACTTGCACAAATAAATCAATTTATTGATTTATTAATTCATTATTTTTTTTCAACTTGGCATAAAAGGAGAATATTCTTTCAAATTTGAATCTCCCCCCAAGTTGACATGTACATCCAATAAAGCATTTAAGAGGTCTTACATGTCTCTTGCAAAGGTCAAACTTAGCATTTAACTCTCAAATTCAAATTTCAAATCTCCCCCTCTTTGGCACATTGACCAAAATGTGCTTATTCCTCAACCTATCACAAGTTGACAAGTGGCTCCTTTCATTGGTGGATCTTTAGTCCCACATCCTCCATGTTTGGCATTCTTTTATCCTTCCTGGCTATAAATAGAGGCCTCCTCTATTGTATTAATCCTCCACAACTCATCATCTTGATCATCAACATATTGGAGCTTATCAAAGATTGGGAAAGGGCTTCTTTCCACAGTAGCACCAATCCACTATGAGATAGAGTTTGCATCATGTTTTTATATGCTTTTACTTTAGTTATCTTGTCATTTGTTTGCATTTTTGAACCATGATGTATTATTTTGTATGGATGTTGAAGGTTTGTTTTGTTTAAAAACACTAACCATGCTTTTGTATGTTCAATTTTTAACCATTTACAGATTTTGGCATCCACACAACTGAATCAACTTTTGAAAACCTAATTGCGGAAATTCAATTTTTTGGATTGGACCCTCAAAGAGATGAACATGGTCATAGACAAGTTTTCCCGTCGATGGATCAAATTACCCCCAAATTGGCCCTAAAGTTTTTCAAGTACAAATTGACATACGAAGATCTTGAAAATACCCTGAGGCAGAAAAGAGACAAGGAAATAGTCCATGGAGCTAAAATTTATCATCGTCAAGCAATCAGCCAATGTTTTGATTCTTACCTAGAAGAAGTTTCAATGCAAGAGTATCACAAAAATGTTATAGAGCCAGGGTGAACGATTAATTACAAAGTGTTGCAGAAGAGACCTTTTAAAAACAACGCATGTGAAAAGGTAAAGGCATATGGATTAAAAGAGATGTTTTTAGGTGTACTGGTGAACGGTATTTATCTGAGAACTTTCTAGTAAAAATGCACTGTTCTTTTTTAAAAAAATTAGCAATTATGTACCATATGTAAAAAAATTGTAATTATTTGGAGTTTTTTAGAATAAGGCCCAGAATAACACAAAGGAGAAAATAAGAGCTATATTGTATTACATTTATCAAAAAAAATTTACAATATAGTATATAGCCGAGGACTTGGAAATATCATCCAAAGCCCTCTTGAGCCAAAACCCAAAAAGTGAAGTAAAGAAAAAGTTGTCAAAATGGAGGCAACAATCAGATAGTCGGATTTTCTTCTTCTTTTTGCCTCCAACGACAAAGCAAAAAGAATTTGTACTCAATTTTTGCTTCTCCTTTCTTTTTTCTTCTTCTTCTTCCTTTGTCAGAAAGGTTGTAGGCATGGGAAAAAACACGACGCACGTGGGCCACGCAGTTTAGACCTAGGGTTTACTCGCTATGGAGTTGCACCAAGTAACTAAAATGTTTTTTCCAAGCAATCCCCAGAACTACCTCCACGTCGTACTCTCGTAGAAGGAAACTGGCCGTCGGTTGGGAAGAGCAATAGTGTACCTCCACGCCCATTGTGTGAAAGTTGGTCAGAAAAGGCAACTAGGGCACATCCATGCCGAAGTCCACATGCATTCAAAGGTCCATGGCGCTCAAGATGCTGACACTCGGGATGGCCACTTGCACTATCTCATCGATCCCTTCAATCAGAGAGGTGTCAAAAATATTTTGGCACACTACAATTATCATGGGATTGGCCACACCCAAGTCTAACACCAAAGCCACAAAGCACAAAAGCAAGTTACAATTGCTCTGCAGCTAGTTCTTGTTGGTAAGGTAGTCCATGTTGATGACCCACTTAAACACAATCATGATTAAGGGGTCATAATTCTTCACAAAGAACTTGATGTGGCTATCAGTAATCACTCCCACAAAGCAAATCTGCAGTCTCTGTGGAAGGAGCTGAATAGGGGTGCCCAAACCAACAGACATTCATGACAGTAGTGAAAAATGGTAGAGAAAGAGTAGATGGAAGACCAACCAAGTTAGAGAACTATATACATTCAAATGAATATAGAAAAAGGTGGTGTGGAAATATATAGAAAAGGCTAACAGAGAAACTTTGCTAACGTGATGTCTATTTTTGGTCGGATGGCAACAGAAAATTTTGAGGCAGAAAAAGGCAAGGTTTCCAAATCATACGGATAATTTGACAGAATGCCTTGATAAATAAATTTGGGTGTTGAGGAGTAAATGCCCTCATGCGCTGATAGTTAACATGTGTCCTTGCCATCATCAGTGCCAACCTATTCACTAATGAGAAGGGACATGGATTATCAGGCTAAGGCTCTGAAAAAATAATGAAGACATCTTTTCAAGAGTACCTTGTGTCATCTCGGCACGATCCATATGATGAAAAGCACACCTTCCAATGTAATGAATTAAAGGAAACAAGAGGCAACAGAAGGAATGTACGAATTCCATTCCCGCATCTTTTTTGGCTTTCCCAAGGGATACAGATCTCCCATCCACATGTATTGCCCCAATGATAGCATTCAATGATCTATCGATAGTAGCAAACTCATAACTGCATGCAAAGTTTTGAAATTAATTACACTCAAAAGAAAGTTAATTTTAGCAACGAAAAGAAACTATTTTTTGTAACCAGAGAGTTTTTGTATCGCTTTCAAAGCAATCGTGGTGGAAGTATCTACCTCTAGCTAGTAGGCCGAAGCAGCAAACAAAAGACCCAGTTATGTAGATGTCTTTGGGCATTACTCATTTGCTAATGCCCTAGCCCTAGAAGAATGGCCATTTGAACACTGCAGAAAGCTTCAACCTAAAAAATGCCTTCTAAAGGAGGCAGTTCAAGATATAATTGATAATGTTTATGACCCGCGGTTATCCACCAACCCTAAAAATCTTAGGGAAGGTTCCTTTCAGAGGATGCTAGGCCATGAGTCTGTAGAGGGTTTTGCATTTCGACTTTGGAATAGTGGCCTACCACAGTTTGTACTACCTGATGTTTATCCATGCCCAGAGTTGGTTGATGTGTGCGTAAAAGGGTTTAATAGAAATACAAAAACTATTAAAAGTCATGGGGTCAATATCACCATTTCTGCCCAAGCTATACGAGACATGTTGTGTATCCCTGTGGGCTGGGGTGTAGACCTTTTTAATGAAGATAAAATGGAAGTCCTTGGTGAAGATATGTTCAGGAGAACAAGTTTTTATGAAGATGAAACAAAGGAACAACCACAGAGAGGACATATTTGCTGGCCTCTATCACGAAGAAAATTCAAGAAGGACATGCAATCTGTATTCTCGATGTTAGCCTGGGTTTTTGGTCTTGACAATGATGAAGAGGGTAACCCTTTCTAGTTTTCCCTAGACCTTGCACTCAAAAGAGAAAGAGTATAGAGATGGGTATGTGCGGGATCATCATGGAAAAAATAGGCCCTTAAGTGGCAAAAAAATTAGAAAAATCAGAGTTAGGCAACTTGACGTAAAAAATTGAATAAGTTATCTATATTATTTCAAAAATAAGTAAGAATAGAATCTGTAGCAAATTGAATGTAGTTTCTAAAATACTAGGTTTGTTTAAAAAAAAAAATCTATTTGGTGAAAATTTGAAATTTCAATGCAGCAGAACTTAAATTTCAAGGAAAAAATAAGTAGGTGTTTGTCTGACCACCCTAACCACAATAAAATGATAATATTTTTTTATAATATTTTAGATTTAAGTAGAGGACTCATGTCTCAATGTGATGCATATTTTTTTGTAATTTTTTAACAAGTAAATAATTAATTATGAATTTTTTATTACAACTTTTAAAAAATATAAAAATCTTGTATGTCTGACCACCTTAACTTGGTCAAAACTTCATGAAATTCAATTTTTCTTTATTTAATCTTATAGTATGTAGATCATAGAATGTGATGCATGTTTTGGATTCCAAAAATGTGATATCATTTGAAAACAATAGATGTTTTTCAATTAGTCTATCAATCAGGACTTTAGTCATAATTTGAATAGAAAATGGATAATAATTACTTATTAAATTCAAAGTAAAGCATAATTTATATTGGTGGAAATTTGAAAATCTCCTTTAAAAACCCTTTTCATTTCATCAATTTTGGGTAAAAAAAATTCATCAGCCACATACCCATCATATTGCCACTTTTTGGCCCATCATGATCCTACACATACCCAAACGCTACGATTTTGCTGAAGTGATGGCCAAAAATATGAAGTTGCAGTTGTGAAACTATAGTATGGAGTCAATTTGTTATATCCAACCAATCTCTATGTGGACCTTCATGTTCCCAAGAACAGGAGATTATTGTAAGTTTGCAGATTATTTTTTGAGACCAGTGCTGTAAGATTTATTGCCTCGCCCTTCGGGCCATTTTTCCCAAGAAGTTATAGATTGGATTGAACACCCACCTATCCTAATGGATTACTTCCTCAGCGAAGATTTTATCTTCATCAGGTTTCATGGTTTCCTTGGGGAAGTTTTTTGACTCCCCAGATTTGTGATAGATAGAACTTTGGCGCTAGAGGCTTGCCGACAAGTATCCACTATCGATAGAATTTATGGTGTTGGAAGGAATAAAGCAAAGATTTTTTATCTTCCCCTTATGATTGCAAAGAGCCAAGTGGTATTAACCAAGCAAAAGGTTGAGGATGAGATCTAGAATCATTTGGTTGCTCTAGGTTTGGTTCTCATTTGTGACAAGTGGAATTATAACCCGCATGGGTGTTTCAGCTTGAGGCACAAGTTCAAGGAGTATTTCCAAAGAAGGAGAAATCCTACCCAAGAGAGTGCAGAAATGTACATTGACCTGGCCCAAATACTGGAGGGATGGCCAAGATGGCTAAGTTTTTATGAGCCCTAGGCACAATACTAGAGGAATCTCCTAATGAGGAAATCTCTTAGTGCATAGTTGAGACAAAAGGGATGGTCGAAAAGAAAGAAGGAAAATTTTTGGAGGTTCCAACAAGAGATGAGGAATTTGGGTTGTTTGTTCGGTAGCTTCCAGCTCGATGAAGACTTTGAGGACACATATGATAGGGAAGTTGATTCTGACAATAGCAATCCTAAGAAAAGCCACAAAATTAAAGAGGAACAAGTTCCACTCTTGATTCCTAGACCTCGGGAACCCAACAACCAAAGAAATTCAGGACCAGGAGGCCCACAGGCTCCATCCACATCCCAAGCTCGAAACAAAGGAAAAGAGGCCTGAAAATCTCCAAAAGGATCCTTAGCAGTCACCGATGTCTGCCTATCGGATGACTTCCTGAGAAGGAGATCAAAACGTGACAACTCTAATCAGGCGAAGTGGAGGAAGATCCACAACTCAAGTACCCCTAGTATGTTGATCCGTCGAGATGAAGAAGTGGAGTCCATCTTGTGGAATGTTTCATCGACTCTGACTCAGATTAGTTTCACTCCCCCTCTTCTTCCTATTTCTGTTTCTCTGGTACAACCTCAACCCCTTCCTATTGAAAGTAATTCCCCATTTTCAGTTCCTGAACTAATAATGATAAATGCAACCCCTGCCATTGAAAATGAACCTGCTGAAACTCTTACACACACTGCGAAGGTGTTATCCACCGCGGCTTTTGTTGTGTTGTTAGTCACTTTTTTTGAAACCCCCATTAAAATCGCTAGAACTATGGCTCTTCTCGTTACCCCCAACCCATCTACTTCCAAGAAATCACCCCTCTATCAGCCTTTTTCTATTTTTTCCCATGTTGTCTCTTCCCTTACTCCTTTTTGTGTTCCCCCTTTTTTTCGTGATCACACTGCCATTTGCGTCTCCTCATGCACATGCATATGAACTTCCCCCTACTGTCACCTTGTTTGGACTACCCCCTAGTGCTCCCATTATACCTCAGAGTGTTGATGTCCCTCAGACTCTTCAATGTCATTTCGATGCCACCTAATAGACCTAAAAGACCAATAAGTTGAAAATGCTTTCAAAGAATGACGAAAGGCCTGCCACTAAGAGAATTGAAGGTTTTTTTAATGAAGAGTGGAACTTCCATCTTATCACCACAATGAAGCCTCTAGTTTCCAAGCCCGAAGGAAAAATGCAAATGGAGGACTATAACATTCATGCTATGGGTCTGGATCTAAGTGAAACTCTCCTATGCGATAAGATGGTCCTAGCCAAAGCCACGCAAAAAGTAGTATATGTTGATTATGAATGACTGGATACACAATTAAGGAAGCACGAGGCTAAGTTGGAAAATGTGAAAGGGACAGTGAGTAGGCTACAGAATGAGGTCTGAGCCAAAGATTCTGAAATGATCCGCGTAAAACAAATCCAAGGCCAACAAGGAGACATGTCCAAGTTGCTTGCAGATACCCAAAATGAATAGGTTCAGCTTCATGCTAAAAATGAAAAATTAAAGAGAGATTTAGCTAACGTTGAATCCTAAAATATTGACGATCTACAGAGAGTCCAAATTGAGGTGGAAGAATCAAGACAAGAGGTTGGAAGACTAAGCTCTAAATTTGAAAATTCTCTCCAAGAAAAAAAGGTAAAATAGAAGAAGATACCAGAGTAAGAGAGGTTCATTGGAACCAGGAGTTAACTGCAACAAGAAGGTCTGGATCTTTATCCATGATGATAAGATTAGTGGCTATGCATTGGGAGTAGATAGTGGCTGGTGTGTGTGTACTGGGCCCTACCTTATAGTTCACCCTAGGTGGGAGACTCCCAAATTTTTATTTCCAAATTAAGTGTTGCCACCGATCAAGCCCTTAGAAGAGCAGGAATTCCCGATCGTAGGATCACCTCCATCAAAGCCAATGAGAATATCAATTTCCACCTGGTTATAGAAAAATGTAGGAATCATTTTATGATATTGAACAAAAGAGTCATCGAGATCAAAAAATACTTCACCGTCCTGGTTGGTTTCAGGTTGCCCCAACTTCTCTCCCCAGACAAAGATGCACTAACAATGGAGCAAATCAATGAGGCAATCTAACGTAAGATTTAGACTACTACCGAACTCTCAGGCTCAAGTGCTACACCCATAGTGAATGATTTTGAGCATGAAATCCATCCTCTTTCTCGGCTCTATTATCACCTAGGTGCAATCTCTTCCAGATGGGGCGTCATCTCTTTCATGGAATTTTTTGATCTCGAGTAGACATACAGACAGATCCGGACCCTCTTTTTACCAACCAATGCAAATTGGGATGCCCAAAGAGTCACTTTCATCAAACTCTAGGAGCAGCCAGAGGCCTAGGTTTGAATCTCCGCAGCAATGAAGACCCCTATGAGTTACCAAAACTGTAAAGGTTTCCTTTTACCTCAGTTGTTTGATTTTTTGGGTTTGGATAAACATCTTCGGTATCGACTGCACCTACACTCAAATAAAACATCAAAAGGGTGTACAATGCACCACATGGTGGCTGCACAACTTTTCCCTTTTGTTTTCCTTTCGAGAGGAGTTTCAAGACACGTGTTTGCTGGTCGGACTTTTCGCTGGGAGTTATATTTACAAGTTCGGGAGTTTTCACCATGCTGACACATCATACTCTTGACACATGTTATCCGCACCACCTATAAAGATATCTAATCAGGTCGTTTTTCTAAGCTGGATTTTTTCTTTTCTTTTCTTTTCCTCTCTTGGTTTTTAGGATGGAAGTCTTTGAGTTAGCACCTCACAGTAATGAGATCAATCAATTGTGTTTGTTGCCAGGTAGTTACTTTTAGGATCTGATCATATTTTAGTTCTTATCTTTGCTTAAATATCTCGAGAACATTAATGCAGTAGCTGAGGAGTCAATGCAAAGATCTTTTGTGGCCTAACTAAGATTATGGGATTGGATTGTATGCTATCAACCGTCAACACCTGGCAGTCATTATTTCTGGATTGAGGCAGTGTTTTCTTTCTTTAGCGGCTATAAAAGGAGGGTGATGTTACTAAAAAATGGAGATTTTTAGATTAATGATTTTTTAGAAGAGGAATTTTCCAAGAGGAAGTTGTTTTCTTTGAAAAGAGGAATTGTTTTCCTTTTAAATTTTCTTAGAGTTTATGAACTATATTTCAGAAAGCAAGTTATAGAACTACTTTATTTTGGAAAATAATATCTCTTAAGGTTTAAACTATTGTCAGATTGGCATCTGACCTTTGTTTCAAAGTTTAGTTTCAATTAAAGCACGAACTATTAAGGGGAATTTTTGAGACTCTGCATGTACGGCCTTTTTCAAATCTTTTTCTTTATACTATTGTTTTGAATGAAACACTGTATCTTGTAAGCTATATTCTAATAGTTTAAATAGCCGATTTCTATGCTTTATGCTTGTATTGTGAAATAGCATTTTGAGAAAATCAGACTATATCATTAGACTTTTCTGTTATCTTTGAAGTTGATATTTTCCTATGCTATGTTGTATTGGGAGACACGGTTCTTATAATTTTTGAAATATTATTCTTTTGCTTTAAGGACTTTTTATGTTTGGTCAGACCTCAATGAACACTTCTTGTGGAAAGATTTGAAAGTCTACACTATGATTTAAGTTATCCTTTGTTGTTTTTTCTCTTTCCAACAATGAGGGGTTGTGGCGTTCTATGTCCTCTATATCAATCATAGGAATAATTTGAGTTTGAAATATTGTAGAAGCTTTGGCATATCGCCTTTCATGTTTTATATTTGAAGCACCACAAATCTGCAAAATAGCTCAAACCTCAAAACACATTAGCATGTTAGTTCAAACTATGCAAATACCATAATGCTCCTATGAGATAATAAATCATGCTTTAAAATGCAAACAAATTACAAGACAAACTAAGGAATATAAAACATGAAATAAATCCTATCCCATAGTGGATTGGTGCTATTGTGGAAAATAGCCCTTTCCCAATCCTTGATAGATAAGCTAAATGATAAAATGCTTTGAAGATGGAGTAAGATGGAAAAAATCAGTTCTCAAATGAAGAGAGTGACTTTGCATAGGATTTGTGGATCAAATTGTGGAGTTGTGGAGGATTTGAACAATAGAGGAGCCCTCTATTTATGACCAAAAGGGATAAAAGAATGCCAAACATGGAATATGTGGGACTAAAAACAAGCCAATGAAAAGAGGCCACTTGTCAACTTGTGATAGGTTGGAGGATGAGCACATTTTGGTCAATGTGCCAAAGAGAGGGAGATTTCAAATTTGAATTTGAGAGTAAATGCTGAGTTTGACTTGTGCAAGATACATGTGAGAGAGATGTAAGGCCTCATAAATGCTTTGTTGGATGTACATGTCCACTTTCTTTTGAATTCAAACTTGAGGGAATATTCCTCAAAGATGCCATGTTGATGGAAAATGATGAATTTATAAATGAATTAAAATGATTTATTGGTGCAAGTGGGAAAAGCTAGAGGATGTGATGGGTGGTTAGGTTAGGTTAATTAGGGTTAGATTAACTTAATGATGATTAGATGCTTTGACCCCTTTGACTTGAATATTTTGATTTATTTAAATAAAAAAGGGATGAAAGTTAATTTCAGACTTAATTAAATAAAGGATTGATTTATTTAATCAAGGAGGGTGATGTTAGGATCAAGTTGATTTATTTAATTTAAACTAATGACTTTAGGAGATTGATAAATAAAATTGATTTATTTGATGAATGGAATATGATTATGCATGATGCCAATTTTGCGTGTCTACATTTTCCCCCTCTTTGAAGCAATGTACTTGTTGCATTGGTTCAAAGAATAAACTTGCTGCGATCAAAATTCAAAAAATTTATAATTTTTCAGATGCCCCAGCGGAAAGTACACTTGTACATTGCCCCCTTGAGAGATTGAGCAAAAAGATTCAATTTGAGGGTCAATCTCGCGATAAAGAGGTTCAAGATGGATGGTTATGGATGATGATGCAAATGGGATGGTTTTAAGAGGCTTAGAATAACAAATCTATATTATCTTAAACAACTTAATGATGATATGACGTGAGATGGATAAAATTGATGATTTGATATGTTGTGATTATAAAATGGATGTTTTATGTAAATATGTGATTTATGAGATGCTTAGACTAATAGATCTATATTATGATGATGAACATGCACGTGGGATGATATGCAGAGTACTTATGGTTTGTGGATGCAGGATGGATGCAGGATGGATGCATGATGGATGCATGATGGATGCATTGGTGATGTTATCTTAGCGCAGAGAGAAGAAAGAAGAAATGAGATGATGACAAGAGGATCCAACAAGTCCATGATCTTATGAGACTTTAGTAGAGATGATGATGATAATGATAGATGATGATTTTCTTCTCAAGGATTGGGACTTTAAAAGGGCTACTTACCTTATGTTTGATAACACACATAGGCACGATGCATCAAGGTAAAAAGAACCAGGATGGCATTGTACCTAGTGTGATGGACTTTGAATCGACAAACAAATAGGAGTATTCTTGTTCACACTTGACATACAAAAACCTTGCTAGGATGTACCTAACAAAGCAAGTATTCACTAGGTTATTTTACAAGAACGTCCAACAAGCACAACAGACAAAAGGATAATGATCGTTGCCCCATTCCTATCTCTCTAAATCCTTCGTTCGGATATCATTGAGAGGTCATTGGAATGAGTTGAATAAGATAAATCAAAAGAAAAGATCAAGTATGCAAACAACTCAATGTTCTTCATATCTCTAGCCAAAGGGATTTGTTTTGATAGGATAAGAATCCAAGGTGATATCCAAAATGATGCCCATTGTCAGAACGATATATCCTAGGACATGCATTGTATAGGATGATGATGGTTTGATAGGTTGATTGATAGGATGTTGATATACAGTTGACTGATGTGTTTGAAAATGATCAAGAGTTTGATTTTGCGTTAAACGGCTTGTTCTTTCGATTTTGATTTTACATTTGAAGTTTGCTTTTGTTGATTGTTGTGATTGTTTCTGTTTGTGTTGAAAAAGGATGAAGGTGATGATCAATTTATTATGGATGATTTATTATTTCAAGTGAAAGGGAGATGAGACAGATGGATTTTTTCAAATATTTGGATGTTTTTGACATTTTTGGAATGTTTTGAGGCTTTTTTTGGTATTTTTTAAGATTTTACAAATGTTTTGATTTTCAATTTTTTGAATGTTTTTGGATTTTGTGTTTTTTGAATGTTTTTGTGTTTTTGTGTATTTTGAATATTTTTGGATTTTGATATTTTTCGAATGTTTTTGTGTTTTTGTGTATTTTGAATGTTTTTGGATTTTGATTTTTTTCGAATGTTTTTGGATTTTTTGTCTCGGGGGCTGATCGAATATTAGCCTTGCCTATGTTTAAGCTCAAAGACGACGTAGTTCAGATACCATGTTTTTGACATTTTCTAACTTTTTGACCTGTTTTGGATTTTGATATGATTTGAATGTTTTTGGGTTTTCGCATGATTTTGACAATTTGGATATGGATATGTTATGATACTAGTGCTCTATTTGGGATTTTGTTAAAAACCAAGCTAAGGTTGATTGATCAGATCGATGGATTGATGATGATAACATTGTTGAGGATGGACAACAATGTGAGGATAGTGTTATGCAAACACAAGGATTAGGATGGATACCCCAAGATGATGAGGGAATGATTATGATAACATTGTTGAGGATGCACAACAATGCAAGGATAGTGTTAAGCAACGCAAGGATATCTCGAGATGATGATTTTTTTTATTGGATTTGATTGATCATGATTGATGAAGCTTGATTTGGAACAAAATTTGTTTGAATGATTTGATGTGATGTTGACATGAAAATTAGATGCAACTGATAGTGATTACTTGGATTGATGTTCGATGAAAGATGAAGATTGATAAGGAATGTCTTCTTGTCAAAATATGCCATGGGCTGGTGATTCGGATTTTGGATCACAAATGCTTTGACCAATTTGATTTCATATTTTCTAATGTTCGGATCACCACCTAAGTTGGAGGATATAGATCATGATTTATTCTCGAAGCAAGATGTACATATTTGCCCCCAATGTCTAGCAATGTATGGAGTACGATGGGTGGATGCTCAGATAAGTGTATGGATGGAAAGATATGGGTTATCTTGTGATAAGATAAGGTGTTCGAATGAAGGAATGCTTGATTGGATATTGCTTCATGGTTTAGATACTGTTGGGTAGGATAGGATCAATGAAAATGACCCATGTCAAGATGTTTACCATAAGTAAGCATAAAGTGTGCACCAAACTTTCATCAAGATCAAGATAACTTGGATGATGGATGCAGATGGATTGGATAAATGGTTCATGGATGAAATGGATTTATTATGGCTGAGATGGATGGAATGTTGGATTTTACTATGGATGGGATGGGATGCTTTCTCCTAGAGTGGTGCACACAGATGATCGATTCCACACATGATGCCTATTTGATAGGTTTTCATCATGGTCTTGCCCAAAGCACCACCGTAGTGGTTTTCACTAGAGGACGATTTTTTTCTCTTTACTATTTTCAATCCTTTTTCAGATTTTTTTTGGATTTTCATATTTTTTGATATTTTTTGGTTTTTCTAAAAGATTTTAAACTCATGCTAAATCACAAGGTGTTGCTGATGTAGATTCCCCTGTCATGATATGCCATTGATAACCTACTTGAAGAAGTTGCTTTGCTAAGATACATGCACTTGAATGCAACTTTTGAGATTTCTAATCTACTTCGTTGATACTGGGGTTAACTCTGTCTTTATGCACACATCATGATAGAGTGCCTTCTGAATCCTTATGATGAAGGGTTGCTGCCAATACCTAGTCAATGTGAGAATTAGATATCATACGTGGAGGTGTGGATGGAGTGTGTTTAGGGATAAAAGATGGATTGGTTGACAGCTTGGAATCTTTGACTCTCCAAACTTGGGAAGATGAGCAATGATGGGTGGTTAAGAAAGTGTATGTGGAATTAGGACCAACTGCTTGATATACTTTGTACATCGCTTGAAAATCCTTCTTTTGCTTTTTTGGACATCTTTGATGGATACTTTTACCTCTTTTATTTTTCCCCATAGTTTCTTTGACTGATGGAGTTTGATAGGGATAATCTTTCTTTGTATTCTTTGGTATCCATATGTATTTGATTTGTTCATTATGCTTTTCTGATTCTTTTTCTTAGATAATGTTCTTCATACTTTGATTCAATTCTTTCTTTTGACGTTGGTCCCAGATTGTGGATGGGGTGATGGGTGGATGAAGATTCATGACGCGATTGGTTGTAGTATTGACACTAGTTTCATCATAAGGACTCTTCGTGTTCCCTATGTTGACATTTGCTTGAGACGAAGTTGCCCCCAGTATGGTGGAAGTAGTACCTTCATGCTTTGATTTTTCTTGTTTTGAGGGTTCCTGTTTAGAATGCATTCTCTGATAGATAACCACCATAGATGATGTTATTTCGATTGGATGTTCTGTTGACTCTGAAATATATTGTTCTATCTGACCTACTTCCTTGAGTGGATAATGCTCGATATCTTCATACATGATGTCCTCAGTCTATATTTTGGATATATTTGATCTTGATGTTGACAACTCTGTTTGGCTGTAGGAATTAATAACCTACTCTTTTTGTGTAATAACATCAGGAGTAAAGGAATCTTGTTCTGAATGAAGATCATCTATGTGTACATCCACAAAAATCATCTCATGGATAGATGGAGGAGTAGGTGCTACATGGATATGATCATCTTGCATAGATAGGAGAGTGTCCATTAGATTATTGTAGTATCTTGGAGATACAAATTCTTGATTTTGAATGATTTTAGAGTTGCTTTCAAAATGCTTTGGATCAAGTTCTTGAAATGGGCTAGCTTTAAAGGATGGATTGCTTACAAAGGGTTCTTGGATGTCGTCATTAGACATGGTAAGTGGTTCAATATCCTCAAGTGTCAAGTTCAGGGTTCCTTTAGTATATGTAACCATGAGGTCAAAGGGTGTCAACATGTCTTAGAACGGACTATTGCTAGACCTTGGTGAAATTTTTTGATCATGCTTTGGAATAAATTCTTGAGATATGTCCTCTAACTCATAAGGCAATGTAGAGACATTTTCAACATGATCATAGGTGAACGAATCGTGCATTATGTCAATAGGATCAAATAATCCTAACACTCCTTGAAATATATCACTAAAGAGTGGCTCTTGATGTATGGTGAGCTGGTAATCGAATGATGTGGAAACATCTTCAATGTGCTCATTGATGGATAGGTCTTGATCATTGTTTTCAACAATTGTGGTGGAGGGATTTCCAATGTCTTCAACCATAGGGTCAAATGCTGTTGAAATTTCTTGAATTGGATCATTTTTGGTTGGTGGATTTTTATCATGATTGAAAAGTGGTTCTTGACATATGTTGATTTGATAATTGGATGAAGTAGACATAGCTTCAAGATGCTCAGTGATGGATTGATCTTGATCCTTGTTCTCAATAGTTTTCATTTTTTGTGTTTGTGCTTGTGTTTGTTGGGTAGCTTGAGAGGCTTGGGTAGCTTAAGAGGCTTGTTGCACTTGTTGAGCTTGTCTTGCTTGTTACGTGGCTAAATATTGTTGGATGGCCTTTTGGTAAGTCTGGTGAACTTTTAGCGTAATGTCATATTGTCTTGCCACATTTGGTTTTGGTGGTAGTCGTGGCGGATTCGGAATTGTGTTGGATGTAGTGATGAGTGGTTGAGATATGCTTGGAGCGATCATCCTAGTGAGGGGTTGAGATATGATGGGTATGATAGCAATGGTTGGAGTGATCGAGGTGATAGGAATGGTCAGAATGACTGAGGTGATAGGTCCTTGGGAGACCACATTTTGATTTGTCAGGATTGATGTTGTCATTTGATTAAATACCATCTGTTGGTGCAATGTTGATCATATATTCAAAGGATTTGATGTGATGGCTTGATTAGTGTTAGGTGGATTGATTTGGATGGAGTGATTGGTGCTAGGTAAAGGGGGAAGCCCTAAACCAAGGAATGATGTTGATATGGGTAATGGTGATGGAGATGTCTCTTGGCACAATGACTCATCTATTTTGGTAAGTGTAGCAATTTGATCTCGCTAAATTTGATCTTGATTTCGATCTTGACTCCCTTGATATAGTTGATTTGGTTTTTGTTCCAGCAGATTTGGGGTGAATACTTGTGGTTTTTGAATGGGATCATGGACAAATTGATTTTGGACATTGTTCTGATTTGGGATGATGTTCATATTTGGCATGATAGGTTGAAATTGAACATCGTTGATGTTGGGAATCACATTTAATAGGTAACTTTGATTTTGCATGGTGTTACCTTGACTTGGAGTTGTTAACATCTTGTTTGGACTCTAAACAAAATTTGTATGATTTGCAAACATATTTATCCCAAAGTTTTCTAGATTCATGTTTGGAAAACTTGTACTTGGTACATTCTCATTTGGCATGTAGGGATTTGGTGGGATGATGTTCATTTGAAGGCTCATGCATTGATTGTTCAATTGATAGACTTGTAGGTTTGGATTTAGATCTACCATCGGGAAATGTGTTCCAATCTTTGATTTGGGCATACTCACACTTGTTGTGGCATTGACATTTGTAGAAGTTAATGATCCCATGTATTGATTGTATAAGTGTGAGTTTTGATAATCAATCGACATTGTAAGGCTTTGAAAGTTCAATTGATTTGGATTACTCATGATGTATGGATCAATTTTGTATTCCATATTCTCCTTATGTTTTGACCTTGTTGCAAAAGTTACCTCCAAGGTTCTTAGGACTAATGATGAGATGAATGATGAAAGGTGTAAATGATATGAGTGATGAACGTTTAGGAACTTTGGATCAATGCTAAACTTAGTATTTGATTTTGATTGGTTTGATTGGATAATGAACTTGTAAACCCTAAGATGTTAGATGTGATCTTAGGATGAAATTTTTTAAAGGATTTCTAATTCAATTAAATGTATGAGAAAGGATACATTCCCATACACTTAACTAAATAAGGTGATTTTGATGATTTACCCAAGTCTAAAATGACGTTTGTAAAGCTCTAAAGTTGTTTGGTGGGATGGGATGATAAATGTTTGAATTAATGAAGTGTTTTATTTGATCCTAAATGAATCTAGGAAGGACTTTTTTACTAGACCAAGATAGTGAAGAACATGCCTCTCTCTAAGAGTAATTCAAAATCAAAATACCAATGTTTACGTGAAAACCATATGACCAAAAGATTCCAAGCACATCTGTGGGGTCCAATTGATTCAATCTTTGCTTAATGGATTATTTTTATCACAAACACTTCTTGATTAGGTTTTCAACTGAATGTCCAATGTCCTAACTTTCTTTCATCCCAGAAAATGCATTATGCAGAAATCAAGGAAATTAAGGAAAAGGTTTCCTAATGTTAACCTTAGTAGGAGCAAATTGAGGTGAAATCCAAATGTTTAGAAGCCTCTAAGGATACGAATCCCAAGGCCAAGCAATAACATGTGAATTTGTTCAATGATATTTTCTTCTTCTAAAGGGTTTGAGATTTGATGCACATGTTGAATGTTTGTTCTCGATGTTTTGGATCCAAGCACTATGTTTTACAACCCAAGAATAAGTACAACCCTATGGATATGAAAGACAGTATTTGTTGAATCCCCACTTGGACAAGTCGATCTACACTTATCTTTAGCGAATGGTTAGATGCTTGACCCCACTGGCTCCCCTCCATGACACTCACTTATACGGGGCAGCCAAGCATCAACACCCATGAAACTCCCATGGCATGTTTTCCATTTCTACTAAAGACTGTAAAAGTGTGGGGTGGCTTCAAAATGACCGTTCTTGCACCAACAAATAGATCAAGGATTTTGTAAAATTCTAGCACATGGGTTCTAATAAGGACTTTCCGTTCGTGGAGATTGACCCATATGGCAAGAGTCCCCTTTCGGATCCATCTTGTCATAATCAACCGCGTGATATTGGCATTTACTCCAATACCCACATTTATATCCTGGTTGGAAATACTCTTGGCTTTAGAGTGTTACCGGTTGAGTTGTTCCCTTGGGTGAGTACTTTTTCCCCAAGGCAAGCCCTCTAGGATAAACAAAAGCAAGCAAAGACAAAATTAGTAACTCAATCAATCTTTGACGACACAAAGAAAGAGAATATACGTGATGATGCTCTACTCACACTCGCACAAGATTTTGTTCAATTTTTAAACCCAAATTGAAGTGTGGAGGTGATTGCTTTATCTCACCCTAAAGTCAAGAAAAAGGCCTTTTGATTCGCAAGATCGCTATAAAGCACGAGAGAAGTGCATACTTCCTTTTTCAATGAATTTAGTTTAAGTAAGCCCTCACAAAAAATAGAGTTGCACTTGTTCTTTTTAAATCCACAAAGCAAAATTTGAGTTCTTTTTAAGCACAAAAAGATGAGTGAGAGATACTTTGTTCAATTGTTAATCCAAGAAACAAAATCTAGTAATTTGCATTCCTAATGTTCATTTTAGCCTTTGCAGGAAGAATTTGAAAGATTCTTTTTAAACCCAAATGACATTAGTGTTCTAAAAAAGAAAAGAAAACAATTTCTTGAAGAAGCATTAAACAAACTCTTAAAGTGTTAAAAAAAAACACTTTGATCTTACGAAATATCTTCCTTATGCTTCCCCTTCTTTCATTTTCCTTTTCCTTTTCTTTTTTTTCCTTGTACCTCATTTTCCTACAAAAAGGAAAGATAAATCATGTGATGACCAAATTATGAAGCACCAAAAATCTGCAAAATAGCTCAAAACTCAAAACACATTAGCATGTTAGTTCAAACTATGCAAATACCATAGTGCTCCTATGAGATAATAAATCATGCTTTAAAATGCAAACAAATTACAACACAAACTAAGGTATATAAAACATGAAATAAATCCTATCCCATAGTGGATTGGTGCTATTGTGGAAAATAGCCCTTTCCTAATCCTTGATAGATAAACTAAATGATAAAATGCTTTGAAGATGGAGTAAGATGGGCAAAATTAGTTCTCAAATGAAGAGAGTGACTTTGCATGGGATTTTTGGATCAAATTGTGGAGTTGTGGAGGATTTGAACAATAGAGGAGACCTTTATTTATGGCCAAAAGGGATAAAAGAATGTCAAACATGGAGGATGTGGGACTAAAAACAAGCCAATGAAAAGAGGCCACTTGTCAACTTGTGATAGGTTGGAGGATGAGCACATTTTGGTCAATGTGCTAAAGAGAGGGAGATTTCAAATTTGAATTTGATAGTAAATGTTGAGTTTGACTTGTGCAAGAGACATGTGAGAGAGATGTAAGGCCTCATAAATGCTTTGTTGGATGTACATGTCCACTTGCTTTTGAATTCAAACTTGAGGGAATATTCCTCAAAGATGCCATGTTGATGGAAAATGATGAATTTATAAATGAATTAAAATGATTTATTGGTGCAAGTGGGAAAAGCTAGAGGATGTGATGGGTGGTTAGGTTAGGTTAATCAGGATTAGATTAACTTATTGATAATTAGATACTTTGACCCCTTTGACTTGAATATTTTGATTTATTTAAATCAAAAAGGGATGAGAGGCGATTTCAGACTTAATTAAATAAAGGATTGATTTGTTTAATCAAGGAGGGTGATGTTAGGATCAAGTTGATTTATTTAATTTAAACTAATGACTTTACGAGATCGATAAATAAACTTGATTTATTTGATGAATGGAATATTATTATGCATGATATCAATTTCAATATTTACATTTATTTTTCCTCCCTTATCTCAAAACCCCAAAAGAAGAGTCGACTTTCTATATAAAAACTCGAAGGTACTCAGTGAGACACAATTTTTCCCCCACTCGTTGAATTTCCCATAAGACTGTCCGAGAGGCACAAGCTTTGATGATCAACACTAGCCATACCAAAGTTATCCTCCTCATAACTTTGATAAGGCACTATAATGATTTTTGTAAATGCTTTTGAATGTAATGTTAAAATTTTGTTAAAGGGAATTTTGCTTTGTTCATGTAATTTATTCTTCTTAGGGAGCATTATGCTTAATGTATCCAAAAGAGGACAAGTAAAAGTGTCAGATCATTTCCCATGGGATGCCTTGTTTGCATCATGCCATGTTAGTTGATCATGCACTCTTGGATGGAATTAAACCTAATGACACCACCAAGAAAAGGAAACATCACAAAAAAGAAAAATCACACCATGAAATGTGCCAAAAGATGTTATCTATGTATGCCCCCACTTTAAAGCGGTTGCTACACCATCATTGTGAGAAATTGCTTTAAAGTAGAATAAGATATGAGAGCTTATTTAGAAATCCCTATGCCAAGTCATATGTTTCCAATAAGCTACATCATGGATAAGGTAGTATTTCACATACGAGTCAACTTAAGGCATTCCATCCACATCCCAAACTTGCTCTTATATGTTCATGAAAGGTTAACGGCTAGCGAAAAGAGACAATGACACATGACATACGAGGACAAGGCTACTTAACCCCTTGCCCCCAGTTAGTGCAGGACAAAGGTGAGCTTGGAATGGATGATGATATATCGCTCCTTGCAATAGTGAGTATGCTATGATCCTAGAACTATTACATGGCAAGGAGCAGCAACTAATGTTATTTATGTTGATAAGAAAATGAAGTTTCTACTTGATACATATTTAATGAGATATCTATCAATTTAGGATGTAGCAAGGTTAAGGTTATCTTGGAAGAATTGTTTTTGACATTGTTGACATTGATTGAAGGTTTTTGTTTAAAGTGAAAATGAACAAGATAATGAGTTATTTCCTGCATCTTAGGCATTATAGGGACATGGATACATTGTTCTATATAGCATTACTTCCTTTCCCAAGTTGTTTTATTTATTTTGTTGGATTTGGTGGTTGTTCAATTTCCTCAAATTTTGTCATGGATGTTTTCTTTGCTTGTAAGGTGGTTGAAGAGGATGCTATTGAATTTTGTAGTACTAGTACCATTGTCTCTTTGCTCTTCTTAGATTCTCTTGTTATGATCTTGTATTCTCCCTTGGATAGAGGTATGAAATCAAAGGTTGCCAAAGCATCTTCCAATAAATTTGTGGCTTCTTCAATTTTCTTTTGTCTTTCTATATCATTTTTCTTGGTACTGATCATAGCACATGTAACCTTGTTTTTTTTGAGGAGTAGAGAGTGACTTATCATGAACTTCTAAGATTGGTGTCAAGGCTTGATCCATATCAAGCAATTCAGGATGCTTCAAAGTGAGGTTGATATTTGGTTTGAACATGATATTGTTGATGTTTTCTTGCACCATGATACCTTCCCTATTAGGAGAGTGTTTAGGAGAACTAAAAACTATATGTTATTGACATTCAATGTTTGGTTCTTCCATATTGACTTCATCACAAGGGAATGATTAGTGGTTGAAATGTGTTGCTCAATAAGGGTTTTCCTAGGTGAAGAGGGATAACTAATATTGTCATGACTTTCATCTATTATGTTTTCCAACTTCAAAGTATCATCTTCATAGCTACAAGAGATACTAGGAGAAGGAAAAGTATGATTATCCTTATCATTTATGAGCTCATTCCATTGCTCCCTAATGTCTTCCAAAATAGGATAGGTAAGGGAAGGATCATAAAGAGGGTTGTTGTAGACCTTAAATATTTGATTATTTAAGACTAATCTATCTGTAAGCACAAATATGCAAAATGCTTAAAACTCAACAAACATTAGTATGAGGTATGTGCATGATCATGATGGGCCGAAAGTGGCGAAATGATGGGTATGTGGGGTATGTGGCTGACGAATTTTTTTAACCCAAAATTGATGAAACGAAAAGGGTATTTAAAGGAGATTCTCAACTTTCCACCAATATAAATTATGCTTTACTTTAAATTTAATAAATAATTATTATTCATTTTCTATTTGAATTATGACTAAAGTCCTGATTGATAGGGTGATTGAAAAAAATCTATAGCTTTCAAACGGTATCACATTTTTTGAATCTAAAACATGCGTCACATTCTATACTTTGCATACTATAGGATTAAAAACAAAAAAAATGAATTTCATGAAGTTTTGACCAAGTAAAGGTGGTCGACATACAATTTTTTTATATTTTTTAAAATTTGTAATAAAAAATCATAATTAATTATTTACTTGGAAAAATTACAAAAAATATGCATCACATCGAGACATGAGTCCTCTACTTATATCTAAAATCTTATAAAATAATATTATCATTTTTTGTGGTTAGGGCCTAATAGACACCTACTTCTTATTTTTCCCTCGAAATTTAAGTGCTACTACATTGAAATTTCAAATTTTTACCAAATAGATTTTAAAAATAAATAAACCTAGTAGTTTTGAAACTACATTCAATTTTCTACAAATTCTATTCTTACGTATTTTTGAAATAATATAGATAACTTATTCAAATTTTTATGTCAACTTGTCAAACTCTGATTTTTCTGAATTTTACCACCACTTAAGAGCCTACTTTTTCCATGATGATCCTGCACATACCCTGTGGTGTTGCGATATCAGTAGCATGCTCAAAGGATTTGGTATGTTGGATTGATTCACGATTGGAGGATTTTTTTGAATTGATTGATTTTGGATCAGTATGTTAGGTAAAGGGGGTTTCCCTAAACCAAGAATTGGTGTGGATGTATATGTTAGAGAAGGAAATGGTAGGAATATTGGTGGTGTGTTTCCTTGGAAAAGTGATGATGATGCATTAAGAGTTCCCATTTTTCCAAATGAATCTACTTATCTTTGTGATACCATGGGAAGAGATACTTGTGTATCAAGAGAATAAGTCGGTGATGTGGTGAAGGTGCATGGATTTTTGGTGTCATGGAAAATGAGTGGAACATATGGATGCTCTGGGTCTTGAGGGACAATATTTGGTATACCAAAGATGGTTTTTGTGTCTAAGTCTTGGTTATTTACAAGGGGATGTGTTTGAAGAGTGTGGAGCAATGAACTCCCCTTGGTAATCATGGGTTGACTTGGAGCATGAGATGATGTTGGTTGTGGGATGGGTTGAATGATGTTTTGAAAGGAAGGTGTGAATGATAGTGGTGGCATATTCCCAAGATTTTGCTCCAAAATAGTGCTCACATCATATTCAGAAGGGATTTTAGCCCCTTCCTTTGCTAATGCTAACATGTATTGTGAAGGATTGAGTCTCATCATTGTGTCAAGACAATCTTGTGGTTTTTCAGGATTTTGGACTAGCTCCATGATTTCATCTTGGGTCATTCCTTGGAATTTTTTGGTGACATCCTCCACTTGGAAACCTCCCTATTGAGGATTTTGAGGTATTTGAGGAGGATTAAGTGGAAGGTCAATGGATATCCTAGGTAGGGTTGAATTATGTTTTAGTTTGACTCAAATCACTCGAAGTGTATGTTTTCATTTTTTTGTTCCATGGTGTTGTGTTGGATCTAGTTTGGACCATAAAATAAGGATCAATTTTCAGGAATATGGGAGGTAAACCTCTAATGCCTTAGGTTGGTCTAAGCTTTACGTACAAAAAAAAAAGAAAAACTAGGATGTTTAAGGATCAAATGGTTGGTGATGAGGTAAATGAGAGATGAGTGATGTGGATGTTTGAACTTTTAAGACCCTTGGAGGAATACTAGACTTTAGGACTTTTTGGATTTGGTTTGGATTTTTTTTTATTTGATTTTGGATAATGAACTTATAAACCCTAATATGTTAGATGCTATCTTGGAATAGACTTTCCCACAAGGATGATAATTTAACTAAGTATATGAGGAAGGAATCATCCACACACACTTAGTCAAACAAGGTGATTTTGATTTTGATTTGAAGGATTTTCCAAAATTCTATTATGAATGACTTTTCCAATGGTTCAAAAGTAGTTTGTGAGATGGGATTTGATTTCGTGTCGATTAGATCCTAGGTGAACCTAAAGAGACTTTATTTACAAGACTTAGGTATTGAAGAACGTGCTATACTTCCAAGAAATTTTCAACCCTACAAAGTGAGATACTCAAAATGTTGGAAGAGAGCTAGATTTTGACAATAATAGAATGAGTAAAAGTTTGGGTTGTCCTTTGATGCATATTTGTAAAAGTTATAGAGTAATATTTCTCAAACTTTGTAAAGCATAGACTGGTGTTTCTTGAGATCTTTTGGACTAAGATGCTTGTGACGATTGATAGAGTTTGTTCTTGGGATTTTAATCTTGCAAGAAATCATTTGAACAAACACATGTGTGGGGTTCAATTTTTCTTTTCTCTTTGCTTAATGGATTCTTTTTACCAGAAACACTTTCTTACTTAGCTTTTTAAACTGAATGCCTATGTCTCAATTTCTTTTCATCCCACAATGTCCATTATGTGGAAATCAAGAGAATCAAGGCAATAGTTCCATAATTTTGACTTTAGAGAGAGAAAATTGAGATATAGGCCCAAATATTAAAAGCCTCTAAGGATAGAATCCTTACAGACAAGCAGTAATACTTGGACTTTTTAAGGGTATTTTCTCTTTCTAAAGGGTTTGAAATTTGATGACCTTGTTGAATGTTTGTTTTCAAGATTTCGGATCCAAACAAAGTATTTAACTAACTCACAAATTACACAACCCTAGGAAAGAAATGGCTATATTTGTTGAATTCCCACTTGGATTTCTCCAGCTTCACTTATTCAGAGAGGATGATTAGAAGCTTGACCACACTAGCTCCCCTCCACAACACTCACTTCTATGGGTCAACCAAGTTTCTAGTTCTCATGAATCTCCCATGATAAAATATTCATCTCTAATAAGAACCACAAGTATGTGGGATGGCTTCAGATGTTAGACCTCCTGACACCAACAAATATTAGGGATTTTTGGCTTCTATACAAAGGTTCGTAATAAGGGCATCTAGTTTAGGGGTGAAATGATAAACGCCTTGTGAAAGGTCTCCCAACCCTTAGAACAAGGTTTTTATGCATTATAAAGATACTAAGGGAGAGATATCATGTACCGCTTCCCATTGTTTACAATTTTCATTGCAACCACAAATTTATATAGCGGTTTGGAAGAGTTTGGCTTATGCTCATTACCACTTGGGTCATTCCCTTGGGGTGAGTACTTTTTTCCCAACAAGGAAAGACCTATACAGGTGAAAAATAGTGAGTAAGTACATCTATAGTTCAATCATCTTTGCTTGCATGAAAAAAAAGAGAACACACACTATGCCTTTTCTGACACTAGCATGATTGGTTCAATTTCAAAAAATCCAAATTTGAAATGTGGAGGAAATCTTATAGACAACCTAATCTCACTAAAATGCTTTTGATTCTCAAGATCACCGTGAAGTGCAAGAGAAGTGCTTATGCATTCAAACGACAGGAATTTGTAAATAAGATTACAAAACAAAGCAAACATGAATTCTTTTTAGTCCTTAAAGGAAATAATGAGTTCTTTTTATAGCACCAAAAACAAATGTTGAAGTTGCTTGTTCAATATTAAAGGGCACAATCAAAGTCTAATAAGTTTCTAAGTTCAATTTTAACCAACTTGAAAAGATCAAATCAATCGTTAATTTTAAACCCAAAACTGAAGTGAGTTGTCCTAAAAAAAAAAAAAAAGTAGCAATGAGTGCCCTAGGCTATTACAATAAGCATTTAAAAATTCTTTTTCAAGTTCAATTTCAATGCACACTTTCTTCAACTCAAATTTTGCTTGATTTTGCTAAATTCCAATGCCAACCTACAAACAATACAAAGTTATCACAAATAAGATAAGCTACAAAAGCTCTTATACACCAATGCGTTAAACATAAGTTGAAAATTAATAGTAAAAAATAATTATCAAGAAAATAAAGAGAAAACCCACTACTACCACCCTTCAAATGTCATACCTATGAAACCTTCCACTATCAATTACCTGCATGTGATTAATTCCCAAGAGAGATTGTATCTTGTATCCTATCGAATGACTATTGGATGTGTAGACACGCAAAATTGGCATAATGCATTCGATTAGGTCATATTCATCCACTTAGAAAATAAATCAAGTTTATTTATCAATCTCCTAAAGTCATCAGTTTAAATTAAATAAATCAACTTGATCCTAACATCACCCTCCTTGATTAAATAAATCAATCCTTTATTTAATTAAATTTAAAATCACCTTTCATCCCCCTTTTGATTTAAATAAATCCCTAAATCTAAGTCAAATGGGTCAAAGCATCTAATCATCATTAAGTTAATCTAATCCTGATTAACCTAACCTAACCACCCATCACATCCTCTAGCTTTTCCCACTTGCACCAATAAATCAATTTATTCATTTATAAAATCAGCATTTTCCATCAACATGGCATCTTTGAGGAATATTCCCTCAAGATTAAATTAAAAAAAAGTGGACATGTACATCCAACATTACAATAAATTCCCTCTTACATGTCCCCCACTCAACATTTACTCTCAAATTCAAATTTGAAATCTCCCTCTCTTTAGCACATTGACCAAAATGTGCTCATCCTCCAACCTATCACATGATGACAAGTGGCTTCATATCATTGGCCTAATCTTTATCCCACATTTCTCTCTCATAAGCATTCTTTCAACTTGAGAATCTTTAAATAGAGGCTTCATCCTTCAACAAATCCTCCACAACTCCACAATCTCAAGCACAAATGCACCATTGTCATTTGAATCCATATCATCTTAGCATTCCATATCATTCTTCATAGCATTTTCATCATGGAGCTTAAGCAAGGATTGGGAAAGGACTTCTTTCCATAGAAGCACCAATCCACTATAAGATGCTAATTTGATTATTAGAATGATGTTTTTCTATGTTTTTCTTGCTTCTTTTGCATTATTCTTGTGATCAGATGAATCTTATAGGGAATATTTTTTTTGCTTTGGTTTACTAACAATGCTAAGGGATTTTTTTTTTGAGCTAATGCAGATTTAAGGGTCATATAGGCTTATTTATGTTTACTTTATTGTGCATAATGTGATTAGATTTCTTGACAATAAAACTATAGTAGTACAATATAGAAAATATTCTATGTTGATTGAATTACAATTTTAGAGGCCAAAATAGCAAACATTATCCACATTTAATTGTCTCTACATTTAATCCACTTAATCAAAATGAAAACACCAAGACAAAAACTAGTCCAATCAAGAACTCCAGTGATTGAAGAAGTTACCCGTGACTTAATGAAGAAGTTAATGAAGAATTTCCAAAAGAGCATTAAACTCCTTAAACTCCCAGTGGGCTTTAATAAAATGTGTCATTCTCAACTCAAGGCCAGACATGGAAGAGTAGAGTCATTCTTATATGAAGTCTTAATAAATTCTTAGTAGTTTTATAGGTCGCCACAAGTAGAAGAGCATACCCATTGAAAGGTGTATTGCTTTAGGATACTTTTATCCATATGGTTATCCATAGCTAGCTTTATCTTATTTAATAAGTAAAGATTCAAACTCAAAAAAAGAATTGGAATCTCTTTTGGTAATGTGAAATCAAAATGTCAACAACCAGTTGGTATCTCTTTTTCTTGCTAATGCACACAAATTTTTTACTTCATAGAGAGAAGGATTAGTAGATGATGGTTTTTAACTATGTTTAATAAAGACCAGTACGCCTCCACATGTTCTGAGTTGAGCTTAGAATGTGCGGTATGTTTTTCCAAATTTGAAGAGAATGAAAAACTTAGGGTAGTGCCTAACTACAACCACGACTTTCATACCGAATGCATTAATATGTGGTTGCATTCTCATTCTAGTTGCCCTCTCTACAAAACTACTATGCACCCCAGTCTTCCCACAAATGGACTGAAGTCAATAAATGCTAAAGAAGAGTTTTGTTACAAAAAATTCACTGTCCTCAAATTTATGCCTAAAAGTCAATTTCAAAAGTGGAAGTAAAAGAAATGTCAAAAACGTATGAAATCGGATACTACAACTAAATCATTATAACACCCATCCAAAGTGACATACAATGAATGTTAATAGTACAATGTTCACACATTCTCCATTATAAATATAAATCACTGGTTCATGTCACTATCACAATTAAATGTAGATGGACCATAAGCCAAGAAAAAATAGTAGTCACTATTGTATATTCATTTACTTGATTTCTAATTTGTTGCTCTTTATTTGGAAGCTTCAAAAACCACTTGCAAATAACATAATTCTACCAGCAAATGAAGATTGTACCTACAAATGGAGATATCTGAGTATGATCGCACTGAGTCTAAAACCCAATAATAGCAAAATGCACGATGATATACCCTATGCCCAATGACAATGACCGAACTGTAGCTTCACATTAAAAGTACAATATGATAGTGTTGTTGCAACAAAGTTTTAAGTTAATTTGAACAAAAGCAAAAATGGAATGCATTTAGCGATACCATAAAAAACCTGCCTTAATGTGTCAAAGTGTCTGGTTCTTTGGTGTTGGAAAAAATATGGTGCACAAAGTTGTGTTATGGTTCTCCCCAAATAGAACAACATGCCCCTTGCACCTAATGCTTGGTAAATGAAGTGCAAGTATGGTCCTTCACAAGTGCAATGAAATGGTTCATAGCTCATGGGTCACAAGTATCGATATGACCTAGAATTTAGTGTTTATATACACTCATCATTATGTGAGTAATGACAACCATCATGATAGAAATGATGATTGTTCTGGTGCTGGTCAGAATGGTTTCTTTTGATAACACTATTACCGCCATGAAAAAGTAGGGAGAGAGGAGGTTTGACAAGTTCAAACACAATCTGAGCATAGAATAAAAACAGAGACACTTCAATGGGCTGCTTCTCAAATGTTTTGATTAAGAGGATGCCACAAAACTCAATACTTAACAAAGACAAAGACTTTATATTCCTCTCTATTGCAGTAATTGATATCAAATAAAAACAAAAACTTTATATTCCTCTATATTGCATGAATTGATATAAAATAAACAAAGACTTTATATTTATGTTTCATGCATGAAATAAACGAAGGTGAATAGAAACAAAAACTGTGGGTTTGAGCCCCACGATGGGCGCCAGATTTAAGAAAAAAATTGTAAATTCTTAAAACTCAACAAACATTAGTATGGTGTTAGTTTAAACAAAGCAAATAAAGTGCTCCTTTGAGATTCCTAATCATGCTAGATATGCAAACAACATTATAAAATACCAAATAAAATAAACTAAAGAATATAAAAGCAAGTTCATACCTTATCCCATAGTGGGAGTGGTGCTCCTTTAATGTGTAAGGGATGTCCTTTCCCACCCCCTTAATAAGCTTACAGTGATGAACACAATGTAATGGAGATGCAAAGATGGAGATGAAAAGTGCCTCTAGTGAAAATACTAAGAATGTGGATGGATTGTGGAGTAAAAGTGTCTTGTATTTATAGGTTGAAGGTTTCAAAAATGGAGAGATGGGAGGAATGTGGAACTAAAGAAGAGCCAATGATATTGTGACACTTGTCACATTGCTATTGGAGGAAGGTGGAACAAATTTTGGAGAATGTGCATGGTTAATGCATGTAGTTGAGGATTTGAGAGGTGTAAGAGAGATTAATGCACTTGTAAGAGGCATTAAATGAATATGGTTGAGATGTTTTGGAGGGAAATTGTTTGGGAAAGAAAGTCAAATAAGTGGAGTAAATGAAGGAATATTCTCAAAGAATATTCCTTGGTGAGGGAAAATAAGGTATTTAGTTAATTAAAGGAATTGATTTTCATGTGCAACTAGGGTAGTTGATCATGGGTTTTCTTTGACCAAGGTTGATTCAAAAACTAGAGATATGAGGGATTAGTATTAGGAGTTAATTAATTTAGGATTAATTTACTTAGATAAAATTAGTTGATTTATGACATTTAATTTAAATGTTTGGGTTTAATTAAATCAAATGAGAGGATGTTAGAACATTAGGATTTTAATTAAATATATTGATTTATTTAATTAAAAGAGATGACATTAGTTAGTAGAAAGTGAATTAATCAAATAAACTTAGTTACTGATTAATAGTAGAAATAATGTTAATTTGAGTATCTATATTTTGCCCCTCTTTGAAGCAATGTACTCACTGCATTGGTTCAAAGATTAACATCACCAAGGTTGAAATTCATTTTTTTATAATTTTTTTTGGATGTCTCCCCTGTTTCCCCAGTGGAAAGAAGTACATTGGTACATTGCCCCCTTGAGAGATCGAGCAAAAATTTCAATTTGTACGACCAATTTCGTGACAAATATGCTCTATGGATGTATGATGGTTATGATGATGATGCAAATGAGATGGATTAAGATGCTTAGAATAAAAAATCTATATTATCATAAACAACTTAAATGATAATGCAATGCATGTAAGATGGATGATGTTTCCTATTGTGTTGATATGTATGATTATGCTGGATGAGTATACTGATGTTTTATGAATGCAAGATGGATGCATTGATGTCATGATACCATGAGGCATACGCTGCCCCTACCTTCTCAACCCTACCGCATTAGCAAGCTAGTGAGTGAGCTAGCTTGAGAACGCTCCACTAGCTTGCCAATAGGGTAGGGTTGAGAAGGTGGGGGTAGCGTAATAACAACCTAGTTGGTGAAGACCCCAACCAACTCTTCAACATGATCTAAGACACACTTCAACTCCTAACAAAACATACCAAAATGTTTCAAGAGGTTTCTTTGCAACAATATTGAGAACCAATACGCTACCCTGCCTTGTAGGCCACCAACTAACCCTCTTTTACAAAGGAGTTATCTCCAAAACACTTTTTTTTCACAAAATATCAACTAACAGTCACTAATTGTGTTACAAAAAAACAAATTCAACAATTATTTCTCAGAGCCTTGACCTCTAAAACATTGTACCACCAAACCCTCACCTTTCATGCAAATAACCTAGGGTTTATTGAAAGTCTTGACAACCAGGCTTACCTGACCTCACCAATATCAGCAACACTTCAAAAATGCCTTGCACAAACTCAAACAACCATTACATGGAAGGTTCCTTCAACATTTCATCAAAACCCTTCTTTAACACCCCATTTACACAAGGAAAATAATATAATTCTGCCTATCTTGTAATCATGGCATGCCCCTGCACCACCTTTGTCTATGCTAGAAATATTCTTGTATAAGATGATTGTAAATATTTTTTTATGAAGCCTTGAATGACATATATTTCATTTATTTGAATGGACAAATACATTAGGAACTAATATTCCTCTCATGACCATGCTATAGGTAAAATTATCCACCATGCCGAAGAAATGAAGAAGGAATAAACTAACAGACGAAGAGTATGAAACCTTCAAAGAAAAGGAGAGAGAATGGGTGGCAGCATATCATGAAAAGAATAAATTGGGTACTATTGATGAAAAAAATCCAATTGAAGAGGAACCTCAACAATAAAAAAAAGAACATGATTTGGTAGCACAAAGGGCACGAATGCGAAAGCATCGTGCTAAGAAAGATTTAGATACCATAGTTGGAGACACACCCTCTACGAAAAGTGAATAGGAAGGGAAACCATCATTAAGCACAAGCGAATATGGAGGGACACCAGCTACCACAAGTTAATACGGAGGGACACCATCTATCACAAGTGAATATGGTTGGACACCATCTAGCGCATCTCAAGTTGAGAGTACATCATCACTCAAATTTGACAAAGAAGGTATGCCATCATCCCTACAAGAACCTCAAGTCATGTCTTCTACTCCACCTTTGATCAAAGGTATGCAATCTAGCCCACCTCAATTAAATGTTGATGAAATTCCTAATGTTGAGATGTATGTACCTAGAAGAACACCACCTAGAATTTTGCATAGAAATCCAAAGTATTTGATTAATATTGATGAGGATATTCTGCAGCACATGGAAGGTAAGATTCTAGCATGCACTTGTAGAAGATATGTTGATAAGATTTGGAAATTCTATTTTGAAAGGCTAAATGAAACTGCAAGATGTCAATTATTTATTGAAATGATGTGGGGTATAAAGTATAGAGAAATCATGAAGACTCTTATTTCAAGAGATTTGTTGCACATATCAATGCAGGGCAAGTTTATGCAGTTATTGAGGCCAAAAATAAATTGGAGGCCCCAATTATAGATGGAGAAAACATCAAATACCCTATAGGCTCGGTTGTTGTTACTGGAACATGGCTTAGAAGGTACCCACATAAGAGTGTTAAACATTGGTTGTTTCAGGACTTTGACAAGCATCATAAGATTCTTCATTACTCAAACCTTGTCATGGCATCCTATGTTCATTTAACCAAATATGGGGATAGACCTTTGAACAAGGTCTTGTGGAAGGTCTGTGAGTCTAACCACGAGGCAATACTTGACACAATAAAGAGTAGAGCAGACCCAGATGGTTCGTTGGATTAATTAGGAAGTATGCACATTGGTTCTTATTAATTTATACTTGTATGCATATTAATTTTTTTGATAGAAATGTTGTCACCTTATTTTACTTTGCCTATTTGTAAGTAACCTACTACAAATTGATTGGTGTTCCCTTGCAAAAAATGCTGATTTATGAGCCATCTAAGAGAATGTCAGCCAGAAAAGCAATGCAACATTCTTATTTTGATGAACTTAACAAATCTCAATCATGATTTTAAGCCAGTACAAAAGTCTGAGCAAAGCTTGGTGAGGGAATTTCAAGTTAAATTCATTTTAATTTAACCTTATAATGAGCAACTATGATGTAGACATTATAAGATCATCTCAAATTTCAACTTACTCTATTCATGAGAGGTGTTGTGTGCAATAAGTATCTTGGAACTCCCAGTGAAGATGTATGACCATGAGTGACTAAGTTGAGAGACTCGAATGACTATCTATAAGTTCCTTCCATCTATTTTCATTTCATTTCCATTTTGGATGCTCTTTCTTTTTCTCTTTTACTTTGTGTATTTGTAAGTAAACTACTAAAATTTGATTGGTCTCTCGTTGCAGAAAATGCTAATTTATGAGCCATCAAAGAGAATCCGAGCCAAAAAAAAAATGCAACATCCTTATTTTGATGATCTTGACAAATCTCAATTCTGATTTGAAGCCATTATAAAAGAGCGTGTGAAGCTTAACAAGAGAATCTCAAGTTACTTAATTGAAGTTAACCTCATAATGAGCACCTATGATGTAGAAATTTAAAGAGAAACTCAAATATATGAGTGAAATTGTAAAAGATCTATGAGAATGAGGTACCTAAGGCATTATAATGAGATTTACTTGTAATGGGATTTACTCAAATATTGTAATTTTGGAGTTCATGTTTGGTGCAGAAGCACCTTGTTCTCTAAATGCCTTCAATAGGAAAATTTGCAAAATTTAAATTTTGAAATGTAAAAAATGTGAAAAAGGTCATGTGAAGGTCATATGTAATGTATTAAAACTCTCAAAGAGGTCATTAGGTGATTAGAGTAGTGATATTGCACAAAAGATGTCATTTGGTGTAAAAATGCAATACTTGCATTAGTTGCACAATTAAAAAATTAGTAAATAAAGGATGATGTTTTTTGTATTTGCAACAATTTTCCTTTTTTGTTTCAATCTTGTGTAGATTGTACAACACCTTATACTTTGATTGTTGATTATTTTTTTTCAAAGCAAGGATTTAGGTAACATTTGAAAGTATTTTGAAGTCTTTTAACTCAAATTTGAGGAAATAAGAACAATTTTATCATAACTGGTTTGTAACCCTCAAAATAAGGTTTTGAGAGTCCATTAAGTGATAATATTTCCATTCCACTGATGTAGGGTTAAGTAGGTTTGTGGAATGGATTACAATTAGGTATTTTTCAATTTGAATATGTAAGTGGTGTAGGAGCACGTTGCTCACAAAATGCCTACAAAAGGAAAAATATCAAAAAGTTGAATTTTCAAATGTAAATTGTATGTAAAAGGTCATGTGAAGACCTATTTCAATGTATTTGAATGTTTATTAGGTCACTAGGAGGTGAGGCAATTGAATTTGCAAAAAACAATTATGCTAAAAGTGCAAAAGTTGTAAAAATTGTCAAAAATGCAAGAAAAGGCAAAAAAATTAGAAGTTGAAGAGTCTTTTGTGAGAAATTAGAGGAATAGGTCAATGAAGGAAGTTGAAAAGGTAGTTATTAGTGATTTTTTGAGTTTTTCCAGTTGTTCATTAACTTGTATGACCTGTATAGTAGTTTAAGGCCTTTAATCTTGTTTTTTAAGGTAGAATAGTGAAGTATCTTTCATTTGAATCTATTTAGGAGGGTATAGATTTAGTTTATCATTAGTTTGAACTGATTTTTCTCAACTCGGTCTTTAAACCCTCAAGATTTGGGTTTTCAGAGTCTAGATAACCAATAATGACTACTCCATGTCCGAATTTGGTAGTTTAGATCAGTGGAGTAGGTTAGTCTTAGGATTTTTTAGGTTTTTTTGTGATTATTTATGTAGGGAAATTCAAGAAAAAAAGGTGGAGTTGCTGCTATAGGGTTTTATTATGAATTTCCAAGTGAAAATTGTGGCACCAAGTGGTGTTTTGATGAAAACAAAGTGTTCAAGGATGGAAGGAGGTTTAGAATGCATATTTAGACATATATAAACATGTTTGGAGCAATTTCTAAGCTTTTTAAGCTTTGCAATGGTGTTTTCTATCAAATCCTCATTCTTTTTACATGGTTTAAGCCTAAAAAAAAGGCTTCTATTGTTGGGTGTTTAATTGAGCCTTTAAGCCCCTAAATGTTGGTGAATCCTAACTTTTGACAAATGATAAAATATTTTTTGAAGTAATATGGGGTTTTGGAGTTGATTCGTTGGTAGTCCCTTTGTAAATTTGGGCTAATTTGAAGCATTTTCCAATGGGTAGGCTATTGGTTTACACATATTTTCCAAAATAGGTATATCTGATTTTTGGATATGTTAATATTGACCAAAATGGGTTGCTAAAAATCTTCAATTCCAAGTTTGAAAGGATCTCAATAAGAAGTTACACCCGATTGAAGGTTTGGAAACCTACTTGCAATTTGATGCCTTAATAGCTAAAATGGGAAAATCTATGTAAAAAGTGATTTGAATGATTCTTTATGATTTAAACTTGTCTGAAAGGTGTTGGAAAACATGTCTTAATGTTTGGATAAGATCTAGGAGGCTAACTTGGTGTTTTGAGTGTTGTGAGCAAGGTTTACACAATGTGTAAAATGATGTTTTGATTGCTAAAAAACTTGGTAATATGAGTAAACAGAGTTTTTCAGAGTTTGAATGTGTATTGAAACTTCCAAGATACTGTATTGAAAGATATATCTATGGATTGGTAAAGGTGTAGACTTTAATCTTGAAGATTTGATGTTTTGAGTAAGGTGGATTTTTGTTGCAAAATGGTGTTTTGACTGCAAGTTAATGTTAAGTCTGATGGCTAGTGGTTTGTAAGTGTGTATCTGATTTATTTCAGTCAAGAACAAGCTATTTACAGTGTCTTGGATGTCTAGTGAATGGTTAGAATTAAAATCAATGGTTTGTTGTCTTATTCCCTCATTGAAACAAGTTGAAATGATGAGTAATTGGTTGAAAAATGAAAGAATTGAATGGTTTAATGTTGTTGATTAGGTTATGGCTTTGATACAATTAGTATGATTCTAGTAAGGTTGTTTTTGGATTTGATAATGATAAGGAATATTGATGAAGTTCTTGGCTTGTTGGTTTCCTTATAGTTTCTAATGGAAAAAGTGGGATTTTGGTGAATGGATAAGTGAATTTTTCATGAAAGTTGAGAAAAAGAATGATGTTTGTTGAATTTGATCTTCTCATGTTAAGTTTGGGTTAGAAGTACCTTGATGGTTTGTGGATACTAGTAGATTCTCTTGCATCAGCAATCAAGGGGTGCCAATCTTCACAAAACCTCAAATGAATGAGTTTCAAACAAAGTTTCAACCAATAATTCTCTATCTCTTCAATTTTAACCCTTCACTCTGCCTTGTCTAGTAGGTCAACATACCCTAGTTTTAGACCTTTTCTCACAAAATTCTCAAATGACTTCGCAAACACATGACTTATCTAGATATCCATTATTGAGTTACAACACATACTTCAAAATCAATAGTGGATGTCTTGTAACATGTGCAACAAAAATGACCTTCTTTGTTGTCCTCATTAGGTTAATTAGGCCTAATTTACAAAGGAACATACCTTTAAACATTCAACAACCCCCTAAACTTGTTGGGTAAATAATTATCATGTATCCAAACCCTTAGATCCATAATTTCTCTCAGGAGAAACTCACTCCACCATGCCAAACCACAAAACCCTTATTTTATGCTAGTATGAGGAGGGTTTATTGAAAGGAATGGTTCCATAGCTTACCAGAACATTCCACCACCTCAGACCTTCTTAAAATCACCAGCGAAAACTAAAAAGACAATCACCCAACCTCTACATGCAATATTTTATCAAACCCTAGGGTGAAACCTCATTTTTCATGCCCTTTTCCATCAAAATCTACAGGGGTAGCAACACAAACCCCATAAAACTTATTCCCTTTCACCAAATAAGTAACCTAACATCAAAATGGGTTTCTAAGTATGTATTAGGTATGTGGAAACATAAAGATATTGAAAAAGAGAACACAATCACCCTGTAAAGAACCGTACAGTTCAAGGAAACATCAATTTTTTGATAAAAAATATAGAAATATGTAAGGAAACAATGAATTTTATTGACCTTCTTCTAATTACATGGTGCATTTACACTAGGCATAGTACATTTATGCTAGGAATGGTATATTTATGCTAGACATGGTCCTCTTTCACACCCAAACATGCGGAATCGCTCTCAGCTACGTTCAATCGGCTCGATCCCTTAAGGGTCCAAAGTGCAAAAGGGCAACAATATTTGATGGGGTATTACTTGGAAACCATGGTTCTTAATAAATATTCATTTAAGTGTATGAGATCACATTGGGCCCCTCTACAAAAACCTCTCTCGGTTTTCGCTATCTTAGAGTGGTTTTTCCATGGTGTCCAGTTTTCACTTGATGGAAAAAGTGTCGAATGCAAGCAGTGCAAAGTTGCAAAGTGGTGGAACTTTTATTTTACAACTAATGTGACCAAATGAACTATTCCAATATGTCTAAATAGGTATTTTTACATGAGGAATGGTCCTCTTTCGCATCCAAACATGCAGAATTGCTTTGAGCTACATTCAATCGGATCGATCCCTTAAGAGTCCAAAGTGAAAAATGGCTACAAAATTCAACATAATGTTACTCAGATACCGTGATTCTTAGAAACTTCTCATATAATCTTAAATGATTGAATTTGGCCCCTCTACAAAAACCTTTCTCAATTTTTGCTATCTCGGAGTAGTTTACTTGTGGTGGTAGATTTTCACTTAATGGAAAACATGCCAAATGCAAGCAGTGCAAAGTTGCAAAGTGGTGCAACTTTCATTTTGCAACTCATGTGAAAAAACGGATTGTTCCAATGCATCCAATTAGGTATGTTTACACTAGGCATGGTCCTCTTTCATACCCAAACATGTGGAATCACTCCTAGCTACATTCAACCGGATCAATCCCTTAAGAGTCCAAAGTGCAAAATGACTGCAAACTTTAGCATGTTGTTATTTGGGTACAATGATGTTTAAAAACTTATTTTATGATTCTATAGGATCATGTTGGGCCCCTCCACAAAACCTCTCTCAATTTTGGCTATCTTAGAGTGGTTTTCCCGTGGAGGAATATTTTCACTTGATGGAAAAAGTGTCGAATGCAAGCAGTGCAAAGTAGCAAAGTGGTGCAACTTTCACTCTGCAACTCGTGTGACCAAAAAAAATATTCCAACATGTCTGAATAGGTATTTTTACACTATACATGGTCCTCTTCCACACCCAAACATGCAGAATCGCTCTGAGCTACATTCCACCAGATCGATCCCTTAAGAGTCCAAAGTGCAAAATGGCTGCAAACTTTAGCATGTTACTTGGATATCATTATACTTAGAAACTTCTCATCTAATCTTAAAAGATCATGTTGAGCCCCTCTCCAAAAACCTCTCTCAGTTTTGTCTATCTCGAAGTGGTTTTCTTGTGGTAGTGGATTTTCACTTGATGGAAGAAGTGTCAAATGCAAGCAATGAAAACTTGCAAAGTGGTGCAACTTTCATTCTCCAACTCGTGTGACCAAATAGACATTCCAACACATCTAAATAGGTATTTTTATGCTAGGCATGGTCCTCTCTCACATCCAAACACATGGAATCGCTCTAAGCTACGTTTAGCTGGATCGATCCCTTAAGAGTCCAAAGTGCAAAATGGCTTCAAACTTCAACATGTTGTTACTCAAATACTATGATGCTTAGAAACATATCATCTAATCCTACAGGATCATGTTGAGCCCCTCTACAAAAACCTCTCTTAGTTTTGGCTATCTCAGAGTGGTTTTCCCATGGTGGTGGATTTTCACTTGATAGAAAAAGTGTTAAATGCAAGCAGTGCAAAGTTGCAAAGTGGTGCAACTTTTGTTCTGCAACTTGTGTAACCAAGTGGATTGTTATAATGCATCTAATATATATTTTTATGCTAGGAATGGTCTTCTTTCACACCCAAACATGCATAATCGCTCTGAGCTACATTCCACCGGATCGATCCCTTAAGAGTCCAAAGTGAAAAATGGCTGCAAGCTTTAGCATGTTTTTACTCAGATACTGTGATGCTTAGAAATTTCTTGTCTAATCCTATAGGATCATGTTGTGACCCTCTACAAAAACCTCTCTTATTTTTCACTATCTTAGAGTGGTTTTCCCGTCGCGACAGATTTTCACTTGATGGAAAAAATGTCAAATGCAAGCAATGCAAAGTTGCAAAGTGGTGCAACTTTCATTTTGTAACTTGCGTGACCAAATGGACTATTCCAATGCATCTAAATAGGTATTTTTACACTAGGAATAGTCATCTTTCACACCCAAACACATGGAATCACTCTGAGCTACGTTCAATTGAATCGATCCCTTAAGAGTCCAAAGTGCAAAATGGCTACAAACTTTAGAATTTTTTTACTTGGATACCATGATGCCTAGAAAATTATTGTCTAATCCTATAGGATCACATTGGGCCCCTCTATAAAAACCTCTTTTAGTTTTTGATATCTCGAAATGGTTTTCCCATAGTGACAGATTTTCACTTCATGGAAAAAGTGTCAAATGCAAGTAGTGCAACTTTTGTTATGCAACTCGTGTGAAAAAAAAACTATTCCAACACATCTGAATATGTATGTTTACTCTAGGAATGGTCCTCTTTCACACCCAAACAAGCGGAATCGCTCTGAGCTACGTTCAACCGAATTGATCCCTTAAGAGTCCAAGGTGAAAAATGGCTACAAATTTTAGCATGTTGTTACTCGGATACTGTGATGCTTAGAAACTTCTCGTTTGATCCTATAGGATCGTGTTGGGCCCCTCTACAAAAATATCTCTTTTTTTTTGCTATCTTAGATTGGTTTTCCCGTGGTGGTGAATTTTTACTTAATGAAAAAAGTATCAAATGCAAGTAATGCAAAGTTGCAAAGTGGTGCAACTTTCATTCTGCAACTCATGTGACCAAATGGATTGTTCCAATGCGTTGGAATAGGTATGTTTACAATAGGCATGGTCCTCTTTTGCACCCAAACACGCAGAATCACTCTGAGCTACGTTCAACTAGATTAGTCCCTTAAGGGACCAAAGTGCAAAAGGGAAGAAAAATTTGACGGGCTATTGCTTGAAAACCATGATTCTTACAAACTCTTCATCTAAGCCTATAGGAATATGTTGGTCCCATCTAAAATAACCTCTCTCAATTTTTGTTATATTAGAGTCATTTTCCTATGGTGTCCAATTCGCACTTGATTGAAAAAGTGTCAAATGGAAGCAATGTAAAGTTGCAAAGTGGTGCAACTTTTATTTTGCAATTTCATGTGACCAAACAAACTACTGCAACATATCCCAATAGGTAGGTTTATGCTAGGCATGGTCCTCTTTTGCACCCAAACACATGGAATTGCTCCAAGCTATGTTCAACCGGCTTGATCCCTTATGATGGCATGCAAAACAATGGAAAAAATAAACATACACATGATGGTTGAGAATTCTGAGTATTCCATACAAAAAGTGTATGGTCATTGGTGCATAGCACCTTGTTCCTCTATTTGATGAAGAAGGTCTAGTTCAGTGGTTTTAGTCATTATAATGTCAAATAAGGCCATGATATGCCATTTTGTAATATTTCTTTTAGTTTTGAGTTAGTGTGGGGTCATTTGAATCAACTATGTAAATAAAAATAAGAAAATAGCATTGGTAAAGGAATTAAAAGAGATTACTAACATTGCCCCTATTCAAAATTCAGAATTTAGGCCTTAAAAGCAAGGCTAGATGAGGTGAAAAGAAGAAATTGCTTGAGAATAAGTTATAATAGGTTGGAAATAGGGTGAGGTTGTGGATTTTGATGTGTTCAAATGGTCTGCAAGGATAAGGGAGGTAAAAATTATGTTATAGCATGATGCCCTAATTGGGAATAGAGGGGTTTTGAATGAAAAAAAAGAGGTTTGAGGGAGTAAAAGTGGGCAAAGTCAAGGGGCAGCATAATTTGGTGGTCAATTAAGTTTTTGAAAGTAGATTGAAGAGTTTTGCAAGAGGTTTTGAGGTTGTATGATGTTTGGATATGGTATTTTCAATAAACCCTCGTGAAATTGAGAAAAGTGAGGGTTTAGAGGATAGTGGGGTTAGAGGGCCAATCACGCCCTAAAAATTATGGATTCTATGGATTTGCAGACTTGTAAATGTTTCCCAATGGTATTTTGCAATTGGAACAGTGATTTTGAGGGTGTTGCTTTGTTAAATAGACCTATTCGGTGGTCTAGGACAACGTTGATTCCATTTCTTATTTGTATTATAAATTATAACTTACTTTCTCCAAATTCCATTTCATATACAAGTGTAGACACATGAATTAACATTGTGCACCCAATTCATGTTCATCCACTCATTAAATAAATCAAACACAAAAAATCCATTCACCAGGTAAATCGGGACTATTAAATAAATCAACTTGTCTCACATCAACCTTTAATTAAATAAATCAAGCATTCATTTAATCAAATCCAAATGCATCTTCCATCCTTCTTGATTTAAATAAATCAAATATTCAAATCAAAGAGGTCAAACATCCTAATCATCATTAAACTAATCTAACCATGATTAAATGCTAATCCTAACCACTAGCATTCTCTAGATAATCCCACTTGCACAAATAAATCCATTTATTGATTTATTTAAATTACCATTTTCACTCACAAATAAATTGTTGATCAGAACTGTAGAATTGCTAGACACAACTCTTTAATCATCAAAGCCATGACCGAAAGATTGGAGAAAACCCAGAAAAGAGCGTTGATCATCGACCTTGATCAGGAGAAAGACCAGGATGAGGAAGCGGGGATCTCTAAGTGAACCAGATCAAGCATGAAAAGAAAAGTCCAGACTACCCCAAAAATGACTCAGATTTTCATGGAGGGGGTCCAAGATATGGTGGACCTGGAAGAGGTTGCTGACGAGCTTCTAAAGTCTATGAATTAACTGTGGTTGGGCCCTGTTTTGTCTGTTTGCCATCTGTCTGATGGCTTTTTTGTAGTTTTTTGTGGCTATCTTTTTTAGCTGGTTTTTATCTCTATGGAAGCCTTTTTGTCTTTCAAACCTCTATTTTGGTCTTTGCTTGTAATGTTACTTTGTGGTTTCGGGTCCCTGTAAAACCCATTTATCCCTTTTATCAAAAACATGGCATCCATGAGGAATATTCCATCAGGTTTGAATTCAAAAGGCAAGTTGAAATGTACATCCAACAAGTCATTTATGAGCTCTTACATGGCTCTTACATGTCCCCTTCCAAAGGTCAAACTTAGCATTCATTGCACAAATTTGAATTTGAAACTCCCTCTCTTGGGCACATTTCCCAAATCTTGCACATGCATCAACCACTCACATGATGACAAGTGGCCTCTTCCTATTGGCTTGATCTTTGTCCCACATTCATCCATTTGGCAAATCTCTCATCAAGAAAATCTTTAAATAGAGGAATCATTATTCAACAAATCATCCACAAAGCTAATGCAAAGTCACTATCTTCATTTGAGAACTGATTTTGTCCACAACTCCACAAATCATCTCCACAATCACTCATGCAAGGTCACTCTCTTCATTTGAGAAATGATCTTGTCCATCATTATCATTAGCTTATCTAAAGGGGTTGGGAAAGGGCTATTTTCCATATCAAAATAGCACCAATCCCCCCATAAGATCAAGTGTTTGCTTCATTTAAGAATAAGGAGTAGTTATTTTTTATTGTATTTGCTCAAGTATTTTATCTTTTTCTTTGTTCTCTAACAATACAAATTGATTTTATGGGGGATTCTTATTCTGATCTTGCATTTTTAGGCTAACGATGTAATTTGTTTGCTTTGATTCGTGCAAGTTTGTAGATTAGGGATCTACATTCTCGCACTAGAAGGAGGGCCAACCAGGTTGAATGAGTTGAACTAATTGTGTGCTACATTTGATATCTCATTATCTATACTTTGACTCAGTTGGATTGATTGTGTGCTGCATTTGATATCTTATTATTTATACTTTGACTCAGTTGGACTGACTGTGTGCTGTGTTTGATATCTGTGCTCCCATTTTACACATGGGATTTTTTTTATCTGCCCATCACATTTATTTAAGAGTTTCTTTTCTACATGTATTTTAGAATGCCTCTTTAATGATTTCACTTTATGCATATTTTGCAATCATTTGTAGTTCAAAAAACATCCTGAATCATTTGCAGTTCAGAAACATCCTGAAGCCTGCGAACGGTTGTTTGCACAAGGAAGCATGCATATCCTTGTTGTGTGATTCCTTTCATGCTACACCACTATCTAGATGATTAATACAATTGTTTCCATGTGTGAATCTGAGAGCTATCCTACCCGCATATTGTGCCTAAACTGTTTCTGTTGTGAGCCAACTCTAGACTAGCATTTGATAGAACTATAATTAATATTTGACACCATTATTTGCATCTGTCACTTCTATTGTTTGCATCTAAACTGACACCTTATAGACCTCCCTCCACTTGCTTTTATACCATCTCCATGGCATGTGCAAAAGAGGGATTTTTATGTATGCTCTGCACTTTATTACAACCCCCTATCAACAACCACATAGAATTCATTTATTTGGATGTTCCTATGATCTTGTTTATGAGCCCTTGTTTATGAAATCATTCCTCCCATAGAAAATCGGGTCTTTGCACAATACAAGAGAAATAGAGGATAGTTTTGCGCTTACACTATCAAAATAGCTTAGCACAACAAAATCGTGCCCCCTATCTCTCATAAAGGTAGATGCACTGGAAATGGTTGAGATCAGCCTCCTTCAAGTCACCCATGCTCTTCTTCACCTATGCTTACCACTTTGCTCGCTCGCCTTGCATCTCTATTGCTCTTACTCAAACTCAAGTAGGCCAAATTCCCCTAACACTAGCGTTGGATTTAAAAGTCACCCCTAACACTAATGCTGGATGTGCACACTAATGAGCATAGCAGAGGTTGCAGAGAGGCAGAAGCAAAGGCGTGATTACATCTCCTCATTGCAAATTCCAAATGTATGGACGATAGTGGATGATGACTAAAAATTATTCATATTTGGAGTGGATGCAATTCGTGTCATCATTAAATGAATCTTCAAAAAGTGGTTTGATTCGATGAACATTCAGCTTTTATCTTTGATTATCTTCAATACATAGCCAATAACAAGGCTTTTCGTCTTTAATATGCAACAGTTTACCGAAAAACTAACTGTCCCCCTACCGCGCACTTTGACTTCTTAACATATATCTGTCAATCACATATACTTTAAAATTTTCTGTCTTACTGTCAGGTTGAGTAAAAAACTTTAGAATTTGATCATGGTTCCGGTTCGTCTTTTGAAATCTCAGTTATAGGTCCCTCAGTTATTTGTGTTGTCTCTTGAGGTGATCGGTCCCTCATGGGGATTGGAGAATATTGGGTTTTATATCTTTTCTTTCTAACATCTTGGTGAAACATTCTGTCAAATGGTTTGCATGTCTTGTCTCGTTTCTTTAAGACATTCTTTCAAATAGTTCATGTGCATTTTCTACGCCTTGTCTATGTTGTACATGCCTATCGATTTGGTATGGCCTGAATCATCTCATCAATACAGAGGCTCTGACAAAATAATGTCAAATATACCAAGGCAGATAATCTTCAAGAGAGATCATTTTTAGCACAGGCTAGAATCATGTTGATGCAGTCATTGGGTGCGGCTTTTATGCCTGCCAATTGCCTATGATTGGTTATTGAATGTGATTTTTTTTTCTCACCTGCTATCTGTGAATTCCTTTTGGGCTAGTGCATATGGTGAGGTAGGCCGCTTTATGTCCTGTTTCGATGTGCTCACCTTGTCACAGGATGAGTTAATGTTTTTTTTTTTAAGTCCTTACATTTCAGTTAATGTTGTCGTATCTTATTATATAGCATACAACATTGAAAAGCAACAACCCAATTCCCACAGTCAGATGATCGCATTTGTTTTGTTGGAGTCTTATCAACTTTGCCAAAAGATTATTTAAATGCAAGGATTAGGGTACAATCTCAGTGCATTACTTCACTTCAACATTCTTTAACTTTTGTTTATAATCTTTTATATCTTTCAATGCTATATGATGTACAACATAGATTTCATAGCAACCTCATGCACTAATGAAATATTCATTCATAAGAGTTCAACATATCGTTTACATGCATCTTTTAAGATATATTTTACTTAAATGTTCTAGTGGGTTTTTTATGACTCTGATATTGGCAATGCACTTTTCTGTGGAGGGTTGCACTACGTGCTTGTCCTAGAGGTACCTTCTTTCTTGCAAGAAAAAGGTAGCCGAAGATTTTAGTTAAGTAGGCATTTGAAATGTAAAGGCAGTTGAATATTTTCTCACAATATAAAAGATATCAAATGGAAGTAAACAAAGACTATACAACATTCATTGATAGGCGATATAGTTAATGAACTGTGAATTCTTGGTTTTTGAGTAAGGCTCACACCACATACCAAGAAAATATTTGCATTTATTTGGGTGTTCTATCAAACTTTATTCATGTACTCATTAAGATCATTTGAGTAGCGGCTTTCTTTTAAATGCATCATAAATGGCTTCTTCCTAGCACAACTATCCATAAGAGTAATTCAATTGACAGATAAGTAGAGATAGGCAATAGGAAATAAATGTTTGCATAGTAAGTCATGAGAGAAATCTTGATGGGATCATTTAAACTATGGGATAATTTCTTTGTGATAATGCATTGCTACATGTATTCCTTCAAATATCATACTTCTTATTTATTTTTTTGTAATGTTTCTAGGTTGGCATCAAGAAACAACAACGTTTTTTGCTTTCACATTGGAATCATAATGATTTGAGTCGAAGAAAGTGGAAACTTGAAATGTGAAAAAGCATTTTTTAATGCTTATTGCAATAACTCGAGGCATTCATTTCCTAATTTCATTTTATTTTTTAGGACAACTTGCTTTCAATTTGAATTTAAATGAATCACTGTCTTAATCTTTTCAAATTTGGTCTAAAATCGAACATTAGGAACCGGCTAGCCTCTTACTTTTGGCTAAAATTGAACAAGCAACTTCACACTTCATCTTGGTGCTTTAAAATAAACTCATAATTGCTTTGAGGCTAAAATGAACAAGTGTTTGAGTTGAGTGATTTTGTCTTTTGTGCATTTTGAGTGCGTATCCTCTCCCCTTGCACTTTGTGCGATCTAGGGTGTAGGAGAAACACTCAAAATGCATTTAATTACTTTGAGTCACCTTTAGAGGGGCCTACCTAAGAGACACATCCAAAAGGAGAACTCGAAGGTGACTCCAACCAGTTTTTCATTTGGGCCTATATGCAAATGGATAAGACTAAATTGTCAAGTCCTCATGGTATGTAGGCCTTAGTCGTACAGTGTCTTTCAGAATGGGGTATTACCGTAAAATGTATAAAAGCCCCTAGTAGGATTGATTAAAGCCTTTAGTGGCTTGTTGGACGCTCGCAAGGTGCCATGTCCCCGATGTTGTGTCATTAAGAACCTTTTTGTAGTTGCCAACCAGTCCATCCAGCGAGTTTATCCAAGTGGTGCATTGGAACTTAGATTCCAAGAAGTTACTTGCCATGTCCGATCTTGGTTGAAATATAGAGGTTAAGACTTCATTCTTAAACATACCTTTATATTTTATCCTTGGTTGCATGTAAAATCATCTCTTCTACTACGAAGGGCATGAGGCAAGCCCACTAAGAAAAATGTACCAATTGAGCTAGGGTGTTATATTGCTTGTGAGTCAGTTTGAAAACACAGTGTGTGATCGAAAACATCGAAACCAACATTCAACGAATTATCAAAATTACACACCCTTTAGGAGAGGAAAATATCCTTGAAAAAATTTACGTGTTATTGCTTTCCCTTGGGATTCGTGTCCTTAGAGGCATCTAAACATTTGGATTTCATCTCAATTCGCTTCTACTAAAGTCAACTTTAGGTAGCTCTTGCCTTGATTTCCTTGATTTCCGCATAATGCACTTTGTGGGATGAATGGGAATTAGGACATTGGACATTCAGTTGAAAACCTAATCAAGAGTGTGTTTGTGGTAAAAATAATCTATTAAGCAAAGATTGAATCAATTGGACCCCACACATGTGCTTGGCATCTTTTGGTCATATGGTTTTCATGCAAACATTGGTCTTTTGATTTTGAATTACTCTTAGAGAAAAGGCATGTTCTTCACTATCTTGGTCTAGTAAACAAGTCCTTCCTAGGTTCACTTAGGATCAAATCAAACACTTCATTCATCCCAAACATTTATCAAAATCCATCCCACCAAACAACTTTAGAGCTTTGAAAACATCATTCTAGACTTGGGTAAATCATCAAACCAAAAATCACCTCGTTTAGTTAGGTGTATGGGAATGCATCCTTTCCCATACATTTAATTGAATTAGAAATCCTTTGAACAATTTCATCCTAAGATAACATCTTACATCTTAGGGTTTACAAGTCCATTATCCAAATCCAATCAACCAATCAAAATCAAGCCCTAAGTCTAGCATTGATCCAAAGTTCCTAAGCATTCAACATCCATATCATTTACACCTTTTATCCTTCATCTCGTCATTAGTCCTAAGAACCTTAGAGGTCACTTTTGCAATAAGGTCAAAACACAAGAGGAACATGGAATACAAACTTGATCCATACATCATGAGTAATCCAAATCAATTGAACTTTCAAAGCCTTACAATGCCGATTGATTATAAAAACTCACACTTATACAATCCATACATGGGATCATTACCTTCTACAAATGTCAATGGCACAACAAGTGTGAGTATGCCAAAATCAAATATTGGAACACATTTCCCAATAGTAGATCTAAAACCAAACCTACAAGTCTGTCAACTGAACAATCAATGCATGAGCCTTCAAACGAACAACGTCATCCCACCAAATCCCTACAAGCCAAATGAGGATGTACCAAGCACAAGTTTTCGAAACATGAATCCAACAAAATTTGGGATAGATACATTTGCAAATCATATGAATATTCCAAACATGAACAATGGTCAAATTCAACCTATCATGCCAAATCTGAGTGTCATCCCAAATCAAAACATTTTCCAAAATCAAACACAAGTACACAGTCCAAATCTGCTTAAACACAAGCCAAATCAACTATATCAAGGGAGTCAAGATCGAAATCAAGAACAAATTTAGCTAGATCAAATTGCTACACTTAGAAAAATAGTTGAGTCATTACGCCAAGAGACATCTCCACCACCATTACCCATATCAACATCATTCCTTGGTTTAGGGATTCCTCCTTTACCTAGCATTAATCATTCCATCCAAATCAATCCACCTAACACCAATCAATCCATCACATCAAAACCTTGGAATATACCATTGACTTCGTGCCAACAAATGGTATTTAATCAAGCAAAGATGATGATCCCAACAAATCAAAACATGGTCTCCCAAAGACCTATCACTTTGGTCATTCCAACCATCCCTATCACGTTGATTACTCCAACCACCCCTATCACACCCATCATATCTCAACCCCTCACTACCATGATCACTTCAAGCTTATCTCAACCACTCATCATTACATCCAACATGATTCTGAATCCGCCACCACTACCACCAAAACCAAACGCAGCAAGACAATATAACATTGCGCTAAAAGCTCACCAAGCATACCAAAGGGCCATCCAACAATATCTAGCCACGCAACAAGCAAGACAATCTCAACAAGTGCAACAAGCCTCTCAAGCTGCCCAACAAATGCAAGCACAAACACAAAAAATGACAACTATTGAGAACAAGGATAAAGATCAATCCATCACTGAGCACCTTGAAGCTATGTCTACTTCATCCAATGATCAAATCAACATATGTCAAGAGTCATTTTTCAATCATCATCAAAATCCACAAACAATACCCAACAATGATCCAATTCAAGAAACGTCAACATCATTTGACCCTATGGTTGAAGACATTGGGAATCCCTCCACCACAATTGTTGAAAATAATGTTCAAAATCTCTCAATTAAAGAGCACATTGAAGATGTTTCTACCCCATCCGATGATCAACTAACCATACATCAAGAGCCACTTTTTAGTGATCTATTTCAAGGAGTGTTAGGATTATTTGGTCCTATCGACATAATGCATGATCCGTTGACCTATGATCATGTTGAAATTTCTCTATATCACCTTATAAGTTAGAGGACATATCTCAAGAATTTATTCCAAAGCAAGATCAAAATATTCCACTAAGGTCTAGCAATGGTCCTTTCCAAGACATGTTGACCCCCTTTGACCTCATGGTTATAGATACTGAAGGAGTCCTCAACTTGACACTTGATCCAAGTCCACTCAAAGACCAAGAGGATATTGAGTCATTCCCCATGTCTAATGACGACATCCAATAACCCTTTGTAAGCAATCCATCCTTTGAAACTGACCCATGTCAAGAACTTGATCCAAAGCATGTCGAAAGCAACCTTGAAATCATTCAAGATCAAGAATTTGTATCTTCAAGATACTACAATAATATAATGGACACTCTCCTATCTATGCAAGATGATCATGTAGAACATACTCCTCCATCTACCCATGAGATGCTTTCTATAGATGGACACGTAGATGATCTTCATCTAGAACAAGATTTTGTTACACAAAAAGAGTAGATTCTTAACTCCTACAATCAAACGGAGTTGTCAACATCAGGATCAAATATGTCCCAAACTCAGATTGAGGACATCATGAATAAAGGTATCCAACATTATTCGCTCAAAGAAACAAGTTAGATAGAACATCCAGAGTTAGTGGAGCAACAAATTGAAACAACGTCACCTATGGTGGTCGTTTATCAGAGAATTCATTATAAACAAAAGTTCTCAGAACAAGCGAAATCAAAGCATGAAGGTACTACTTCCACAATACTGGGGGCAACTTCGTCTCAAGAAAACATCAACATAGGGAGCACAAAGAGTCCTTCTAATGAAACTAGTGTCAATACTACAACCAACCATGTCATGAATCTTCATCCACCTATAATACCATCCATGAATTGGGACCAACGTCAAAAAAAAGATTTGAATCAAAGTACGAAGAATGTTATCAAAGTAAAAGAAGCAAAGCATGATGGACAAATCAAATACAAATGGATACCAAAACATACAAAGAAAGATTATCCCTACCAAACTCCATCAGTCAAAGAAACTATGGGGAAAAATAAAAAAGGGAAAAGTATCCATCAAAGATGTCCACAAAAGAAAAAGCATGCTTTTCTAGCGATGTACAAGGTATATCAAGCAGTTGGTCCTAATTCCATGCACACTTTCGTATCCACCCACCATTGCTCATCTTGCCTAGTTGGGAGAGTCAAAGGTTCCAAACTGTCAACCAATCCATCTCTTATCCATAAACGCACTCCATCCACACCTCCACGCATGATATCCAATTCTCACATTGACCAGGGATTGGTAGCGACCCTTCATCATAAGGATTTTGAAGGCACCCTATCACGATGTACGCACAAAGATAAAGTTAACCCCGATATCAATAAAGTAGATCAAGAATCTCAAAATTTTCGTTTGAGTGCACATATCTTAGCAAAGAAACTTCTTCAAGTAGGATATTGATGGCACATTATGATAGGGGCATCTACATCAGCAACACCTTGTGATTTAGCATGAGCTTAAAATCTTTCGGAAAAAATAAAAAAACAAAAAAAAAATGAAAATCCAAAAAAATTAGAAAAATGATTGAAAACAGTAAAGAAAAAGAAATAAAATTTGTCCTCTAGTGAAAACAGCATGGGTGGCGCTTTGAGCAAAACCATGACGAAAACCTGGTAAATAGGCATCATGTGTGGAATTGAACATCTACGTGTGCCAGTTTAGATGAAAGCATCTCATCCCATCCATAATAAATTGAGCATTCCATCCATCCATAATAAATCCACTCATCCATGAACCATTTATCCAATCCATCTTCATCCATCTGCATCCATCATCCAAGTTATCTTGATCTTAATGAAAGTTTGGGGCACGCTTTACACTTGCTTATGGTAAACATCTTTTCAAAGGTTGTTTTCATTGATCCTATCCTATGCAACATTATTTGATCCATGAAGCATTATCCAAATGAGCATGTTCTTTATCTGAACACCTTATCTTATCACAAGATAATCCTTGAAATCCTTTGTGTGCTTACCATATCCATCCATCCATACACCTATCCGAGCGTCCATCCATCGCATTCCATACATTGCTAGACACTTGCAAAAGATATGTACATGTTGCTTTAGGAATAAATCTTGGTCTATATCCTCTAGCTTATGGTGTAATCCAAGCATTGCAAAACATAATATTAAATTGGTCAAGCATTTGCAATCCAAAATCTGAATCACTAGCTCATGGCATATTTTGACAAGAAGATGTTCCTTATTAGTCCTCATCTTTCATTGAACATCAATCCAAACGATCAATATCAGTCACATCTAATGCACCCTTCAAACATCACGTTAAATCATTCGAACAAATTTTGTTCCAAACCAAGCTTCATCAATCATGATCAATCAAATCCAATCAAGACATCATCAATTCATCATCGTCTTAGGGATATATTTCCCAATCCTTGTGTTGCTTAACACTATCCTTGCATTGTTGTGCATCCTCAACAATGATATCACCATCAATCCTAATCAATCCTGATCAATCAATCCTTGCATTGTTGTGCATCCTCAACAATGTTATCATCATCATCAATGCATCGATTCGATCAATCAACCTTAGCTTGATTTTCAACAAAATTCCAAACAGAGCACTGATATCGTCAAACATGTCCATATCCAAATCGTCAAAATCATGCGAAAAATCCAAAAACATCCAAAAAGATATCAAAATCCAAAAACAAAGTAGAAAACAAAAAACATCAAAAACATTGGAATCTGAACTACATCGTCTCTGAACTTAAACGTAGGCAAGGCTCATCTCTGATCAGCCCCCAAAGCATCAAAATCCAAAAACATTTGAGAAACAAAAAATCAAAAAACATTAGAAAAATAAAAAAACAAAACATTTGAAAAACCAAAAACCCAAAAATAGCCTCAAAACATTTCAAAACGTCAAAAACATCCAAATATTTGAAAAAATCCATCCATCTCATCTCACTTTCACCCGCAATAATCAATCATCCATAATAAACTGATCATCACCTTCATCCTTTGGCAACGCAAACAGAAACAATCATATCAGTCAGCAAAAGCAAGCTTCAATTGTAAAATAAAAAATTGAAACAACAAACTGTTAAACACAAAATCAAACTTTTGATCAATCGCAAACATGTCAATTGACCTTATATCAATAGCCTATCAATCAACTTATCAAACCATCATCATCCTATATAATGCATGTCCTAGGATATATCGTTCCGAAAATGGGCATCATTTTGGATATCACTTTGGATTCTTATCCTATCAAAGCAAATTCCTTTTGGCTAGAGATATGAAGAACATTGACTTGTTTGCGTACTTGATCTTTTCTTTTGATTTATCTTATTGCGATTATTCCAAGGACCTATCGATGATATCTGAACGAAGGATTTAGAGAGATAGGAATGGGGCAATGATCATTATCTTTTGTTTGCTGTGCTTGTTGGATGTTCTTGTAAAATAACTTGGCGAATACTTGCTTTGTTAGGTATGTCCTAGCAAGGTTTCTATATGTCAAGTGTGAACAAGAATACTCCTATCTGTTTGTCAATTCAAATTCCATTGCACAAGGTACAACACCATCCTGGTTTTTTATACCTTGATGCATCGTACCTACATGTGTAATCAAACATAAGGTAAGTAGCCCTTTTAAAATCCCAATCCTTGATAAGCAAATCATCCAATTTTATCATCCATTTATCATCATCATCTATCATCATCATCATCTCTAATAAAGTCTCGACAGATCATGGACTTGTGGGATCCTCTTGTCATCATCTCATTTCCGCACTAACATCATCATCACCAATGCATCCATCCTACATCCAGAAAACTATCATCATACCACATATCATTCATACCATACATAATAGGATAAAATCATCTCATTTGCATCATCGTCCATAACCATCCAGTTTGAACATCTTTATCGTGAGATCGACCCTCAAATCGAATCTTTTCGCTTGATCTCTCGAGGGGGCAATGTACCAGTGTACTTCTTTCTGCTGGGGCATTTGAAAAACTAGAATTTTTTTGAATTTTGATCACGGCAAGTTTATTCTTTGAACCAACGCAACAAGTACAATGCTTCAAAGAGGGGAAAAATGTAGACATGTAAAATTAACATCGTGCACCCAATTCACGTTCATCCACTCATTAAATAAATCAAACACAACAAATCCATTCACTAGGTAAATTAGGACTATTAAATAAATCAACTTGTCTCACATCAACCTTTAATTAAATAAATCAAGCATTGATTTAATCAAATCCAAATGCATCTTCCATCCTTCTTGATTTAAATAAATCAAATATTCAATTCAAAGAGGTCAAACATCCTAATCATCATTAAATTAATCTAACCATGATTAAATGCTAATCCTAACCACTTGCATTCTCTAGATAATCCCACTTGCACAAATAAATCCATTTATTGATTTATTTAAATCAACATTTTCACTCAACATGGCATCCATGAGGAATATTCCATCAGGTTTGAATTCAAAAGGCAAGTTGAAATGTACATCCAACAAGTCATTTATGAGCTCTTACATGGCTCTTACATGTCCCCTTCCAAAGGTCAAACTTAGCATTCATTGCACAAATTTGAATTTGAAACTCCCTCTCTTGGGCACATTTCCCAAATCTTGCACATGCATCAACCACTCACATGATGACAAGTGGCCTCTTCCTATTGGCTTGATCTTTGTCCCACATTCATCCATTTGTCCAATCTCTCATCAAGAAAATCTTTAAATAGAGGCATCATTCTTCAACAAATCATCCACAAAGATAATGCAAAGTCACTCTCTTCATTTGAGAACTGATTTTGTCCACAACTCCACAAATCATCTCCATAATCACTCATGCAAGGTCACTCTCTTCATTTGAGAAATGATCTTGTCCATCATTATCATTAGCTTATCTAAAGGGGTTGGGAAAGGGCTATTTTCCATATCAAAATAGCACCAATCCCCCCATAAGATCAAGTGTTTGCTTCATTTAAGAATAAGGAGTAGTTATTTTTTATTGTATTCGTTCAAGTATTTTATCTTTTTCTTTGTTCTCTAACAATGCAAATCGATTTTATGGGTTATTCTTATTCTGATCTTGCATTTTTAGGCTAACGATGTAATTTGTTTACTTTGATTCGTGCAAGTTTGCAGATTAGGGATCTACAACAAGAAATAATATTGCAAAAAGTTGACATAAATCTTTTGACGTGTTTATATGGTGACACATCAAGAACATAACAATTCATTTTGCACTATCAGGATTATGCTATGAAAATGTTTAAAGACTATTGAAGATAAATGTTTGTATGATAATGTGTCAAGAAGTTAACTACTTCATCTACTCTAAATATTATGTTTTGTAAGTGTTGTGAAGATTATGTATCCTTTTCTTAATTGATTTGTTCCAATCAAAGGATTAAATATATTATAATCTTGTTATGAATCATTTCATGGAATACTAATTGAAAATGTGTTTTTTTCTTTTAGATAAAGTTGTTTAGCATCAATCAATTAATATTCAAGACAAACCATGAAGTATTTTAATGATAAATGCTAGGGCTAACCAATTAATAAGTATACACTTCAATAAGTCAAGCATGTACATGTGAATAAGGGAAGCACAAGTACTCAAAAACATGTAAGCCCAAGTGAAGTATACACATGAATACATAGTATACACAAATTAATACAAAGTATATGCATGAATACAAGGTATAAGCATGAAAACACATAAGTCACAAAGTATACATTGGAACACACGTAAGTCACAAAGTATACATGTAAGTTGTAAAGTCTATACTTGAATACACATAACTCATATCTATTGAACCATCAATTTAGAATGCAAATATGGACACCGTCGATAAAGAAAGATTTGTATTAACTAAATAGCCATGTAGGCATACATCAATATATGTCAATATAAGTATGAAATATAGGTACAAAATAGCCATATAGGCTTACGATATGCCATATCGGCATACAATGTCAAACATATCCAATACAAAATATGTACAAAACTACCATGTAGGCATACAACAAAGGGCTTTGGAATCAAAATTCATTGCTCTCCATGCCCTGGAAATAAATTCTTTCCCTTTTCTTGTTGATCGGATGGCGACCGGTTTATCACTTGTTTGTGCTGCACTCGAGGAGTGCTCTTGCTATTCCTCCTAGTGTTTAGTTCATGGTGAAGTTTTAACTATTACAATAAGAAGTAAATACATTAATATATAGAAATTACATTATTAAAAATGATATATTTAACAAAATAATCACTTACTGCCATCTCATGATCACTCTCCATGAGGCAAATATTCACATGCCCATGCTGAGGCATGCTCAAGCCCTGTATAAACCATCCAAATATAAATTAAACTATGAATCAATAATGGTTTAATTTTTCACTAACTAACATCTGTAACAATGAATGTAAATTGAAATTTACTATTTTTCCTCATACCTCCCTTTTCAGGGCCATCGGGGATTGTATAGTAGATGAAACACCGATCTCCATTTCCCTCATCACATTCAGAGGTGTTTCAGCTTACAACATCTAAAAATAAAACAAGAAATTATTCAATCACAAAAACTACAATAGCAATCCACGTCATGACTTATAATGTATGAGATAATGAACAAAATTTTGAGTACTTATATTAAACTATATATTTTTTATTATCATTCTTATATTTTCCCTATCCATATCTTGTTCGAAAGGGCGTGTTTTTAGACTTTTACCCATAGCAGCAAGGTGGTGAACCATTTGATCAAATACTTTCATAGACATGTATGATAACTGTGGTGGCATAGAGAAGGCAGTGAACTATTTGAAAAAATGTCTCAAAGAAATGGGGTCTCATGGTGATGGAATGCCATTACAAAAAATGTACATCATGCCATTCCATCACCATAAGACTACATTTCTTTTAGGCATTTTTTCAGAAAGTTCATTGCCTTCTCTATGGTATTATTGCTTACTATTATTCTTTGATAGATATTTTTCCAAGCATCCATAGTTTGTTGGAAAGCACCTATTTTAGGATTTTAGCCATAGCAGCAAGGAAGTGAGTAGTTTGATAAAATGCTTTGGTACACATGTATGGAAAATGTGGTATCATAGAAAAGGTGGTGAGTTGTTTGAAGAAATTCCTCGAAGAAATGTGGTCTCATGGTGATTGAATGGAATTCCATCACCATGAGACCACATTTCTTCAATGAATTTTTTCAAACTACTAACTACCTTGTCTATGCTATTACTTACTATTATGCTTTGATAGATTTTTTCCAAGCATCCATAGTTTGTCATGCACGTGCACCTTTGGAAGCACATGCCTCCATGAGGAAAATTTAGGAGTTTGAATTGGTTAAGGTGTTTTGATGATGTAATAAGGCTTAAATAGCCATTTTGCAGGTTTTAATAGTCTTAGTTAATTTAGGCATAAAGTGCAAAATTGTAAACTATTGACAAAGTTGTCAATTTCAAATGTTGTAAAAATGCAAAAAAGGTGTAAAGGAATGTAATTCCAAGGGTCAAAGTAGTTGTAGAGGTTATTGAGTAATTGTAGAAAGTTGGAAAGGTTGGGAAATGTTTAAAAATGATATGATCCATCGATGTAAGTTGTTGTTGGAGAGATTGAAGGAAAAAAGTAATAAAATATCACTGATCCAAAGGAGCTGGTATTGAGTTTTTGATATGTGAAAGTAGGCCATAATGGGTGCCTAATTTGGGGATTTGTTGACAAGGTTGTTTGATAAAATTGAAATTTTTGATAGAAAAAGTGGGTTGGTTGACCTAGTAGGAAGACTAGGTAGAAGTTTGAAAACAAAGAAAGAATTGAGTTTTTGAGTTGCAAAGTGGATTGAATCCTTTTGAATGATGAAGCTAAGTTATTTGACTACCCTGCATTGCATCAGTTTGTTGGAAAGCACCTTTTTTAAGATTTTAGCCATAGCAGTGAGGAAATGAATTATTTGATAAAATGCTTTGGTAGACATGTATGGAAAATGTGGTAGCATAGAAAAGGTGGTGAGATATTTGAAAAAGTGCCTCAAATAAATTGGGTCTCATGGTGATGGACATCACCATGAGACCGCATTTCTTTGGGGTATTTTTTCAAAAAACTCATTGCCTTGTCTATGCTATTGCTTACTATATTATTCTTTCATGTATTCCTTCCAAGCATCCATAACATAGACAAGGCAATGAACTGTTTGAAAAGACGTCAAGTAGTAAAAAGTAGTCTCATGGAATGCCATGACAAGAAAATGCAATTGGAAGTTGCTCCTAGACTTATTACTTATGTTATGTGAAGTAATTGCATCACTGCTTATGTTGACTTTCTAAACAACTATATTTTAGTTGAAATTTTGTCATCTATCAACATCTAGTTATTAGTTATGGAATGTGAAGTAATGCTTTGAGTTTGAATGATGTGCAATGCAACATAATCAACGATATGAATATAAGCTACACAAATCTATTAAGTACAATTCATTAGTTAAACTCTTTATTCTATTACTTGCATGTAGGTTTGAGTAAATCCACTAGCACTAGGAGGTGTTCCCTCAATACCTCCAATATTAGCCTATTCAACATCCAAAATCACATATTAAAATACCATTCGTAAAACAATGCTATTACACATGTAATAACTTTATAATTGTTTACTAGTTACATACCCAATCGATAGGTGTGCTGCAGAAAAAATTAGGTGTAGGGTTGGTGTATCCAGTCTCAACACTATGACCCTACAATTTTATTAAAATCATAAAACTAAATTATTTAATTTTGCATTTCAAAATCAAAATTAATAAATTAAATTCAATGAACATGCTAACTTTTACCTGACTATCAATGCCATATGCCTCACACAAAATGTCAGCTATCCTCTCCATCTCCATAGCTATAGACGGATCTTAAGTAGAAGCCTCCTGAGTGTCAATGGGGTCATATGAACAAGTCGCCCCGCAATATTGACACACATGGGTTTGAAGGCCACCAATCGAAGAATCCCCTGGATGGCGTTGTAGAATAGAGCTAGAATGATGGATGACACTCTGGGTCAAAATGTTGATCACCTGCATTGTCTCTATGTCAGCACTCTCCTTTGCAATGGAAGGCATAACAATTTGCTCACGAGGTGACCTAGTGAGAGCTCATCTCCCTTTCCGTGTAGGCTCTGGTTATGCACCGAGTCTATCCTGAGTCAGCCCTCCACCTCTCCCCTGGAAGTCCCTCATATCAAAATAATTTGGGATTTTGTTCAATATGAACTCACTGTATAGTTTCCTAAGGAAGTACTGCAGGACTTCACAATTGTTGCACGGTGGGTAATCAAAGACCATGTACCACCTATCATAAAAATAGTTCATAATCTGTTGGTGGTGGCACCAATGAATAGGAAACCTCTTCACATTGAGGGTAAGATTTTGATTTGTGTGTGGGTCAATGAATAATGAGCACAAATCACCTTTTGTAATTTTTAAATCCTTTACATCTTTATATGATAGTTTATCCACATAATAAGCCCTAGCTACATGCCTCCTATCTTTCCATCCAGTTATTTGTTTGCTAATTGAATCTACATTTTTTAACATATATTTCAATGAACTTGCTAGGGTAATTCTTTCTATAGTTGAACCATTTGGATCACTAAACCTACTGATTAAATCCTCAATTTTTTTTTGTTGTTCTTAATTTCACTCATTAAATTTTGTTGAGTGTCAGGAGGGTGTTGAGTGATTGGTGGAGGAGGTTGTTATTGTGGTTGATTTTTTTGTTGAGGATTTTGTTCTTGAGGATTTGGTTGCTCTTCTTATTGAGGATTTTGAGAGTTTGCAGGTTGATTTGCATCTCCTACAAATTCAAAAAAAAAATATCAAATACAACCTAAAACTAACAAATTCAAAACAAAAAGAAAACAATCCCTACTTCTCACACCTCCTCCTCATTGTCACGCCATATTTGTGAAGACATAGCATAGAACACACCATCATTGTTGCACAATACCTCCTCCTAGAAAACGAGCATGAAAAATGGGGGTTTTGGTCACGGGCACAACAAAAAACATAGTCAAAATGAAGAATGAATGAGTTTCACTTTCTTTTTGCTTTTAACATGTAATAATGCGAGTGCATTATGGGATTGTTGTGGCCAAGCCTCAGGCTCAGCACACCAAGCTATAACGCAAGTGCATTATAACACGCTCACGTTATGACTTTTCAAAACTCTTTTTTTGAAAGTGGCCACAAATTGGCTACCCATCTCCATGCACCCACCCCAAGTTGTTTTTATATTAAATTATTGGATGTAAATAATATTAATATATAATATTAAGTGTTGTAATGAGTTAAAATCATTTAATAATTATGTATGAATGTTATGTAATTTAATATTAAATTAATTTAATTAATGAGAATAATTAAAAAATTAAACTTATGATTATGTAATTTAATATTAAATAGATTAATTAAAAAATTAAAATTATGATAGTCATCGAATATGACAATTTCTTATAAAAAAATTCAATTAAAAAAAAATCCTTAAGATTCAATTAAAATAAAATTATAAGTGTTGATCATAAACAAGTTTAGCCATACAAAAGTTAAATAGATGAGATTTTTACTAGATCATAGTTTGATGATAAAAAATTTAGTTATTTTTACCATCACTTCATCCTGATAAAAATGTTAGTTAATTTTAGAGAAATTTTCCTTGCCTATAAATATGAGAAAACATATAGTGATAAGTATATGATTAAAATAAGTTATGCTTTATTTAAAATAATTTTAAACCTATGATTAATTTAAATTATTTTATTATTAAACAAGTTGCTTTTAAGTTAAAATAAGTCATTGCTTTTAATTTTTTTAGTATAAGTAAAATGGTGAAATTTGCATACCTTTACCATATAAAATAATTTAAATAAATTAAAAAAAAATCAGATTCAATTAAAATAAAATTATAAGTGTTCATCATAAACAAATTTAGCCATAATTTTTTATCATCTTAATAGCATGGAAAACTCTCGCTCTGCTTAGAATTTGAGTGCCCCTGTTTTGGGTACCTCTCACCCTGCCCAGATTTTGAACGATGCTATTTTGGAAAACTCCTGCTCGGTGGAAAACTCTTGTTCGGTGGTGAAGCCCTTGTCACCTATTTGTAACTTAGTTGTCGACCTCAACTCCCCTACTTCAACGCTTTTATTTTTAGTGGTTGTGAATGGGGATTCAATTCCTATTGGCGTGAGCCCTCTGACTGGCTATGTTCCTTTGACTAGTGTGGCAAAGACTGCTATTGGTTCTGGGGTGGCTGTGTCAAATGGGGTAGCCCCTTTCCCTAATACGGATGTTGTTGTGGGAGTGATTTGGACTTATGGGGGGCTGGGTGTTCGTCTTAGCCTTCTTTTGTTGATGTTGTGAAGTGTAGGAGGCTTGGGGAGGGCTTTGTGCATCCTTTGCGGTGTGCAAACAATGCTCTTGTTGTCTCTCTTGGTAAGGAGGTTGCTGAAAAATATTGCTTTTTACTCTGAGAATGCTCTTATTTGTAAAATTTTTTGTTTGTGGCATTCCCTCCTTGATTTGCACCTTTGGATCACCAACCACTAGTCTCCTTTGGTTGATGGTTTGATGGAGATTTACCCATCTGAAAGGTGTTTTCTTTTTGTACGTTTTAGCTCTCCTAATGATAGACATGCCATTTTAGACTATGGTTTGTGGGTTTGGAACTCTCATCCCCTCTCCATTACACCTTGGGTTTATTCTTTTAATCCTTTGAAGGAACCCTTAGATGTTATGCCTATTTGGGTAAGATTTCCTTATCTTCCCTTATAGTTCTAGTGATCCTCCGCCTATGAGGGCATTGGTAATGCTATTGATAGATTCTTGAGAGTGGATACTGCTTCCAAGAATTTGACTCATACCTCCTTTGCTAGGATATTGGTGGAGGTTGATCTTTCGAAGGCTCTACCTAGTGAGGTAGTTTTGCAGGTTAATGATTGGTCATGGTCTCAGATGGTGGAATATGAGGGTCTTCCATTTCATTGCAGACACTGTTTGTTGTTGGTCACTTGGCTCGTGCATGTTCTCATGGCTCTCACACTATTTCCTCTTCTACTTGGTGGAAGAACTCACTCCATGAGCAATTGATAGTGCGCTCTACTGCTGACTCTACTTCTTCTTCTGATGATGACTCTAGGCTTGCTTCCCCTTCTGCAAGGCTTAATACAAGTGTTGTGATGGATGTTACTCCTCAAATGCCAGTTTCTACTCCACCTGAATCGGTTGTGGTGGGTGTTGTTCCTTCTATGGATATTGCCATGAGGCCTTTGGATTTGGCTGATGTTGTTTGTGTTGCTTCCTCTGAGGCTCATGTATTGGAAAATGCTGCAGTAAGTCCTACTAACTCAGGCTTGGTTAGAGATTTTGTACTTGATATTTTAGCTATTCCTCTAGTTTGCTACTCTAAAGGGGAGTCTTCCCCTTCTGTTCAAAATTTCTCAGTTTTAGTTTCTAATTCTCCTTGGACTACGGTTCATATAAAGAAGAAAAATCCTTCTAAGAAGGTCATGGTCCCGTTCAACTCATCCTTAGTGGCTATACTTGGTTCAAGTGATGCTCCTTGAACAGTTCAACATCATTTGTTCTGACTAGCTGTTTCTCTCTGATTAGCTATGTTTTTCCAGTCTATTTTGCTGAGCTATTTGGTTCCATTTTTCTATGTTGTTTGGCTCTATTTTTTCATTTTGTAAGGGATCAGGGCCCTTCCCCTACTTATCTAATAAAAACAAGTTTATCCATACAAAAGTTAAATGGATTAGTTTTTTACTAGATCATTGTTTTATGAATCAAAAAGTTAGTTATTTTTACCATCACTTCATGGTGATGAAAATGTTAGTTAATTTTAGAGAAATTTTCCTTGCCTATAAATATAAGAAAACATGTAGTGATAAGTATATGATTAAAATAAGTTATGATTTATTTAAAATAATTTTAAACCTATGATTAATTTATTTTATTATTGAACAAGTTGTTTTTAAATTAAAATATGTCCTTGCCTCTATAGTGATATTATATTCAATCCTCTAAACTAATTATGCCAAGAAACATTTTGCACTTGTATATGAGTGTTATTTTGAAAAAAAAAAATTAAACATAATATGATTAATTTAAGTTATTTTACTCTTGAACACTTGTTGCTTTAAAATTAAAATAAGTCATTGCTTTAAATTTTTTACTATAAGTATAAGGATGAAATGTGTATACCTTTGCCATTTTTTTTTATTTTGATGCTTATTTTTAAATTCTACTTTGTCTTGGATAATGCAATTATATTCAATCCTTGAAACTAACTATGTCAAGAAACATTTTTTTCTTAATGCAATTATATTCAATCCTCCAAACTAACTATGTCAAGAAACATTTTTTCTTAATGCAATTATATTCAATCCTCTAAACTAATTATGTCAAGAAAAATTATGTCTTAATGAAATTATATTCAATCCTCTAAATTAATTATTTGAAGAAAAATTGTGTACTTGCATATGGGTGTTAGCGTTCAAGTTAGTGTTCAATTAAGTTTAGGGTTCAATTAGGGTTATATTTTAATTGGGTTAGGGTTAGATTTCAATTAGGTTAGTGTTAGGGTAAAGTTCACTATTAAGATTAGGGCTTGAGGTTAAATTAGGGTTATAATTTAATGAGGGTTATGGCTCAATGTTACCATTAAGATTAAAGTTAGGGTTCAATTAGGGTTAAAATTAAGTTAGAGTTCAATTAGTGTTATGATTCAATTAAGGTTAAGATTAAGAATTACATTTACACATAATTTTAACATATAAAAACAATTAAATGAGGGTTAGGGATCAATGCTAGTTACTATTATGATTAAGGTTAGGGTCCAATCAGGGTTAAAGTTAAGTTAGAGTTCAATTAGTGTTAAGATTCAATTAATGTTTTTGAAAAGGAAAAAATAGGTTTTACAGGGACCTGAAACCACAAAGTTTAAACAACAAGAGATAAGCAGAAAAAGTACAAACAACCACACAGCTGTCCCAAAAAGGAAACGACAGCACCAAAAGACAACAAGGCCCAAAAAAGGACCGCCCAAAAAAACCAGCAATCAAGACACCACGTTACTCCAAGGTGTTCAGTAATTCCTCAGCTTCCTTTTCAATATTTTGCATGTCCTATAACCCCTATTTAAGAATTTGAACTGTATGTGATGAAGTCAGGGTCTTCCTCTTAATGTTTGCCCTAGTACGAGTCGAAATCCCTTCACCAGCCGATCTGCTGCCTCCCCTATCCGCATCCAAATCCACAACCAGCGAACCCTTTTGGTTTTTTTCAAGCTTTTCCACCGTTGCATTTATGATGATGGTGTTATGCCTAGCAATTTTGTGATTGTTTGCAACAGTGGCCCTAATGTTTTGTTCAATCTTGGACATGTTACACTCGATACTAGCCAATCTATCCTCCTGTAATTGTTGTCTTTTCCTTAGTAATGGAGTTTCTTGTTCATCATTATCTCTACTATTCCAACTGATATTCTGCTCCAAATCCGTAACCTTGTTGCTGAGATCAGTAACACGGCCTTTCAAGTCACAGACATCTTTCTGGGTCCATTTGAAAACGGTAAAATTCCATCCGTACTTTTTTCTGCTATACTAACCAAATCCTCAGGCTTACGCTTATTCAGAGCATAATTAATTTCATCCTGAATAGGGGACTCAAAATGATCATTCCCAAATTTTCCAGAAGCAGGGGCACTAGGGGCCGATTCCTTACTAACCATGGGCTTCTCAGAGAGGATTTCCATAGAATTTCCAGAGTACGAAACAAGTTTCATAACAGGGTTACCTTTAAAACTAGGGGACAAACCTGGAGTAGGGCAACTAGGAGATGGTTGGGGGTTAAGACAGGGCGGTGAGGCAAAACCCGGACTAGGGTACTCATGCAGCAGTTGTCGTTTAGGACAAGACAGCAGAGCATAATCCTTAAGAGTTTTCTGACAAGACAAGGACTGGGGAGCAATGGTATCAGGACCAACAAGAACATAAGTAGGGGGGCCCGGGGTTCGATTTCCCTACTACTTTCTGTCTCCTCATCATCCAACTCTTCAATTTCAACAGTTTTAGGCAAAGCAGGTAAATTTTGAAAATACTCAAAAGATTCAATTAATGTTAATGTGATTAAGAATTACATTTACACATAAGTTTATGATATGAAAACAATAATATAACATTATTATTTACTATTATGATTATGATTATGAATTAGTTAGAATCATTATTATAATTGGGTTATGATTATGGTTATGGCTTAGTTAGGATTAGGGTTCAATTAGAAATCTATGATAAAGCTTGGATTAAGAGTTAGCATGGGGTTAGATCAAGGTTACAACTAGGGTTAGGGTTTAATTAGGATTAGAATTCAATTAAGATTAAGGATAGTTTAAGATTAGGGTTAAGGTTAGGGTTATAGGATAAAGCTTTGGGTAAAGGTTAAGATTAGGGTTGGGGTTAGGGTTAGGACACAACTAGAGTTAGGGTTTGGTTTCAATTAGGGTTAGACACAATTAGGATTAGGGATAGGATTAATTTTAGAATATGGTAAGGGTTCAATAAGGGTTGGGTTCTAATAAGGGTTAGGGTTAGGATTCAATTAGTATTACAAGTTAGAATTAGGGACGTCATTATAATTAAGGTTAGTATTCAAATTATAATCATGAATAGAGTTAGAATTAAGACTAGGGTTAGAATTAGAATTAGGGTTAGATTTAAGGCTAAGATTAAAAGTCAAGTAGGGTTGCGATTTAATTAAAATTAGGGTTCAATTAGGGTTTTAAGATTAATCTTGGGGTCAATATTAGGTTGAAGGTTGGTGTCAGGGTTAGGGTTAAATTAGGGTTATAATTTTAAAATAAATCTTGGGATAAATATTAGGGTTAGGGTTTAATTATATTTTGAGTTATAGTTTGTGTTTAAATAGGTTTACAGTTCAATTATGGTTAGGGTTAGGACATTGTTCAATTAGGATTAAGGTTAAGGTCTGGGTGATAGGATAAAGACTAGGGTAAATCTTAGGGTTAGGGTTAGGACTCAAGTAGGGTTAGGGTTAGGGTTAATGTCAGTTTAGGGTAATGGTTCAAGTAGATTTAGGTTTTAATTAGGCTTAGGGTTTAATTAGTATTATAGTTAGATAGGGTTTCCATTAAAATTAGGGTTATTATCAAAATTATTATTATGAATAGAGTTGGAAGTATGATTAGGGTTAGAAGAAGAATTACAGTTAGGCTTAGGTTTAAGGTTAGGATTAAAATTCAATTATGGTTGTAAGATAAATCTTGGTGTTAGCATTGGGGTGAAGGTTGGGGCTAGGGTTTTAAAACTAACATATATATATATAATAAACTCAGAGATATCCTTCTTGAGGTGCCTATTGCACTTTTATGTAAGAAATTTATTTCTTTATTGATCATGTTTTCCCAAGAGGAAACCAAGGAAGCCTTGATGGTGTCAGGATTATCAAAATTTTATGCATAAGCATCTTCAATCTTCATATTATGATTCTTTTCCTTCTCATTTTGCATGTTAAATGAAAAAACTTGGTTTTACACCTTATTTAAGTCATTTAATCCTTGATTTTTGTCTCCAATAGATTTATTCAAAAATTTAGACACCATCCAATTGAACTATGAGATTCCTCTCTTCTTCTATTAGGATGTAAGAAAAATCATTTGAGAGGTCTTTTTGGATCTTAGCCATTCTACTTTCAAGGAGATCCTTTCTTTGAAAATATTTCTAAAGACTTGGATATTACACTCTTTCAGTTTGAATTTTATGAATTTTAACTTTCTGTTGAACATGCACATATCTTAGTGCGATGATCAACTGTTTGGGTGAGCTAGGAGTTAGTTACAACCATTTCAAAGTTTGGGATTTCCATCTACACTTTCTCAAACTTGAAAGACACTCTTCTAGGGAATTTATCCTTGTCTATGAGCTAGTAATCTGAACCAGCTTCAAAGAGGGTCACAATTAGGATTCAAATAGTTTTATGGTTAGGCTTAAGATTCAACTTGGGTTAAGGTTCAATTGATTAAAAATAGGTGCCTTGAGAAGGATATCTCTCTATGTAATTTACATATATCTTTATAATATAGGTCATATGGTAATTAATAATTTATTGTTTTTAATAATTAAAATCTTGAATTTTGAAAACTAAAAGTAATGCTTTGGAAGTTTAAGCTACAAGGGATGTAAGCTTTTAATTAGTACTTGTGGTCAAGAAATTCTATTGCAATGAGTTTTTTTTTTCTTAGTTAATTAGTTATTAATAAATTAGCTTTCAACCAATCAAAAATAATAATTTTTTTTTTTTTTTAAAATCAATTTTATAAAGTGAACTCGCAAAATATTTATAAAAATTATTTTTCGTGAATATGATTGGTAAAAGCTTTTGTGTGTTATTGACATATTTTTAGGAAAAGTGAAAGTTAACTATTATTTTGCTAGAAAACTAAACTATTATTTTTCCTATTTTTAAGAAACCGAGTTAAAAATAGATTTTTTACTTTCCATGTATGAATGCAATTATTATTCCATTGGTTTCTTAGCCCTTTTATATACACATTCAAAAATAGTAATATAGGACAAGGCACGACTGACTATAAATTGGACAATGCCATTTTCAATAGTTAAGTTAAGTACAAGCTAATGATATTGATTAGAAGCGTTGAATAAAGATGGCCAAAAAGTAAAAGAAATTAATTCTCATACTGCATATTATAATTATTTTAATGTATTATAAGAAGTTAAAATATAAACATTCAATTATAATTATTTTAATAATTTAAGTTATAAAAGATATCAATAAATATCAATTTTATTATATTTTTATTTAGTTAAATATATAATTTATTATTTTATTTATAAAATAGTATAATATTTATTATTTTATTATTTTTTGGAACAAAATAGTCTAGTTATAAATTAATTAATAATAATAGTAATAATAAAAATTATAAATTTATATTATTATTGTTATTATTGTTATTATTATTATTGTTATTATTATTATTGTTATTATTATTATTGTTATTATTGTTATTGTTATTGTTATTATTGTTATTATTGTTATTATTGTTATTATTGTTATTATTGTTATTGTTATTATTGTTATTGTTATTGTTATTGTTGTTATTGTTGTTGTTGTTATTGTTATTATTGTTGTTATTGTTGTTATTGTTGTTATTGTTATTATTGTTGTTGTTGTTGTTCTTCTTGTTCTTGTTCTTGTTCTTGTTCTTGTTCTTGTTCTTGTTATTATTATTATTGTTCAAATAACTTTAATATTAATAGATTTATTGTTTCTTTTTGTTTAACATAATATATATTGTTTTTTAACAAAACTATTATATAAATTTATGTTTAAATAATTGTTATTTAATTTCTTCTTATAATTACATTAAATAATCATTTCATTTTATTTATATTTTATTTAATATTAAAAAATTAAAAAAATTATTATTTAAATTTATATTATAGTATGCATATTATTATGCAACACAATTATTAGATAAATTTTATATTTATATAATTATTTATTTTTTCTTGTAATTATATTATACAATCATTTGATTTGATTTTTATTTTGTTTGATATTTATAATATATTTATAATATTTAAAATTTCAATATATAATATAGCGATTCATTATCCTGTAATTTACATTATAATGATTAATATATTATTTACATAATTTTAATAAAAATTAACATTTATCAAACATTTTAAAATATTATATTAATACTATAATTAGCTGTTCCATATGTTGTATCACATTAGCATAACCTAAAACCATTATATTTTATAATTCCTTTCCCCTTGTATTTTCTCACACAAAGGATATGGGGTTAAAATATCGAATACATAGGTAAACTCTTTCCAGCAGCATATAGAAACAAAAAGATCCCATCCACTTACTTTCGCACAGACGCGAATGGAAATGAAAACGGTGCAATCAAGTTTGAAAACGAAAATGGAAAAGATCACGGGAAAAGACCAATTTAAAGGGCCACACCTACACAGTCAAAGATTAGTGTGTGACATTTAAGCCCGTTGAGCTACCCATTATATCTGTACTGTACTGTAATTAGTCAAACTATCTCAACTTGATAATTGTAGATAAAAATAAGCAAATATATGTACATGTAATAATTCAATCTATCTATTTAAGCTTCGCAACTTGATATTTATGAAAAAGAATCAACACAGGTTTCTGCTGAGAAGAAAGAACAAGTACATTTAAGGAGGATTTACTCTTAGAATTACCTTAAACGGTCAATTTCTTCTACAATTTTGAACTTGATACTGCCTATTCTTATGTTGCTTCACGTTAAAAAAAAATTTATTTCCAAGCATATTACAATTGGCTTCATTGTATAGACCAATAGAAGTGTCATGAAGTATTCACATTAGTTTCCATGAAGTCTGTAATGAGAGCAGAAGGAATCTTCGATATGAGGATATATTCATGGAATTGATGAGGATGCAGACTTGGAATTTTAACAAGGATTATCAAACCATTTCGATGGAACAAACCTATGTAGATTTCTTCGCATATACGCTGAGAATGCCAATTTTATTGCCACTTAAGTAAAACTGAGTCTATTAAAAAAGGAAGACATGTATGATAGTTTTGCAGAGACAAGAAAGCATATAAAACAAACGTTTAAAGTAGGAGCTGGTTGGAATTACGTAGCAGTGTGCTTTCAATTGGGAAGAAATTACCATTTGTGAAAATTTTAACAAATGGCTTCAGTTCATTTTATTGGCATTTCTAGAATGGTGGATGATTAGACGTTCTGTTATGATAATGTTCCTGGAAAATCTAGGGTGGGAGAAGTGTATTGGGGATTTCAAACCACTTTCGTTTCATAGCGAGGTGTCTTGTCATTGTTGTGCATTGTATCAGAGGTAGCGGGAAGACGTCTATGGAGCACTCGGGATGCACGTTTAACATTTAACAGCATTTGACCGTATTTATTAATTAATTGAAATTCAGAATATAATGGTATTGTGAATTTCAATTAATTCATAAATACGGTCAAATGTACATCCAAGATAGACAAGGGTTGGCTTGAACAACACACAATAAAAAATTTAATTTTAAGTGGTCGTGTCATGTGGGTCCCTCTTACTCTAACTCTTTTGCTAGTTTCTTTAACATCCAGTTTCCATACCCGTAAAAGAAATACGGACATTACTAACAACTAGCACTTGCACCCCAATAAGGTGCAATACTTACGCCGATAGGCTAAGCCTACATTATTTATGGCCGTGAAAAGCAGTGGATGGTGTGAACAAAGCAGTGATATATCTCACCTATCCCTCTCTACCTCTCCCTCACTCCCTCCCCCCTTCTCTCTCCCCCTTGCTCTCTCCTTCCCTCTTTATTTCTCTCTATATCACATATCCCTCTCTACCTATCCCTCCCTCCATCCCACCTATTTCTCTCTCACTCTCTCCTTCCCTTTCTACTTCTCTCCCTCTCTCACTTATTCCTATCTACCTCTCTCTCCTTCCCCCTCTAATTCTCTATATCTCCCCCCCTATCCCTCTCTACCTCTCCCTCCCTCCCTCTCTCTCTCTCACTCTCTCTAGCTCTCTCTTTCCTTCTCTACTTCTTTTTATCCCACCTCTCTCTCCCCCTCTCCCTCTATCTCACTTATCTCTCACTACCTCCCTCCATCCCTTTACCCTCCTCTCTCTCTCTCTCTTTCTCTCTTTTGTATCCTTCCCTCTCTTTTCTATCCTTCCCTTCTCTACTTCTTTTTTTCCCTCCTCTCTCTCTCTCTCTTTCTCTATCCTTCCCTCTCTACCTCTTTACCCTCCTCTTTCTCTTTCTCTATCTCACCTATCCCTCTCTACCTCTCCTTCCCTCCCTCCCTCTTCTCTCTCCCTCTTTCTCTCTCCTTCCCTCTCTATTTCTCTCTATATCGCATATCCCTCTCTACCTATCCTTCCCTCCATCCCACCTATTTCTCTCTCACTCTCTCCTTCCCTCTCTACTTCTCCCCCCCTCATTCCTCTCTACCTCTCTCTCCTTCCCCCTCTATTCTCTATATCTCCCCTATACCTCTCTACCTCGCCCTTCCTCCCTCCCTCTATCACTCTCTTTGGCTCTCTCTTTCCTTCTCTACTTTCTATCCCACCTCTCTCTCCCTCCCTATCTCTATCTCACATATCCCTCTCTACCTCCCTTCGTCCCTTTACCCTCCTCTATCTCTCTTTCTCTATCCTTCCCTTTTTACTTTTTTTTCCTCCTTTCTGTCACTTTTGCTATCCTTCCCTCTCTACTTCTTTTCCCTCCTCTATCTCTCTTTCTCTATGCTTCCCTCTCTACTTGTTTACCCTCCTCTCCAATTCATTCCAAAAACAACACTTCTTATACAACTTTAATTTTTCATTTTTCTATTTGTTTATTGTTTGGATTTTATAACATAGAACAAATTTTATTTTTATTAAAAAATTATTATATTATTTTATTTATTTTATTTAAAGAATCGTTTTTATTTTATTTATTACATAAATTATTTTATTTTATTTTATTTATTATATAAATTATTATTTATTTTTATTTATTTATTTTATTTATTTTTATAGTATATATAAGTTATTTTGTAGTTAAATAGTTATTTTATGTGTTATATAAAAAAAAATTTATTAAAAATTTATTATATTATTTTATTTAAAGAATCATTTTTATTTTATTTATTATATGGATTATTTTATTTTATTTTATTTATTATATAAATTATTATTTATTTTATTTATTATATAATTTTTATTTTTATTAAAAATTTCTTATATTTACATATGTCTAACTTATATATACTAAAAATTTCTATATATTTACATATGTTTAACTTATATATATTTACATATGTCTGACTTATATATATTTACATATGCCTAACTTGTATATACTAAAAATTTCTTATATATATATCTAAGAAAATTATTTTTATAAATTTCTTATTTCATTTGTGTGGGACAATTTTTTTTTTTTAAATCATATATTATTTATTATTACAGTTAAAAATAAATTTATCAATTTATCAATTAAAATTTTGAAAAATAAATCATTCTAAAATAATTAAAAAAATCTAAATGCATATACTTTTATAACAAATATATGTAACTAAAATAAAATATCATATTCCCTACAACTTTAGCTTTCGAAACAAATAAGGAATTATCCACATGTTGCATTACAATAAAGATAGTTGAGATAAATGAGCTCAATTAAACATGTAGAAAGTTAATTGCAATGCTTCAAATTACATGTCGCATCTCTAAGAGGGCAAGTGTCATTTCCTTTAATGCAAACTCTCACACATAGTTTATCTTTCTCATCTTAACTTGAGCATCTGATCATTTGAAAAAGATTTCGCAGACCTCAACATTCTTATTAAATTAGAGCTTTTCTGCTTGAGATTTGATTATAACACGAGCGGGGAAGAATGAATTTGAATGATATGGACAGGAGATCAATTATCGACAAGATCAAAAAATATAATGGGGAGGCATTATTCGATTTGGGACATCCATTACTGAATGACGTTGCAGATAGCTTTGTAAACGCTGCAAGAGTATGATTTTTTATATATTTTTTGGTTTAAATGTATATTATAGGGTTTTTGGTTAGTTAATTTACTTGTTGGCTTCTTTCAAATTAATTCCCTGTTGCAATAGGAGCTGTGCAGGTTGTATCACGGGAGGCTTATTACACCGTAGTTGAAGGTCTTGTTTAGTTTTCTGGTTATTCTTTTTCTGGAATTAGCTCAGTTTGTAGAAGCCTTTTTTTTATGTTTAATTTAATTCAGTGGTTTTAATATTTATGCAGGGTTTGGTAGCCAAAAAAGTTATGAAGATGAACAATGGCAGAGACGTATTGGTTAGAAAGAAAATTGGCAGAATGTATCTGTTCGAACAAAAGATGAGGGCATGGAAATATTCTCATGCATTGTGTGGGACAATTTTCATTCGTATTGTTTTTGTGATCCATATGAAATTTGACAGGGAATTTTACATAGACACTGGAGTTTTAGCATCTATAATTTGAATTTTTATTCCACCAAACTTCGATTGGACTCATGCACTCAATTTCCCGGTTTCAGTCAATTCTACACCCAACCCATATACCTATTTCATTCATGCTTCTTGCATGGCTTTCATAGAAGCTTACTTAAATTGAAACCACAAGTTTCGTACTGTATTCAAAATTTTCCCCTTTATTTGCATTTGGAAATCTTCAAAAGGCCTATGTCTATTCGACTTAAATTCGTATGCGCTCAGTCCACCCATTTTCTACCATTTCTATACCCAACCCACATACTTAATCATCCCACATTTCATTTGGGCGCTCTCAGATTTTTCAATGGACATAGTTTGCTCATAACCTAGATGCATAGAGCACGAGGACTAGAGTCGCCTAAATCTAGATATAACAGAGTTTATACTCTCTTGCCTACCTATATCATCCATAATCAGCTGCGGCATAATTTGCAAGCACTGGTATGCCATTGTGTCTAAACCTTCCTTTGGAGAATGCCTCAGAGATCATAAAAAGCCCTGGTTTTTCCTCTACGGCCAAAACAACATATTCTTGAAGAATAACCAGGCCTTTGGCTTCGACCCAAAAGCCCATAAATGGATCCGCTTGCCTGTATCTTTGTTTCCAGAGTCATGCATGGGGGATTCCTTGGCAGGTTCAGGAGGGTTTTGGCATGGGTCTGCTGGAGCTTATGGCTTTGGAGATTGTGACGGAGCTGTGCGTGGAAGGGAGGACGTGGGTCACCTGCGGACAGGCCATTCCATACTTGACGCCGTTTCATCCTTCCTTGGTTCAATCGCTGACAAGATGGACGGGCCAAATAGCGTCGGTAGAGAGAATTTTTAGTGGAAGAAATTTCGTGGGGTTCCCGCAAGCGTCAGACTGCTGGAAATGTCGGTGGGGTTCCCCCACATATAATAGCCTATCGGCTAATAAAACAATCATAACATAGTTCAAATTCTCAAGCATTTAGCAACATGTTCCAACTGTGCGGAATATCCAGATCCTTTACACAAAATAACACAAGTTCCAGATTGGTATATCAACGGTCCTATAGATATTTTATTATTATTATATTATATATAATATGAATAGTCAAATATATTATTATTGATATATTGTATTATTTAATATCGATATTTTTATATATTATATTATAAAATATATATTTTACATATATATTTTATTATTTATATTATTTATATATTAGATAATATAGAATATAAATTTCAATATATATAAAGATGGATCAATTAAAATAACATACATTAAGTCAAAAGTTTATATTGTTTTATTCAATGAACAGTAAATATTATTATATTAGCTATATATAATCTTAAAGGATGTAATACTTTAGTCAAGCCTATAATAGACAATTAGTACTCAAAGGATGTGATATTTTGGACAAGCCTAGAATAGACAATTAGTACTAATAAATCTCGTTTCTCTTGAAGAATGGATTTTGAATTGACCTTTTGATGATTACCTCCTTCATTGAAGTGGTTCTCGACAACTTTTGTCTTTGTTGAGATTGATTTCAAGATGACCCCAAAGGTTCTAAAAATGAAAAGTTAGATGGTTATAAATATTAGAGATGGTTGAGCATATTGTAGTCCCAAGTTATATATGCACCTACTTGTAGGTTGTGTTATCTATGAAGCTAAGATGGGTTTTTAACATAGAGGCCTTGGTTGTTGAGATGATTATTTGTGATGTGAATAGTGGGGACAAATTGGAAGCTAGCCACATACATGATGTTGTGCCCTTAGCACACACGCCCCATTTGGAATGGGGACCCTCCTTCCTTTTGCCTCATCGAGTTCTTTGGGGCTGCCTCATTTTGCGTGCCCCTCTTTTTTTAATGTTTCGTATGGTCGATGTTGCTGCAAAGCCCCATTATAAATCAATCATGCCTCCGCTTTTGGTTTTTTGTTGCGTTCCAGGGCCTTGGGGAATCCCTCTGGCATTTTGGCCCTAAAACAGCCCCGGGCCCTTCCGGGCCCAGGTGTCCGGGGTTCCCTCTTCGGGTTTCCCCTCTGGAAATTTCGTCCCTTGTGGCGTTCACCGGGCATCTTTCCTGACCTTGGGGTCTGCCCTACCGCCCTCCGTTTGAAGCTTGTCGCAGAAATTTTAGAGCGTCGTCTGCGCCCCCGGGCCCCGGACCCCGGAAGTCCGCTTCCGGACTTCCGTCTCGGTCTTGCCGTCCTTCGATCCGTGAACCTCCCACAGCCTCTCGCTCCTCGGGCCCCACCTGCCTTATCTCCGTCGGAGGTCTTCGCCATGGCCTGTCTGTCGTCTACTCTTCCGGGCCTGGCCGTCCGAAGTTTCGCTCCTAGAGTTCCGTGGTGGTTTCGCCGCCCCTGACAACGGATATCTTCCGGCTCCCCACCCTCTGGGACCTGGGCCGAGCCTCGCCATCGCCATTCAAAATTGGAGAAAATAAAACGGCAGCCGTCACGCCACGTCTTCCCGGCCGCCGGGTCCCGGCGTCACTGCCGCCGCCACCGACCTAAATTCAAACTCACCAACTTGTCTCGCGGCCATACAAACATTTATTATGGTCATTTGTGGCGGTTTGGGTATAAAAGGGTGAATCCGGGCAGTCATTATCATTCTGCAGGATTGGAGCGAATTGCACAAGTCACCATCTGGAGCCCACCACCTTCGACTACATCGTGATCATTGCCGTCAACATCATTTCGTCGACTCCCGGTAGATCCCACATCTTCCCGCTCTACATGTTCGAGGTAGCCCACCAGTTGCCCTCCCGTACATCTTTTTCATGATTTTTGAAGTTTTAAATGAATGAACAAATTGTTAAGGAGGCATAAAGAGGTAGAAAACTAGATTGCGCGCCAAACCCATATGGCAGAAAACTGAGCAAACACTTAGAATACCCTCCTTGCCAAATCAGGACGTCCCCCTGCTGCGGCTATTCTTCGCACAGGGAAAACATCTTCCCCTGGCCCGAAACCCACTTTTGCCGTCAAAACTCCAAACACTCATCGATGACAATCCCTCTCGCCAGCCCCGGTTGGTTGGGTTTCCCCCCTCGGACTTCTGTGTGCCTTTCGTTGCGCTTGAACAGCCAATCAACCCCGCCTCGCCGACTGTCGGATCCCGATTTCGGCTCCGCCGTGAAAATATGAAACCGAACCTGCGCCCTTTGGCCATCCCGGGCCTGAACCCCCAGAGTTCTAACTCTGAAGTTCTGTTGGGGGTTCGCCTTCCTCGAATGGCGAACGTCGCCCGACGTCCCGCCCTCCGGGCTCCGCCGATGCTTCGGCCCTTTTAAACCCTTGGCAGATTTAATTGCTCCATCATTTTGCCTTTGGGCCCCAGATGTCGCGCCTCCACTCCTTATTTTCCACCGTTCACCACAACAAGGTCTTTCGGCGAACTCTCTGGTGCCGTCCGACCCCCGGACTCTGACCTTTTCACCGCCGCTCGCTTGTTGTTTCCCATCCGCGGCTGCCGCGTCCCCGGAGTCCGGCTTTCGGACTTCTGTTCTCGGAAGGCCGTTGCACTCCTGATGTCAGAATCCTCGCTCCATCCACCCGGGTGCCGAGCCCTGAACTTCCCTCTGCCACGTGTTCTCGCCGAAACTCCTTGCGGTCGCCAATGAGCCGGGCTCCGTATCCCGGAATTCTGGTCCTCGCCCGCCGTTCCGAACAGAGCTTCTCGCCCTGCCTTCCGCTCTCCAGGCACCGGTGGCCGGACTTCCATCCCCAGAAGTCCGCCTCTATAATGCTGTTCCTAACAGAAATTCTCTCCCGGCACCCCGGCCCCCAGACCCCGCCATGCCAATTGCCGCTATAGTTAAGCGATACACTCTCACTGCCGGCTTGTTGCCCCCGGAGCTTCCCTTACCGGACTTCTATGTGAGGATTGCCGTCAAGGACGGTGAGGACCACCCGCCTTCCCGATGTCGCCTGCCCGAGCTTTCGAAGACAAATAACTTAGCGTCGGTCGCCTTTCGGCCCTCCGGGCCCCGGTCCTCGGACTTCTGCCCCCAGATTTCTGCCTGCTGTCCGCCGTCACCAACGGCCGTCTCTCGACGACTTCCCGGCTTGAAACCTCCGAGTCCTCCTAAATCCATCCAAATCATCCCCAATCTGGAATCTGACCTTGACCCACATCCCAAATTTTTCTCTTCTCCATCATGAGCTTCTCGAAACATTAAAATTTGGCCAAGAAAGGTCTCCGGGAGCTTCCGACTGTGTTTTCCCTTCCAGACAGCATTTCTGCCAGGGAAGTCCGGCCCTCCGGGCCTGGATTGCTCAAATGCCCTAAAACGAAGATCAATAACTTCTAGAGATAAGATTTATGATATATGTGATTGATTATTTACATGTTACTTTCAAAATATGGACTAACATGAACGTTTTTGATGTTTTATTGCGCTGACTTTGCCCTTGCTTGTAGAATACATGGAATCGGCTACAGGGACTTTAGGGGCCTCCACCAAAAAAGATAAGGGCAAGAAGTCAGGAAGGACCCCTCGGAGGAAGGAAGACAAGGATCAAATGAAGTATCAGTTCCAAGGTGAGCTGCTCCACTCAAAGGTCACAACCGACTGGAAGGAGATTTCAGATACTAATATTGGCCAGGTGAATATTGATGAATTCACTCAAAAGGTCAAGGTCAATCCAACAACAAAGAACGCCAGATTAATACGGTAGAGTGGAATAGCCAAAGCAACCGGTTTCCCTCCCTCGCTCGTGGCACCCAAGCTAGTCATGGCTTGCTAAGAAGCCTATCAAACAGATACTAGAACAATCATGGATAGGGAGGGGAACATCCTTGCAGACATGTTGCCAGAAGGGATCACCAAGACATTCCACATCCCCATGTTCCAATAGATGGAGGTCCCCACATTAGACGAATGCCAAGCGGCGTGGGATGCTAATCCATCAGGGTGCAAAAAGTCAATCAACCTCCATTGGCTTAAGGAAAAATGGGGCAGCGCTGCTAAGGTTCCCTAAGAACTCTTCCGTAGAGATTTCCACGATGATTACCACAACTTGGTAACCTTGTTGAGCAGGGTCAGAGGTCTCCCAACAGCAGCCTATTTCCAGGAGTGGATGGCCTATTTTATTGAGCAGATCCTGTGGGGAAATGAGGATGTTACAACAAAGGTCTCATTCTACTAGGGAGGCATCATTAGCGACTGCTTCCATGAGCAATTTGTAAATGTGAAAAAGAGTTCTAAATTCTACATGACCTCCTACCTCGTATACTCCCTAGCAGATCAAAGACAATACAGCGGGTTGTTTGTAGCACTTGATTAGGGGCAAAAATGAGGACTTAAGGCCTATGACAAGTACCCACAGCTCCAATACCACAACATTAAGAAAGAGTACTGCAGGGTCAATGATGCCCTCACTGGCCACATCACCAGATTAATCACCGGGGACTTCGAGAGGAGAGTATCCCATAGTGTCAGGGCGCTTCTAAAGGAATATGTTTTTCTATTCATCCAGTTTCCCAAGTTTACATACATCCGGGCCCAAGGTTTCATGGAAAGGCCGAACAGATTGCCTCGGTATCCAAATGACAGGATCATCCTCTTGGAGATCTCTCGGCAACTCCAACACATCCAGGCAATCTTCGGCAACAAGCACGTAGCAGAGATCCCTTATCCCATGACCCTTGGCCAGGGCATGTATCGATTGTAGACTTCTCAATGTGCCAGTAACTCTGAGAAGGAGCTCAAGGATTACTATTTTGACTGGTACACTGCCCGCCCATGGATGGACCCACATGGCCACGTCAGGAAGGCCCTAGGACTAGCATATGCCCACCAATACCATATTGAAGATTTATGGGCCGACTGCCAGGACGACAAGGAGGTGCGTGCAAGGCACTACATGCGCATGACGGTGCTGTTCCTGAGAAGAGTGCAACAGTTCTCGGTACAGGACCAGGTCGAGGAGGACGAGTCTGCCATTATGCACCCAAGGTACCCTGTGGTTGCTAATCTTCTGATACCGTCAATCGACTGGGATGAACAAGAGGTCGATGACCTAGACACCATCACCCAGCTGATCATAACTCGCACCAGGGAGTGGATCGATGGACAAGTGGCACATCTGAATCGACAAGGGGTAGTCCTAACCTATGAAGGACTCAAGAGCGATCCAAGTTCCTCGGAGGACGTTGCCACCACCACATCAACTAGTGAGACCTCCAAGTCTCCTCCAGTCACTAGGTCCCAGAAGAGAAAGGGAATAGAGACCACGCAGTCTGCACATCCCAAGGAGCAAGCAAAGAAAGAAACGGGAGGCTCTTCTCCCAAAAGGCTCAAACAGACAATGGCTATGACAAAATTGTAGCCTCCCTTACCTCTTCCTGCCCCTTTTGTGGCACCACCCACCTCTCTAGCTGCAGTTGCCGCTTCCTCACCGGCGATGGACATTTCTGTCCATCTTGCTCCTTCACCCCCGGCCGAGTCAATAATTAACATTGACTCCTTTTCTGGCATGACCACTCCTCCTTCCTCTTCTGCTGCTATGTCACCAATTACATCACTCCCTCTGACAACAATAACATCACCTGTTCCCCTTGCCACTATGCCCGAGGCTTTTACGAGACACATTCTGAACCTCCCCCCTGAGCTCTCCCAAATATTGATGAATCCAACTCTCCAAGTAGCCCTTGCCCAAGTCCTTGCAATGGCTCAGCCTTCACAACCACCGACAGGGCCGCCAGCTATGGAATCTACAATGCTTATCTCAAAGGAATTGGAAGAGCGAGAGCAGGAAGCCTCAAAGTCTATAGAGGAGGAGGCTGATGAGTATCATGAGCACCCCGAGTATGAGCACCGAACCATCGACAAATTGGTCTATGAGGGGGAAGAGAAGGGCTCTTTCTGGAGTGGGGATGAGGAGGGTGGCTTAGGTGCCAAGGAAATCATCCAAACTTTCGATGAGGACCTTGAGGAGGAGATGGCACAGCAGCTAAAGAACATTGGAGAGAAAACAGAAGAGTCACCACATGGTGAAGAAGGGCAGCCGCCAGAAGAGCAACCAATAAAAGATTTGATGGAGGCTGAGACCTATGTTACCAAGAGCCTTGAGGCTGAGGCCAGTAAAGAGAAGAAGGAAGAAGAGGCAGCGAAAGAAGAAAGTCCCATCTGGCAACCATCAGCTGGGCTGCCTGTCAAGCACCTCATATTCGTTCATGACTCTGACGAAGAAGAGGATGCTGCCCAAAAAAGAGAAGACCCCAAAAGGGGAAAGAAGCAGAAGTCTTGCCTTTAACTGAGAAGGGTGAGGGCAGCCATGATTCACCTAAGGATACGTCTGCTATGCTCGAATGGCTAGAGAAGCAGCTTGAAAAGACGACCCCTGTGCTGAAGGACCCCAAGGTGAGGTTGGAGGCCATCTTGGCTTGGTCCTAGATCACAACTAAGAAGGAGAAGAAGCCCAAGGTCTAGTCCAGAATAACAATAGATGCTTCTGGCTCCCGAGCGGCACAAATTGCAACGACTACAGTTGGCCAGGCAGGGGTGAGTTACAACATCTCCACCATTGACTTGGGGATAGCAACTAGAGAGCAAAAGGTCGAGCACCTTGAGGAGTCTGTGGCCACCGTGGTGCACCTAATAAAGCAGGACAAAGTCTCCAAGGATGAGCTCAAGGCACAGGTTGCAGCATTAACAGACTACATTCAGCAATGGTCCTCAGTGCACGACTTGCCCACCATGTCCATGGTTGTGCCTCAATTGCTTTCTAAACAACAGATAGATAAACTGGAGAGAAGGAAGAACTTGGAGAAAACCATTAAGGATTGGTTCCGGCAGGTTACATACGTCAGAAACATGGGAATCAGCAGAGTTGTGCGGACAGCCAAGAAGTTCTTAGATTTGATGCAGTCCCTAGAGAGCACGAAGAGGCTCTGCACTAATTTCCCCGTCACCTATGACTCCACCTACCCAAGAATCAAAGCCATCCTTCGAATGCCTGAGGCTACGTGGGAAGAGAAGGTAGAGCTAAAAAAAGAAGATCACTGGCTAGTGGATGTATGGCGCAAAGACCTCGATAATCAGAAGGAGAGGCTGGAGAAAATCCTAGGTAGAGTGGATCTAGACATTGAGTGGATCAAAGAAATCTAGGCAGAATGTGCCAAATATCTTAAGCTGATGACGGGCTATGATATGCCCATAGTACAAATGGATCCAGAGAATATCAAGCCACACTTCCAGGAGAAGATGAAGGATGGGATAGCCAGAGAAATCACAATGGAGTTTTTGAGTTTTGCTGCCCGTGCCTTTGACCGATCAGAGCTGTTCAGGGACTAAGGCTCAAAGTATGATGAAGATTGGAAAAGGCTGGAAGAGAACGCTAAGGAATGGAGCTATCAGGCATTGTGATGTGAAATCCTCGAGATAGACAAGCTCCAAGCCGTCATCCTCAAGTACATAGAACATGCAGCTTCTGAGAAGCAGGAGGACAGCCCAGCCAAAGACAAAGATCTCCCTGAAGAGTAACTACAGCAAAGAAAACAATAATCGGCTACAGGACGAAAGAGCTATAGTGTCTTCCACAAGAGGATAAAATAGGGAAAAGACAAGAATGTAATTTTAAATTCAGATCTATTTGGGGGTAGGTGAAACCCTATTTTGTAATAAATCTTGGCCACTTAATGAGAATGAATCTTGACCATTCATTTAACTTTTGGAAAACTATAAATAGGGCACTCCTCTCATTTGCAGAAGGGGAGTTGAGTTGTTGTAAAGACATGCTGCTGAAATTTATAAGAAAAAACATTGGCTTGGTGTATTTTCTTGGTTTCTCTCATGTTATTTGATTCATTCTCCAAAGTTAGATGCTTGACTTAGATCTTATTGCTGTTTAGTTAGCTATTTTCTTTCTTTGGGTAAATCTTAGGAATGTTGTTGGGTGATTGTGAAAATTCTTGCCTTGTTGATGATCCCTTAGTCCATACTTTTTGTTGTTTGTTGAAGGTAGATAGTTGTGCAAAGTTAGCCTGGACTTGATTTTAAAGCTGCCTCAAAAATTTATCTTTGATTCATGCATGTATGTGGTGGATGAAGGATGAAATATCTGCAGCCCTTAGAAGATAGCACAATTTCCATGATACTATGAAATCTCTGGTTAAGTGGGATATTGTTTTAAGGAATTGTCCATTGCAGGAGCTCCATTGTCACTATTCATAGCAAGTTTCAGACTTAGGAATTTTTTCTCTCCTTCACCCTTTTTTGTCTTTTTTTTAAGAACTGACCTATGCTAAGGTTCATTGCACATTGTAAAGCCAAATTCAACAACTAAATAGAGTCCAAGATTACTGTTTGAACCTACAGCTAGTGCATAACAACTTCCCATCCTAAGAATTCCACTTCAAGATCTGACTTCCATGCTTTGCGTCCATGCTTTGTATTTTCTGTAAGACCGCCTTGTGATTCCAACAGATCACATCATACTACTGAGGTATCTAAGCACTATCATGACCTGACATCCGAGAGACCTTGGGATAGTGTTCTGCAATTCAATTGTGGGAGATTGTCTTTCAAGAGAGGTAGTGCGTCTATGCACTGCTTATGTTGAGAAGTGCATAAAAACACCATCAACAGAACTGCCGCTAGAAGGAGGGCCACACTCGAAATACTAAGCTACGGGATAAAGTGAAGCTAGATCGAATCGGATCATTCTCTTTAGAAAGGTTTCAGAGAGTTCTACGGTCAACGCCAAACAAGGGAGAATTAGAAGAATTGCCACCTCCCACGAGGGAAAAGCAAGCGCCAGGAGGTAGTGTTGCCTCTTCCTCTTCCTCCATTCCATCCGCCTCCATTTCACCCTCACCCTCATTTGGCTGGCCTTCATCTTCTACCCAACCATCTCAAACGAAATTTGCACATCCTACCTCCGGCAGCCAGGGGTTCACTCCTCTCCCGGACCTTCCAGCCCAAGGCACAACCTAGGCAGCCATAGCTCAAAGGAAGCCCCATATTGTTGTTGTATTGCAAATACAGCCTCAAATTCTCATTTTCCAACAGCAAGTACCCCCTCCGCCACCCTTCATGACTTGGTTAGCACATAACCCATCGCCAATACATTTTGCTGTCTACAATGATATGCCTAAGAATTCAGAGGGCTTTTGTTTGAAGTTCCATCCTCGTGATATGCAAAGAACAGCTGAGGAGCATATCAAAATATTCAATACAACGATCACCGAAATGCAAGTGGACCACGAAGACGTTGCATGTGATCTTTTTCCGCATTCATTGGGGGAAGAGGCCTTCTATTGGTATATCAACCTGCCTAGGGGGTCCATTACCTCATGGAACTTGATGAAGAATGCCTTCCTACAGAAGTACAAGATCCCCGTCAGCCCTTAAGAGCTTTACCAATAATTCATGTCCGTCAGGAGGGAGGTCAATGAATCTATTGGCTCTTTCAATGACCGCTTCCATCGGGCTTACACAAGACTTCAGGACCCGTACCTCCATAATGATCCAGTAGCCCTGCTAGTCTATTATGCAACACTAGACAACCTCACGTTCGCCTTGGTGAAAAGGATGCGCCCACCGCTTACTACCCTAGTGGCCGCCTATGTGGAGGCCGCGGTCACCAGTGCAGACTTGGGACAGAACATCTTCGGCCCGCTACCTTCTTTGGGGTCGGTAGCCCACCCAATGCAGATTCAAGGGCTTAATCAGACGTTTGCTCACCAAACCCCTCTTATGAACCAGGTACCCTAATTGCCTATGGTTCCCCATCCAGGGCAGCCACTAAATTATGCGCCTCCCGTGCCTTCCTATTTGCAACCCCAGTAGTAGAATAGTTATTCTCAGATCACCCCACAACAGTCGGTGTATTCCCAGTAGCCCCAGGCGCCATTGTACCTATCGGGACCGAACTTTCCTCTAGTCTATCAAAATCAGCTAGCGGCCTCGCTGGCTTTTCTCCAAAATTCGGTCCCATTGCCTAGAGGCGTGACTGAGAAAGACAAGTTAGAGGAGCTGACGGACATGATCAAGAAAATGTCCATGGAAATGACAGACCTAAAGAATCAGAATAATCAGTTGCAGGCCTCCCAGCGTAATTTCCAGGCCAATCTCAATCGAGACAATAGATATAGCAGGGATAATCATGAAGTAGGCACCTCCTCTTGACAGAATTATGGGAGGGGGCAGAACACTAATCAGAATGCAGAAAGGAGACCTTCTCAGAGGTAGAATCGCACATGGAACACCAGGCCCAATAATGGTGGTGTCTCCATGCCTTTCGATCAACCGGAAAGCAATGACAAAACATCCAGTGGTGTGTATCTAGCTGAAGCAGCCTTATCCGGATGGTGTCGGTTTCACAAAACTAGCAGACATTCTAAGCTGGATTGTCTCGAGTTCTAGACAGCTACTGAAATCTTCCAGGTGGAGTTACAAAATGCGGTTGACAATGCCAACTGCAGGGACATCGTCCCATCCGAGCGATATGACTCCTCTTATTTGGTGGTCAATCAAGCGTCATTTCCATAAGGTGACCGTAATGAGCCCAAAGTTGAGCCTACTCCTATTGAGGATGAAGAAGCGCAAGAAGTAAGTAATGAACAAACCTTAGCCTAGCTCTTTGATTCAGTAGATAATGGTCTGGTAGATGAAGAAGAACCATTTGTGGACGAGGTCCACATGTTCTATCAACGGTCGAGTCCCTACTTCCTTAGGAATAGACAAGTAGGTGGACCCTTTACAACCTCTACCCCACCAAACAATTTCGCCACTCCGCCTAATCCAAATGCCAGTAATAACCCTGGGCTTCCTCATATACCCACCCAATACCTCAACAAGAACGGGTCTCAAAACCAGTCGCAAAATTAGCCTCAAGGCCAACCTCAAGATCCGTTTGGACAAGCGAAGGTCCAAACCCCTAGTTCTGCCATAGGCTAGGCTTTTAGCTCAGAAATTGAGCAAATGGGTGAGTATGTTGCTGAGGAGTTCAAGAAAGTAAAAATTAGTTTGTCAGCCTTCGAATTACTCAAAGTTCCTGTCATGAGGCATGCCTTTTTTAGGGTTCTGAGTGGGACCCCATCCTCTAACACGACACAAGAAACCCCAGCTAAGAGGGTTACCTTTGAAGAGCCTAGGAGAGAACTGGAGTTATAGGATAATACCGGGAGAAGGAAGGATGTTCCTATGAATCAATCAGCAAGTAAGCAAATTGAAAAGGAGCCGAAAAGGGCTAATAGGTAGTTCTCTAAGAACCAGCAATTTAAGCAAATCAAGGATATGGACAATGATAGAAACAAAGGTCAAATAGCTCACATGGACACGCCTACGGGCATCCTCTAGGGAAGACCAAAAACTCCCCCTTTCCTGACCACCATTAGGATCTTTGGGAAGAACTTGCACAACTGCTTGCTTGATTCGGGGGCTTCTGCCAATGTCATGCCCTTGGCAGTATGCAAGGCTCTTGGCATCACTCCCATGCCTTCAAAAAGGAAAGTGACCCAATTGGACAAAATAAAGATCAACATCATAGGTGAAATCAACCGTATCATGATGTAGATTGTCGTAGACCCGTGGATACAGCAGGTCATTGATATTCAAGTGGCTGATATTCCCAATGCATATGGAATCATCTTGGGAAGGGAATTCACCAAGGCACTGAATGGATACACCGCCACAGACCTTTCTCACATATGGCTGCCATGGAAAGGGCTGCCAAATCATATCTGTATCAACCGTGAGCCCCGTATGAAGTACATGATCACAGAATACAATAATCTCAGCGAGGTGTTGTTCGCCGAGGCCGATTTGGGGAATTACCGCCCTTTTGCCTACCAAAATGAGGTCGGGCTTCAGGAAGAACGTGCAGATGAAGTATTGCTGGTGTTGTGTAGTCCTTCGACCAATTCTACACAAAATACCCCCAGGCACAGAAACATTGGTAGAAGTTGATGATGAACCGGATAAGGATGACGACTGGGGATTACTCAATGGCTTCTAGGAATTCATGGAGAAGTGCATAAGGGATCAGCTCAGCCTAGGAGCCCAAATGAATTTCCAGGATCTCTTATTGCCAAATTGGTGCAGGGTTCACAATGTTGCACACTCTGAGTTTGATTGTTGCTTGTGCCAAGCAGCATTTGCGCATGTTAGAAAATCAGCCCCTCAGACAGAAACGCCAAAGGAAACACTAGCAGAGCCTCCTGTTGATCTCCGTATTGAGTCAGAAAACTCCCCTAAGATCACAGGGCTAGTCGTCCAGCCGAAAGAGAATGAAAGCTCAATTGGATATGAAGATAAGGAATCATCTGTGTGCTGGATGCTCCGATTTGATGGATCGAAGTCGAGGCAAGGAGTTGGAGCTAGATTCGAGCTCATCAGCCAAACAGGTAAAACATTTCTTGCTGCCCACCGATTGCAATTTTATTGCACTAATAACATAGCGGAATATGAGGCTTTAGTCCTTGGCCTTCTTATGGCCTTGAAGAAAAACGTAAAAGTGCTGCAAGTTTTCAAGGATTCCGCACTCATAGTTAAGCAGGTCAGAAAGTTTTATTCCTGTCATGATCAGAGACTCACAAACTATAGGCATAGGGTTTGGGATCTCTTAGAGGCTTAGATGCATTCAACATACAATTGATAGCTCATGCTCAGAATCGCACAGCTGATGCCTTGGCTCAAGCGGCGAGCACGCTACAACCCCTCTCTTTGTCTAGGCTCAAGAAATTCACTGTTGAGCTGACATCCACGCCATCGGTCCCAGATAATGTCACTCACATGCAAGTCTTCAATGACGACAAGCATATCCTTCAGTTCATCACAAGTTTTGACGTCTTTGCAGCTTAAATAATTGATGAAGTCGATCCACAGGAAGCTGAACTAGACATAGAGGGGGTTATCAACCTCAAAACCAACACAATCCCTAGGGGTATGGTTCAGCTGGAATGCATATTCGACTTGGATCAGATCAGAGATCAATATCAGCAAACAAAAAAGGAGGCTATAAGCAACCAGTGCGATGCACACAACCTTGGGATAGCCGAGAAGATCAAGAACGTTTTTATCGGCAAGGTGTGCACGCCGAAGGAAAGAAGAGGAATCATGGATGCGTTGCGAAGGTACCATGATGTGGTGGCATGGAGCTACGAAGATTTAAAAACTTATGACACTTATGTCATTACCCACACTATCCCTCTTAAGACAGAAGTGAGGCCATTCTGCCAACGGCAGCGCCCTATCAATGCCTTGCTGGAACCTGTCGTTTACAAGGAGGTGCAAAAGTTGCTTTTGGCTAGAATCATTTTTCTAGTCAGGCACTCCACGTGGGTGGCTAATTTGGTCCCGGTTAGGAAAAAGAATGGAGAGATTAGATTGTGTGGATTTCCGCAATCTAAACCGCACCTTGGAGAAAGACAACTATCTAGTGCCTTCATTAGACAAGGTGCTGCAGATCGTCAACGGCTCCTAGATGATGTCTTTCCTTGATGAATACTCTGGGTATAACCAGGTAATGGTACAATATGAGGATCGTCACAAAATGACATTCACCACTAAATGGGGGACATTCGCATATAGAAAAATGCCTTTCGGGCTCATCAATGCCGGTGCCACTTTCCAACGCGCCATGGATATCACCTTCAAATACCTAATTGGCAAGTGCATAATCATCTACATGGATGATTTGACCGTATTTTCTAAGAAGCGAGGTGATCACGTCTCTGACTTATGCAAGGTATTTCAGAGATGCAGGGAATTCAGGGTTTCTCTCAATCCCAAGAAGTGCATTTTCGGAGTGACTGAAGGCAGGGTGCTCGGACACATCATTTCGAAGCAAGGAATCTCCATTGATCCTAAGCGCATCGAGTCCTTACTCAAAATTCAGCCCCCAGGCAACAAGAAGGAATTAAAATCTTTCTTCGGAAAGATCAACTTCGTCTGAAAATTCATCATAAGTTTCACAAAAATTGTTAAACCCCTCAATGCCATGCTCAAATAGGATGTCAAAGTCGAATGGACGCCAGATCCAAACAATCCTTCAAAGAAATCAAACGGGCTATCACTGAGGCACCTGTGTTAGTTAGTCCGGATTATCTGAAGCCATTCTACATCTACTCATTTGCTTCAGAGCATTCCTATGCTAGCATGTTGACCCAGAAGGATGATGAAGGAAATGAGCATCCGATCACCTTCATGAGTGCTCCTCTCAACGACGCTGAATTGCGTTACCACAACATTGAAAAGTAGGTGTACGCTCTCGTCAGAGGGGTGAAGAAATTTAGACACTACATTCTACGCAACAAGGTGTTCGCCATTGTCCCCAACCCAGCGGTAAAAACGCTGCTCATGCAAAATGAATTGGGTGAACGAAGAGCTAAATGGGTCACCCTGCTCCAAGAATATGATATGGAGATCCAACCGATGAAACTGGTATGAGGGTAGGCACTCACCCGCACAATTGCCAAAATAGCAGCAAAGGCTGGACCTAAACTCACGGTGCAGTAGTACCAGCTTGAAGATGTCTCTCTGGGAGAATGGTACCAAGATGTCGTCTACTATTTGTTGAAACATAAGTGCCCGCTGCACCTGCAAGGAGCCCAAAAGAGGGCCCTGAGATTGAAAAGTAATGGTTACATACTGTAGGGTTCGATTCTCTACAAGAAGAATCATGAAGACATTTATCTGAGATGCCTTGGCAAGGAAGAAGCAGAACGCGTCCTGAAGGAGTTTCACAATAAATTTGGCACGGGCCATGGTTTGGGTTCTTCTACAGCACATCAAATATTGAGAGCAGGGTATTATTGGCCAACCGTCTTCAAATACACCCATTGCCATGTTCGTTCATGTCACACATGTCAGACCACCGCCACCAGGGAGAAGAATGATGCTGTCCCACTACAGCCTGTGCTGGAGGTAAGGCCTTTTGCGCAATGTCAGGGTCTCGACTTCATCGGTCTGGTAAGCCCTTCATCATCTACGGGACACAGGTACATTCTTACCGCTACTAATTATTGTACTAGATGGACGGAAGCAATAGTGTGTAAGCAATGCACAACTGAAGTAGTTACTAATTTTTTAGAAAGTTTCATTTTAAATCACTTTGGTTGTCCGTATGCTTTGGTATGTGATAATGGACCTGCGTTTGCTTCATTAAAATTTACTAGTTGGGCGTTTGACTATGGAATAGCCCTTAAATTCTCATCCAATTACTACCCTCAAGGCAATGGCCTTGCCGAATCCACAAATAAAAATCTAATTACTGTGATTAAGAAGCTGCTAGATAGGAATCCCAAGGACTGGCATACCCAGCTCCGTTTCGCCCTTTGGGCTGATCGTACTCGCCACAAAGCTACCCTTGGTGATTCCCCATTCCACCTTGTCTATGGCCTGGAACTTGTTGTGCATGTTTTGCACACACGCCTCGTCGTAGGTAGGGACCCCCTTTTTTCGCTCCCGACAGGCTGCTTTACTCCTGTCTTGTTTTGCGTGCTCCATTTCCAAGCCCAAATTGGTCATGCGTCTTCAAACGATCAAATTCCCCTACCCAAATTCACTTGCTTGGGGTATTCAAATCTGCAGAGAAATAAAGTCCCCCATCCCCTTTCTGCCTTTTGTCTTGCTTTTGCTGTTTAGAAACATCCGTGGACCCCTATCGTTCCTGTTTCCTCATTTTTGACTTTGGGGTCACCATTTTTTTGGATCTAGGATGTGTTTGAAGTACGTAAATGAACTGCTAAGGTTTCTTCAACGTTTGGTTGAGTTTCGATGGTTTTGAAACTTTCCCTCCGAAATTCCCTTCCTCCTTGGCTGTTTAGAAACATCCGTGGACCCTCGTCGCCCCCGTTTCCTCATTTTTTGACTTTGAAGTCACCCTTTTTTGGATCTAGGATGTGTTTGAAGTACGTAAATGAACTGCCAAGGTTTCTTCAAAGTTTGGTTGAGTGTTGATTGTTTCAGAACTTTCCCTCCAGAATTCCTTTCCTCCTTGGCTGTTTGGAAACATCTGTGGGCCCCCGTTGCTCCCGTTTCCTCATTTTTGACTTTGGGGTCACCCTTTTTTGGATTTAGGATGTGTTTGAAATACGTAAATGAACTGCCAAGGTTTCTTCAAAGTTTGGTTGAGTTTCGATGGTTTCAGAACTTTCCCTCCGGAATTCCCTTCCTCCTTGGCTGTTTGGAAACATCTGTAGACCCCCGTCACCCCCGTTTCCTCACTTTTGACTTTGGGGTCACCCTTTTTTTGGATATGGGATGTGTTTGATGTGCTTAAATGAATTGCCAAGGTTTCGTCAAAGTTTGGTTAAGTTTTGGTGGTTTCGGAGCTTCATCCCCCTTTTTCTATTTTAGAACATCCGACGGCTGCCTCCTTCCCAGCCTCCGGAGCTTGGCCCCTCCGTGGCCGTTTCCCGGGTTCCACCTCTCTGCCGCCATTTTGGAACATCCGACGGCTGCCTCCTTCCCGGCCTCTGGAGCCTAGCCCCTCCATGGTCGTTTCCGGGGTTCCACCTCTTTGTTGCTATTTTGGAACATCTGACGGCTGCCTCCTTCCCGGCCTCCGGAGCCCGACCCCTCCGTGGCCGTTTCCGGGGTTTCGCCTCTTCGTCGCCATTTTGGATCATCTGGTGGCTGCCTTCCTTCCGACTTCTGGAACCCGGGTCCTCTGTCGCCGTTTCTGGGAGTCCGTCCCTCTTTGGCTGTTTTGAACATCCGGGAGCCTCCCTTCTTCCCGGCTATTTTGAACATCCGTGAGCTTGCCTCCTTCCCGGTTGTTTTGAACATCTGGGAGCCCGCCTTCTTCCCGGTTGTTTTGGCTTCCATCCGCTGTCTGCCTTCCGGCTTTCTTCCACCGTCTTTCCACCCTCCAGCGCTCGCACCCTTGAAGCACGCATTAATGTTTATAGTCCAAATGAGCTCCAAATATGAATATCAAGATCTTTTGATGATGCATGGATAGATCTAACAAGGAATTTGTAGGTTTGATTGACATTTTCCTTAACTCGTGTATAAATGCACTTACGACACTTCGTGTTTGCAGGAGTCAAGAAGCCTTCTGTAGGTCTATCGAAGAGGCCCATTGAGGGAGTTGTCCTACTGTTGTGCCCTCAGCACACACGCCCTGTTCGGAACGAGGACCCTCTTTTCTTTCACCTTGTCAGGTCTTTTGGGGCTGCCTCGTTTTACATGCCCCTCTTTTTTCATGTCCCGCATGATCGATGTCGCTCCAGGGTTTCATCATAAATCGACCGCGCTTTCCCTTCTAGTTTTTGCTGCCCTTCGGGGCCTTCCGGGTTCCCTCTGGCATTTTGGGCTCTAGGGCGGCCCTGGGCCCCTCCGGGCCTGGGCCTTCGGGATGCCCCTGTTGGGCTTCCCCTTTGCGTTTGCCACCCTTTGCGGCATTCCCGGGTGTCTTTCCACCCCTCGGGGCCCGCCCTACCGTCTTCTGATTGAAATTTTGGCGACTCTCCCGGGCGTCGCCTGCTCCTTCGGGCCCCGGTCCCCGGAAGTCCGTCTACGGACTTCCGTCCAGGGATCGCCATCCGCCTTCGCTCTCCTCTGCGGGTTTGTTTTGACTGCTTGCCGCGGGACTTGCCGGGCCCAGTCGTCTGGAGTTCCGTCCACGGAACTCCATGACGGTTCCGCCGTCGTCCACGGCGGAACCCTACCGGCTCCCCGCCATCCAGGTCCCGGCCCATGCTCACCGCCGCCACTGAATAGCGTGTGAATCTTTTGGCGGTGAACTTCAGACTGCCGCCTGCCCCTCGGGCCCCGGGATGATGTTCGCCGCCGCCGTCACCAAAGTTGCGTGAAGAAGTCTTCGGCGGCGAACTCCCGACGGCTCCCCACCCTCCGGGCCCCAAGCATCCTGTCACCGCCGTCGCCCAATCAACGCAAAATCAAACAGCGGTCATCTCCTCGTGCCTTCCCGCCATCCGGACCCCAGGTTCTCCTCCGCCGCCGCCGACCTAATTTGAAATTCACCAACTTTTGGTGCATCCGTACCTGCAATTAATGAGTGCATTAATGGTGCCTGGGGTATATAATGTCTGGCACGCCAAAGTCATTATCACAATCTGAGTTGAAGTGAATTGCAGAGCCAAGCATCCGGAGCCCATCACAATTGATAGCGTCATGACCGTAGCCATCAACCGCACTCCGTCGATCCCCGGTGAATTCCGCATCACCCCGCTACACGCTTTCGAGGTAGGTCATCCCCGTTTTCCCCCCCGTGTTTTTTCGCCATTTTGAGGACTTAAATGAATTTAGCAAATGGTTAAAATGAAGCAAATAAGAAGAGCACTCAATTGCGCCCCTAACCCATGTGTTGAAAAATGAGAAATCTAGTGGGTTTACCCTCCCTGCCGATTCGGGGCCTACCCGTTGCGCAGCCGTTCTTCGCGCAGGGCGACGGGCCCCCTCGGGCCTGGTTCCGCCTTTCGCTGTCCCATTTCGGAGTTTTGTTGTGGGCTGGGCGGGGCCTCCACGGCGAGGTCGCATCTGCTGCCTGCCCTCCAGATCTCGGGCTTCCCTTGGCCGTCAGAATCTTGTCGAGCTCCGCCCTGCCATGTGACCTTGCGGGCCCGGCCGTCCGGAGTTCCGTTCCCAGAACTCCATGGGCATTCTGTTGTCCTGCACGGCGGAACCCTACCTGCTACCCGTCCTTCGGATCCCGGGGATCCCTTCGCCGCCGTCGTCGCCCGATCGATGCCGAAACCTCACGGCGGTCATCGCCCCGAGTCGCCCCACCTCCCGGGCCCCGGGAGCGTCCTTGTCGCCATCGCCTGAACGTTGCACATATCTTACGGCGGCATCCAGCTCTCTTCCACCTTCACCCTCCGGGCCCCGGGCCGCCCTTCGCCGCCGCCGTTGGAACCATTGTTGAAGATATCTCACAGCGCCCGATGCGATGCGTCCTCCCGGCCCCCGGGCCCCGGAGGTCCGAGTGCCGACGGGCCTAAATGGCAGACATCACATCGGTCGCCTTTTCCCCGTCCGAGCCCTAGGTTCCGGACTTCCTCTGCCAGGTTTCCGTTGTCTGTCGGCCATCTCTGTGTGCCTTCTTCTGCCAGCTTTCCAGCCTGAAATCTCTGGTGCCCCTTTGATCCACCCAAACTAGCTCGAAACCACAATCTGACTTCGACCCATGTCCTAAAATTTACTCTTCTCCGTCATAAGCCTCTCAAAACATTAAAATCTGACCAAGGAGGGTCTTTGGGAACTTTCGGTCATATTCTCCCTTCCGGACAACATTCCTGCTAGGGAAGTCCGGCCCTCTGGGCCTGGATTGTCCAAATGCCCCGAAATGAAATAGATGACATCTAGAAACAACATTTATGATGTATTTGATTAATCCTTTAGATGATATGCTCAAAATATGGACTAACATCAATTTTTTTAATGTTTGTCGTGCTGACTTCGCCCTTTGCTTGCAGGATATATGGAATCGGCTGCAGGAACTTCAGGGGCCTCCGCCGAAAAGGATAAGGGCAAGAAATCTGGGAGAGCCACTCAGGGAAAAGACGATAAAGATCAGATGAAGTTTCAGTTCCAAGGTGAGCCGCTCCAGTCGAAGGTCTCAACCGACTGGAAAAAAATCTCAGATACTAACATCGGCCAAGTGGACATAGATGAGTTCACCCAGAGGGTCAAGGTCGATCCTAAAACAAAGAGTGTCAGATTAATACGTCAAAGTGGAGTCGCCAAGGCTACTGGCTTCCCTCCCTCTCTAGTGGCACTCGAACTCGTAATGGCTTGCCGAGAAGCCTACCAAACGGACACTAGAACCATCGTGGACAAGGAGGGGAACATCCTCGCCAACATGTCGCCAGAGGGAATCACAAAAAAATTCCACATTCCCACATTCCCACACATGGAGGTCCCCACTTTGAAACAGTGCCAGGCGGCGTGGGATGCCAATCCGTTGGGCTGCAAAAAATCAATTAACCTTTACTAGCTTAAGGAGAAATTGGGCATCACTGCTAAGGTTCCCTAAGAGCTATTCCGCAGCGACTTCCATGAAGATTATCACGACTTGGTGACCATGCTAAGCAGGGTCATGGGTCTCCCGGCAGCCACTACTTCCAAGAATGGATAGCATATTACATTGAGCAGATCCTGGGAGGGAATGAAGATGTTAACACCAAGACCTCATTCGACTGAGGAGGCATCATCAGCAACTGCTTCCACGAGCAGTTTGTAAACGTTAAGAAAAGCTCCAAGTTTTACATGACCTCCTACCTGGTATACTCTCTGGCAGGACAAAGACAATACAGTGAGTTATTTGTGGCGCCAGACCAGGGGCACAGGCGAGGGCTCAAGCCTTTTGACAAGTACCCTCAGCTTTAGTAACGTAACTTTAAGAAGGAGTATTTCCGGGTCAATGACGCCTTCATTGGCCACATCATTAGATTGATCACCGGGGACTTCAAAAGAAGGGTCTCCCACAGTGCCAGGGCACTCCTAAAGGAGTATGCCTTCCTATATATCCAGTTCCCCAAGTTCACCTACATCCATGCCCAGGGATTCACGGAACGGCCAAACAGGTTGCCAAGATACCCTAACGACAGGATCATTCTCCTAGAGCTTTTTCGGAAGCTCCAACACATTCAGACGGTCTTCGGCAACAAGCACGTAGAAGGGATCCCCTATCCCATGACCCTTGGCCAGGGCCTGTATCGACTGCAGACATCCCAATGCGCCAACAACTCTAAGAAGGAACTCAAGGAATACAATTTTCAATGGTACACTGCTCGCCCATGGATGGACCCACATGGTCATGTTAGGAAGGCATTGGGGCCGACATATGCCCACAAATACCATATTGAAGACTTCTGGGCTGACTGCCAAGATGACAAGGAGGTCCACATGAGGCACTACATGTGCATGACCGTGCAGTTCTTAAGGAGAGTGCAGCCGTTCCCAATACCAGACCAGCTCGAGGAGGACGAGTCCACAATAATGCACCCGAGGTACTCTGCGGTTGCTAACCTGGCAATCCCCTCCATTGATTGGGACGAGCAAGAGGTCGAGGACCTGGACACTATCACCCAGCCAATCATAACTCGTACCAAGGAGTGGGTCGATGGGCAGGTGGCGCAACTGAAGAAACAAGGGGTGGTCCTAGCATATGAGGTGCTTAAGAGTGAGCCAAGCGTCATGGAGGACGTTGCCACCACCACATCAGCTGGTGAGACTTCCAAGTCTCCCCCCGTCACCAGGTCTCAAAAGAGAAAGGGAACAGAGATAGCACAGTCTGCAGACCCCAAAGAGCAAGCAACAAAAGAAACAGGAGGCTCATCTCCCAAAAGGCTCAGGCAGACCGTGGTTGCAATAGAATCGCAGTCTCCCTTGGCTCTCCTTACCCCTCCTGTTGCACCGCCTCCCTCCCAAGCAATGGTCGCCGCATCTCTACCGGCGGTGGACATCTCTGTCCATCTCGCCCCTTCACCCCCGGCCGGGTCGGTGGTCGTCATTGATTCCTCCTCTGGCATGACCACTTCTCCTTCCTCTACCACCATGTCTCCCATTACATCCCTCCCTCTGGCAACAATAGCGTCGCCTATTCCCCTTGCCACTATACCCGAGGCTATTACGCGGCATCTACAAAATCTTTCCCCTGAGCTTTCACAGATCCTAATGGACCCTGCGCTCCAAGCAGCCCTCACCCAAGCCCTCACAATAGCTCAGCCTTCCCAATTGCCAACAGGGCCACCTGCCATGGAAGCTACTATGCAAATCTCAAAAGAATTGGAGGAGCAGGAGTAGGAGACCCCAAAGCCTATTGAGGAGGAGGCTGATGATTACTATGAGCACCTCGAGTACGAGCACCGGACTATTGACAAGGTGGTCTATGAGGGAGAAGAGAAAGGCTCTTCCGAGAGCGGGAATAAAAAGGATGGCTCAGGTGATAAGGAGATCATCCAAACATTTGATGAGGACCTTGAGGAGGAGTCGGCTCAGCAGCCAAAGGATGTTGGGGAGGAGGCAGAACAACCATCACATGGTGAAGAGGGACAGCTGCAAGAGGAGCAACCTGAAAAGGATACGACTGAGGCTGAGGCCCATGTTGTGAAGAGCGTCGAGGCCGCAGCTGCTGAAGAGAAGAAAGAAGAGGAGGTAGAAAAGGAAGAAGATCCCACTCGGGTATTGTCCACCAAGCTGCCCGTCAGGCACCTCGTATTTGTTCAAGACTCCGACAAGGAGGAGGACACTGCTAAAGAGAAAGAGGAGCCCCAAAAGGAGAAAGAGGCCGAGGTCTTATCTTTGATGGAGAGGGGTGAGGGCAACCATAATGCACCCAGGGATAAATTCTCCATGCCCGACTGGTTGGAGAAACAGCTTGAAAGGGCAACCCCAATGCTAAGGACCCAAGGTCAAGATTGGAAGCCATCTTGGCTCAATCCCTTACCGCAACGAAGAAGGAGAAGAAGCCTAAGGTTCGTTCCAAGATAACCATGGATGCTTCCGGCTCCCGAGTAGCACAAATAGCAACGCCTACTGTTGGCCAAGCTGGGGTGAGTTACAGTATCTCCACCGTTGACTTGGGGATAGCAACCAGAGAACAGAAGGTTGAACATCTAGAAGAATCAATGGCCACAGTGGTGCACCTGATCAAGCAGGACAAGGTCACCAAGGATGAGCTCAAGGTGCAGGTTGCTGCCCTAACTGACTACATTCAGTAGTGGTCCTCAGTGGATGATCTGCCCACCACTTCTACAGCTGCACCGCAGTTACTCTCCAAAGAATAGATAGATAACCTAGAAAGGAGGATGAACTTGGAGAGGACCACTAAGAATTGGTTCCAATAGGTTGTAAGCATCGGAAACGTGGGAATCAGCTTGGCTGTGCAGATAGCCAACAAGTTCCTGGACCTGATCCAGTCCCTAGAAAGCACAAAGAAACTCTGCACCAATTTCCCTGCAATCTATGACTCCACCTTCCCGAGAATTGAAGCCATTCTTTAGACGCCAGAGAACACGTGGGAAGAAAAGCTAGGGCTGAAAAAGGAGGATCATTGGTTGGTGGATGTGTGGCACAGAGACCTCATCAACCAGGAGGAAAGGATGGGGAAAATCCAGAGTAGAGTGGATCCAGATATCAAGTGGATCAAGGAAATCTGGGCAGAATGCACCAAGTATCTCAAGCTGATGACGGGCTATGATATGCCCACAGTGCAAGTGGATGCCGAGAAGGTGAAGTCATACTTCCAAGAGAAGATGAAGGACGGGACAGCCAGAGAAATTACCACAGAATTCCTAAGTTTTGCTGCCCGTGCCTTCGATCAATCAGAGCTATTCATAGACCAAGGCTCAAAGTATGACGAGGATTGGAAGCGGCTAGAAGAGAACACTAAAGAATGGAGTTACCAGGCATTAAGATGTGAGATCCTCGAGGTAGATAAGCTCCAGGCCATCATCCTCAAGTGCATTGAACACGCAGCTTCCGAGGAACAAGAAGACAGCCCAACCAAGGAAGAAGAGCTCCCTGAAGAGTAGCTACAGCCAAGAGGACAGTAATTAGCTACAGGACGTAAGAGCAATAGTGTCACCCACTAGATGACGAAATAGGGAAGGGACAAAAGATGTTTTTAAATTGTAAATCTATTTGGGGGTAGGTGAAACCCTATTTTGTAATGAATCTTGGCCACACAATTGTAATGAATCTTGGCCATTCATTTAACTTTTTGAAAACTATAAATAGAGCACTCCCCTCATTTGCAAAAGGGAGAGTTGAGTTGTTGTAAAGGCATGCTGCTAAAATTTATAAGAAATAACATTGACTTGGTGTATTTCCTTGATTTCTCTCATGTCATTTGATTCATTTCTTCAATTTCACATGTTTAGTTTAGATCTCTTTGCTGTTTAGTTAGTTGTTCATGTTATTTGGGTAAATCTTAGAAATACTGTTGGCTGATTGTGAAAATTTATGTTTTGTTGATGATCCCTTAGTCCATACTTTTTGCTGTTTGCTGAAGGTAGATAGTTGTGCAAAGTTAGCCTGGACTAGATTTGAAGCTGCCCCAAACATTTATCTTTAATTCATGCATGTCTATGGTGAATGAAGGATGAAATATCTGCAGTCCTTAGAAGATAGCACAATTTCCATGATACTGTGAAATCCCTGGTTAAGTGGGATATTGTTTTAAGGAATTGTCCATTGCAGGGACTCCATTATCAGTATTCATTACAAGCTTTAGACTTAGGAACTTTTCTTCTCCTTCGCCCTTTTCCTTTTTTTTAGAAACTAATCAATACCAAGGTTCATTGCAAATTGTAAAGCCAAATCCAAAAAACTAAATGGAGTTCAAAATTACTGTTTGAACCTACAGCCAACACATAGCTGCCTTTGTCCCAAGAACTCCATTCCAAAATCCAACTTCATGCTTTATGCTCATACTTTGTATTTTCTGTAAAACTGCCCTGTGATTCCAGCAAATCACATCAAACTACTAAGGTATCTAAGCACTGTCATGACCTGACATCCGAGAGACCTTGGGATAGTGTTCTGCAATCTGATTGTGGAAGATTGTCTTTCAAGAGAGGTAGTGCCCCTACGCACTGCCTGTGTTGAGAAGTGCATAAAAACACCATCAACACCTACCCCTTTTTCCAGATGATGATGATTTCTAAGGAGCTTTCTGCCCAGATCAGGGGTCACCATTCCATTGATGCCAATCGTTGACAAACTTGTTTGATCAAAGGAAGAACGCTGCAAGCACATCAAGCAAAATACAACTTTCAGGCAGTTTTAGCTACAGTGAAAAGGACAATCAGCTGAATGACAAAATTGCTACAGTGACTGTTACTAGATGATAAAATAGAGAAAAGACAAGGAATGTATTTTAAATTGCTAGATAATGAGGGATAGGTGAAACCCTAATGTAATTGAATCTGGGCCATTCGTTGTAATTGAATCCTAGCCATTCATTTGGGCTTTGGAAAACTATAAATAGGGGCTTGCCCCTCATTTTTAAGAGTTGGAGAGTTGATGTAAAGACATTTTGCAGCTATAGAAAGTAGCATTGCATGATTTATGGGTGTTCCTTTTGAGTTTTCTCTTTATGTATGCATAGTTCACCTTCCATGTTAGTTTTAGTGTTAGTTTCTTGAATGCGAGTGGTGATGGTGTTTGTTGTTTTAGTATTTGATGGATTTCTAGCTCATACTTTTTGTGGTTCATTGATGATTAGTCACTTTGCAAAGCTAGTATGAGCTCATTACTTCATTGCTGCAACTTAGTTCAATTACATGTGCATGATGTGCATGTGCACTTTGAAAATCTGCAGTCCTTAGAAGATTGCACTAGTTTTGTGCAACTGTAGGTTTCTCTTGGCCAAACAAAACCCAGTTTAGGAAGCCTGTCTACTTTAGCAGCCACCATTGTTACTGTTCATTCGTAGCTTAGGATTAGAATAGATTTTTTAACCCTTCTCCTTTTGCTATTTTTTTAATCCTTGGTTAGAGTAGGATCCAAAGCATCACCATGAAGCTAAATCAGATGAATTTGATGAGTTTCAACTTGCTATTTTGAGTGGAAAGCTACTGTTCATTCACTTTCAGCACTTTGAAACTACATTTGCAAACCCAACTTCCATGCTTTGTAACTCATTCGTAAGACCACCTTCTGATTCCAACAAATCATATCAAACAACTAAGATATTCCAAGCACTGTCAAAACCTGACATTAGAGACCTTTGAATAGTGTTCTGCAATCTGATTGTGGAAGATTGTCTTTCAAGAGAGGTAGTGCACCTACGCATTGCCTGTGTTGAAAAGTGCATAAAAACACCATCAATAGAACTGGCGATAGGAGGGCTTGACATGTTGAGGCTATGAAGTTGAAAGTTGGAAGTTGAGAAAGGAACATTCAGGAAGAAATCTGAGATAGGGAGATCTCTTTCAATGCTAAAAATCAAAAAAAATTGAAGGCAAAAGAAGCTGAGTCAAAATGGAGCAACATGCACAAATTGACATCACTCAGCTGCATACAAATTTGAACAAGAGACTGAATAAGCCATTGCAGCAATTTGTGTTGGCGGATAGATGGTGGATCCATTGCACTTGCAGGCATAGTGAATTGGGGTGTTTAACATTCTTAGACAGAATTGAGAAAGTCTTGTAGGGAGAAATTCCCTTTTGGGAAATATATAAGCCTTTAGCCCTTGCAGACTCGGAGGAAGAATTGACAACCATGGCAGCCAAGGCATTCAAGGAGCTGATCCAGAAAAATTTGAGCAGGAAGGATGGACCAAGATTGGAGGAAATATTAATGTCTTGTTGGTGCAGATTTCACAATGCACCCCACTCTGAATTCACTTGCTCATCATGCACAAAAATCATCGCTCAAGCTAGGGGTTGTTCAAACAAGTTGGAGCAGCCAACTCTCAATGAGGAGAAGTTATCCAATGAGGCAGAAGAGTTGTCAACATCTGGAGGACAACAAAATAAAGATAAACTAAGAAATTTGACACAAGTTGGTGTTGGGGCAGCAAACATTGAAGTTGAAAACCAAGAGGAAGAGGCAGGTTTTACAAGGACAGCAAGGTGCCTTGGTGAAAATCTAATTGGAATTAATTTAGAAGGCCTTCCCTCCAGCAATCAAGAGTAGTCCCCTACTCTAGAAGATGGATTGGCAGTCGAAGATGAATCAAAAGAGTTTGTAGCAGTGTATGCTGGGGCAACAAATGATGATGTTGAAAATAAGAAAGAGGAAAAGGTTGATAGCCTTGGGACAATAGAGAATGATGGAAAAGAAATAAGCGAGATTATATTAGAGGACCTCTCCATGAATGAAAATGATCAAGCATCTAAAAATGCAGATTTGGAGGAGTGGGAACAACCACCTGCCATAGTTGTCTACTATTCACCTTCCTTCCCAAATGATGATGAGGACCCACTGGCAGAAATATATGACCAACTCGTCTCCAGGTTGGCAAAGGATTGGTCAGAGCTAAAATACCAAGTGGACTTGGAGGTGTTGTTGCTACCAAATTGGTGCAAGCTCCATGATTCATCGCACTCAGAGTTCACATGTGAACTGTGCCAAGAAGCCATTAAGAAATTCAAAGAACAAGCAATGAAGCCAAGTGTCTGACCTCCTCTACTTGCTGCCCATATCGAAGAAGAAGACCAAAATTCCGAATCAACTAATGACTCAGTTGAAGGTAGTCCTCAAGAGGATGTTGGGGCAGCAATAGAAGAAGGACAACAATACAGTTTTAGACTTCTGAGCGATGAAGTAGATCAAGTGGGAATGTTGTCCACCAGTCATCAAGAAGTTCTTCCTCTTGAAAAACAGTTATGTGCCATGGACGGTGGGCTTTTTTACGAGTCTTTGGAGGGAAATTATACAGTAGACTTTGGTCCCCTTGACGAGGTTCCATCAATTGATGACTTCTTTCCATTAGGAGCTGCACTACGGAGGAATGCTCATGTCAAGGAAGAGCACATCTCAGAAGACAGTAGTGATGAATACATACTCCTTGAGCCCTTGAACAATGATGCACTAGAGTTTCTAGATTGGGAGAGGAGCTCCTTCTCCATTTACAGCGATAGTGACCAGGAGGAAACAAGTGGGCGCCATGAGGAGATACATGAACAACAAAAGGAAGAAGATAAAGGTGGAGGTGTTTTGATGGCTGCTAACAAATACGACGAGCTTGGTCAACCGTGGGCTATGACTGAGGGTCCTTTCGCCTCAATCCTTGTAGATTTTTCTTCACAACCAGAGAGCTACAATGAGACAGATTCATGCATGTCATCATCCCATGACATTGAACATCATAAAAAGGAGGTTGATACTTGGGGAAGGAGACAAGACAACATGCTGCCCCTTGAGGACAGCAACCAAGTGGATCCCAAGTTTGCAGATGATCAATGTGGAGAAGTATTTATTTTTGAACAATTGCCAACCGGGGTTGTAGGTCCCATTGGTGGATTGGAAGAGTTGTGTGCTACCCTGTCCTCGCAGCCTTATGTTAGCTTAATGTCTGAAGTGCTGCACCCTGCACCGCGCCCGCCCGAGGCTGCCAATGCAACGATCAAGGATGTTATGCTCACTCTCGACTGTCCAGCGCTGCCACCTCCATGTGATGACATCCAGGTTTTATCCTTCCTTGCCCCTATTATTTCTCATAATTGCACTTATTATTTTGATTATGGGAACGAGGAAAAATGAACATGTTTATGGATTAACCATGGGTTCAATGAGCCTCCTCAATTGCTGATTTTTCATGATGATGTGACTGAACTTGAGTGTTGCAATTTTGAATTTGTTTTTTTAGAATATAAAGATAAATTTTCATGGTTAAGAATGATAACGATTGCCTATTTGCTTGTGCATGCATTATGAAATCCAATGAACGTTAATGTTAGCTTGCCCTACATGAACATAGTTCTTTGTAAATATCTTTGTACATAGCTCATTTTGAGTAGTATAGGTTTCTTGTAAATACTCCACTTTCTTGCTTTCCTTAGGTTAGTTGGTTTGTGTAAGTTGCTTGCTTCGTTTGCTTTTTGTTTTCTTTTGTTTTGTTGTTGCTTTGCTTGGGGTCCCTTTGCTTTTAGCTGGGCACATTTGTGCGCACAACAACCATACTTATTGTCTGGGGTTGTTCTACGTATTTCTTTGTCAAACTCTAATCAACTCTTCAGAGTGGATGGTGAAGGTCTTCTGTTAGTTTCAAGCGATCTGGGTGTTTAATTCGAAGAGGATAAGTTGTTGGTTTAGTCTGACTCTGACGTATTCTGAAATCTTACAACTCTTACACATCTTAAAATTTTGATGGTCACTATAGGGCCTTTTGTGAAGTCTAGTTAAGTGAAAAATCTAAAATTCTACTCTAGTGCCACTGTGATTCTTAGCCCTGAGTGCGAGCTTTGATGCTTGCAGGTTGAAATAAAATAGCTAAAAGAGAAAAGAAAGAAATAAAGAAAACACTGAAAATTAAAAGACAGGAAAATTCAACTTTTCAGGGGTATTCGAGCAACTCTACCGGGGCTATGGATGCCCGGCCGGTAGTAGAGCAATGTTCGGGAGAATCATAGCGATAACCTCGTCGGGGATATGGATGCCCGACTGGCAGCGAGGCAATGTCCCGAATGCTTTTGGAGTTAGAATAAACTACGTAGCTTAACTTGACAGAGCTTGGGTTTCTGTAGCAACTAAAGAATGAGAATTAATGCAATTGCACACACTTGAATTTTCAACATACTGAAGGTTGGGTTGGCTAATGGTTTTGATCCTTTGGTTGGGCATCTGGTTTGTTTGCCCTAGTGTGAAGGTCGAAACAAGAGATTCTGGGTTCGTGATTCCAATTTGTCATCAAAATGCTCAAGAGCATTTCCCCAGCGAGTCGCCATTTGTTGTGCATGTTTTGCACACATGCCCCGCCATAGGCAGGGACTCCCTTTTTTTTGCTCCCGACAGGCTACTCTGCTCTTGTCTTGTTTTGTGTGCCCCATTTCTAAGCCCAAATTGGTCATGTGCCTTCAAACGATCAAATTCCCCTACCCAAATTCACCTGCTTGGGGTATTCAAATCTATGGAGAAATAAATTCCCCCATCCCCTTTCTGCCTTTTGTCTTGCTTTGGTTGTTTGGAAACATCCGTGGACCCCCGTTGTTCTCGTTTCCTCATTTTTGACTTTGGGGTCACCCTTTTTTGGGATTTAGGATGTGTTTGAAGTACGTAAATGAACTGCCAAGGTTTCTTCAAAGTTTGGTTGAGTTTTGATGGTTTCAGAACTTTCCCTCCAAAATTCCCTTACTCCTTCGCTGTTTGGAAACATTCGTGGACCCCCATCGCCCCCGTTTCCTCATTTTTTGACTTTGGGGTCACCCTTTTTTGGATCTAGGATGTGTTTGAAGTACGTAAATGAACTGTCAAGGTTTGTTCAAAGTTTAGTTGAGTTTCGATGGTTTCGGAACTTTCCCTTCGGAATTCCCTTCCTCCTTGGCTGTTTGGAAACATCCATGGACCCCTGTCGCTCCCGTTTCCTTATTTTTGACTTTGGGGTCACCCTTTTTTGGATCTAGGATGTGTTTGAAGTATGTAAATGAACTACCAAGGTTTCTTCAAAGTTTGGTTGAGTTTCGATGTTTTCAGAACTTTCCCTCCGAAATTCCCTTCCTCCTTGGCTGTTTGGAAACATCTTGGACCCTCGTTGCCCCCGTTTCCTCATTTTTGACTTTGGGGTCACCCTTTTTTTGGATATGGGATGTGTTTGATGTGCGTTTCCTGGGTTCCACCTCTCCGTCATCGTTTTGGAACATCCGAAGGCTGCCTCCTTCCAGGCCTCCGGAGCCTGGCCCCTCCGTGGCCGTTTTTGGGGTTCCGCCTCTCCGTTGTCGTTTTGGAACATCCGACGGCAGCCTCCTTCCCGGCCTCCGGAGCCTGGACCCTCTGTGGCCATTTCAGGGGTTCCACCTCTCCGTCACCATTTTGGATCATCTAGCGGCTACCTCCCTTCCGACCTCTGGAACTTGGGTCCTCCATGGCCGTTTCTGGTAGTTCGTCCCTCTTTGGCTGTTTTGAACATCCGGGAGCCTCCCTTCTTCCCAGTTGTTTTGAACATCCGAGAGCCTACCTCCTTCCTGGTTGTTTTGAACATCTAGGAGCCTACCTTCTTCCTAGCTGTTTTGGTCCCATCTGCTCTCTGCCTTTTGGCTTTCTTCTGCCGTCTTTCCGCCCTCTAGCGCTCACACCCTTGAAGCACGCATTAATGTTTATGGTCCAAATGAGCTCCAAATATGAATATCAAGATCTTTTGATGATGCATGGATAGATCTAACAAGGAATTTGTAGGTTTCATTGACATTTTCCTTAACTCGTGTATAAATGCACTTATGACACTTTGTGTTTGCAGGAGTCAAGAAGTCTTTCGTAGGTCTATCAAAGAGGCCCATTGACGAAGTTGTCCTACCCCTTTTCCAGATGATGATGATTTCTAAGGAGCTTTCTGCCTGGATCAGGGGCCACCATTCCATTGATGCCAATCATCGACGGACTTGTTTGATCAAAGGAAGAACGCTGCAAGCACATCAAGCAAAAGACAACTTTCAGGCAGTTTTAGCTATAGTGAAAAGGGCAATCAGCTAAATGACAAAATTGCTACAGTGACTGTCACTAGATGACAAAATAGAGAAAAGACAAGGAATGTATTTTAAATTGCTAGATAATGAGGGGTAGGTGAAACCCTAATGTAATTGAATCTGGGCCATTTGTTGTAATTGAATCCTAGCCATTCATTTGGGCTTTGGAAAACTATAAATAGGGGCTTGCCCCTCATTTGTAAGAGTTGGAGAATTGATGTAAAGATATTTTGCAGCAATAAAAAGTAGCATTGCATGATTTATGGGTGTTCCTTTTGAGTTTTCTCTTTATGTATGCATGGTTCACCTTCCATGTTAGTTTTAGTGTTAGTTTCTTGAATGGGAGTGGTGATGGTGTTTGTTATTTTAGTATTTGATGGATTTTCAGCTCATGCTTTTTGTGGTTCATTGATGATGAGTCACTTTGCAAAGCTAGTCTGAGCTCATTACTTCATTGTTGCAACTTAGTTCAATTACATGTGCATGATGTGCATGTGCACTTTGAAAATCTGCCGGCCTTAGAAGATTGCACTGGTTTTGTGCAACTGTAGGTTTCTCTTGGCCAAGCAAAACCTAGTTTAGGAAGCCTGTCTACTTTAGCAGCCACCATTGTTACTATTCATTCATAGCTTAGGATTAGAATAGTTTTTTTAACCCTTCTCCTTTTGCTATTTTTTTTAATCCTTGGTTAGAGTAGGATCTAAAGCATCACCATGAAGCTAAATAAGATGAATTTGATGAGTTTCAACTTGCTATTTTGAGTGGACAGCCACTGTTCATTCACTTTCAGCACTTTGAAACTACATTTGTAAACCCAACTTCCATGCTTTTTAACTCATCCGTAAGACCGCCTTGTGATTCCAGCAAATCACATCAAATAACTGAGATATTCCAAGCACTGTCAACACTTGACATTAGAGACCTTGGGATAGTGTTCTGCAATATGATTGTGGAAGATTATCTTTTAAAAGAGGTAGTGCACCTGCGCATTGCCTGTGTTGAAAAGTGCATAAAAACACCATCAACAGAACCTATATTCCCCATCCATCTGAAGATTCCTACTCTTCAGTTCATCAATGATTTTTATGAGGGAGGAGATTGTAGAGAAGCTCGGTTAGCTGAGCTCTTGCATTTAGAGGAAGTCTGAAACCGCGGAATAGAAAATTTTTCCAAACATCAGGGCGTAGTGAAGAGGTGGTTCGACCGCTGAGCCAAAATCAAGGCCTTTAGAATTGCAGATCTGGTCCTATATTGGGACAAGGCCCATGAGAAGAAAGGGGGACAATAAATTCGACAAGCTTTGGCTTGGCCCCTTTTAAATAGCTGAGATTTTGGGAGATAATGCCTTCTGCCTAAAGACCTTAACTGGTGAGAATGTCTCGTTGTCAGTCAACGGGCAGCACGTGAAGCATTACTTCCAGGCTTGAGCTCCTTCGAGCTCTTCGTTGTAAATACTTGTACATAGGTTAAAGTAGTTGCTTTTTTGCTTGTCTACATTTTGCTTGTGTCACTTTTGTTTTCTCCCTCCCAGCAGTTTTGTTTCGAAAGAGGTTTCCTGCTCCTTTGCGGTGGTCGTGCTTGCTTGACAAGTGGTTCACTTTGCTGTCCATTTTTTGTGTTCTTTGGCTAAACATTCACTCTCGATTATCGGTCTTTGAAAGTTGTCCATGAATGATTTCCTTGTTTGAACTCTGCTAAGAACTTGACCCTTAGCTGGATTTTTTCTTACATCTCGGATCTCGCACAAATCACATAATAATATTTCTGAGGCACTGTACTATGGTTGTTATGACACCCTAGTGAGTGAAAAATCTCAAGTCTGCTCCAGTGACCACTGCAGTCTCAAACCCATTATAGGCTTCGATACTTACCCAGTCAAATTAAATGGTACAAGAGAAGTGAAGATATCAAAGCAAAAAAAAGAAAAAAAGAAAAAATGACTTCTAAAAAAGGAAATAAATGAGCTTATGGGTGTTTGGATAACTCTACCAGGGCTATGGACGCCCAGCCGACAGTAGAGCAATATCCATGAGATTGTAGCGACAACTCTGCCGGGGCTATGGACGCCTGGCTGGCAGCAGTGCAATGTCCAGGTTACTTTTGGTGTTAGATAATTTATGTAGCTCACTCAGTTGAATTGGTAACTCTAGTCACTATCCCTAGGAAAGGAATGAACTCACTTCACACACGATTTCGAGATATCCTGTAAGCTGACCCAATTAAGGATCTCGTTCTCCCGGATTCATCTTTGGAAGCCACTCCTGGTCTGTGAAACCAGAGATTCTGGGTCCTAAATGAAAATTTATCACTAGAATGCTCCGAAACGTTCTCCAGTGGAGTCGCCATTTGTTGTGCCCTTAGCACACACGCCCCGTTTGGAATGGGGACCCTCCTTCCTTTCACCTCGTCGGGTTCTTTGGGGCCGCTTCGTTTTGCATGCCCCTCTTTTTTTAATGTTTCATATGGTCGATGTTGCTGCAAAGCCCCATCATAAATCGATCATGCCTCCGCTTTTGGTTTTTTATTGCGTTCCGGGGCCTTGGGGAATTCCTCTAGCATTTTGGCCCTGAAACGACCTCGGGCCCTTCCTGGCCTGGGTGTCTGGGGTTCCCTCTTCGGGTTTCCCCTCTAGAAATTTCATCCCTTGCGGCGTTCACCGAGCGTCTTTCCTGACCTCGGGGTCTGCCCTGCCGCCCTCCATTTGAAGCTTGTCGTAGAAACTTTGGAGCGTCGTCTGCGCCCGCAGGCCCCGGACCCCGGAAGTCTGCTTCTAGACTTTCATCTCGGTCTCGCCATCCTTCGATCGATGAACCTCCCACGGCCTCCCGCTCCTCGGGCCTCGCCTGCCTTATCTCCATCGAAGGTCTTCACCATGGCCTGTCTGCCGTCTACTCTTCCAGGCCCAGCCGTCCGGAGTTCCGCTCTTGGAGTTCCGTGGTGGTTTTGCCGCCCCTGACGGTGGATTTCTTCCAGCTCCCCTCCCTCTGGGACCCGGGCCGCTCCTCGCCGTCGCCGTTCAAAATTGGAGAAAATAAAACGGCGGTCGTCACGCCAAGTCTTCCCGGCCGCCGGGTCCCGGCATCACCGCCGCCGCCGCCGACCTAAATTCAAACTCACCAACTTTTCCCGCGGTCGTAAAAACATTTATTGCGGTCATTTGTGGCGGTTTGGGTATAAAAAGGCGAATCTGGGCAGTCATTATCATTCTGCAAGATTGGGGCGAATTGCACAAGTCACCATATGGAGCCCACCGCCTTCAACTGTGTCGCGATCATTGATATAAACATCATTTCATCGACTCCTGGTAGATCCCACATCTTCCCGCTCCACGTGTTCGAGGTAGGCCATCGGTTGCCCTCCTGTACGTATTTTTCATGATTTTCAAAGTTTTAAATGAATGAACAAATTGTTAGGGAGGCATAAAGAGGTAGAAAACTAGATTGCGTGCCAAACCCATATGGCGGAAAACTGAGCAAACACTTAGAATACCCTCCTTGCCAAATCGGGATGTCCCCCTATCGTGGCTGTTCTTCGCACAGGGAAAACATCTGCCCCAGGCCCAAAACCCACTTTTGCAGTCAAAACTCAAAACTCCAAACACTCGCCGACGGAAATCCCTCTTGCCGGCCCCGGTTGGTCGAGTTTCCCCCCTCGAACTTCCGTGTGCCTTTTGCTGCGCTTGAACGGCCAATCCCGCCTCCCCAGCTATCGGATCCCGATTTCGGCTCCGTCGTGAAAATCTGAAACCGAACCTGCGCCCTTTGGCCGTCCCGGGCCCAAACCCCCGGAGTTCCGACTCCAGAGTTCTGTCTGGGGTTTGCCTTCCCCGAACGGCGAACGTCGCTCGGCGTCCCGCCCTCCAGGCTCCGCCAATGCTTCGGCCCTTTTAAACCCTTGGCAGATTTAATCGCTCCATCATTTTGCCTTCGGGCCCCGGATGTCGCGCCTCCGCTCCTTATTTTCTACCATTCCCCACGGCGAGGTCTTTCGGTGAACAATCTGGTGTCGTCTGACCCCCGGACTCCGACCTTTTTGCAGCTACTCGCTTGTTTCCCATCTGCGGCTGCCGCGTCCCCGGAGTCCAGCTCCTGGTCTTCTGTTCTTAGAAGGTCGTTGCACTCTTGATGTCAGAATCCTCACTTCGTCTGCCCAGGTGCCAGGCCCCGAACTTCCCTCTGCCATGTGTTCTTGCCGAAACTCCTTGCAGCCGCCAATGCGTCGGACTCTGTATCCTGGAATTCTGGTCCTTGCCTGCCATTTCGAACGGAGCTTCCCACCCTACCTTCCGCCCTCCGGGCGCTGGTGGCCGGACTTCCATCCACGGAAGTCCGCCTCTTAAATGCTGTTCCTAACAGAAATTCTCTCCTAGTGCCTCGGCCCCCGGACCCCGCCATGCCAATTGCCGCTATAGTTAAGCAATAAACTCTCACCGCCGTCTTGTTACCCCCGAGCTTCCCTTACCCGACTTCTGCGTGAGGATTGTCGTTGAGGACGGCGAGGACCACCCGCGTTCCCGGTGTTGCCTGCCCGAGCTTTCGTAGACAAATAACTTAGTGTCGGTTGCCTTTCGGCCCTGCGGGCCCTGGTCCTCAAACTTCTGCCACCAGATTTCCGCCTGCTGTCCGCCATCACCAACGGCCGTCTCACGACAGTTTCCTGGCTTGAAACCTCCGAGTCCTCCTAAATCCATCCAAATCATCCCCAATCTGGAATCTGACCTCGACCCACGTCCCAAATTTTGCTCTTCTCCATCATGAGCTTCTCGAAACATTAAAACTTGGCCAAGAAAGGTCTCTAGGAGCTTTCAGCTACGTTTTCCCTTCCAGACAGCATTTCTGCCAGGGAAGTCCGGCCCTCCGGGCCCGGATTGTCCAAATGCCCTGAAACGAAGATCAATAATGTCTAGAGATAAGATTTATGATATACTTGATTGATTATTTACATGTTACTTTCAAAATATGGACTAACATGAACGATTTTGATGTTTTATTGTGCTGACTTTTCCCTTGCTTGCAGAATACATGGAATCGGCTGCAGGGACTTCAGGGGCCTCCACTGAAAAGGACAAGGACAAGAAGTTAGGAAGGACCCCTTGGGGGAAGGAAGACAAGGATCAAATGAAGTATCAGTTCCAAGGCGAGCCACTCCACTCAAAGGTCACAACCGACTGGAAGGAGATTTCAGATACTAATATTGGCCAGGTGAATATTGATGAATTCACTCAAAGGGTCAGGGTCAATCTGACAACAAAGAACGCCAGATTAATACGGCAGAGTGGAATAGCCAAAGCAGTCAGTTTCCCTCCCTTACTCGTGGCACCCGAGCTAGTCATGGCTTGCCGAGAAGCCTATCAAATGGATACCAGAATAATCGTGGATAGGGAGGGGAACATCCTTGCAGACATGTCGCCAGAAGGGATCACCAAGACATTCCATATCCCCATGTTCCAACAGATGGAGGTCCCCACATTAGACGAATACCAAGCGGCGTGGGATGCTAATCCATCAGGGTGCCTAAAGTCAATCAACCTCCATTGGCTTAAGGAAAAATGGGGCAGCGCTGCGAAGGTTCCCCAAGAACTCTTCCGTAGCAATTTCCACAAGGATTACCACGACTTGGTAACCTTGTTGAGCAGGGTCAGAGGTCTCCCAATGGTAGCCTACTTCCAAGAGTGGATGGCCTATTTTATTGAGCAAATCCTGTGGGGAAATGAGGATGTTACAACAAAGGTCTCATTCTACTGGGGAGGCATCATTAGCGACTGCTTCCACGAGCAGTTTGTAAACATGAAAAAGAGTTCTAAATTCTACATGACCTCCTACCTCATATACTCTCTAGCAGATCAAAGATAATACAATGGGTTGTTTGTAGCACCCAATCAGGGGCAAAAATGAGGACTTAAGGCCTATGACAAGTACCCGCAGCTCCAATACTGCAACTTTAAGAAAGAGTACTGCAGGGTCAATGATACCTTCACTGGCCACATCATCAGATTGATCACCGGGGACTTCGAGAGGAGAGTCTCCCATAGTGCTAGGGCGCTTCTAAAGCAATATGTTTTTCTATTCATCCAGTTTCCCAAGTTTACATACATCCAGGCCCAAGGTTTCACAGAAAGGCTGAACAAATTGCCTCGGTATCCAAATGACAGGATCATCCTCTTGGAGCTCTCTCGGCAACTCCAACACATCCAAGAAATCTTCGGCAACAAGCATGTAGCAGGGATCCCCTATCCCATGACCCTTGGCTAGGGCATGTATCGATTGCAGACTTCTTAATGTGCCAGTAACTCTGAGAAGGAGCTCAAAGATTACCATTTTGACTGGTACACTACCCGCCCGCGGATGGACCCACATGGCCACTTCAGGAAGGCCCTAGGACCAGCATATGGCCACCAATACCACATTGAAGATTTTTGGGCCGACTTCCAGGACGACAAGGAGGTGCGCGCAAGGCACTACATGCGCATGACGGTGTTGTTCCTAAGAAGAGTGTAATCGTTCTCAGTACCAGACCAGGTCAAGGAGGACAAGTCCACCATTATGCACCCAAGGTACCCCGCAGTTGCTAATCTGCCAATACCGTCAATCAACTGGGACGAACAAGAGGTCGATGACCTGGACACCATCACCCAGCTGATCATAACTCGCACCAGGGAGTGGATCGATGGACAAGTGGCACATCTGAAATGAAAAGGGGTAGTCCTAGCCTATCAAGGACTCAAGAGCGAACAAAGTGCCTTGGAGGACGTTGCCACCACCACATCAACTGGTGAGACCTCCAAGTCTCCTCTAGTCACCAGGTCCCAGAAGAGAAAGGGAATAGAGACGGCGCAGTCTGCAGATACCAAGGAGCAAGCAAAGAAAGAAACAGGAGACTCATCTCCCAAAAGGCTAAAGCAGACAATGGCTACGATAGAATTACAGACTCCCTTGCCTCTTCTTGCCCCTCCCGTGGCACCGCCCACCTCTCTAGTTGCTGTTACCGCTTCCCTGCCGGCGGTGGACATTTCTGTCCATCTTGCTCCTTCACCCTTGGCCGAGTCGATAATTAACGTTGACTCCTCTTCTAGCATGACCACTCCTCCTTCCTCTTCTGTTGCTATGTCACCAATTACATCACTCCCTCTAGCAACAATAACATCACCTGTTCCCCTTGCCACTATGCCCGAGGCTTTTACGAGACACATGCCAAACCTCCCCCCTCAGCTCTCCCAAATATTGATGAATCCAACTCTCCAAGCAGCCCTTGCCCAAGTCCTTGCAATGGCTCATCCTTCACAACCGCCGACAGGGCTGCCAGCTATGGAAGCTACAATGCTTATCTCAAAGGAGTTGGAAGAGCGAGAGTAGGAAGCCTCAAAGTCTATAGAGGAGGAGGCCGATGAGTATCATGAGCACCCCGAGTATGAGCACCGAACCATCGACAGGGTGGTCTATGAGGGGGAAGAGACGAACTCTTCCGGGAGTGGGGATGAGGAGGGTGGCTCGAGTGCCAAGGAAATCATCCAAACTTCCGATGAGGACCTTGAGGAGGAGATGGCACAGCAGCTAAAGAACATTGGGGAGGAAATAGAAGAGTCACCACATGGTGAAGAAGGGCAGCCGCCAGAAGAGCAGCCAATAAAACATTTGATGGAGGCTGAGACCTATGTTACCAAGAGCCCTAAGGCTGAGGCCACTAAAGAGAAGAAGGAAGAAGAGGCAGCAAAAGAAGAAAGTCCCATCTGGCAACCATCAGTCGGGCTGCCTGTCAAGCGCTTTATATTCATTCATGACTCCGACGAAGAAGAGGATGCTGCCCAAAAGAAAGAAGAACCCCAAAAGGGGAAAAAGGCAGAAGTCTTGCCTTTGACTAAGAAGGGTGAGGGTAGCCATGATTCACCTAAGGATAGGTCTGCTATGCCCAAATGGTTAGAGAAGCAGCTTGAAAAGACAACCCCTGTGCTAAAGGACCCCAGGGCGAGGTTGGAGGCCATCTTGGCTCGGTCCCAAATCATGACTAAGAAGGAGAAGAAGCCCAAGGTCCGGTCCAGAATAACAATGGATGCTTCCAGCTCCCGAGCAGCACAAATTGCAATGCCTACAGTTGGCCAGGCAAGGGTGAGTTATAGCATCTCCACCATTGACTTGGGGACAGCAACTAGAGAGCAAAAGTTCTTGCACCTTGAGGACTCCATGGCCACCGTGGTGCACCTGATGAAGCAGGACAAAGTCTCCAAGGATGAGTTCAAGGCGCAGGTTGCAGCGTTAACAAACTACATTCAGCAATGGTCCTCAGTGGACGACCTGCCCACCACGTCCATGACTGCGCCTCAATTGCTTTCTAAAGAACAGATAGATAAACTGGAGAGAAGGAAGAACTTGGAGAAAACCATTGAGGATTGGTTCTGGCAGGTCACATACGTCAGAAACATGGGAATCAGTAGGGCTGTGCGGATAGCCAACAAGTTCTTAGATTTGATGCAGTCCCTGGAGAGCACGAAAAGGCTCTGCACCAATTTCCCCATCACCTATGACTCCACCTGCCCAAGAATCAAAGCCATCCTTTAGATGCCTAAGGCTATGTGGGAAGAGAAGCTAGAGCTAAAAAAGGAAGATCACTGGCTAGTGGATGTATGGCGCAGAGACCTCGATAACCGGAAGGAGAGGTTGGAGCAAATCCTGAGTAGAGTGGATCTAGACATTGAGTGGATCAAAGAAATCTGGGCAGAATGCACCGAATATCTTAAGCTGATGACGGGCTATGATATGCCCATGATACAAATGGATCCAGAGAAGATCAAGCCACACTTCTAGGAGAAGATGAAGGATGGGACAGCCAGAGATATCACAACGGAGTTCCTGAGTTTTGCTGCTCGCGCCTTCGACCGATCAGAGTTGTTCAGGGACCAAGGCTCGAAGTATGATGAAGATTGGAAAAGGTTGGAAGAGAACGCTAAGGAATGGAGCTATCAGACATTGCGATGTGAAATCCTTGAGATAGACAAGCTCCAAGCCATCATCCTCAAGTACATAGAACACGCAGCTTTCGAGAAGCAGGAGGACAGCCCAGCCAAAGACAAAGATCTCCTTGAAGAGTAACTACAGCAAAGAAAACAACAATCGGCTATAGGATGAAAGAGCTATAGTGTCTTCCACAAGAGGACGAATAGGGAAAAGACAAGAATGTAATTTTAAATTCAAATCTATTTGGGGGTAGGTGAAACCCTATTTTGTAATGAATCTTGGCCACTTAATGAGAATGAATCTTGACCATTCATTTAACTTTTGAAAAACTATAAATAGGGCACTCCTCTCATTTGCAAAGGGGGAGTTGAGTTGTTGTAAATACATGCTGCTAAAATTTATAAGAAAAGACATTGGCTTGGTGTATTTTCTTGGTTTCTCTCATGTTATTTGATTCATTCTCTAAAGTTAGATGCTTGACTTAAATCTTATTGATGTTTAGTTAGCTGTTTTCTTTCTTTGGGTAAATCTTAGGAATGTTGTTGGGTGATTATGAAAATTCCTGCCTTGTTGATGATCCCTTAGTCCATACTTTTTGATGTTTGCTAAAGGTAGATAGCTGTGCAAAGTTAGCCTGGACTTGATTTTAAAGCTGCTTCAAACATTTATCTTTGATTCATGCATGTATGTGGTGGATGAAGGATGAAATATCTGCAGCCCTTAGAAGATAGCACAATTTCCATGATACTGTTAAATCCCTGGTTAAGTGGGATATTGTTTTAAGGAATTGTCCATTGCAGGAGCTCCATTATCACTATTCATAGCAAGTTTTAGACTTAGGAACTTTTCCTCTCCTTCACCCTTTTTTCTCCTTTTTTTAAGAACTGACCTATGCTAAGGTTCATTGCACATTGTAAAGCCAAATTCAACAACTAAATGGAGTCCAAGATTGTTGTTTGATTCTACAGCCAATGCATAACAACTTCCCATCCTAAGAATTCCACTTCAACATCCGACTTCCATGCTTTGTATCCATGCTTTGTATTTTCTGTAAGACCGCCTTATGATTCCAGCAAATCACATCATACTACTGAGGTATCTAAGCACTGTCATGACCTGACATCCGAGAGACCTTGGGATAGTGTTCTACAATTTGATTGTGGGAGATTATCTTTCAAGAGTGGTAGTGCGTCTATGCACTGCCTGTGTTGAGAAGTGCATAAAAACACCATCAACATATGACAACTCCCTACTAGAGATATTCCTGACCACTTGTGTGTTAACAATTAGTAAGAAGTTTTGGGGAAAGCTTGTTGCTCATGGCTTCGTTAAACCAAAATTTATCACTGGTACAATCTCGACCATTTCAACATTCACTAAGGCACCAATGAGCAACATTGTCTATGATGCAATGAGTATTGAGGAAGTAAATTAGAATGTGTCTCTTGTAAAACCTCGTCCCGCAACCTAGAGGACGATGCAACACTACGGAAGCACAACTAATTTTTTCTTAAAAAGAGTAACAATGACGATTGAAGTAAACTACTCTAACACATACATCCTCTAGGCCACGCAACTCATCTACATGTGAATTTCAAAACTTACAAAATTATTCTAAAACATAGTATATGGAATTAACTCATGATAACAACATACAACAAAGCATTCACCATTTCATAATAAATCTAACACAAAGAAAAGTAATGAACATATTTCCACAGATACAACACCATATAAAAAATATATACCATTTAATCCAATGATGAATAGATCATACATAATGTTACAATTACAACACAAGGAATCCTCCTTAATTAGAAATAAGGAATACAATATATAGTGTCCACTGTTACAATGAATATAAGAGAGGTACAAATCCATAGAAACACACAAGCTCCTTGACCTAGAAGATCCTGCCATCACGAAAATGAAGAAAAAACCCAACAGTGTAAGGTGCATGCCACCCAACCATGAGGTACCCATAGGACCAAGCCCTGTGCTAGGAGATAGTAATAGGTAACCATGACTAACCTACTACCTCTAGACACATGAAAGGTACAAAACCACACAATACTAGTAAATACAAAAAATAGGGTTACATTGTTTTTAGAATCATAAAATCAAGTAAAACCACTATATAATACAGTCGATTGTTATCATAGGAGGAGTGTCATCACAAAGGTTGCATTAGTTATCTTAAGGAGATCTTCCTAAGTCCCGACCTCCATCTTGGGTTATCCTGGTAACCTCTTATGAACTCTGGCCCCATATGCACACCAATGCGGAATTGATTATCTTTCGAGAAGACTGTAAGATAGCGATCTTGCCATTCTAGGCCTTCCCGACTCATCTCAAGTCTAACACAAGCCCTTGAACAAATGAGTGAGGCTAATTATCAAGTTAAATATGTTAACTACCCATTCCCCTAATGTAGGTTATTTAATTTCCATAGATTACACTAACTTCCACATGAGTTATTCTAGGACCACTTTGTGTCTTGACCCCCGTTGAAAGCCACTCCCCTATCGACAACACAATAACTCATTCTACACCCAAGGGTAGACAGTGCACAAACTGATAATAACATAACACAAGAGATAACACATCCCTACAAATGTCCAATATTGAATCCAACTACATGCACTACCCAAGGAAATCTCAAGGTGAATAACAGAAATGACAACCCTTTCACAATTATAAACTGGAAGAATTATATTTTCTCTATAACAAATATTTCCCATAGTACCTAGTTACAAAAATACTAGAAATTAAAATAAACAGTCTCATGTAATTAAAAGTACTACTATTCGGATTTCCTAAATCCAATAGAACAATATCTCACACTAAAATACATTATTCAAAACACAATTCCCATTAATAATCCACAATGAAATTATATTAAAAGTTTAACTATAGTTTCACAACCACACATAATATCTAACCCAATTTCACAATTAAACTAATTAATCATTTCTAATTAACTAATCGTGCTTGCAGATCCTTGAAGATTAAATGCTTAGTGAGGATGGGCGGGACTGTGGAGCACAGGCAGGAAAAGTAGAATTTTGAATCTCAGAACAATGGAGTAGGATGTGGAGCAGGTTCAGAGGATTCCCAAGCTGAATCAGTGCATGTTCTGAGTGCGGAGAAAGGTAAGGCTGAATCTGATGAGAAGGAAACTAGAAACAAAATCTAGGTGGACCTGTGAGGAAGGATAAATCTAGGGGGGTCCCCTAAAGGACAACAAGGTGGAAAAGGAAAAATTTCCAATGAAGTGGTAGGGATCGCTGATAGGGAAGGAGCAAAGCGTAAACCTTGGGCATTGTTGCTTGGTGTTAAACCAAATAGTAAATTAATTTTCCCTCTAGTGAGTAATCATTCTGACCTAATGAAAGGTATGTTTTCCATATCTGTGCCTGATCCTATTATTGATCATAATATTGCTTTGATGGAAAAATTCCTTGTTGGTAAGTTTATGGGCCCTAGACCAAATGTTGAGTTAGTCAGGGAATTTGTTAAAAACAAGTCAAGAACTAATGGGCAAGTTATGATGGCTGCTCTTCCAAGAGGTTTCTTTTCCTTTGAGTTCACTTGCAAGGAGGATATTTTGGTTTTGAGGAGTGGCAGACCTTGGGTCATTGGAAAATCTTCCCTGGCCCTAAAAAATTTGACCTCTCACCTGGACCTTTCTGACTCTATCTTTGAGAACGTTCCAGTTTGGGATAAACTCCCGAGTCTCCCTTTGGAATACTAGAATGAGGAAATTTTCAATGGCATTACTATTTCTTTTGGAGAACTTCTTTCTATTGACCCTATGACAACAACTAGAAAGTGGTTGGTGTTTTCTTAGATCTGTGTAGGAGTTTCACAGAGTGTTGACCTTCCTTCTTCAATAGATATTCAATCTAAGTTGGGAACCTGGATGCAAACTATAGAGTTTGAATCCATTCCCTTTGCCTGCTTCAAATGTAGAAAACCAAGCCATTGGGCTAAGAAATTCCCATTAAATGTCAGTAAAGAAAAGGAAAATCACCAATCCAACCCTAGGACTATTTGGAGAAAGAAATTTGTTGGGGAAGGACAAGCCAACAATTCTAGTGAGGAAGCTGGTAGGAAAAATGAACCTCAGAGGAATTCCTCTAACAGTATTGATGAAACATAATCAAAGGACCTTAATGTGTAGAATAATCAGCAAACAACAACAAAAAATAATGAAGGCCCTAAGGAAGATAATGAAAAAATAATTGAAAATACAGAGGAAGTGAAAAGGGATGAGGACTTTGTTTCCTCTACTCTTAAGATCGTACCAGAAGACAAAGAAAATGGGTTTCCTCGACTAGAGGACATTCCTATCCAGGGTCTATCTTTGGATATTGGCATTCCAATCCTAAACACAACCTCTATTGATTGCTACCCTTTGAGTGTCTCTCTTAATCTCGGGGAAAACACAACCCCAAATTTTGTAAAGGACACCTTTGGGGATCTGAGCCAGAATACCGATATTTCGAGTGAAAATCTGAATTAGCCTAGGAATGGCCTAATGTATACCCTCCCTTGGGAGCAAAGAAGAGTGTATGACAAAGAAGGGGAATCTGGCAGAAAGATGGAGAGCCAAGAAGATACGGACTGGGAAGAAGTCCTCTCTCATTCTAAGAAAAAAGAGAAAACCAAACATCAGATTACTCTGAGTGGGTTGTTACCAGAACAAGAGAAAAGGCATATTATGGAGCTACTAAGCTTGGCTAGGGTAGAAGATTGGAAAAATGGTAGAGAGAGCATGAAAGCTTCCAGGATATAGCGGATGGTGTTCAAAAGACCATTCCAGAGATTCTCCAATCCCCTAGTAAGATATGAAGATTTTGTCCTGGAATATTAGAGGGCTCAATAGCCTTAACCAGAGGGATGTTTTGCACAATTTTGTTAGGGATCATAAACCTAATATTCTCCTCATCCAAGAAACTAAAATTTCCAAAGAAAAGGTGGAGAAGATCAAAATGTATCTAAATTATGGGATTCAAGGAAATAGTTCAGATGGTGTGTCAGGAGGCATTGCTACCTTTTGGAACAAGAACCTCATTAAAGGGGAACCTTTGTTGGTAAGCAACAATCATGTGGCTACTAAATTTATGCACATAAGAGATAACTTTAGCTGGATTCAGTCGAACATCTATGCTCCCAATGGGAAAGGAGCTAGAAAATCTTTGTGGAATGAGCTTTCTGCTTGCTGCAGGATTTTTGATAATGACCATTGGATAGTTATGGGTGACTTTAATACTCCCCTTCTGAATGAGGAGAAATTTGAAGGTTCTCAGGTGAACCAGGAGAGTAAGTCTGATCTTTTCAATTTCATCAACAACAAGGAGTTGATTGATATGGACTTGCAAGGGTCTTAGTATACTTGGTTGAATAGAAGAACTTGTAAGGAACTAATTCAAGTTAGGTTAGATAGAGCTTTAATTTCTCATTAGTGGCTTTTAAGCTATTTTTTCTCTCTTAAATCTCTTTCTAGAGTTGGGTCGGATCACGTTCTCATTAGCTTTGTGGCAGACCCTATAAAGGTGAAGAAAAATGTGCCCTTTAGATTTGAAAGAATGTTGTTGTCCCACCCCCTTATCTTTGATGAAATTAGGAAATGGTGGAATATTAATGTTCTAGGCACTGCTATGTTCAGAATTGCTAAAAAATTGAGAGAAGTCAAACACAATTTAAGAAGATGGAAAAAAGAATCTTTTGGAAACATTTTTTGTATGAAATATGAACTTCAAATGAAGCTTGCAGAGATCCAAGACAAAATCCAGAATGAAGGATACATTGAAGACAATAAGGATAGAGAAAATGAGTTGTTGGTGAAACTGCATGATATAATAGCAAAATAGGAGGAGTTCTAGAGACAGAGATCGAGGGTTTTGTGGCTTTCTACTAGAGACAAAAACACTAGGTACTTCCATTTATCTTCTTCTAAACATAGGGCTGCCAATAGAATCACTTCCATAGAAGTTAATGGTACTAGATTTGAGGAAGAGGAAGACATCAAAAAGCAAGTTGTCCTCTTCTATAATATCCTTCTTTCAGTGAATGGGGAAATCAATCAAAATGATCAAGACTTCTTATTAGAGGCCATCCCCAAGGTTTTTGGAAGGGAGGACAATGAAAAGCTTGCAGCCATTCCCTCTATGGAGGAAATCAAGAAAGTTGTAATTTCTTTTGAAGGAAACAAGACCCCTGGGCTTGACGGATTTCCTATGTTCTTTTTCAATGGTTTTGGGATATTGTGGAAAATGATGTTGCAAATGCTATTAAGGAATTATTTGGTTCTAGATGGCTCCTCAAGCAACTGAATGCTACTTTTTTGGTCCTTATTCCTAAGAAACTAGGGGAAATGGAGTTTGAGGCATTTAGACCCATTAGTCTTTGCAATTCTCTCTATAAAATCATATCTAAGGTGCCAACTTCAAAGATAATTTCTATCCTTCCTTTGTTGATTTCCCCTCAGCGGAATGGTTTTGTTCCTGGAAGGAAAATCTGAGACTATATAGTCACAGTCCATGAGAACATTCATTCACTTGTCGAATCTAAAACTGAAGGGTTTCTTCTTAAGTTGGACATTTCCAAAGTGTATGATCGTGTTGAGTGGGAGTTCTTATTCAAAATCCTAAGGGGGTTTGGTTTCAGTAGTAGAGTCATTCAGCTGGTGAATCAGTTGGTTACCACTATCTCCACTTCTATCATTGTGAATGGATCTCCCTCTAGATTTTTCCAAAATTCAAGAGGTTTAAGACAGGGGCACGCTATCTCACCTATTATTTTTACTATAATGGCTAAAATTCTAGGAAGGAATCTTAAGAGATTGATCAAACAAAGGTCTCTTGTTGGTCTAAGTCCTTCTTCCATGAATTTGATATGTTCTCACCAATAGTTTGTTGATGACACTATGCTGATGGGAAGATCTTCTATGAACAAGGCTAAGACTTTGAAAAAAACTTTGGTTGGGTATGAGTAGGCGACTGGGTAGAAGGTCAATAGACATAAGAGCTCCATCTTTTTCTTCAATACCAATGAGCATAAACAAGTCAAGATTGCTAGAATCCTTGATTGCAGGGTGGAATCCTTACCTTCTTCTTATCTGGGACTTTCGTTATTCCTAAAACCCCTGGATTCCTTTTGGTGCTCTTTGGTTGACAAGTTCATAAATAAGTTGGCAAGTTGGAAATGAGCTCTTTTGAGCCAAGCTAGTAAAATTTAGATTCTTAAAACTTCTCTTTAGAACCTCCCAATTTATGCTTTAAGCCTCTTCAAAATCCCAACTAAATATGCAGAGGGCATTGAAAAGATCAAAAAAATATTCCTTTGGTCTAGAGTGGAGGAAAGAAAGAGAATGCCTCTTATAGGGTGGGATTTGGTTTGCAAACTGAAAACCTTGGGCGGTTTAGGTCTTAGAAAAATAAGAACTATTAATAAGACTCTTCTAGCCAAACAAATATGGAGATCTTTCTTGTCTAGCGGAGAATGGAAAGATATTTTAAGAAGTAAATATATGGTTGACTGAATGTCCCTAAAAGTTCTGCTAGATTCTCCTATCCTCCCACGTGGTTCAACTTGCTGGAATGATATGATTACTGGTAGAAAAATTCTAGAATCAGGGATAGGATGGCACATCAGAAGTGGTAATCAAGCTAGATTTTGGGAGGATAAATGGCTCTTTAAGGAATCCCTTATTAAAGTGGAAAGATTCAATAGATGGGCAGAGCAATGTAAAGCTACTTTTGGGGAACTTGTCAAAGATGATTGGTATGAAGGAGACTAGGTGAAATTATGTGTGATCAGTCAAGAGTTGGCTCAACTTCAATCCTCTTTAAAGGCTATCAACTTCATACAAAATCAGCAAGATGAAAATCTTGCCTAGATGGATAACCCTTCAGGTAACTACTCTGTCTCTTCGGCTGTCTCTTTGTTGTCCCTCTCTCAAACCCTCCCTTCCTTTTGGTCTAAAGCCTAGATTAAACACTTGACTCCAAAAGTCAATATCTTCTTTTGGATAATGCTTCATAATAAGGTTCTCATGAAGGACAATCTTTGTAAATGGGGATTTCAAATCCCCAACGGATGCTACCTCTGCAAGAGTGAGGTGGATTCAACCAACCACTTATTTCTCCACTGTTTGTTTGTTTCCTTAATCTAGGAAAAATTATTAGCAATTTGGAATATCTCTTGGGTGTTCCCCCAGGCCATTGAAGAGTTCTTTTTACAATGAAAAGCCCCTACTCAAAATCCCTACATTCGAAGGTTATGGGCTTTTTTATTCCCTTTTTTTTCTTGAGGAGTGTGGAAAGAATGTAACAATAGACTTTTTAGGGACAAGGAGATGTCGAAGAATAATGTCTTTGAGAAAAATTTTAGGTTTATAAAGGAAAATTTTAATGTGACTCCTCAAAAATCTCTTAACCTGAAATCTATGGTGTGCACTCTCTATGATTTAAGGATAGCAAAAGAGTGGAACATTAAAGTGGATATTTCATCTACTTCCAAGCCAGCTAAGAAAAGTAGGGAGGGTGTTTGTTGGACCTTTCCCCCAAATGGCTGGCATAAAGCCAACTTTGATGGAGTAGCGAAGGGAATCCCGAGTATAGCAAGAAGTGGAGGCATGCTAAGGGATCCAAATGGTAACTTTATGGCAGTTGTGTCCATATCCCTAGGTCACCAAACCAACCATGTGGCAGAGGCTATAGGAGCTTTTCAAGTTTTAAAGCCTTCTCATAATCTGAATGTAAAAAACTTATGGCTTGAAGGAGATTCTAAAAATATTATTGATTGTATTTTAGGAAGGACCCCACCTTCTTGGATGATAAAGAATTGGATAGATGAAGCTAAGTATATTTTAGATAAATTTGAAAAATTGAAAGTTTCACACATCTACAGGGAAGCTAACAGTGTGGTAGATTACTTTGTGAATGAAGGGGTTAGGAAGCAAGGATTGAACACATGGTAGAATTGCAGGGACTTGAGAACTGAGGTCAGGGCCTTAATAGATTATGATGTTACGCATGGGAAAGAGGCAACTTTATTTAATTATTAAAGAGAAAGGGGCCAGGTACATCAAAATCAAGAGATTTTATGGGGTCGTGTTATGTTACTTAGAATGGAAGGAAAAGTGGCACACTTTGTGGGTGCATTGGAACAGCTACATAATTCTACAACAGGTTCTCGGTGCTGGTAGAGTCGGCAGTAAGGAGCAAACGAAAATGGGGGGGACAAGAAAAGAGTTGAGCCTAAAAGCTATGAGGTGCACACTAGGAATGACAAGGTTTGGGAGCAAATTGTAAGACGTGGCCTGGTTCCATATCTGGAAAAAAATCATGGGCCCAATTCTGTGGCCACGAACTACTTCGAGAAGAACTAGAACAACGGAGAAATCATTCTCTTTGGCAGGAAGGTGAAGCTGGATGAGAAAATTATAGGGGAGATTATAGGAATGCACACTAAGGGTGTGAAGTTTTATCGCAACAGAAGGTTTTTTGACGAGGCTTTCATCAGATTTCCTAAGAAGGACAAGGAGAAATTGAAACTGGATAAAATCTCTAACAACTATTTTGAAATTGACACTATCAAGGCACTGTGGAGAAAGGTACTTCATGTTATAATGGAGTATATCACTCTGAGCGAGAGATTTACCAGAGTGTATGAGCACCATTTTTCCATTCTTAACCACTTACGCCATAAGGTACAAATTTTTATGCTTCACTACCTATTATTTTCATTGAATAATAGCCTTGAATACCATAACAAAAATCCCAGGAGATACCCTATTCTTCATCCTAGTCTTATTAGGTTAATATATGAACACTATCAAAGCATGCTGGCTTTATCTAACCCTGTTGCCTCTGCGGAGTCTGAGGACTATGATACTGATAGTGGGGGTTCAGAGATTCAGCCAAACTAGGAGAGAATTGTAGAAACCCATCTGTCCTTTGAGATGTCTAGTAAGAAAAACCAGTCTAAAAAACCCCAGCTTACTAAAGGTAACCCTGAGACCTTCCCCGACTGCTCTACCCCCTTTAAGAATCCTATTCTTAAGGGATCCCCTACCAAAAATTTGGTCTCCTACTCCACGGACTCCTTGGAAGACAAAGTCGAGAACCCTGAAGCTAGTAGAAATTGTGTCGTCCCCTCCTACCTCTTTTAGATTTGAAGGTACTAGATTTACTAGCTCCCCCAATCCGGGTGATGTTAACCTCATTTTAGACCGGGTTCAGACTGGTGAGATTTTCAGGTTTTGAAATAGGCCTACCAAGAAATTAATGAGCTTAATCAAAGAAACAGGGCTCTGTACAACAAATCAAAGGAGTTGGACCTGAAGTTGGCCACTCTTAGCAATGAAGAAGGGAAACATAATAAGAACAGTATTGGTAAGAAAGGAGGTGATATTGAGGAAAAGTACAAGTCTCTAGAAGAGGAAATGGTTAAAATTAAAAATAACTTGAAAATGGTTGTGGAACAAAACCATAAAATGGCTAGGCACAATGCCATTATTATCAATGCTATATCTGAAAAGCTGGAAAAAATGCAACAGGGTTCGCTGGTTGTTGACTTGGAAGTGAAAAAAGAAAGAAAGAATGAGGACCAAGGTATTTCTAAAAGGACCCAGGCCAACCTCAAAAGGAAAGAGCCTCCCACTACATAGATGGTTCATATCTTAAAGAAGGGGGTTCAGGATATGAATGAGCTAGAAGCTGAGACTGCAAATCTTCTAAAGACTCAAATTTAGCTGTTGTTGGCTTTTTGACTGGTTTTTTGGTTTTGTGGCCTTTGCTGGCCTTTTTGCTAGGTGTGGTCATTTACTGTTGTTTCTTTACAGCCTTTTTGTTTATGTTGTCTTTACTGACTTTTTCTTTATTTTGTAAACTTTGTGGTTTCAGGTCCCTGTAAAACCCATTTTTTCCTCTTTCAAAAAATAATCATGCTTGCAAATATTTATTGTAATATTCAAACATTAAATAAATATATTTAATATGTATATATATATAATTAAATATAATTAAATATATACATATAAATATATTATTTAATTATAAAATCTATTATACTTTAAAAGAACCTCATTTATTTAATACAGAAAATTCATTTGCTCACAAAATTATTTTCATTGATCACTAATGGAAAAATTATACAGTAATAAAAAATCGCAAAAGAAAGAAATGCACATTATATAGCAGACTGTACGAATACAACCGCCCATAGGTTTGAAGAGCCTTCCCCATACAAGGGACGCGTGGCTTCTACAAGGGTAGCAATGGCTGCCTCACAGCGTCAACTTTCCCCCAAGGGAAGTCGGCACTGGGGATAGCCAGCACTTCCCCTCCCAATCTGTTCACCCTAACTTAAATAAAATTTCATGAATTTTTCCATACAAATTTTGATTCGGCTTAGGAATAAAATAAATAAAAAAATTTGATAGGAAATTCTTACGGGGGTAAGCATAGTAGCCCCAAAACAATTTAAGTATATATATATATATATATATATATATATATTTGTATATGTATACATATATATTTAAAATATATATGTATACATATATAAATATGTATATATACATAATACACAATATAATGCTCTAGAAGGGCATTTAATTTCCATACAAATTTTTTTATAGAATAAATGCACAATTTTATTTAGGGAATTTTCTACAAACAAATATGCAATTTCCCTCAAGAAGTTTTCTACAGGAGAGATAAACAAATTCTACACAGAGGATCTATAATTTTATAGAAATATTTTTTCTACAGGAACAATGTATAAGTATTTTATAGAGGTTTCCTATCTCCACAAATATTTTCTACATATGAATTAAATTCAACTTTCCAGAAAGAAGAGGTTTCCTAAGTTTGTTGCAAATTCAACAGAGGTTCAATTTTCATGGCAATCTTTTAAAAACAAAAGTTTCTACAATAATGAAAACCTCTTCTAATCTTTTCCAATTTTCATTACAATAATTAAATAACTCTTTCAAATCAAAATTCACAAAATTAATTAAGGAACCTGTTCTAGAAGAATTGTTGCCTCAAGGATTCATGTCGAGCTTCTCTGTAATCTTTAATTTTCCAAGATTGCCAAAGCTTCCTCTAGAAGAATTGCCACTTCCTAGAGAACAGAAACAATCCACAGCCAAGAATATAACAAACTAGATTCCTAGAATTATCAAAAAGCTTCTAAGATTTACAATTTCTTCAAACCACAAAACAATTCTTCCATTTCCCAAAAATCTCTATCTTTCTTTCCCATGAAAACAACTTCCTCTTTTCTCACCCATTTCAATCAATCTCTTCGTAAATCAATTTTAAGACAATAAGAAAACAAATCCTCTAACTTCTAGTTCACACAACAAATATCTCTTCTTTAACAAACCAAGATATTTCTAATATCTTTTCCCAAATATGCATTTAAAATTAAAACCAATTTGTTTATCCAATTTACAATTAAATAACTTATTTATTTAAATTCCCAATTAATTTAATAATTAAAATTACTTTATAATATAACTTAAATTAAATTAACTAATTTATAATAAAGTCACCATATTAATTAAATACTTAATCACAACATATAATTTAATTCTTACAATTTAAACTTACACGATAAATAAAATACCAAGACCAACATGGATAAGGGACATGACCAACATACAAACTGACGACACACTGTGCTAGGGTAAAGGTTTAACAAGGTTAACCAGTTACTATCTCCCAATCAACATTACTATTGAGTAGTGGACATGCTCAGACCTGTGAAACTAGGTGAAGTTGTTGTCTTGTACCTGCAAACCTACAACCAAAGAAAATGTCATACATGTATCCAAATAATAATTCATACACATCGTGAAGAGAGAATCACAGAAATCACAGGGCACTTGCAAGTGAGTGATGCAATACCATTCTCTTCACCAATAAAATGTCACATCAATTGATGAGATAATATATCAATTAAACTACAATAAGCATATATAGCAATGTCATCACAACTAAGCATCTATGCAAACATAAAGCATATTACACATAATCCATATAGTCTATCATCACTCCACTGTCAATGATAAAACAACCATAACATAAAATAAGGTCTAACAAAGTATCTAAGTTGTTAAAGAAAATATAGCAAATCAAAGGGGTGTCACATCTCTAAAATATGTGATAACTTTGTATTGTTAGGGGATAATGAAGAAAAATATGGCGGTGTTTTGTTTCTATATTGGCTCCAACCCATAAATGTTATCACCAACTTAGATTTTTAGGATGAATGAGCTTGTTTGTGGGCTTCAATCACTATTACATTATAAGCCACAAGCATCTCCCATTGGAATTTAACCTATCTCATCTCATACAGATCTTGTAATTGTTTCTTGATTTTACCTCCATGGTAACAACTTGTCTATATATATAAATTTAGTATATCTATAACATATTATATTTTATAGTATACAATTCATATTTTTTATATAATATATAAATAATATGTAAATAGAAAAATATATAAATATATTTATATCATATAATATATAAGACTTCATATTTCAATCTGCATCTTGTTATATTTTGTATATAGGATATGGAATAGTGCATTAGTAGTTAGGACCATGTTTTAACTACTCTTGAATTTGAACTAGGTTATCAATTGCTCCATGGTAATATCCATATTTATTTGCAAAAATGGAAATCAGGGTTAACAAATTGGCAAGAGAATTGAGTTAGGTGAGGCCCATATGGGACATCTATCTAAGCATTCAATACTTAGTGTATGTTTTTTACGCCCAACCCTATCACATTGGCTCTATGTAATGATCTCCAAATTAAAGGTTATATCCAATTTATTTTATGTTTTTGTTTTCTTCAATGTTTTAATCCATTATTAGAAGAAGCATTATATTTAAATTGGGTTTCTCTCTCTTCAAATGTAATATGTGTATAAGAAAAGATCGGTTAACACATACCAAACTATTTTTTTATGGTGTGGTTCATGGGAAGAGTTTCTTTTACTATTTTATTTTTTTAATAATATTATTGTGATGAGAGTAATATTCAAGGAATGGGATGGAAAGAGAGAAGGACAATTTTATTATGGTTTTGGTTGATGTCTTTTTCATATTATATTACCTTTTATGATGTAGGAGTTTTTTTTTTTTAATTAAATTCAATAATGCTAAATTCAACATTAAATTATAGCCCTATTTTTTTCTCTCTTCCTGCTTATTATCTCACCCTAGGCTAGAGATTTTATCATGTCTAATGAGAAAGTTCTATGTGTTCCCTTTTAGGTGGAGTCTCTTAGTTTACCCTTGTAATGCTAGAATTATGTAATACCAAAAGACACATCTCTAGACTTTGTCATCTATGTCGAACTAAATAGGTTCTTCTTGACTTAATCCTAAACGATGACCTCTACTCTCCAAATATTCAAAGGAAATAATACACATCTGAATTGAACAAGTCAAATACACTTAATGCATTCTCTATTAAAATATTCTTTATAATCTCTATCAATTTTAAGATTTTGAGTATAAGATCTAATATTTCCCTTTGGCATATGCTCATTCTAATCTTAGCTTTCAACCCACTTCTTAGTCTCTATCTCTTGTAGAAATGGAGTAAGCTTGGTCTATAGTGGTGATTCACAAAACCATAGACCATAGTAATAATGCACCACCAACTATGCCATACTTAGGTTTTGGGGGTGAGTTCCCCAAAAAAAAAATGATGTAAAAACCTCTAGACATCATAAAATTTCTTATGCTCATGGGGAGATGTTTGTTGAGGAAAAACTCTCTAAAGTGTAATTAATAGTGTCACTTTTGCATCTCAATAAGACACTATTGTTGGACATAGTTTGTCACCCCTAGTTGTATAATAGAGATCCCATAACCCACCAAGGCACATGGAAGAATAAGAATATGTGCCATAAATTTTTTCCCTCATCTAGCCTTCCATTAAGATAGGTAGCTTAAGTTCAAAAGAAACAATTCTATAGTATAGTTGCATGGCTCGTCTATAGTATAGTTACATGGTTCTAGATGGGTTGGATAAAAATGAGATGACTTTGGACACTCATTCATGAATATTTATTGTAGTCACCTTTTATATTAATGATAGGAAAAACTATTAAGCATCTTATTTTTAAATGACATGCAACTATACACATAAGAATAAATTTTTTATAGTAGAACAACAATACCTTTTTAAATGAGCACCTTATTTTATAAATGACATGCTTATGATAGTTTATATGAAACAAAAAAATATTTATTTCACATATTGATGAATATTTTTTTATATAAAATTTTCATAAATTCTCATATGTTCAATTATGCTTCTATCTTATCTAATATTTTATTTTATTTTATTTGTATTTTACTCATTGACAAATACACATCAAAAAAATTTAAGCACAGATACGATACGAGAGCGGGCCAATGAAACGAAAGTGATAAGGGAATGTGAAACATTCGCGAGGAAATAAAATCCATGCAAATTCATGCGCACATATGCTTAAAATGTCAATTTCATTGCAGCTTCAGTAAAACCAAGTCTTAGAATGTCGATTTCATTGCAACTTCAGTAAAACCGAGTCGTTTAATATTTGCCGCGTCTATTATATAACGAAGACATGTACGATAGCATTACGAGGACGGGAAACTACATAGAAGAAACATTACAAGGAGAAGTCACTTAGAATTACGTAGCAGTAAGCTTCAATTTGGAAAGAAATTAATCATTTGTGAAAAGTTTAACAAATGACTTCAGTTCACTTTATTGAGAGTTCTGAAATGATCCTGGAAAATATCAGTTTTACGTTGGGTTGAAGAAATGTATTAGGGATTTGAAAGGGCTTTTGTTCCATAGTGAGGTGTCGGTCGTCATCGTGCATTTTATGGGAGGTGGTGGGAAGATTAGTCTTGCATTGGCTGTATGCAATGATCTCCCAATTGAACGTTATATCCCTTCTAAATCACATTATTTATGAAAAAACAAATATATTTTAGACTATATACTTTACAATGTATAAAGAGATCTAATAAAATCTAAACACGTGTGTCATTATAAAAAAGAAAAGGAAAGGTCTTTTTATAGTCCACAATACCAGACAATCTATTTTTGAGTCTATAGATGGCTCATAGTATATGGAACTACCTCATACTCCCAATATGTAGGAGAGATATAACCTTTGATTTATGGATCATTTAAAAAAGCTTTTGTCTAAGAGCCAATGCCAGAGTAGCTTTTCCCTGCCCCCATATATTGCAACCTAACAACTGACACCTCACTCTTTGAGTGGGTTAATTCTTACCTTCAAAATGACCTACAAGCTTTTCCCTTTACCACAATATCTATGATAGCTTTTTTATCTCTAAGAAATTAAATATTACTTTTTTCAACAATAAGATTTTCTTTTAATAATAAAAATTATTATATATTAATATATTGATTGAAATAAAAAAAATACTTGTTCTTTGTTTCTATTTTAACAATAGAAATTAATATTTATTATTAATATGTGTTGATTAAAAATAAAATTGTTTATCATTGTAAATAATAAAAATAAGTCCTTGAAAATGAACTACTGATCCTTGGGCCCTTAAGAGAAAGGAATAAAATATTTATTTAGTTATTGCCCAAAAATCGGAGAAAAAACAAAACCAAAGACTACCGTTCGTGAGAGGGAATTGTGTATATATAAGAAAATTAGGAAGCCGAAAAAATAGATCAAACAGATATTCGAGACAGAGACTGCGAAACAGCTGAAAGGGACCTTTTAATTCATCAACGATATTACATATTTATAGATACAAATATCACAACAATCTTTCTCTGAAGGAGCTAAGGATTTTGACAGATAACTGTAATTGATTGACAAGAAACAGAAAATCAAAAGGACCTGTACAATACATACTGACACATATTCCTCCACGAGCACAATTCAGTTATGGCTTATTATCAAGATCATGGGGTCGAATTATATGTCTTCTTCTTGTGTTGGCAGCATCCATTCTCCGGGATGTCGCCATGGCAACTGGGTTGTGATGGACACCGTGACTGTATCTTATCCATGCTTGGAATGAACTTATCACGGTAATTCTGATTTGCAATATGTTAAAAGGGACTGTGCCTGCCGGAGACATTGACAATTAAAATAACGCACAGGAGGAGGGATACCAATTTCTTAAGCGCTGAGGTGCCCATTATATCTGAGAAACACCGATATGTATAGTAATTAGTCAAACTATCTAAACTTTATAATTGTAGATAGAAATAAGCAAAGATATGTACTTGTAATAATTCAATCTATCTATTTGAGCTTCGCAACTTGATATTTATGAGAAGAATCAATACATATTTCTACTCTAATGATTCAGAGAAGAAAGAACAAGTACCTTTAAAGAGGATTTAACCTAATAATTACCTTAAACGGTCAATTTCTTCTACAATTTGGAACTTGATACTGCCTATTCTTATGCTGCTTCTCCAAGTACAAAATTTCCTGTATTTCCAAGCTTATTAGAATTGGCTTCTTTATATAGACTAATAGAATCGTCATGAAGTATTCGCGTTAGTTTCCTTGAAATCTGTTGATAGCAGAAGGAAGATATGAGGGTTTATTCGTAGAATTGATGAGGATGCAGCCTTGAAATTGAACTCCAGCAATTTTTTGAATGAGGATTATCAAACCGTTTTGACGAAAAAGAACCTTGTAGATTTCTTGGCATATACGCTGAGAATGCCGATTTCATTGCAACTTCAGTAAAACCGAATATATTATAAAAGGAAGACGTGTATGAAAGCCATGCAGAGACAAGAAATCACATAAAAGAAACATTTTAAGGAGAAGCCGCTTGGAATTACGGTAGCAGTAAGCTTTAAATTGGGAAGAAATTTTTAACAAGTAGCTTCGGTTCATTTTATTGACAGTTCTGAAATGGTTGATGATTCGACATTCTGCTATCATATTAATGTTCCTGGAAAATCTGTTGGGGATTTCAAAGCCCTTTATGTTTCACGGCGAGGTGTCTGGACATTGTTGTGCATTGTATGGGAGGTTGCGGGAAGACGACTCGCGCATTGCCTGGCTTGAACAGCACACAATAAGCAATTTATTTTTAAGTGGCTATGTCATGTGGGTCCCTCCTTACTCAAATCTTTCATCAGTTTCTTAACTCCAGTTACCGTACCCGTAAAACAAATAAGGATATTACCAAAAACAAAACAATCCATAAGATAGTGGTGCGGGCTAATTTTGGAGCATGTAGGGCTTGGAATATGGTAGGATAGGGATTGTTTGGAATATGGTAGGATCTTAGTATTTTAAAATTTGGATTGGTTTTTTATTTATTTATAATTAAGGTTAGGAGGTGTGACCATTCAATTTGTCACATCATCTTTAAGAAGTGTCTAAAATTTGACCTTTTAAAAACTTGTCTAAAACTTAATCATGGTATGACTAGTAGTTGAATAAAAAAATATCATTTGTTGCTTGTAGAATATCATATTTTTATTTAAAATAAAGCATATATGCAACCTAAATAGACCAAATATCTATTGGTAACCATAAATCTTTGTTATCTCTAGCTTGTGTATTCAATAGAATTGGATCAATAGTTAAACACGAAAAAAATATTTTTTATAAAAAAACCACACATAATTATTTAAAATTCAACTTATATGAAAAATGGAACACTAAATCTTTTTGAAAATCCTTCACATTGAATGGGAAAATACATGATATTTATTGTGCTCACATTTTACATTTGTGATAGGACAAACTATTAATAAGAAATATCCAATGATTGTACATTGCTATTCCAATAGTTGTACAGATAAGAACAATATTTTTTCACTATGATAGCAATACTTGTTTAAATGAGTGTCTTATTTTATTAAGTGAGAATTTTATTTTATAATGTCACACTTATAGTGGACAGTTATGCTATTTTATTTGAAACAAAAATATATTTATTTCATTTCTTCATGAATGTATATGCTATTTTACATACCATTCATAGGTTCTCGTGTGTTCAAGTATGAGTTGATTTTGACCAACATTTGGTTTTTTTTAATTTACACATGGACTATTTATTTATAATATATAGTATAAATATGTGAAAAGACTAAGTATTATAAGAACAAGTGCTATAACAACAATTGGACCCTACAAAACCACTGGCCCCTCTCCCCTAGTTTGAATCATCAAGCAGTTAGCATCATGTTCTAATTGTGCAGGAATATTTCAGATTCTATTCACAAAATAATACAAGTTGCAAATTGAGATATCAATGGTAATATATATTCTATTATTATTATTATTATATTATATATAATATGAATAGTCATATATATTATTTATTATACTAGTATTTGCATCCATAATAGATTCAAGGGATACGTCATAAGAAATTAAAGATAAACGTTAATTAAATATGCAATATAAAAATGAAGCTTAAAAAATATATTTTTTATTACTTGTTAAAAGAAAGTAGTAATGATTTTTTATTGCAATGTAGATGTCCTCATTACATAGGTATTCTACCCCAAATCTCATTGATGGATTGATCAATACACATTAGAAGTCTAGTGTGTCTATCTAAAATTCAAATGGTTGGTGATTAATGACAATGGTAGAGAAATCGCAGTTGTGGATAGTAGCACATGGATTAATGAAAAAACATTGTGAAGGGGGAATCAAATCTAGACATTAATGCATTCAAATCCATGATATTTTTTGAGCTATCTCTTTTGCTTGCCACCATGGTACATTTTGAAAGGTCCCTAGCCTTTAAGAACTATTGCATTTGTGTGGTAGCCAAATGGGGATAGTTTATTGGAGTAATTGCATACAATTCAAGCATAAACATCATAATCATGATTTTTAAAATTAAAATTCAATAGAAATAATTGGAAAGAAAAACTCAATGAGTTTAGATTAGAAACCTTTAGGGCTCAGTCCAAACTTGCCTACATATATTGTTGTGGTGGTTTTGTGATATTTGTGACTATATATATATATATATATATGTATGTATGTATATGTATGTATATATGTACATATGCATGCATATGTATGTATATTTACATACATACATAATAGATAAGGGTCAGCCCACAATACTATGTCCCACTTTTTGGTCAAGTTGGACATTAATATCAACATTTTTTACAAACAATCACTTTATGAAACCTATAGCAAATAAACCATTAATAATTTGGAGATGATGTGAACTAGTGACTTTTGAGGATTTCTTTTGAAATTTAAAATATATTTTAAAAAATAGAAATAAATTGTGATTTTTCAATGTAACTTTTAATAACTTATTTTTTTATAGTAAAAATATTTTTAAAAAGTGATGTTAATGTCATCACACAACTTTTTTTATTGAAAGTATAGAATTATAATTTTTATTTAATATATGTTTTTAATATCAATATCTAGTTCATGAATATTTTTTCATAATTTTTTATTGCATGGTTTCTTAAATTAATTTTTGAAGTCAAAATAATTATAATTGGGGCATAGGTGTATTTTATCACAAAGACGATGCAGTGTATGGACACCATAATTTAACCTAAATAAAAGTGGGGAAAGATGTGCAACAACCTAAAGATTGATGAAGATATTCTTTTATAATTTTTTTGAATAATTTTTTTATTAGTTTCTTATTGGCACTAATTGCTAGTTTTGAAAACCAACATATATGGAAACCATAATTTGACCTAAACTAATCTATCTTTTTTACTTTTTTTATTGTGTAGAGAAATTTTTGAAGATAGATTTCATATCTTTTTTATAAAAACATGAGTATATTAAAAAATATTAAAAAATTAAAATAACTCAAGATTTCATGTTTTTAGACCATTTTCCTTAGAAATTAATTAAAAAATAGAAAACATAATCCAATCATAAAAAAATTTACATATTTAGAAACTAGACATCATGATCTATAATGGGTTTTAATTTAATAAACCAATTATGAGAAAAACCCCATCAACTATATTGCTAAAGTAAGATATTTCTATTGGTGTTGCTTTAGGTTTTTAGTTGAAGGTAAAAAGATAATAGTTGGGTTACCAAACTGTTCTCAAGCCTAAAACCAAATCAAAAAGTAAGTTGGGATATCATTCTTTTTAGAATGGGTAGGCACCCGTTCTAAAAATAGAACAAGTACTCGCTTTAAAATGGGTACTCATTATAAAATAGAGTGAGTACCCATTCTATTTATAGAATAGGTGCCCGTTTATGAATTAGATATCCATCTAAGGCTCAAGATCTCATTGATAAAGGGGTACCCGTTCCTTTCAACTTTTTTTGTTAAAAATTCCCCTCTTCATGGACCCAACTTCTTGCACTTACCCTAGTGACAAACCCCAAATAAAGATATATCTATAGAGTTAATATATGTGAAATATAAATAAAATCTTATCAAATTTATAAATCAAATGTAGTAATTAAAAAAATATATATCTTAAAAATAATGGATGGGGAATAATAAATGGAACTCTTTACCAAAATTAGGTTAAATTAATATAATTAATTAATCTAATTTAAAGGAATTATAAATCATATAAAAAAATGAAAAGAGGAAAGTAAAAATAATGAGAGAACCTAGTTAATTCTAGTAGCCAATGGATTAAAGTCCACTATTTTGATCATATATTTTGAACTTTGAGTTAGATTGCTAAATTAATATACTTGTTCGAGATTAGAATGCTAAATTTTAAACTAAGTTACTCTTATAACTTAAGAAGTTGATCCTTCACATTGTAGGATTGATCTTGACTATTATAGATCTAATTCCATGTAGATTTTACTTGTGTCATGTATTTAAAATATATAACTACTAACTTCTACAACTTATATCACCTAAATTTAATGTACTCTTTGGCACAAAGATTGGAAAATATTTTTGGGGAAATAAGTGTATTGTAAGGGCCAAGTGCTACTAGGTCAACCCCCTTGATTAGACTAGCTTTATAGTCAATTTAATGGTCGAGGACAACATTATAAATAGTCATATAGATATCTTGTATTGGTTTTGTGCACAATTAGATTCATCTTGATGTTTAAAGGAAAATATTCCTAGAATGATTTTTTCTTTAGTGTATGTTGGAATTTTGAATATAAATGAATGTGCATTAAATGCCTCCCAATAAAAAGACATAGTGACTAATCACATAAATGTTTAAAGCAAATGTCAATAGATCTATGGCCTCTCTAAATACTATATGTCAATGAGGGAAATAATATGAACAATGAATATCAAATGCATACAAACATGTGTTTCAATGCAGATAATATATGATTGCATATGTAGAAATATGTGCAAGGAAGGATGGACGAAAGATTGAGGTATGAGTCCAACTACAAACTAAACTATTCTAATTATCTATATATATTTATACTAAATAATTTGATCAAACTAAATTCAAAATTAAATACAAAATGATATAAATTACAAACTACACCATTAAACTATTATTTATAATAAGAAAAAATAAGAACAATCAAAATATTTAACATTCTTAAACACAATTAAAATATTTAAATATGATTAAAAAATATTCACATTACACATTTCGAAATATGATTCCTATGCCAAGGGTTAGAAAATTTAGTCTTCCACTATGGATTCTTTATGCTTTATAAAATTTACACAAACAAATTTTCTGTAACAATATATTAAATCAAACAAATTCCTATAAAAGTGATTTCTTAGCAGCACGTATTGACCAAGTTGACTAAAGAAACCCACAAACTTGGAAAGAAAAATATTCTTCTTTACAATTTCTTTACGTCGTGAGAATAGATCTCTTACACAGAACCCACTGTGTTACGAACAGGAGGTTTCCGCGCTGCAAAGAACACTAGTGCTCCATTAACTCGCCTAAATCGTCGTGAGTGAAATTCGATTCTAGCATAAAATCATAGCCTCTTGAAATTCGATTCTCTCATACCTTCGTTCTGCTTTCATTACAAATGTCTGGAATCCATCTCAACCATTTCGTGAGGCGTGTTGTAGTCTATAAAAAGGCCATGTCTAATAGCTTTAGATTCACAAGAAATACAAGAAACCTTGTGAGAAGAAAGAAGCTTAAGACCACGCTGTTTCAAGTTTCAATTGTAGAATAAGTTACACATTTGTAAAAAGGCAAATGGCTTTAGTTCGTTCCATTGACAGTTCTGAAATGCTGGACGATTGTGCATATGCTGTTCCTGAGAAATCTCAGTTTTATGTGGGGTTGGAGAAATGTATTACGGATTTGAAGGGACTTTTGTTCCAGAAAGATGTGTCAATTGTTGGAGTGCAATCCATGGGGGGCGGGGGGAAATCTACTCTAGCATCAGCTCTCTACAATAATCCTCAAATGAAAGGTATAATTCCCATCTCTATAATAGTGGTCGGTATGGTGCTCTTGTTTAGTTTCTATCACATCAGATTGTTAGTGCTACGGTAATTAGCCTTTTTTTTTTGTGTGTGTTTTGATGGATAGCAGGATACTTTCACGATAATGTGGTTTTCATCACCGTGTCTCAGTCACCAAACCTGAAAGGAATTTTAGAGACTATGTGGGAGAAGATTGCTGGAAGGATGAAACCAGAGTTTCAGAATGTGGAAGATGGACACATGCAGCTGCAGCAATTGATTTTGAGTCAACCCAAGTCAACTCTGGTGATTTTGGATGATGTTTGGTCTAGAGTAAATTACTATTTGCAGGGCCAGGATACAAAACTGTTGTAACAACCAGAGACAGTTCTATTATCCCCACAACCCTGACTACCCAATTGTATCAGTTGCCATTGTTGTGCCGAGAGGATGCACTAACACTTTTCTGCTTCTGGGCCTTCGGGCAGACATCAATTCCAAGAACTACAGATGCAAATCTAGTAAAGGAGGTATATTTTTTATGTTCCACTAATTGTTGTTTTGTGAGTGAACGATTCTACTAACTTTGTTATTCTCTAATAGTTTAATATTTATCATTTGAAATATATGGAAAGTAACGCGGAATAGAGGACGCGTAATACTCTAATATTTGTATTTTGAAATATTCACATTCGAGAATCATAAAAAAAAACATTGTCTATAGTACCAAAACTCCTATACTTATAAGACTCTATTTTGTGTTACTAACAAGGGATATTTCGCGAGGAACTTGATTTTATTGAGATATGATGGACACTGGGCTTAGTAATATAAGGAATGCTTACGTAGGATTAAAACACTTAATTATGTACAATGAATTTTAAAATATCTTTCTTCCAAGAACTTTTTTAGTTAGATCAAATATCATAATAAAGTAATTCTAGAATTTCAGAAAATTCTGAAGTTGAAAGTACGTTAACTAGCAAATATTATGGCTTGAATTACATATAAGAATTTTTCTTCCTTCTTACTGTCTTACTAGTCTTCTGATAGTAAAATAATCCCGTTTCTTGGATTACAGGTGATAGCAGAATGTGGTGGCTTGCCACTTGCTCTAAAGGTGATTGGAAGCTGTTTGTGTGGGGAACCACATGAGGTTTGGGAGAGGGCAAAGGAGAAGATTTCTAAAGGAAAATCCATATCAGATTATCACATGAACGGGCTAATTAGGTTGTTCAAGATCAGTATCGATTCCTTAAATGATGTAGCCCGAGAATGCTTCCTAGACTTAGGTTTATTTCTAGAGGATAGGAAAATCTGTGCCGATGCACTATTGGACATATGGGTTGACGCGCGGAAGCTACAGTTGCAGGACGCGTTTTCCATCTTATCGGATTTTGCAAGCAGAAACCTGTTGAATTTGACTAACACTCCAAGGTTAATGCCTTTCCTTTTCCATAAAAGGTTTTTTGTTGATATTTTTTAACAATAAGTTGACATAGTACCATTTATCAGGAGGAGAGTAGCAATCTCATATGGAAATGCCTCAGAGCTATACTTTTCTCAACATAGTGTAATGAGAGAATTAGCCTTGTATTTGGGATGCAAAGATGGTTTAGCCCACAGAAAGAGATTTTTCATGCATATGAAGGAGACTGGCTTGCCATCAAAGTTGGAATTGCTTAATCATAGAGCATTTGAAGCTCAACTACTGTCCATTCAAACAGGTAGATTAATCTAAAAATCTCATCTTGATTTATTTCCAACCTTTTGGCAAAAATTAATTACCAGCTATAATTTTTAATATTCACATCATTGCTCTCCACAACTTAGTTGCCATGTGTACCAAACTATTTCTATTTGACGTGAAAATGATGTTGTATGATTTTGATATTTTAGTCACATGTTTAGTGTGTAAACTAAACTGCCCATGCAAACTATTCAAAATTTCTGGATGTGTTGGGTACTTTTATCATGCTATTTCATTAGAAGGATTGGGAAATAATATTGTTCTCAATCATAGTGTAACATTGAGCACTCATTTCTACATACATTTTTCCAGGAATCGACATCTAAATGACGAGAATTAAGCCCAAATATCTAGCATTAGTAACCATCATTGGTAATGCTCTAATTTGATTTCCTTTCTGATTTATTCATGCAGGCCTCATGGAGGAAAATCATTGGCTTGAGATGAATTTACCGGAGACAGAGGCCCTGTTGTTATTCCTTACTTCAAGTGAATATTTTCTTCTTCCCCCATTTCTGAAGTCCATGAAGAATCTAAAATTTCTCATGGTATTGAATTATGGGACAAAGAGAGCAACTATAAAAGGTCTAGATGTTTTATCTTCGCTCACTCAACTCAAGAGTGTCCGCTTGGAGAAGTTGATTGCATCCCCTGTTCTAAAACAACGCAAAGAGCTATTGAACATAGAGAAGCTATCTTGAAGCTTATGCGAAGGGTTTGAATATGTATCCACGTTCAACAGTATAAAGCTGCGAAATTTTAACCTTGATCACTCCAGCAGCTTGGAAGAGGTACCCCTTAGTTTTTCTTATATGCCCTCTGCTCAGACATGGTCTATTCGCAACTGTCACCTGGTTCAGATGTTATCTTATGACATTGGGAATATGAGCTCTCTGAAAATATTAAGGTTATCAGCGTTACCAAGTCTAAAAGAGCTTCCACCATCAATTGGAAAACTTCGGCTGTTGGAATGTCTAGACATCTCATTCTGTGAGGGGCTGAGAGAACTTCCAGAGGAAATAGGGCAACTAAAGAAATTGAGTGAGTTTGATATGAGAGAATGTTCTCGCTTGACGAAGTTACCAAGAGTTGTTTCTGAACTGAGTTCCCTCAAGCTGGTTATCTGTGATGAGAAGATTGGGAAGCAGTGGCTGAGGTCCAAGAATATTTCTATTCCAGAGCTTAGAGTTGAAATTGTGGAAGCACAGTTTAGTCTTGATTGGCTTGATGATTGACTTCTTTTCATAGCTTCATCGTGAAGCACAAGTTTCAGTCAGCTTGACAAGTACAATCCCACAAAAGATCCTCTATATCTTCAGCCTATAGTTATGATCAATTGTCGTGGCATTTTCAGGACTGTAAACACTGTTTACTATTTTATGCGTGTAGACCAACTAATTCTCCATCGGAAGGCATTTATTTATTTCTTGTAAATTTGTGGAAGATGTCTGCACTACAATTATATTTGTCTCTGTAGATTAACCTAAACAAGGATAATTTCCATTTTTTAGGGCACAAATTTGCTACCCATTGCAAGTCTTATGAGAAATATTTAACGTACGACAAGAAAATTGAAGGACTTGAAACGTCAGACATGCTGTAAAAAAAATCTAAAAATCATAAGCATAACCTTTTCATGAATAGGAAAAGTGAAAGAACTCTCCAAATGAATAAACGTCCAAGCGTTCAATCCACGCACAGTAAACGTTAAAGCTTTTCACGCACGAATAACAAACACATCGGCGCGATTGAGCAGGCTCGGAAAAGTAATCAATGTAAAGACTCTTTATTCAATTAGATTTTATCAAATAATATGGAGAATTTTTTGTGGATTGATGAAAAGAAAATTATCCAAAAAAAACTTGGATTTAATGAGCAGGTTGATTAAGAGTAACCTTGTTAAATAGTAGGTCAAAATATATTATCTAGTTACCAACTTTATCATCTAGATTTGATTATTAGATTCGTGGATCTTCGAATAACTATTATAATTCATTTGAGTTTTTACTCTGTATTGATAGATGCTAGGAGTTATTTCATAATGCTTATCTATGGTTTAGCTTGATGATTGAAATTACTCAATCATAATGATTTCTAATAAATTGTTAGTTTAATGTTTTTCATCTCATGAGGAATATGATGGTTGTTACTCTTAATAAATAATTTGGGGTTTTAGTTTCATACATATACCTTATAGTAGCTATTTATGATAATCTATGGTAGATATTTAGATTAGTTTCCAATGGGTATGAATTATTGCAAGGCACTGTAGTTCATGGTAAGTTGTATTATGTTAATTTGAAATTGGAATAAATAATAATTACATTTTAATTATGCTTGGGTACGTAATATATTTAAGTGACCAAGTTATCATGATAGTCAAATATAATAAGAGTTAGATTAATTGAAAAGGTAAAGTGTCATTTAGTATCAGTTCACCATTTATTTAAATATGCTAGTAATCAACATGGTTCTATTAAGTATCAATTGGTAAGTGGTCAAACATAGATTCATCATTTGTGTAGTCATTAATTCAATATATTTAAGCTTAGATTGGATTTGTATATTATAAAAAGATTAACCATTTTTCATTCTCTCTAACTAACTACTAATTGATATTCATTAGATTTGATCCACTAACAATTTTTTTATAGTTATTCCCTAACTATCAAGAAACTATAAATTGAATGATCTTAGTTATTATTTTGCAATGATATTAAGTTATTTTCACCTAGGTTATTATTATTTGAATGGATTATACTATACAACAGGATTACTAAAAAGTGTGGATTTTTGTAGATTCCTATTTGAAGGGTAAGTTTGGTGAGTGTTTTCATGTAATATTATTTTATTTGGACAAGTTATAGATATGAATAATTATGTAAATGATTATGTATAATTATATGATTTCTTTTGATAGCGATTGTAGTGGTTTCTTTTAAGATGACTTGTATTCAAAGTATATTTTATAGGAGTTGGGTACTAGATTCCTAATAGAAAAACCAACAACTAATTGAACAAAGAAAATAGAAATAATGGCTTAGATTTTAGGTAAAAAATGAAAATATTCACTACTAGATTAACAACAAACACCTCCTTGGGTTTTTTTTTGTAAATTACATTAATAATTAATTTTATATCCTTGTTCCACTTGAGTGGGTGGTAGCCAAGAATGGAATATCTTAGGAAATTATACTATAGAAAGGGTTGCATACTCACTCACATAGTTACATGAAACATAGATTAAAAAGAAAACTACATACATATATTCTTTGATCCCATTAAAAATGGTGTATGTAGGCAGTTTGGTGAATGAAGGAGGTTCCTAGCATGCAAGAGATCACTTGTGTGAGGTTAGAGGGTGTTAATGAAAAGTTATGTTAACTTAATTAATAATACAAGACTAATCACTAAAGATGAGCATTTGATTTAAGGGGAAGGTAAAATATCTAACATAAATAATAAGTTAAAATATATTTTTGTATTCTTAGAAGAATCCGGTGTATTGATTGCTTGACTCCTTCGATATTTAGACAAAATTCTAAGGTGAGTATCAATCATTTCTTATATATATTTATACTGCTAAACAAGCTAGCCTTGATAAACTATCAATAAGGGAGTATATTCTTTAGAGAGTGACTCAAGACTTCTATGGCCCCAATGAGTCTAAGTCTTTGGTCATAGATTATGCCTATCCTTATGGATAGATTCCTACTTTTTTTGGGTAAGTGCCTATCCTAGATGGATAAATGAGTACCTATCCTTTATGGATGGATGATTTTCTAATATGAATGGATGCCTATCCGAGATGGATGGATTCTTATCCCAAATTAACAAATGCCTATCTTGTTTGGATATAATTACCTAAGTATATAAATTAATGGACACCTAATAACTTGGAAAATATAATAATAAAAAAAAATGGTTATGTTTTTTTTTTTCAATGGATTATTTATTATGAGTATTGTTGGATGTTTGATGCATCTAACTCACACAAAAATATATATTGCATATTTAGTTTTTCTTGTTTCAAGGTATAAGATTGAGCCATAAAAAATCACATAAATGCATCCAAGAAGATATTGACATATGTGAAAGGTACTGTAGTGTAGAAAAAGGTGTCCCTTTACATTTTCACATTTATTTGGGCTCTCCCTATTAAAATTTGGCTTCTTTATACCTTATTTGGTCCTATTTTGCATCTACAAGCCTTATTAAATGCATTTTTCTTAGGAGGATCCTGACATTTCATAAATGGCCAATTATAATTCAATGTTTTTGGTTATGTGTTCTAGATCTAGTGATCTAGGACTCATATACTACCTTGGGCATATCGGTCCCACCTAGGACTTGGGGCTTGAATTTAAACATTGCTCTAAACTTAACATTTCTTGGAGTTTGTGTCTCATGTTTAAGACATTGGGACTCATACACCCAAGGTGGTGTATGAGTCCTACTTTAACCAGGACCTATTTTTAATTAAATTCTTGGCAAGATTTTATCATCCTAGATCTGATGTCAGCTTGTAGTGTTGTAATTTTGGGAAATTTGGCATAAACAAGTATAAGTACAAGGTTATTTCACATATTTTCACCTAGAAAGTTTACAAGTTATCTATCAATCTTCAAGAGCAAGTGTGATTCAACAATTCAAGTATTCAAGAGCATTTAATAGCATTTAAAAGCTGATTATTAGGCATTTGTAGCTATGTTCAATATTCAACCATCATGTCAAATTCTTCATGCATCATGTGTGTTTTGAGCTAACATTTGTGATGTAGGTTTTCATGATTCAAGCAAGCATTCAAGTCAAGCATTCAAGCATTCAATCGAGAGTCAAGACCAACATCCATTGGAGCCATTTCACACAAGTTTGCAACTTTCATTTCAAGGGCTTGGTGAGTCACAACATTGCATAATGTTCATTCATCATTCCTTCATTCTATTTCATTTCACTTCAAGGTTTTATTACCAAAATAGGGTTTGACTAAGGAAAACCCCTATTCCCTAACAAAACAACATTTTTTCCCTCTCTTTGTAGGTTGCGGGTTTATAGGTTGAAGAAAAAGTGGATTTGAAACCTTCAAAAGTACAAAATTGTAAAGCTACAAAAGTTGTAAAAATTTTCATAGGAAGTTGTCAAGGATCACATGGAAACTCATATTTAGAGTAATATATCTAGCTTATTTACATGAAACCAATGGGAAAGTGCTTATTTAATCCATATTAAGATGCTCACAAAGTTTCAGTTCAAAATTTTTCTCCTAGGACACTTTTCGCTTTTTCAGGACACCTTGCAACTATTTGGGTGTATGAGTCATAGTATAGCTATTTTTCTAAATCTCTACAGATCCTTATCAGTCACCAAGAGATTCTAGATCCTGCCTAGCAACCCTAGATTGGAACTAAATTGCCCAACTTAACGTGTGAGTCCCAGTGCACTTCAAGAAGTAATTTTTTGAGGTTTTAGACCTTGCTTTGATTCTATTATTCTTCCAGGTGCCCTTCTATTTCATTCTATGTTATCAATGTAATTTTGAATGTTCTTAGGTTTCTAGGGTTTTGTACATAGATGCTTGCATTTCACCTTTGAAACTTCATTTTAATGTTGAACCCCCCCTTTTTAATCACACCTAAGGAAACCACCCTATTGTATTGTTTTGTCCTTCCCTCAATTGAATCATTGGGTTGAAGTATCTAGGGTTTCCTAATGAACTAAGAGTGAAATAGGTCTCCTTAGTTCCATCTCTTAAAAGGTGAAACCATATTTCCTTTGATTCAGGTACTAAAATTTTTGGTATTAATTATTATGCTTTTAAAAATATTGAACTTGTTGGTTTTAGTGATTCTGATTAGAGAGGTAGTTTGGATGACTAAAACTCCACATATGATAATTATTTTTGACTTGGTTAAAGTTTAGCTACATGAATTTCAATGAAGAAAAGTTTAGCTTCTCTTACATCTACATGAGTATTGTGTCTTGTAGCCCCTTCTATAGGTACACACACATTATGAGTTTGTAAATTTGTAGAATAAATTAGAGAAAATCAAGGTTATCCTACATTACTCTTTTATGATAATATTAGTGCAATTAAGTTGGAAAAAAATCTTATCCCAAATAAAGAATTTTGATTTAAAATATTATTTCATTAGACATTTGATTCAAAAGAAAGAAGTAGAATTAAAGGATATTTAAAAAAATAACAAATCATAGATGTCTTGATAAAGGTTGATACTAAGGTTTAGTTTTTAATACTATTTGACTATATTGTGAGTCCGTTCAACATATAGGAGGAGTGTGTTGATAAGTGATGCAAGCTCAACCATGTCATTCACTCCTATATACAATTTACATGAATTCTATTTTTAAATGCATGCATTTTATTTTATTAACCAAGACCAAAACTAATCCTATATGATAAATGAATGGGAAGATTTTTTTTATATTTTTTAAAATAAATTTATTATTATTGTCTTTACTATTATTTATGAAGGCTACGAGTTATCAATTTAGAAGCTATGATAATTTTAAAGGAGAATTATACATGTTTAAAAATAGTTTATAATTAGTGAGGATAAGTAAGAAATAATAGAATATTAAGCTAATTTTTTTCAAGGAATGATATAGATGGTTTTAATCTTTATTGAGCATCCAATTGGCAAATTGTTTTTGGAATCTCTATTCTACTTTAAAATATATTATAAATGTTTTTTTTATTCTATTATAATTGTTTTATCAATTGGTTTAAGGAACAAGGCCTATTCCAATATCTTTAGTTCAAGGGATAGAAAAGTTCTTACATGTAATATAAGCCATAATATTGGAAGATCACCAACTTTGAACTTCTAAATTATTTTTAAAAATTAGTTAATTCTATATAATATTAGATCTTACTATATAGTTACTTATTTTAAATTGTTTATTCATTGTGCATAATTAATTATTTCAATATTACTTAAACATTCACTATATTACTAAAGCCTAATGTCAATCATCATGTGTCAATAAAATCAAATTCCCCATGAGACATCCCTTGTTAGAATGAATTATTCCTTTGACAGATATCTTTCCCCTCTTGTGTCTCATATTTCTCATTACCTAAGCCTATTCTCTTTGGTTGGTCATATTCATAATATTTTTCAAAGTATGGGAGCAATATTGATAAATGGTCTCTTCCCCTTTTGGGTTTCTTCAAAATTACTACTAATGGATTTTCAAGGGGTAATGTAGGGGTATCCTAGGATTGGAGGAATAGGTCACAATAGTAAATGTTTGGTGCACTTATTTTTCACTATCCATATGGTAAACTTTACTAATAATTGTATGGAGGTTCATGCTCTTCTTGTTGTCTTGGCTAAAGCTTGTGAATTGGGATACAAAATTGTTATTTGTGAGTTGAATTCTATGATTTTGGTGGTTATTTTGAATTGAAAAATGTCTAATTTACGTTGAAGGCATATCCTATTTGAAGAAAACAAAGCTAAAAAATTACCATCAATGGCTCATATCATCTACCTTATCATGCCAATGATTGAAAGTCTTTCAACCATTGATCCTATTTGAACAAGACAAAACTAAAAATTACCATCAATGGCTCATATCGTCTGCTTACCATGCCAACGATTAAAAGTCTTTCAGCCATTGATTCACGGAGCTGCAAATATCTTCTACGGATATCGCATTGAATAAACTAGAGGACCATTTTCATTTTTCACTGCCACAGCCAAGTGTCATTATTGTCTTGGTTGTCAGCGTACTGGATAAGTGTGCCGCAACAGGAAAACATGCTGGGCATTTAAAACAGTCCAAAGCGTTAGTGAACAGACGGGGTTCCTGCCGCCAATGTTGAATGTTTGCTTGAGTTTTACCATGCTCTTCAAATACATCTTCATCTTGCTCTATCTCTCGCAATAATTCATGGAATTGCATCTTAAATTTGAAATGGATGGTGTCAGAGGCCATGCACTGCTACTTCCTTTTCCTGCTCAGGGCCACATTATTCCCCTCATGCAACTAGCCAAGATTCTCATTGACAACCATATTTTGGTAACGTTTGTTAACTCAAAGTTCATAGGGCAGCGGTTGAATAATGTCTACTGAGTACCTGAGGTTCCATACCTTCCCAGATGGTCTTCTGCCAGACCATGGCCGCACTTTGAAGCTGCCAGAGCTTTGCGAGTACCTGCAAAAGCATGCCCCATTTCATGTCAAGAATGTTGTTAAAAATCTTATGCCACCACTAACAATCATCGTTGCAGACGGGGTATTCTCCTTTACTCAGCAGATCGCCGAAAAATTTGGCATACCCAGAGTTTCCTTTTGGACAACTAGTGCCTGCAGTTTCTCTGCCTATTATTATATGCTTCTCCTCATTCACCAAGGTTATATCCCTCTCAAAGGTAATCAAATTTCCTTCTGTTCTTATAGTGATTTATGTATAAAGACTTGTTTTGTTTATTTTCCTCTACAATAATCAGCGGCGGTGAATGGGTTACAGACGACACATGAAGCTGCAGGAATGATGTCATCACTTGTATGCCTGAAATGGAAGCTCTGCGTGTGAAAGATCTCCCCAGCATTCTGAGAGTAACCGACATTGCCGATTATATGTTTCAGTACCGGATGAGGGAGGCACAAAATACTCATCAGGCTTGCCTAGTTCTGCTTAACACCTTTCAAGAGTTAGAAGGACTGGTGTTGAAAGATCTGAACTCTAAATTCAGTGATAACGTGCTCTCCATCGGTCCACTTTTACTCAGCTCTGCGTGCTATGGTGATGTGACTGCTAACACAAACAGAATCATCACTGTGTTGTCAGCTATGTTACCAGAAACGTGACGGGAGAGCGCCGTTTCGCGTCATGACGGCCGAAACGCGTTTCCCGTCACGAACGGCCGTTTCCAAGCCATTTCCAAGGTTGCGGAGGGGATTTTGAAAACAAAACAGTCGCCGGTCTTTTTATTTATTTCCCTACCAGATCAACGGAAATCTTCAGTATACAGCCAGTTAAAAATAATCATTACATTGCAGATCAACGGAAATCTTCAATATACAGCCAGTTAAAGATAATTATTACATGCAGATCCACCGAACTCTGCAGATATCCGTCAGTTGAGTATTTAAAAACAATAAAGCTAGTACAGTTAAACATTAGTTTTAGTTAGGTGCCGAAATAATAAAGTATTAGTTGGGCGATTAACTCACTTTACCATTCAAAATTTGTTTTATTTTTTTTAACTATCAATATTTTTAATATATAATTGAAGTTATTTTAAATATAACTATATATATATATTCCGTTTCTTATACGCAACCTCTAAATATCCCGTTTTCCGTCACGTTGCCGTTGCCGTTGCGGTTTCCGTTTCTCGTTTCTGGTAACATAGGTTGTCAGACGAAGAACTTGTGGAGTTTGCGTGGGGTTTGGAGGGAAGCAATCAGCCATTCTTGTGGGCCGTCCGCCCTGATCTTGTCCAAGGAAGCTCTATCGTTCTTCCTGGTGAGTTTATGGACAGAATGAAGGAGCGAGGGTTTTTCGTTAGGCGGGCACTACAAAGAAAGGTTTTGTATCATCCCTCTGTGGGAGAATTTCTTACGCACAATGGGTGGAACTCCACAATTGAAAGCATAAGCTCGGGCATTTGGAAAGTCGGTTATGAAATGAGGGAGAACGTTTTAAGGGAAGAAGTCGAAGCATTGGTGAGGAAGTTGATGAATTTGGAGGACAAGCAAGGCAGAGAAATGAGAGTTAGATTGAAGAAGTTCAAAGAGAGGGCTATTGGTTCAGTTAAAGTCGGCGGAACCTCTTACGACAATATGCAGGAGTTTTTAAGGAAAATGCAGATGAAGATAGGCAACTGAAACTCTCCACGTTGCTTGTATTCAAAGTTTATTAGTCCTTTCTATGACTTTTTAAAAGTCTATATGATAGAGAAGAAATTGTAATATTCAAGAACATCCATTTTTCTTTTTCTTATAAATCCTAGGGTACCATTTGTTTTAGCTTAAGTGATGTAACGCCACAAACCATTAAAACAAAGATTCCATGAGAACAATACTACAAATCATTAAAATATTAAATTTCTAATTGTTTTATAAAGATTAAATAGACTTCAAAAAAGATCATGTTTTTATGAGGATTTCTTTCAAATTTATATTCATATAGTCCGTTTAGATTATAATTATTAAGTATAATTTAAAGATCATGTTTTATTATTTTGATTAATTTGTATGTTGAGTAAAAATAAAAACTATCAAATTAAAGAGAAAATGAAGGTGGGATACGGACACGAGTTTCAATAAAACTTAAAAGAAAAAGGACACAAGTTAACTCTAAACAAGACTATGGGAACAATATAGGAAATGGGATATGAATGGTTGTAGGTAACATAGGCTACACAAAAGAAATGAAAATAACACAAGATACACAAAAATGGATTAGGGATTAAAATAGACACAGTAGGTCTATAATTAAGTTCTTTTATACCAAATCACCAATATTGATTACATAATTTTTTTATATATTTGGGCTTTATCTCCTTATCTATTTCAACCATTGATACACCATATTTTTTTGCAACATTATGTTCTTTTGTCTATAGTGAAGTTGGGATTTAAGATTGTCACCTGAGTTGGTTGGTTTGGGTTTTTTTGAGGGAACTCAATCATGCTTGTTATAGTTGGAAGGATTATAAGTACCAAGGGGAACTCCAATCTCTTATTTAGAAGAAAAAATGAGAATTTTTGGCACAAGAAAAATGTTAGAGCGATGGTCAATTTTACATATGGAAAGCTTAAAGAAGAGTATAAGTTGCTCACTTTGAAACCTAATGCCACTGAAAATGAAGTAAAAAAGGAATATTGTCATCTTGCCTTGTATCTTTGAAGAAAATATTGGGAATGGGTTTTGTTTTTGTGAAATACTTTTACAAAAAAAATTCCTTTGATTAGGGTTTAGGCTGCCCTTTAATTGAATTACATGTTCTTCTAAGTTTTGTTTATGCTTCTATGCATTTTGAAATTCTAGTCTTATATAATTCATTTTAAAAAAATTATTGGATCTTTCAATATTTGAAATTCCAATCCTTTAGAACTTAATTTTTCAGATTTGTTGGGTTTTAGCATGTCATTAATAGTTCTTATTTAGTTATATCTATCTCTCTCACCCTTTATTTATATTTATCTCTTTCTCACCCACTCTATCTTTCCCAAGTTATATTTATCTCTCTATGTCTCCTTTGTATCCCCATCTCTCCCTTTTTTATCCCATCAATTCCTCTCTCCCCCTCTCTCTCTATCACTCCCTCTTTTTATATCTCTCTACTTCTCTCCTCTCTCTATTTCTTTCCCTCCCTCTCCCTCCTTTATCTATTTATATATATCTCCCTCTTTGACTCATACACACACACACACCTTGTTTCTCTCTCCCCATCTCTATCTCTATCTCTTATTCCCCCCTCTCTCTCTATACCTCTCTTCCAATTACTTGTCTCTGTCATCTTCCTTCTCTGTCACTCTTCTCCCCTCTATCTCTATCTCCCACTCTCTATCTATATCTCATATTCTCTCTCTCTCTCTCTCTCTCTCTCTCTCTCTCTCTCTCTCTCTCTCTCTCCCTCTCTCTCTCTCTCTCTTATTCACTCCATCTCTCCTCTATATGTATCTCTCTATTTTTCTCTCCCTCTATCTCCCTCTTGCTCATCTCTCTCTCTATCCATATCTCTCTACCTCTATCTCCCTATCTCTCTCCCCCTCTCCCTCTCTATCTCTCCATATCTCCCTCTATCTATATCACTCCCTCTTTGCCTCTCTATCTATTGAGCTCTCTCTTTCATTCCATCTCTCCCTTCATCTCTCCTATTTATCTCTATCTTGATTTCTCTCTCTATCTTCCAATCACTCTTGTCTATCTCTTTCTAGCCATCTCTTTCTCTACCTTTATCCCCCTATCTTTCTATCTTTATCTCTTTCCCTATATCTCTCTACCTCTCTATATCACCCTCTATCTATTTCTCTCCCCCTCTCCCTCTACCTCCTATATATTGAGTTATCTCTCCCTCTCTCCCTCCTTTTTTCTCTCTTCCTTTCTATCTATCTCTCTCCCTTTTTCTCCCTTTTTCTCTCTCCCTCCCTTGCTCACTACTTGCTCCCTCCTTATCACCCTATCTATCACTCCATCTCTCTCTCTCTCTCTCTCTCTCTCTCTCTCTCTCTCTCTCTCTCTCTCTCTCTCTCTCTCTCTCTCTCTCTCTCTCTCTCTCTCTCTCTCTCTCTCTCTCTCTCTCTCTCTCTCTCTTTCTTTTCCCATATCTCTATCTATCTTTATCTTCCCATATCTCTATCTATCTGTATCTTCCCATCTATCTCCATCTCTCCATCTATCTCCCTATATTTCTCTCTCCCTCTCTATTTGTCTATCTCTATTTCTCTCTATTTGTGTGTCTCTCCATCTCCATCTCTATCTCTATAACCCCTCTCTCTTCCTCTTTCTATCCTTATCTCTATCTCTCTCCATATTGCAAACATAACACGAGCTAGTTGTTAACAGAGCCTGATTACCTTCTTGATTTAAAGGTTTTTTTTCAACCATGTGTTGGATCCTTGTAAGTGGATGTATAGTTGATTTGAAGCTATCACCTCTCCATTGAGACCTTTGTTTCGCAAACAACATATTTTCTAAATGACTTGCCAATTGACCTCATGTACTCCACAAATGTATGCAAAATAAAAAAGACCAAAAAAATCCTTAATTGATCTTTCACAATTCTTCAATGTACCCATTGCACACCAAGGAGAAATTTCTAGTATAGGTTCCTAGTAGTTGAATTCTCTTGTTGAGTAGACCTTGAAGACTTGAATCCTAATTTTGATTCAATTTTTTTCCTTCATATTCTTTAGGAATGGAATAGGATGGCTGATTGTTTGAAAAAATGAGCTTCTAATATTGTTGGTAAGTGGAATGTATCTAAGTAGGGTTCTCTACCCTTAGAAAAATCTAAGATTCTTCTTCAATTTATTCAACATGAATAGGATTAAGTTCTCATTTTCAAATTCTAATGCTAGTCCTATGCATCGTTCCTAATTTACTAATTGTTATATTATCATGATTGAAAACTTATATTGAAATCCCTTTGAATTTTCCTTCTTAATACATTATTGAGAGCGATAGCTATTTGAAAATATTTATATTATATTAGATTATGAAATCTCTTGTATAGATATAATTTTATTGAAATCTATATCATATTTGTTGGGTATATGGAGCCCAACGGGCATCTGTGTCCCTTCATTTTCTCTTTGACCTTTCATATTTTCTCTTGAAGGAATATTATATATGTTGTTGTAGCATAATGTATATTGGAAAAAACATAGATTAATAAATCTATTCCCCTACTTCCCGTGGGTGTAGCCTTTAGGGTGAACCATGTAATCTCTATGTTATTTGTTGTCTCTTTTGCATCTTTATTTCTACTATTATGTTTATTTTTCTGCACTTCATTTCTAACAGTTGGTATCAGAGTTCGGTGAAGGAGCGATCAAGAAATTGTGATAATTTCTGGAGAAAATGAAGAAGTAGGGAGTAGGGAGAAAAGAGGAGGAAGCAAGAATATTTGACACGAGTAATGTGCTCATTCTAGGTATACATTCATCTAGACATTATTCATGTAGTGGGAGTATTGAGCAATCTAACAGATGCATTGATGAAGAAATTATAATGGGAGAAGTTTGAGCATGTGTGCAACTGGAATGTTAACGAAGCGACACTATGAATGCACTCATTCTAGTTGTGATGGAGGTATTGGTGTTTGGCTTTCAAGATGAAGTTGGATTTTTCTCAATATTGTCAAGATGTGACAATGGGAGAGAAGTAGGGAAATGTCTGATATGTTACAACAACCATTGGACTTCAAGTGGGAGATTGTTGGGTATATGAAGCCCAACAAACATTTGTGTCTCTTCATTTTTTGTTTGACCTTTTGTATTTCCTCTTGAAGGAATATTATATATACTGCTATAGCATAATGTATATTGGAAAAAATAGAGATTAATAAATCTATTCCCCTGCTTCACATGGATGTAGCCTTTATGGTGAACCACATAATCTATGTGTTATGTGTTTTCTCTTTTGCATCTTTATTTCTACTATTATGTTTTTTTTTCTTCACTTCGTTTCTAACAATATTAGAATATGAACTCTCTTTTAATGAACTCTCTAGATCATATATCATCCAAAATCACCACAATTGGGTTGGTTCGATAAAAAAATTCATTTGGTGCAGCTTCATATGTCCATCTTTCAAATTCTGAAATCCTAAGCTCTTCTTTCCAAAAATATTCTCCCACATAGTGTCTATAATTCCCTTCAGGTTTGGGGACTGTGAGATAGTGATGCAAATCACATTATCGCTGAAGTATCCTGCCATTCATGAAGAAAAAAAATATGTTTTAGATTAATTACCTTACCAGGCACTAACATATCTAATCAAATCTAAAAAAGAGCACCGTTATGGAGATATACCTTCGATTTGAGAATCATTTAAGACAACCAATACTAGGGTAGTTATTCCCTAACCTACATGCATTGCAACCAACAACAACACCTCGATTTGAAAAAATAGTCCCCTCAAATATTTAATACATTTGTCCAATCCCACATAAAATTGAGATATTCTAGAAACAACACATGCAAAATCGCCCTCCATTTGAGAACCACTGATAAAATAAATCACAACCATTTGTTAAGCTTCTTACAAATGGTCAATTTCTTCTGCAATTTGGAATTGGATGGTGCTTATCGTTATATTGCTTCACCTTATGAAATTTCTTGTATTTGAAAGCTTTACTTGTTTAGAGAGGATATTTGTGTATATCCTTGATAAAGGATTTAATCATATAGCCATGGTTATTTCTCAACTCTTCCTTTGCCACAAAGAGGTTGGACTCCTTGATAGTATAACAAGATTAATGGGCTTTTTAGTTGGCTTACTTTGTTTACTGTTGTTGACATTAATACCACTGTGTTGGTTCTGAATGTAAAAGGTGTTATTGCCTCTTACAATTCAAGCCTCTCAAAATTACTTATAATTCTTAATCTTCATTTGTATAAAATATATTGACCTTCAAAATGATCTATTTGCTCTTCCATTTAGTACAATATCTGTGTTTAATGACCATAATTTTTTATCTTAAGAAAATTGAATTTTATTCTTTCTCAAAAAGATTTTATTTTTAATAATAAAGATTATTACATATTAATTTGTATGCTTAAAAATAAAAAAAATACAATCGTTAACAAATAATATTCTTAATGGAGTTGTTTTCTTTTCCCTAGGTTCTCAACTATAAGATTAAGATTTATTAGTAAGTATGATTAAAACTGAAATTATCTATCATTGAAATAAGCCCTTACAAAACCACAGATTTCGATGATGAATAGGAACAAATATTTTTTTTTTTAACTACTGATCCTTCATCCATTAAGTGAAAGGAAAGAAATATTTATTTAGTTATTGCCTGAAAATAGGAGTGAAAACAAAACCAAAGACTAGCGTCCATAAGAGCAAATTTTGCATATAGTAAGAAAATTAGGAAGCAGAAGAACAAGATCAAACAGATATTCAAGATAAAGACGGCAAAAAAACTGAAATTCTCAATTGAATTATTAATCAATGATATTACATAATTATAGAAACAAATATCTCAACTATCTTTTGATAAATGTGCTATGAATTTTGACAGATAATTGTAACTAATTGATAACAAACTGGAGACTATTGACAAAAAAAAACTTAAAATAAAATACACCTATACAATACCTATTAACATATATTCCTACATATTGACACACGAGCACAATTCAGGTATGACACGTATTTAATGATTGCCGCGCAAATGAATCAAGGCGTCGACTTATATGCCTTCTTCTTCTGTGAGCAGCATCCATTGTCTGGAATGTCGCCGCCGCAACTCCGATGCGATGGACACTGTGACTGTATCTTATCCACGCTTGGGATGAACTTAGCATGGTAATTCTTATTCGCAATATCGGTATCGAGATTATGCCTCCCGGAGACATTGACAATACAAGTAACGAAAAGGAGGAGAACTGTCAATTTCTTAAGCGTTGAGTTGTCCATTATATTCTCAGTTTGCCCCTTGCAGGAGAAACACAGATTCGCAACTGGTACGTTATGTATAGCTTCGCAACAACTAATGATGCGATCGTATATTTATGGAGAACAATCAACAAAAATGTTGCTCTAATGATTCAGAGAATAAAGAACAAGAATTTATAATGAGGATTTACTCGCAGAATTGCATCAAATGTTAAATGGTTTTTTATAGAGCTAATAGATGCATCATGAAGTTTTCGCGTTAGTTTCCATGAAGTCAGTAGTGAAAGCAGAAGGAAGATGCGAGGATTTAGTCATAGAATTGCAGATTACTTTTCGTATACGATGAGAATGCCGATTCCTCTTAACATTTGATGTGTTTTTAATAAAAAGAAGACGTGTATGATATCCATGTAAAGACAAGAAATCGCATAGAAGAAACATTAAAAGGAGAAGATGCTTAGCACTACACGACAGTAAGCTTTAAATTGGGAAGAAATTACTGTTTGTGAAAAGTTTAACAAGTGGCTTCCGTTCGTTTTATTGACAGTTCTGAAATGGTGGATGATTCGATGTTCTGTTATGTTAATATTCCGGGAAAATCTAAGTTTTACGTTGGGTTGGAGAACTGTATTGGGGATTTCGAAGCGCTTTCGTTTCACAGCGAGGTGTCTGGTCGTCGTTGTTCATTGATCGGAGGTGGCGGGAAGACGACTATCGCATGGCTACGTTCAAATAACACACTAAACATTGACTGGTCTGGTTAGATAGTTGTCTCGCGTGGATCCCTCCTTACTAACGCTTTCGCCAGTTTCTTTTTAATCCGTTCTAACTGCGGAGGAAATATTCCAAATCCTACGCACAAAATAGCACAAGTTATATATATATATATATATATATATATACTTATTATTATATTATCTATTTATGTTATTTATTATTTTTTTATATATCATATAATATGGACATAAATATACTATGATATTATTTATTATACTATATATATTTTATTATTTACATAGTAGTTATATAAATATAGTAAATAATAAAACATATATAAATATATGATATTATCATTTTATTATTATATATATATTAAAAAATATTATATATACATATACATATATTATGGGTGAGGGCACTGGTTCGACTGGGTGTAAGCATCTTGTTGTAAGCAAGTGGTCATGAGGTCTAATCCCTTGTTTGCATGAAATTAGAGGGCATGGTGCACCAACATCACCATTCACATTGAAAAGTTTGTCCAATGTACACTATAAGTTAAAGGGAGCATAAAATGATTCCTACAATATAATATTTTAATATATATTATATAGTATATAAATAAGTAATATAATATACAAACTATATATAATAAATAAAATATAAAGTTTGAGAGGATGTGATATTTTAGTCACACTTGGAATAGATAAGTAATACTACAAATCTCATTCCTCTTGATGCGTGGATTATGAATTGAGTATTGGAGGTTGCTTAGTTCATTGTGGTGATTCCCAAAAACTTTTGGCATTGTTAGGATGGGTTTCATAATGATACTAGAAAGCGTTTATAAATGAAATAGTTAGATGGTTCTAAACATGAGAGATGGCTAAGCACATTTTGGTCTTGGGTTGTGTATGCACTTGTTTGCAAGTTGGGATCTCTACTAATCTAAGATGGATTTTCAACGGAATCCTTGGTGATTGAGATGGCTATTCATACAAACTAGAAGATGGTCACATACATGATGACTCCCTACTAGAGACATTTATGACCACTCTTGTTCTGACAATGTGTAGGAAGCTTTGGGGGAATCTCGTTGCTCATTTCTTCCTTAAGCTATATTTATCATTAACGCAGTCTCCACCATTTTGGCATTCAATAAGGCACCAAGGAGTGGCATCGTTTGTGATGCAATAAGTATTCATGAGGCAAGATGGAATAAATATCTAAAATAAGTGACAACTCTATATTGTGAGGGGATAATAAAGAACAATGTGGTAGTGTTTACTTTCTACATTAGCTCCAACCCAAAACTATTATCACAGGTGAATCACATTATTACCTAGATGAATGAGCTTGATTGTGGACTTCAATCACTACTACATTAGAAGTCCCATGTTGCCCTCACTAGAATGTAGCATATCTCATCTCCTTAGAGACCCTTGTAATTATTTCTTTATTTTTAATCTAAAGGAAGCTACCTTATGTTAGCAACTTGCCAATATATATAACTTATAATGTTTATATTATATATAATATAATATTATATAATATTACTAGTAGGTTTACTAGTAAGAAAATTGAGATGTGGAAGATAAAGATGGAGGATTTATTGATTGATTGAGATAAGTTGGATGATGTTGAAGAGAATGGTTCAATGCCTACAAATGCTAATTTGACTACCCAATATGATGTTATAAACCATAAATATAAGGGTATAATCAAATTTTGTTTGATAGACACTATTTTAATCAATGTCCATGAAGATTCCTCTACAAAGAAACTATGGAAGAAACTTGGTTCAAATTATATAAATCCAAATATTTAGTGAACAAGATTTTCTTGAGAAAGAAATTGTATTCCATAAGAATGGAAGAGGGTGGATGAATTGCAGACCACCTGAAAGTGTCGAATATGTTGGTGTCTCAATTTACATTAATTGGTGTAAAAATGGATTATGAGGAGATAAGTCAAATCATGCTTTGTTCTGTCCCTAATTCATAGGATTCTCTTGATATGGCTATTGGGAGTACTAATGTTGTCTTGAAAGTTGAACATTTTGAGATTTATTTTATTCTGAAGATATGAAGAGGAAGGTATCCATCAATACTAAGGAGGCCCTAATGTTCATAAAATACTTAAGGATAAATGAAAGATGAATTAAAAGAGTGATAAATCCAAGTACAAGGAGATATCCAAATCTGTTAGAATGTCCAAAGCTATTTTTTTGGAATTGTAGTAAGCCTAGACACTTCCATAAGGAGCACAAAGAAGAAAAAAAGAAGAAAGGAAGAAATATGATTATGATCTTGAGTCTAAGAAGAAAGATGGTGATGCATCATTGTAGCTTGCATCAATCATGCATGTAATGATGCATAGTTAATTGACTTGGGTACATCTTTCTAAATTCCCTCTAATAGAGATTGATTTTTCTATTATGAAAACGTTGATGGAGGTAAGATTTTCTTTGGCAATGATTTTTATTTAAATAAATTGTTGTTCAAGGTAAAGTTAGAGTCCACTTTATTGATGGTAGAATAGAATATGACTAATTTTTGTTTCATATCCTTATATTAGCACAAAATTTATTGTCTATGATCAAACTTACTGATGTGGGTATGTAGGAAGTATTTTGAAGTAGTATGGAAGATGGATAGAGGTGCTATGATGATCAATATAGGTTTCAGATTTGGCATAGTGTATAATCTTTACATATACACTTTTGAGTGTAATAGTTCTTTTATAGAAAGAAAGTCTCTAGCTACTTTGTTGAAAAAGGTGAGGGATTCATATTGAATAGATATTCAATGCTTTTGCATACTAATGGGTTTTCTTTCTTCTTAATCAAAATTACTTATAGAGAGGCTATGTTATTGTTCTAGGGATTGACCACAGTAGAGAAAAAGGTTTAAGAACCTTGAAATATTAAAAACTTGTTCAATTTTTGATTGATTGCAATCTTTATTTTGACCCTTTTGAGCATTGTATTTATGGTAAACAAAATTCTGTTCAATTTAACTCAAGTTCACATAAATATTTTATTATATTGGATCTTATTCATTATGATTTGTTTGGTATTATTGGCATTCTTTCCATTGGAAAATTCAAATATTATGTTTTATTCATTGATGATGTAGAAAATTTTATTTCAAGTTGAAGAGGTGTGAAAGATAAGAATTGGAGCTTAATTATCCTCATTAATGATGTCATTTTTTCGGGTCCCTAAAAAATTACTCACACACCTAGAGGAATCAATTTACATCTATCTCCACTAAAAATTGGTATAGGACCACAACTCTAATTTTCTTCATAATTAATATCTTCATTGTCATAATTAAATAATGTTAATTATTTGATTATTTTCTAAAAGTCTTTTATCCTCTATTAATTAAATAACTTAAATTATTTAATTAATTCAATTTTTAGCTTTATTCAATCTTGATTAATTAAATAAGTATTATTTATTTAATTACATCACTAATTAAGTTTATCCTCTTTCTAAAACTAAATAAATTTTTATTTAATTTACTCTCACCACATTTACAACTATAATTAAATAATCATTTAAAATTATTCAATTATTCTTTAGCCTTTTCTCCAGTCAATTAAATAAATATTTATTTAATTTAATCCCCAAATTTTGAATGTTGAATTAAATAATTATTTAACTCATAAAAAGAATTATTCCTAGCATATTCTTTTATAATTGGATAATCGCTAGTTATATAATTAGTCAATTACTACTTAAGTCGAGATTTAATTAAATCAGTCAGTTATCTCCTGATTTACTATATGATTATTTATGATGAACAAACCTTCTAGTTCAATTAGTCAGTTATCTAGTTTTATTATTATGTGTGCAAAATTTTATTAATTAAATAACTTTATTTATTTAATTAATTCATTCGTGCATTAGAACAGACTATTTCCTCTATGTTAATCTTTATCCTTTACATGCAATCATTATTTTTTTGAGTTTCAAATAGTCTCAACTAAAGATTAAGTTATTGTTTAATTTTAATCCCCACCTTTTATGCTTTATCACTCACATTATTACTAACACTAATTTCAATGCATGTCACATATTTCAATCTTAATCATCGGTCTATCTTTCAATCTATGCCTATCATTTAAAAATCATATTTTCTATAAATTGATTTGACCTTCATCATTATTCCTCCTCCCAAAATCTTATGACTTTTGGAAGAAATCAACTTTAGAATCTTTGATTTTTTTCTAATAACACTATCATGAGGCTATACTTGCACACTTAAGAGAAATCTGTGGGAAATTATCATACAATAGAAAAATAGAGAAGTGTAGTGGAGGTTATCCATGGAATGAAACAGATGTTCGGTGAGATTGTTCTGTTATAATTTATGTTCTTTTTATATTCTATTGTTCTTTGTTGTTTTTGATAAAGGAAAAAATGGGCTTTATAGGGACAAGAAACCACCAATTTTACAACAAAAGACAGAGAAGGAAAACAAAGTCTAGCAGAATAAATAGGTTGCAAAAAAAGAAAAAACCATAAAGAATAGTAGCCAGCCAAGAAAGGCTAGAAAGGTCATTCAAACAACCAGCCGAAATGCAGACAAGAAAACTAGTAGCAGCTAACCCAGAGTCTTCAGAACAGACTTAGTCTCGGCTTCTAGGTCCTGCATATCCTGGACTCCCTTCTTGAAAGTTTGAATCATATACGGTGTGGGGGGAGCCTTCCTTTTCAAATTAGCCCTGGTTCTCTTCGAGATTCCAAAGTCCTCTTCTTGGTTTTTATCTTTCACCTCTTCCAAATCAACTACTAGGGACCCCTGTTGAGCTTTTTCCAAATTTTCAGTCATAGCGTTGATAATGATGGCATTATTTCTTTCCATCCTATTATTCTGTTAAGCAATTATCTTCACAGTATTTTTCTTTTTTTCCAATTCAATTTCTATCCTTCTGTCCTTACCTGCATTGTCCTAGATCTCTTCACTAGCAATGTTTTCATTACACTCTACATCCTTCTTGCATAACCCTGAAACCTTAGCTCCCATTTCTTCCAATTTGCTCTGGTGGCCCAGTTTTTTATTTTCATGTCATTAATTTCATGAAAGACCCATTTTGACATTCTAAAATGATCCACAACATTATTCCTAGCTATGCCCAGAAAATCAGCAAAAGGTTCCCTATCAAGATTGAAGCAACTTTTAGCAGGGTCAGAGGTTCCAGGGGATCCAGTTCTAACATCTTTGTCTGTCGACGGGACAACAGAGGAAGAATTAGCGCCAGAATCCTCAGAATCAGGAGAATCTTTAGAATACGATATTGTTCTTTGTTTTTAGCATAGGTTTAGATTTGATTTTATTGCATCATATTGCTTAATATTGCTTTTTTTCCTATGTTACAACATCAATGCAAAGGAAATTTCATCCTAAAGGTATATTAATCAACTAGTCAATATGATATATACATGATTAAAAGCCAATTATTGAGAGTGGATATTCTCTTCTTCACTTTAGAATCGGTTAAATATAAAAGGGTATTCCTAAAGGTATTCTTAATATGATTGACTACAACTAAAGAAAAAATTGAAAGTGTTATATTAATATCTAATATAGATATCCCTAAAGGTTGTCACTAAACCAAAGACCAACCTACTACATAGGAAAATATATTTTAAGTTGATATCATTAACATTAGATAAATACAAGAATAATGTACATGCAAAATATGATTCCCTAGGATAAGAAATCTTATGGATCACTATAGATACTTTCTATGATGAATCAATTGATCACGAGGTGCACTAAAACTATTAACCTAATAAAAAATACTAGTGAGAGGTATTTACCATTTTGAGAGTATGGTTGATCAGGAACTTACAAGATTGATGCCTAATCCAGTGAGTCATAGGTCATAGTTTACCAAGATAATTTTTGTTTTAAATCACTACAAAATATTAGTTGTGAATATACTAAAACTAAAGATATGATTTAAAATAGTTAAACATACTTAAGAATCCATATCCAAATTGTAAAAATCAATATGAAATAAATAAGAGACCATTATAAATAAATGTAGTGAATTAAAATATTATGAAATTTATCAAGTATGTATTATAATCATACTATTAAATGTGTCGAGGAAACCCTAAATTAGAATCTTGTCACAATTCATGCCATAGAAGGCCATATAAGGTTATTAATGACATTTTTGGAATTTTTTCTAAGTGATAGAGGAAAATAGGAAGAAATTTCTAAATTTTATGTGGGACAAGATGCAAAGAATAGATGTAGGTTTTCATGTCAACAATGGAGGTCACAACATGACATTATGATAGAATTCTAGAAGTTTATTGTCACTCCATATTTCGATGAATTTTTTTGGTTGAGTATTTGAGAAAACATACAAGAATATGATGTGAAATTAGAGGTAATAACATGATAAAGTCCAAAAGAACTCCAAATGGAAGGAAGAAGGGAATAAAAATTCAGTCAAAAAATTGTAGGAATATTATGCAAAACTAGTGATAAAAAGTCTAGAAGTTTGGAAGTGCAAAGGAATTGTAGAAGAAAGTAAATTGGGAAGGAATGCAAGACATGATTAGGGAACCAAAGGTCTAAAGATAAAAATGGATGATAGAATAAATATGAATTCTTTCATAAATTTATGAAAGGGAAATAGTGAAGGGATAAATTATTGTGAGAATTGAGAATGGAGAAGGATCATGATCATAGGTCCTGAGGAGTAAGGTAAAAAATATAAATTCAAAAAAATATGTGGATTTGGGAGAGGATCCATGGTTGGGAGATCAATATGAAAAGGTAAGTCCAAATGTTTGTCAATAAGTTAGAAGTGAAGGAAGCAAACAAAATTGAGGGAAAGGAAGGACTTGATAGACTTAGTGAAAAATTTATGTTGGATAGGTGGTCAATATAAGATATTGGATGGATAGAAAAATTTTGGTCCTCCATTGAAACCTTACAACTCCATCAAACTAAAAAAAAAGTAAGAATATCCTAGAATTTAAATTTTTTGGATTTTTTTAACATCTAGTGTTTGATAAGAATGCAGGGGATGATGAGGAACAAAATTTAATTTATTTGACCAAGGGAATACCTATTTGAATATTTCTTAAATCATTTATACATGATGGAAACAACAAGGATAAATGTACAAGGGGGCTAGAACTTAAGTAATTTTACATTTTCATATTAAGTCCCAACATAGTGTTTATTTTGTTTATTTTTGAAACACTATTTTTATATACTCAAGGACTATTTTTATAACTAAATGTGTTCACTTCCTAGCATACCACGACCCTCTTTCAGAGTCAATATGGATGTGTGATGACTACTTCTTCGGGCATATTACCTATCCTAACATGCCTAGGTGAATCAAGTTTCAAACACAACTAGCAAGGTCATAAACAACCAATCAACCAGTTGGTTTTATAATAAGGGGATTACTCGAGAGTTATTTTATTTATTGAAGTGTTATTTTATTGTTTTATTTACTTAAGACTTGTCTTGTGTGCATTAAAGCAAATAAAAATTTATTAAATTACTCAAGAATAAATAATCTCTCTTAAAAAAATAAAATTAATTACATCTACCTAGAAAACACCCACAAATATAATCTTGAGTTATTTTGTTTAACTATCATTTATTGATTATTGGTTAGGTGGTTAGGTTGTCAATCCTTTCCCACTTTCATATTTTAACCTAACAATTATTATTATTGGTAAGTTTTGTTAGAGACATTAACACTATCTTGAAATTTATAATTTGATTATTTATATTATATGTATTTTTTAAAATTTTAAAAATATAATTATTAAATTGTGTTAAGAACATCAACAATATCATTAAAATTATTTCATATATTTAGTTTATGTATTTTGAAGAAAATATGTTTCAAGAATTAAAAAAGAAATTATTGTAAAGGATTGAAGGTGATTCAGTCTATTAAATTTATTTGGGTATAATTTCAATTTTAACCAAGAATATTTATTCTATGATTCATAAGTTTTTATTGAAAAATATTAATATTAAATTTTTTATTTCTTACTAATAAGTATTACAATAAATATTAAAAAAAAAAAATTAATTTTTATAGACATAATCTAATATAGATTATATAGCTATACTAAATAATTTAAAACATTGAACAATCTAGTCTAACGGCTCATTGAAATCACATAATAAGCCTATAAATATCATTATCGTAATTATTACTATAAATATACATCACTTCATATTCAAACTAAGAATATATATTCTCACAAACGTGTACACTAAATCCATTGATTAATATTTATGTCTATAAATATTCATGCACATAAATAACTAAGGTTGATATGATTGCTTAACTCAAACACAAATTTTGAAACATGTTTACAATTCAAATCACATACAATGAAGTGATCTCAATATCTTCAATTTTTATATTATGCTTAAGATTTCTAATATCTTGAAAAACCCTAATTTTACTTCGTAAACTCTCATTTCATTTCAGCAAATATTTACCAAACCATAATATATATAAAAAAGCTATAAAAAGTACTATATAAGAAAGAAATAACAATAATCTCTAACCTTCTATCATACTTAACCTGTATATAAAATGGACTCTAGAACCTAGCACAAGCTTTGCATACCTCTATACCAACAAAATAAACTTTTGCATACAAATCAGTTACATATCCTTTAAACCAAGTAAAAAATCTCATATAATCCCTTCTCCAACCTTCTATCATACTTAACCTGTATATAAAATGGACTCTAGAACCTAGCAGAAAATTTGCATACCTATAACAACAAAATAAACTTTTGCATACAAATCAGTTGCATATCCTTTAAAACCAAGTAAAAAATCTCATATTATTCTTTCAATGAGCTTAATTATAAAATTCGCGTTTAAAACATAATACATGTGCATTCATATCAACCAGCGCCACCCCTGCATTTAAACACCTTAGAGAGCCTTTTGTATACTTGGGCCCTACCACATATGGCTATATCAATAGCGAGAGCCAAGCAAAATCCTAAGCCAAGCCAGCAACTACCAACCTATTAGAAAAATGAACGTGAATTTTCAGTGCAGGATAGGGAGAGGTGGTGCTGTGAAGGAATTAACTAGAGAGCTAGTTGTTTCAGATCGGACGGTGTGTAGTAATGGAATGAAGGATCTAACAAATCATGCCCGACGGGCAAAGTAAAAGTGAATGCCTTTAGATTGGCTGCTAGCCACAAACGGCTATAGGAGATAGCTAAGGGTCACGAAGCCGGTTTAACAATGTCGAGAAAGACATAGTTTAATTGATATGACCGTCCAAATAGGTTCAGATTAAACAAAACCAAATGATAAGAATACAGTATTAGACATTAAAAAGATAACAAAACAACAATTATTAGTGGAAAAGAAGTATACCTCCTTTAGTAGATTTACATCTACAGTGCTTGGGATTGATGTCTTCCCAAAAGCCTAGAAAGAGAAAGCTAATAGTGGATCCTCTAAGCACAAAAATGGCAATATGAAGATGCCTCTATTTCAATACTGTCAACAATATGAACTGAAGGCATTTAATAAACTGATTGAAAACAGGTAATTTCTTCTGCAATTTAAAACTTGATACTGACTACTTTTCTCCATACAGAGCTTCTTTTATATATTTCTTGTCTTTCTATTAGAGATTACTTTATTCATGACAGTAATAGACACGACAAGCAGCAATAAACATTTGCTTCCACGAAGTTCCAGCGAAAGAAGCATGCTTCTTAGTATATGCACGTTATCTGCGTTGTTCAATTAAATTTCGTATGTTTAAGTCGCAAACGTTTTTAATATTTTGTCATCCATTTCCTTGTCCTTGCAGAGTTATATTTGTGATAAGCATGCATAGTTAGAGATATGTTTGTTATCATAGACTTGTAAAACACGTCTTCGTGGTCAAACGAGGTCGGTGAATGGAGTTTTGTTGAAATGTTCAATTCAATTGGTGGACTATTGACCCGTTCAACGTTATAAGTATTTATTTCGCGTCGGCCATTGAACGAGAATAATATTATATTGGCATTTAGTAATACCAAACACCACTCTCATTAAGATTATTATCTCCTTGATTATTATTCAATTAAACATGCGGAGGACATATTTCCTTCAGGTTATTAGCCTATAGGCTATTTACGTGGGGGAACCCCACCAGGATTTCCCCCAGTCTGACGTTGGAAACCCCGCCGGGATCTAACGCGGTCCAAATGAAAAACAAAGCCAGTGTTTAACCTGCCCTCTCAACACATAGTGAATGATGAGTTCCAAGGATCCACAATACGGTGCATGCATGTTGTCGAGACCGTGGAAAAGCAAGAGAGAAGGACCAAGAGAAAATATATCCTCAAAATTCCCAACAAAGACACAGCAGGGTTTTATTATCCTACATCGATCTCATTTCAGAGATTGCAGATGACTTGCATAGGCGCAGTCAGGATAGGAAGCTCTTCATCAACAGTAGTGGAGGAGGATGGAACTCGGTGGCATTCAAGCACTCCTCCACCTTCGAAACCCTAGCCCAATCGATCCAAGCATGTAGTTGGGAGCCATCATTCAGAATAAGTTCAATCTCAGAAACATCAACACTCTTAGTGAAATTAAGCTCTCTATATCAATACCCACATGGTTAGCATTCACGTCCATGACCTCCTTGTTGAGTGCAGAGTCAAACTCCACAACATATAGATAGTGTATATGGGAAACAGATCATGATCCCTTTCTTTTGTAAAAATAACCCAAACCACTACCCATCTAGGCTTCCTGAGGGATACCCACCTAGCAAAATCGTGAACACTATGCCATCTCTATTACCATAGGACATTGAAAAGGAAAAGTATAACGAAAAATAAATAGAGGACCCTTTCCATTATTCACATAACAATAGGACTAGGAAGATTGATCTACCTATACCCAAGTCAAAACACATTATTTACGAAAGTATAGGATAAAAATGAGGGTTCTACAGAGATTTTAAGTGAAAAAACTTTATATTCAAGCAATATATAAAACAACTTTTCATACAACTCAACATTTAATATTATTCACGTTCAAGCTATCAGTGGCAACTCCATTGATCTTCATACCACCGAGAGAATTTGGGTTGAGTTGAACTCCCTTGTAGAGTGGTGATGATTTCTTGGGCTTCACGTTGAAAGTTGCATAAGCATTCACCCTCACCATTCCATGCAACGAAGGAGACAAAGAGATCTTGGTTTGTATTGTGTATTGATGAGTTGTAGAAGATATCATCATTGCTGCTGCACTTACTACCAGTTTGGCCCCTTCAAAGTTCAGCGCTTTAGCAGACATAAAAGAACATTGACCGTGTTAATATCTAGTTGAGCATAAATGAAAGAATATATAAGGTCTATAAAAGAAAACTCAAGCTTGTGTGGTTCAGATTGATAATGACCGATTAGACCAAAAAGATTTGGAAAGTGAATGCATCAAAGAAGAAGGAACTGGTATCAAAACAAAATAATTAGGGTTTCCAGAAAGAGAGCTTCCAATTTGGGTTTGCAGCTCCTCAAAAACCAGGGGGTGGTCCTTATCCTTCACCAGAAAAAAGGCTTCTGCAAACCCTACATAAATATTAAAACCTTTGAAATCACTATAAACATAAAATCAAAAATAGGCTTCTGCAAACCGAGCTAATTCCAACTAGAGGATAACTAGAAAATTAAACATAACCTTCAACTGTGGTGTAATAAGCCTCCCATTATAGTAGTCGTGTTATAGTAGTCGTGTCAGAGTTTAGAAACACTTGTCATCTCAGGGATGGGACATGTAATTCCAAGCTCTACAATTAACTTGACTATGTGTTGATTGTGTAAATGTAAGCAAAGCATTAATTCCATATGCCAAAAGAAGGATTGACCAATCTCATAAATTTGTTGGAATTCGGGCGAGCTGTTTGAGAATGTGATGAAATATAACTTTTTTTCTTACTTCCTTTAGATAATGGGAGTGTGACATGATGTTGAATCAAGGTTTTAAAAATGTAGGAGTTTTTTTTGTCCTTGGTATCGATTCAAAAAATTTTAAAAAAAAAAAATTATATTTTTGAAGGATTATATTATGTCATTTTAATTTTTATTTAATATGATAGTTGTGTATATGGAGTTTTCTATTACTAAAATTTGACATATATGATTAGTTAAATCCATCAAGGTGATGGATGACAACAAAAAAAAAGATTAAATAGAACATTTCTTAGCTGTTCTATTAAGAAAAATAAAGTATCATACTATAAAATTATTAAAAAAAGGTGATAACTCTATCAAAATTGTACAAGGCTTGTTTGCATTCTCATACCTATCATTTATCTAAAGAAAACCAATGGAACTTGGGAGTATGATGAACCTATCACATATAAATAGATAGATGACTTATTATGATTCTTCATCACTTATGGATAAGGACATACCATGGAAGTAAACCTAAATTATTTAAAAAGAGAAAGAATTAATCCATGATGAAGAGGCAGAGATGCCCCTTTAGAAATGCATGAAATCAATGAGGACAATAAATTTAAAAAGGAATATTAATGCATTCTTTATGATGAATGTGATTTAGGAGAGGAAAATGATAACCATGAATTTTCTTAAACCTTCCTTCTAGGGTAAACTAATGCATAATGTGTAGACTTACCAGGTCATAGCACATAGGCAGTTTCTCCCTATCAAAACTATTTTGGACCATCACTAATTTTTTCCCTTTTTTTAAGAGATTGTCCATGAACTTCTGAAACTTTTTGTTGCTAACTTTGGCCACTTTGATTATTTTAAATTTTAACCCCGTAGCTTCCAAAATAAGGCTATTAGTCACTTCAAAATGAATTCCACTAATAGAAACATTTCCTTCTTTCTAGGAATTGTAGAATTTGGAAATGAGGATATCATCATACCCCTACATGGCCTAGAAAAATGGGGTTAGTCTAGCCTCCTTGAATATTTTCCAAATTAAATTAGTTTTTTCAAAGGTATATAGGTGGTCGAGGTTTAGATCTTTTTCTCAACACTCCAATATTTTTAGCAAAATTCTTACATGAAATATGAAGAAACTCACAAAATACGATAAGATTTAAGCATAAAGCAAGAGAGAAGATGTTAATTTTTCATATGATACCTTCGTCAAAAAGGATTCTAATTAAAGGGGACAAAATGTGGCTCATGGAAAGCTTCAGCTAATGATGAATTTTTCTTGCAAAATAATCCACATGTCATGAGTACTACACTTTAAAAAACATCATACATTATAATTATCCTTGAGGGAGTAGGAGAGGACTTAAAGCTCATGTTGCTAATTTGGATACCCTTCCTTTGCATAATTACATATCTTTCCAAAAAATTGATAAGCTTTGTAAGATAATATGAAAGCTTGTTCATATTGTTGGGGGTAATGATTATGAGGACAAGTCTTTTATGAAAATAATAGTTTTAAATTTCTTGGTTTGCTTCATTTCTATAATAGCCAAACACCATCATTTTCTAATCATCGAAGACATCCTTTCCAAGCCAATAAATGTTATGAGCTCCTATTCCCTAACATGTGGGGGAAAAGTGATATTCAAAATAATTAAATAATCAATAGTCATAAAAAAAAAATTCCTCTTAGTAGTTCAACACATCATTTTGACACTTCATAGGCTCCTATCTAATTACAAGTCTTTCATTAGACATTACTTCTTTTATATTATATGGGATATTGTCAAATCTCCAACATGCTCAATCAAGGCATGAGATACCTTCATTGGAAGCTGCATCAACTACCATATTGCCTTGTCTTTCAAGATATTAATAATGAACATAGAATCCTTTTCAATAATGACTTTATTGAAGCCTCTTTGTTTTAGTCTCTTGAATCCCGATCATGCCACTATAGCTTCTACGTAATTACTGGAATAGATGCCCAAGTTCTTGGAAATTTAATGTTATGTTTAAAAAATTAACAACTAAAGATTTCTTTCAATAAATTAATATACAATACTCTTCAAGCATAAGATATATCACCAATCTATAATTTTACATGAAAATGTATTCTACAATACTCTATGTTAGATATTTAAAAGGTGGTACTATTTAACAAGCAAACTTAGCAATAATAGCTTGGAAGAAATGAAAAACTATTATAAAATATTCCTCTATGTTTTTTATGTTTAACAAAAAGTATGTTTCATCCATTAAATAAAACAATAGACTTGAAAAGTCAACTTCGTAGGAGCATGAATAGAAGAAGTTAACTAGTATGCAAACTCAATCTATGCAAGTTTTCTATTACTCTACTCTCTCTATCCTTTTGTAATGAATTATAATATGAAATGAATGTAAGTAGATTGTAGACCAAGGTTTTAGCAATTGTACTACTTTTATGTCTTTTATTATGAACTCCAATTTGAAAACTCTTGTTGAATCTCTTACTGCCACCTTTATGATTGAGAAAATTAATCTATCCTACCTGAATTTTAACCTCAAAATTTTACTCACTAATTTAAAAGTTGATTTAGTCTTATAACAAGCTACAGATTCTAAAACTAACAGCTAAAATAAATATTTTTAAAATGAAAATGTAATACTTCTTTAAACATGAAAGATGTCCCTATTTTATAATTTAACTCAACACTATAATATTTTAAAGACACTATATTTTATTAAAAATATTTAAAAGATGGTCTCATTCAAAAAGTAAACTTCGCCAAGATAACTTGGAAGACCTGAAACGCTGCTTTTATAAGTTTATAAAAACATTTTCCATGCCTTCGAAACGAAAACGGGAAATCAATTTTGCAGATTTCTTTGCAGCTTCAATAAAACCCAGTCGTATAGTTTTTCTCGAGTTTATTTCTTCTATAAAGAAGGTGCTTATATTAGCGTCCCAAAGAGAAGAAATCACAGAAAAGAAACCTCGTAAGAAGATTATATTACGCAGTAGTAAGCTTCAAACCAGAAAAAGGTTAACCGTTCGCAAAATACTGTAACAAATGGTTTCGGTGATTGTAAGTTCTATGCACGGGGAATCACGCAAGGCGTGGAAGAGGACAACGAACAAGATTTGTAAACGAGCACACATATCAGATTATATTGACTCCTTAGATGATGTAGCCAAGGAATGTTCCTTAGACTTGGGATTATTTCCCAGGAACAGGAAAATCTGTGCTGATGTACTTTTAGACATTTGGGTTTATACTAAAATCTACAAAGGCACGACGCTTTTGCCATCCTATCAGAACTTGCGAGCAGAAATCTGTTAATTTTAACAAGCAATCCAAGGTAATTGCCTTACCTTTATATATTACATTTCTTTCAATCATCCTTTTCAACATTAAGCTGACATGCTTGAACTTAACAGAGGAAGTACAACAATCCCATATGGAAACGCTTCAGAGCTATACTTTTCTCAGCGTGATGTAGTGCGAGATTTGGCCTTGTATTCGGGACACCAAGACAATATACTCCACCGCAAGAGGTTGTTCATAGAAAGGAAACACATTAGTTTGCTGGGGAAATGCGAGTTGCATAGAGATGGAGCATTTGATACTCAAATTCTCTCCATTCTCACTGGCGAGTTATTCAAAAACTCTTACAAATGCATTTTAGTCCGAAAAAATATTTCTTTGGAATACTAACCATTATTTTTAATGCTCGTCTTTTCCCGTACATATTTGCATTCCTGTATTCAACTTCAATAGGATGAGGATTTAACATATATAACTAGTAGTCATAATTTCTTCACAGATTTATAATTGGATTTACTTGGTAATTAATACCTGCAGGCCCTATGGAGGAAAATCACTGCAATGATATGAATTTTCCCGAAACAGAGGCTCTTTTGCTATTTTTCACTTCGACAGAATACGTGCTTCCACCATTTCTGAAATGCATGAAAAAACTAAAATTTCTGGTCGTATCCAATTGTGGTACAAAGAAGGCAACAGTGAAAGGTCTAGATGTCTTATCTTCACTCACTCAACTCAAGGGCGTCCGCTTGGAGAGATTGATTTCACCCTTTGTTGAAAAACAGAGCGTTGAAGCACTACAGAATTTAGAGAAGTTATCATTGAGCTTATGTGAAGGATTTGGAAATATATTCACATTCAAGAAGCTACAAGATTTTAATCTGGACCACAGCAGTGATTTGGAGGAGTTACCCCTGGGTATCTGCAATATGCCCTCCACTCTGTCGTTGTCTATTACCAGCTGCCATCTTCTTCAGAAATTACCAGATGATTTTGGAAATATGAACTATCTAAGAATGCTAAGGTTATCGGCATTACCAGGCTTGAAAGAGCTTCCTGCATCAATTGGAAAACTTGAACAGCTGGAATATTTAGACATTTCACTATGCGAGGGCTTGAAAGAACTTCCAAAGGAAATCAGTGAAGTCAAGAAATTGAGAGAGTTTGACATGAGAGAGTGTTTTAGTTTGAGGAGGTTGCCTGAAAGTGTTCGTGAATTAAGCTCTCTCAAACATGTTATCTGCAATGAGAATATCGGGAACCAGTGGTTGCGAGGTAAAGCCTCTTTTGTCCCGGATCTTAGAGTTGAAATTGTGGAAGCAGAATTTAGTTTCCTCACTCTAACCTTATAAGCATGTATTGGTCATGCGCAATTGTTGGAAGTTAATCCCTACTCTTCGTTCCTTCCCAGCCTTCCCCGCATTCCCGTGCCTCCTCCTGCAGCTCTGTGCAGTGGTGCGGTGACTACCGCTTACCCGTAGATTCTTCTTTTGTCTTGTGCGGTAGAGCGGTGCCTCCGCAGCCCCGTAGAAGTGGCTTCTTAGCCTAGCTGTAGTGCGGTTGAAAGTTTGTTCTCCAGCGTTTTTTGGGTGGAATGATTTTGCTGGCACTTTTAATATGAAATGGACAGATTTTAATATGAGTTGATGGCTTAATCTGAGAATATCTCTAGCTTTCTTTTTTTTTTTTAATTAATTTTTTTAAAAAGAGGGGTAAAAACTTTATTGAATATCAGAAAATAACATTACAATCAAGAAAGAGGGACCAAGTTCCAGACCAAACTCAACTATCTTCGAACAACCTTCTATCATCCTCAAGAACCCGAACTAAATCCTGTCGTAACTCGGGGGAAACATGCATCCAATCCTCAATCTTCCAACCAGCACCTTGCTCGGAAGCCCATTTAGCTAAACAGTCAGCAACCCGATTCCACTCCCTCGGGATATGAACAAAGGACACCACCTCCATCCTAGAACTAACCTGAAGAATTTGTTGGACAACAGAGGCTAATCGCCAATTAATCTCAGACAACTTCTACGCATTCAATAGATTAATCAAGACCTGAGAGTCAGCTTCACAAATAATCCTTTTCCAACCCAAAGCAAGGGCCCGTTCCACAGCATAAAGGATCGCCAAACCCTCCATAAGGTTAACCGTCTCCTCCCCCTCATGGATAGAGAAAATAAAAATCACCGAACCCTAACCTTCCCACTCCACCAATCCCTGCAAGCCCAGGATTACCACGAGAGGAACCATCAGTATTGATCTTCAAAACTCCAACCGGAGGGGGTCCCCATCTACCCATCCTCTGCACTCTCCTATTCCCAAGCTTGCCTCTTCTGGAAACAACAGAAGAAGAAATATAAATCCCCTGCAATCCTAGACTATCCACCAACTCGGAATCCCCTTTCTCTAGGGGGAACACCACTTCACACATGGCAGCAACCGACTCCTGGATCATACCTAACATGTGTATCCACACTTGCTGCCCCCCCAGACTAACACCACAAAAAATCCTATGATTCTGTTCAAGCCAAATCTGCCAAAGAAGAAAGGTAGGGCCAACATACCACACATCCTACAAGAAGGAGGCCAGTGATGGAGGTCTTCCCAAGCTATCCCAGAACTCCACCAATGAAGAGGCATGAACACAAGGTTGCTTCCAAACCCCCCACCACCAATGCCAAAGCTGCACATAAAAGGGACATGGAAAAAATAGGTGCGAGGAATCTTCCTCCTCTTTCCCACAGAGAACACAAGCGGAAGGCCCCTGGAATCCATGCTTACGAATATTATCCCAAGTCAAGCACCTATTCCATGCCAGAGTCTAGACAAAGCAGTTACATTTTGGCCACGAAAGCCAGTTCCAAACCCTCTTCCACCACTGAACCTCCACCTTAGCCAACTTCTGATCCAATAACATTTGATAACCACAAGCAACGGAGTAGCTCCCCTTGGGATTGTGTATTCAAGCAAGGATATCCTCTTCTTGAAGAGCACTACAACGCCTATTACAAAGAATAGTGTTAAGTTCAGCACTACATTCCTCCATCCCCAAAATAGACCACTCAATGGGATCCTTCCAACGAACCACCTCCAACGGACCATTAAAGGATAAGGACTTAAAGTCACTTACCCAAGACCACCCAGCCTCGAGAAATCTCTGACTCAACGGAAGCAGGTGAGGATACTAAGAGGTGAGAGGAGGAAAGCCATCCCAGGAGTCCAACCAAAAAAGAGCTTCTGAACCCCTACAACATATCCAGAATAAACCATCCTTAATTAGCTTTGCACCCTTTTGGAGAGTGCTCCAAATCACCGAACCTTTCCCCTCAAGAGGGTACCTAGGAATATCATGACGATGGATTCCTGGAAGATACTTATGAGATAGTATCCTAGCCCACAACTGGTCCTGCTACCCGCACCATCTCCAAAAAATCTTAACAGCCACAGCCACTCCAAACAAAGTTGACTGGCGAAGACCCAATCCCCCAAATTGCTTAGGACTACACACCTCCTCCCACCTGACCAGGCTGCATTTGGAGGAGGACAGGCAACCAGCCCATAAAAATTGCTTCTCAAGGGAATCCAACTCCCTAAGAAATATCACCAGAGCCACCTGAAGCATACACCTGTAGATAGGGAGAGCCTGGACAATAGATTTAAGAAGTTGAACCAGTCTAGCAAAAGACAACCATCTGTGTGTCTAATGAGTGAATTTCACATGAAACTTATCAATAACATTATGCCAGGAACCTATTGGAAGATAGCCAACAGAGATTGGAATACCCAAATAATTAAAAGGGAGAACCCCTATCTAAAATCTCAAAATATTAGCAATTCTTTGCTGAATGGGGCCCGACATATTGAAGAAGAAGATGGAGGATTTATCTTCATTGATCAGCTGCCCTAAAGCCACCAAGTAAACATCCAACACCTGCCTCAAAGCAGTAGCCTCCCTGATAGTAGCCATTCCCATCAAAGTCATATCATCAACAAACTGTAAGTGAGACTGCGAAGGCAAATCCCCACCCCACTACCAACCCTGAATGGTGCCAACCTCAACATTTCTCTTCAACAGCCGCCCAAGACCTTCAACATGAAGCAAAAATAAATATGGGGAAAGAGGGTCCCCTTGACGTAAACCCCTCGAAGCTCCGAAGAGCTCTGAATGATCACCATTTATCAACACCGAGAAGGATACTGACGAAACACAACTCATGACCCAATGGATCCACCCTTCACTAAATCCAAAAGCACCCAAGATTTTCTACAAGAAGGACCATCAAACCCGGTCATAGGCCTTAGCCATATCCAGCTTATTGAACATAGCCTTCTCATTTGAACTGGCCATGGAGTGGATAGTCTCAGTAGTAATAACAACCCCATCCAAAATCTGTCGACCCGCAACAAATCCACTTTGTTCCTTTGAAATCAACACATTAAGCCACTTCTTCAGTCGTTCAGCCAGTAACTTTGAAATAATTTTATAAACCACGTTGCAAAGGGAAATAGGATGAAACTGATTCAATCTATCAACCCCTTCACATTTGGGAATGAGGGCGATGAATGTAGCATTGAGAGCTCTCAACATTTGCTTATTCTGTCGGGACTCTAGAACCACTGCTAGGAGATCCATCTTTATGATATCCCAAAATTCTTGGAAAAATTCAATTGGGAAACATCAGGACCAGTTGCTTTCCCCTTCTTCATTTGAAACACAATCTCCTCCAACTCCTCTAAAGAAATCTCCCTCATCAAATGCTCATTCGCCTCCCTAGAAACCAACTGAGGGACACAAGATAGCACCTGTTCCTCCTTAGCCGAACCCCCATGCGGATCCTCTCCGAATAGGGCCTCAAAATACTGTGAAGCCTCTTCATCAATTTCCTGAAATGAGACAAGATGATCCCCTCTGCCCTTAACCAAAGTAGAAATGGAATTACCGTGCCTCCTAGCCTTCACAGAGTTAAAGAAAAAGGCAGTATTTTTGTCCCCTTCCTGGAGCCACTCAACCTGAGCCTTTTGCTTCTAGTAAATCTCCTCACGTAATTCGTATTCCTCCACCATCTTCAGAGTCCTAGCTTCCTCTTTTCAAAGATCCTCAGAAACCCCATTTTCACGAATCAAATGCGTAATACTATTCAATTCCTCTTGAGTGGGAGCCTTTTCATGAAAAATATTACCAAAAGATCTCTTGTTCCACCTTTTCAGTTGATACTTGACAAATTGAAGAAGCTTGAAAAAAGTATACATTGCGATACCAAAAGCATGTTTACCAATCCTCCACCACATAATCATCTAGTCAAAGAGAGAGGCATCCTGCAACCACATAAGTTGGAATTTGAAAGAAGGAGTGTGAGGCACCCGAGCAGAAAGAATGCTAAGCTTGATGGGCCAGTGGTCTGAACCCCGCCAATCCAAAATCTCGGAGGATGTAGACCATAAGTCACCAACCCAAAAACATGAGACCAGGAACCGATCCAACCTCTCTGTGACACATTCCACACCAGTCCTCCTATTGCTCCATGTGAAGCGGCCATTACTGGGATGAACATCAATAAGATTTAAATCTGAAATGCAATCCCTGAGAAGCATCGCAGAAGGCTCCAACCTAGCAATTCCACCCTATTTCTCAGATAGCTCAACGATAGCATTGAAGTCCCCAGCCAAGATCCAAGGATGGAAAGGCACAAGGCTGTGAACAAAACGAAGATGAGACCATAAAAATTGCTTACCCTGATACTCAATGGGCGCATACACATTAGAGAGGAGAACACACTCTCCATTCACAAAGCATGTGGCCTTCAAGGAAATAGAAGATCTAGATGACACCCACCAGAGAGGACAGAGCCTCCGAGGGTTCCATAGGCAAGCACCCCTTCAGAAGCACCCTGAGCACCAATACACTGACACTTGCCAAACTTCCACAGCTTAGGGACCAAATTCAACATATTTTCCACAGATAATTTAGTTTCCTAAAGAAAAAGAATATCAGGTGAATGATTTCTAACTAACTCACAAACAACTTTTTGTCGAGGGCCACTGTTCAGGCCCCTTACATTCCAAGATAAAACAATCATTTATGGGGACATAAGAAATGCAAATCTAGGGTCTTGACTGCCCCTGACTCCACCAAAGTTTCCCTAGTTGACTTAATCTTTTGAGTATCCTTCTTCCTACCCAACTTGGAGCTCTTCTCACCAAGCCCCTTCTTTGGTTCCTTTTGCAGAATACCCATGCGAGGAGATGACAAAGAGCTCTTACCAACTTCAACACCAGTCTTAATAGGTAGAGAAGAACCAACTTCCCCAATCTTTAGAACACTAGTAGAAGGATCCTACACAACCTGGTCTGTCAACTATTGATCTGTGTCCATCAACCCAACATTCATATCTTGCACAACCTGCACAACCTCCAAGGAAGGCCCATCTTTTCCTGTAGCCAAAGTTCCCTGATCCGGATTCACCAAGCCCAAATTCAATTCCTGTTGAATGAGATCCTCAAGGACCTCAAACCTATTAAAAGAGCCATCCTCTTGCCTATCCCCCATGGTCCTCTTTAGCCCTCGGTTCCTATTCCGAGCTTTGACAGGGGTAAAACCATCCTCCCTGGTACCCTCTCCACCCAGAATAGGCACCTTCCCCCTATCAACCCTAGGTGGGTTGTGATGAGGTTGAGAGGATTGGGGAACCATCAGCTTAGCCTTAGGGCATATACGTAGCAAGTTTCCATATTCATGATAAAATCTACACCAAAAAGGAAGAGTTTCATAGTCCAACTGTTGCACCCAAGTATACAATCCTACACTCACTTCCACAGAATCTAGCAATGGCTTGCTTAAATCAATTTCTACACAAATACGGGAAAAAGTCATTACCTTTTTAAATTGCATCTGTAGTGAAGACTCAATAGATTTTCCAAGCATTGAAGCTACCAAATGCAGCACATCCTCATGCCAGCATTCAACCAGGAACCATGGAAGCTGAACCCAAACTGGGACCCTGGTCAGGACCTCCTCAGTCAGATTGAAACTTGCATGCCATAGCTTCATAAACAAGCCAACTTGGTTGTAAAAATAGGGACCCCCTCAAAAATCCTATTACGATCCTTCATGTAGTCAAAGGAGACCATAATGTAGTTATTCGCCAGGAGCCTAATCTCCATCTTGCCTTCCAGTAGCCAAGTCCTCTAAGCCCAGGATTCCAAAAACTGCAACGAGACTCTCAAACCCATAAACTTGCAATAAAAGGAATGCTTCGAGTAATACTCAATATCGTCAGCCAACATCTCCATCGGGATAACCAGCTTCGGTCTCTCTTTACATCTTTCTAAACAACCATTAATTTTTGTGATCTTAGGGCCCCTAAACAACCCAAAATTTTTCATCTCCTGATCCAGAGCAAACAAGTTATTATCAAAAACCTTCACCCCCTACACCGACAGTTTTGAGCCAAAGGAAGAATGGAAATCCATCGAGGGTCTAACCCCAGATGATTCCCCTCATGACATGAGTCCGGAACAAAACAACAAACGAGCATGTAATCCCGCAAGACGAGAAAAAAAGGACACCAACTTGCACAAGAGTTAGCAAGGACCCGTTGGCTCCAAACACAGCCCCCCAAAACACAAGAGAAGCAGCAAATAAAAGCACAGCCCCACCCCCAAATGAGACAGCACACGTCCCAAGGGAACAAACGGCGCAACACAACAAACCCTACACTCCACACCCAGTGAACAGAGCCCTACACAGGCCAAAAAGATTGAAAAAGCTTCCTTGAATTAGGGTGTACTAGACCACACCCCCACACCACACCAAGCAAAGCAAATGCTGGCCCACACCCCATGGCAAGCTCAGAACTCCCCCACCGCACAACAGCGAAGGAAAACAAAGAAGAAAGGGCACACAAAGTGTCATCCTCGCCTAGAACACGGAAAGAAAGCCCCCCAGCACACCTACAGACAGAGACTAGAGAGCGAGCTAGGACACAGGTGCCCTAGCTCGACCGACAGAGCTCAGAAATGAAGCCATCCCTTCTCCACAACTCTAAAAAAATCTAAATTTCATATCTCTAGCTTTCATTATTGTAATAAATTATTTTTAATTCTCCTCTTGTCTGGTGATGTGTTATTGAGCTTTTGAAGTCTTTTATATACAAAGAGGTTTTAAGTTTTTATTATTATAAAGAGAAGAAAAAAAGTCTAGTATTGCTCTGCAAAGTGAAAAATTGTGAAGAAACAAAGCAACAACTATCTTTTATGAAATGAAATATATAAGATTTGAATTATATAATACTAAAATCAGTTTTGGATAAATTATTTGTGTTTTTATTTATGTCACTACTATAAAATGTTTAGGCTTTATATGAATGAGTGTAGAAAGAAGCAATATGATTTTAGTAAAGAAAAAACAAATTTTACAAAAGAAAATCGAAACCAAAAATCAGAACAGAGCACAATGTTTTTGGCATGTAATGTTGCACAAGCAAGTGAAAAAGACATATGGTTCTTAGATTCAGGTTGTAGCAATCATATGACAGGAAATCTAAAAACGTTTTCAAGTTTAGATGAAAATATAAAATTAGATGTCACATTGGGCAATGACAACAAAGTGTTAGTTAAAGGAAAATGAAATGTCAACATTCTAACTAATCAGGGGGAGATAAAGTATATCTCAGATGTGTATTTTGTGATTGGTCTAAAACACAATTCAATGAGTATAGGGCAACTTGTACAAAAAGGATTTAGAGTATCATTCAAAAATGGATTGTGTACATTTTTTGATAAATTTCTAAGCAATCAACTCATTTCTAAAGTCAAAATTACAAGTAATAGAATGTTTCCCCTAAAGATTAAGCCCAATTTGAACATAGATTTTTCTCAAGCACAACATTCAATGAGCCCACAACTGGATAGATAAGAAACTACAATAGTCATGCAAACAATCTTTCAAGTAGACATAAAAGATGAAAATTGCTTATGGCACGTCAGATTTGGGCATCTCAACTTTGGAGGTCTAAATTTGATTCATAGGAAAGGCATGGTCGAGGGACAACCTTTATTAGAGAAACCAAAAAGAATATGTGAAGGATGTATCTTAGAAAAGCAACATAAGATAGTTGATAAAAAAAAATCGTTTTAAATCAATTGACAATAAATGACAAATGCCTCGAAACATATCTCCCAAGCTTATTGTCCAAAGGACAATTAATTTCTAACGTAAGAAATTAATTGATAGCGTTGTTGATTCTAAAGTGTCAGATTGATTTTTAAAAAAAGATACACTCCATAAGATTAGATCTACTTTTGCATAAAAAGATCTGATGTAAGTAGCAGGGAGTTGGGAAATAAATACAAGTCACTGCTCATAAACCTCTCTTAGTGAAAGACAATTTCCTGTTGCTCGACCTCCTCTTTTATAATGGCTATGAAAGTGATATTGTAGAGGTCCTTATTGCCGACACTCATTTTTTATTGGCTGACTTTGGTATGTTAGTCACTTGGGTTTTCGTGGTCTTTGAGAATGTGTAGTCTTGGACAACACTTTGGCTCACCTTACACTCGACAGCCAGCAGACGCCTACATTGAATCCCTCTACCAAGCTGGAATCAATGGAAGAAAATGTTGGTCAACTAACATGATTCTGAAGCCATTTCTAGGCTAAATTAGGAGAAACAACTTCAACAACAAATTTGATAATACCCAATCTTCGTTCACCACATATGAAATGAGGTTCATACGGTATTCCTCTTCTTTTTTAGCTGGTAAGAGAAATTTGGCAAGCAATGCTAGAGATTTAGCGATCCATTTTCATTGCATAGTAACACAAGTCATGCATTGGAGGTATCCAAGACATCACCCCTAGAACTCATAGCTATGTGCGGTCTCCCCTATTTAATGATCCAACAATCCAGAAAAACACTCAATTCCTTTCACACGTCGAACACTCCATCTTCGTAATTGATTCAATGACAATAAAGACACTCAAGATTCACTAGTGCACCTAGACTCGCGGTATTTGTGAAGCTATTTATACTCTGTGTACATCATATCATGTACATTTCATGATGCATCAAAATGTGGCTTGAATCACCAACATGCACCCACAAATTCTTGCCAAGAACCTTTAGCTTTTGGAACTCTTCCAAATCAAAGGAATTGCATCATCGACATACACATTTTTAGATAGTGACTTAGTCGTGCAGTATGGGGAAACACTAGATGTCAACCTTGTGATAGACAAATGAAAGACCATTGACAAAGACATCAACAGACTCTTTGCATTTGGCGTGCCATGAAGCATCCTTTGATATCCCCGTAGCTGCTTCCCTCATGGTTATTTTTTGTTGTTTTCAAATTTTCAAGAGATATCATAAATCGCACCAGGTTAGATTGGTTATCATAATCAAGAAAATAGTGAAAGACATGAGTCAATAATATGGAACAACTTGCATCAGTTAATATTGTTTTTTTCTTTTTAAATTTCGAGCTAATGCGATTGGGAGGTGTAAAACCGAATCATCCACAATCATTGCTTCTTCTTTTTTCACTATGCTTGATAGCAACGAATGGAGATGGGAGAGATATGCCATAATATTTTGTAGATCACTTTTTTAAAGGCTCCATTTGATAGGAAATTCCACCATATTTTGAGTTGACCAAAAGTGTAGCTCGGTACATTATAGATTGTAGTAAGAGAAGTTATCAAAGTGCCGCAAGTAGGCAATAACAATAAACATAGTTATGCAATTACCAATTTCAATCTTCCTCAAATCTCTAGTTTGAAAATAATCTATCTTATTATTGAATAGCCGATCCCTAGAATGGCTAAATAACCCAATTTGTAGGAAAGGACAAATCAAAGAAGACACGTTTCTGACGGAATAATGGAATTTTTTTACAGAAGAAAAAGTAATCTGTTCAGATTTATCATTTTCATCCTATATTGTAGAAGAGCCAAAAAGCAAAAGAGAGAAAAAATAAAGAAAAAACGCAAGTTGTGCTACTACAATGCCCACCTGCTTGAAAACAAAATGATTATTTTTGCTAAGAAAATCTTATGGTACTACAGCAAAAGTAGAGGGACAAATGTTATTTAAATGATTTGAATTACACTATACTCATGATTTTATCTACTCAGCATAGAAAAGAAATCAAAATAGAAAACCATTTTCAAACACTAAATTGTAATATGCTCATGATCACAGTTCTACCGAGATTACTAAGATTTCAAAGCTCTGATACCTTACATATATCTATTCATACATATCCCCTCTTATCTACTTGTCCCATAAAAGAAATCAAAACAAAGACTCAAAAAAATGTACCGCCCTCAAGCAAACCAACCTTTCACATGATAACCCTAGATTCCCCTTTATAGGATATTTCAATCCAAGCAGCCCTGATAAAAAAAATTATAACAACATTGAGTACAGGGTAGAGTCCTATTCTTCTCTATTGTTAGGAACATTGTTTGAGTAATTATTTCATGTCAACAATACGATAGAAGGAGCACCAAAAGCAATAATTTCAATGTGAAAGACGATTATATTACCATATACTGCTGAAATCAAAGTCGAGTTTCATAAAATTAGATCGTATGCAAACCTAAGCCCTCCTTCTAGTGCCATATGTGAGCACCCCTAAATCTACAAATGGCTAAATCTTCCAACACTCCAAAACATGGGTTAGTTCATACCAATGTAAACTTACAAATGCTCCTATGAAATAATACATTATGCTTCATGAAAAAAATGAAATAACAACATAAACCAATAAGAAGCTTAGAGAAACACAATGTACACCTATTCCATAGTGCATTGGTGTCACTTTGATGTGAAAAGTGACCCTTTCCCAACCCTTGACAAGCTCAAATGATGAAGATGCAATGCTTCAATAATGAATGAAATTAGCTCTTAATGTGAAGAGAGTAACTTTGCATGAAGATTGTGGATGATTGAATGAAGGATAGCCTCTCCATTTATAGAAGATTTTGATGAGAGAAGAGGTAAGAGGGATGAATGTGGGCCAAAAACCCAACCAATATGAAGGAGCCACTTGTCACCATGTGAATGGGCCAAGGATGTGCAAGTTTTGATGGATGTCTCAATAAATGCATACATTTGAAATTTGAAAATGTTGAAATGACGCGGAGGGAGAGTCAAATGGAGTAATGGCCACTTGGCTCAATGCAAAAGGACTTGTAAGGTGACATAAATGCCTTGTTGGAAGGACTCATCCCACTTGGATTTGAATTCAAATTTGAGGGAATACTCTCTTAAGATGCCTTGTTGAGGGAAAATGAAGATTTAATAAATGAATTAAATGATTTATTTGTGCAAGTGGAAAAAGCTATAGGATATGACATGAGTTTAGATTAAATTAATTAGGATTAGATTGATTTAAGAGAGGATTAGGTGAATTGACTCATTTGACTTAGATTTAAGGATTAAACTAAATCAAAAGGAGATGGAAGATGATTTTAGATTTAATTAAATAAATATTTGATTTATTTAATCAAAGAGGTTGATGTTAGGATCAAATTAAATACAGTTGATTTATTTAATTTAAATGGATGACTTTGGGAGATTGATCAAATAAACTTGATTTATTTGATGAATGGATGAATATGACCTAATTAAATGCTTTATGCCAATTTTGCATGTCTATAGTAGCCATGGACATCGAGAGAAGGGTTCGAATGCACTTATGCTAGCAAGATGGAATACAACAAACAAGGAGGATGATCAAACCCCCAGGATGAAGACCCATGACAAACTGAACATAAGGACAAAGGAACACACAAGTGTTGAGAGGAATTGAGTGAAGCTTCGATCATCAATCCAACTAGTTGTGAAAAGAGATCTAGACTGATTGTTTGAAAAGAGAGAAAAATGTGTACTCACTCTGGGGCCACAAAACTAGTTGTCCATAGGGTGAGAAGGCCCTACAAGTAAGATACATATGCTAGTTGGTATGCACTCACAAAAAAAACACCAAAAGTGGTTATGGGGAAAAGTCATGCCGCTAGTTGGGCTTCCCGCTCAACCATGCCAAAGCTATACCCGTTCGATAAATTTAACAAGGCACCACAAAGACAAAAAGAAATGTAAATGTTGGTTTTTATAAAATAAGTAAAATAGCATGGCACCATAGGCATGCAAGTTGTTTTATGCAAGGTGGCCAAACAAGTAAGACAACTCCAAAATTATGCAAGTTGTGTTATGCAAGGTGGCCAAATGAGAATGTTATGTGTAAAAATGTTATGTGTAATATGTTCAAAGGAGTCTTGTTTAGTTTATGCAAGGTCAGTTACTTAGGGAACATTGTGTCTAATGTCTCCAAAAGAGGACCAATCAAAGAATGGTATATTCACAACTTAGGGGATACAAAGCATCGCATCAAACCATAACAAGGAATGCAATATGTTGAGATAGATCACACTTATGAAGGACATTACAGCCAATGTCATTCACAAAGTAACAAACACATCATGTAAAAGACAAGGCTTTGCTAAGAATGCAAATGAAATAATGGTAATGTATGCCCCCACTTTAAAGGAACTGCTACACATCGTTCTGTGAGCAATTACTTGAAAGTAGAGAAGAAAAAAATGCAAAAAAAAAACAAGACATGAGAGCCAACCTCGAAAGCTCTATGCCAAGTCATATGTTTTGAGGGTAGGCTACATCATGTCAAGGAAAAATGAAAAACAAAGAAAGGGAGTTGCCCCCCATAAAAGAAAATACACCAAACACATAAGGGATCTATGGATTTGGGGTTAGTATGTTCGTTGTTGTAGTGTTTTTGTATGAAAGGGCTCAGATTTGGGGTCAGTATATTACACACAATTTTGCAAATTTCATTTCAAGGGCTTGGTGAGTTGCACCATTGCATATTATTTATTCATCATTCCTTCATTCTATTTCATTTCATTTAAAGGTTTAATTACCAAAATGGGGTTTGACCAAGGCAAACCCATATTCCCTAACAAAAAAACATTTTTTTCCCTCTCTATGTATGTTGTAGGTTTATAGGTTGAAGAGAAAGTGGATTTGAAGCCTTCAAAAGTACCAAAATTGAAAAGTTGTAAAATTTGTCATAAGAAGTCAAGGATCATGGAAACTCAAATCTAGAGCAAGATATCCAACTTATTTACATTCAAAACCAATGGGAAAATGCTTATGTAATCCATATTCATAGGCTCACAAAGTTTTAGTTTAAAATTTTTCTCCTAGGACACTTTTCACTTTTTTGAGACACTTTGCAACTATCTAGGCATATGAGTCCCAATACAACCATTTTTTTTAGATCTTTATAGATCTTGATCAATCATTGGGAGATTCTAGATCCTAGAAACCCTAGACTAGGACTAAATCACCCAGCTTGGCACATGAGTCCTAGTGCACTTCAAGAAGCAGTTTTTTAGGGTTTTAGACCTTGCTTTGATTCCATTATTCTTTCAGGTACCCTTCTGTTTCATTCTTTATTATCAATCTAATTTCATGTTCTTAATTTTCTAGGGTTTTGTGCAAAGATACTTGCATTTCTCCTTTGAAACTTCATTTTAATGGTGAACCCCCCTTTTTAATCACACTTAAGGAAACCACCCTCTTGTCTTGTTGTGTCCTTCCCCCAATTGAATCATTGGTTGGAAGTCTCTAGGGTTTCCTAATGAACTAAAAGTGAAATAGGTCCCCTTAGTTCCATCTCCTAAAAGGTGGAATCCTATTTCCTTTGGTTAAGGTACTAAATTTTTTGGTATTAAATATTATGCTTTTAAAAATATTGAACTTGTTGGTTTTAGTGATTCTAATTAGGGAGGTAGTTTGGATGACTAAAACTCCACATCTGATAGTTATTTTTCACTTGGTTAAGGTTTAGCTACATGAATTTCAATGAAGAAAAGTTTAGTTTCTCTTACATCTACATGAGTATTTTTTCTTGTAGCCCTTCTATAGGTACACATACATTATGAATTTATAGAATAAATTGGAGAAAAATCAAGGTTATCCTACATTACTTTTCTAGGATAATATTAGTGAAATTAAGTTGGCAAAAAATATTATCCTAGACAAATAATTTTGATTTTAAATATTATTTCACTAGATATTGTTTCAAAAAAAAGTAGAATTAAAGGATATTAAAGACAACAACAAATCATAGCTATCTTGATAAATTTTGATACTAAGGTTTAGTTTTTAATATCATTTGACTATATTGTGAGTCCATTCAACATGAAGGAGGAGTATGTTGACAAGCGATGCAAGGTCAACTATGGCATTCACTCCTTTATAAAATTTGCATGAATTCTATTTTGAAATGCATGCATTTTATTTTATTAACCAAGACCAAATGTAATCTTTCATAATAAATGCATGGGAAGAAAATATTTTCTTTTGTAAAAAAATAAAATAAATTTATTATTATTTCTTTACTACTAATTTTGGAGGCTATGAGTTATCTATTTAGAAGCTATGATATTTTTATAGGAGAATTAGTGAGGATAAGTAAGAAATAATAGAATATCAAGCTATTTTTTTTCAAGGAATGATATAGATGGTTTTTAATCTTGATTGAGCATCCAATTGGTAAGTTATTTTTGGAATCTCTATTCTACCTTAAAATATATTATAAGTAATTTTTTTATTCTATTATAATTATTTTATCAGTTGGTGTAAGGAATAGGGCCTATTCCAATATCTTTATTTCAAGGGATAGAAATGTTCTTACATGTAATATAAGCCATAATATTGGAAGATCACTAAATTTAAAGTTCTAAATTATTTTTAAAAATTAGTTAGTTCAATATGATATTTGTTAGTGTATTCTACTCTAGTTGGGCTAACTTAAGCCTAGTTAGGTGTTGGAGTTTACCCCTTGACTCATTCCCCATGAGGTGTAAAGGTTGTTGAGGTGACTTGAGAGGTGTCCAATCCATCTCAACACCTCTCCCTTGCATAGAGGAGAGCAACTTGCCACCACTATAGGATGAGGAGTCCTCTCCTCAATCCATGGCATGTGCAACTCGCCACCACTGGAGGATGAGGAGTCCTCCTCCCAATACATGGCATGTGATTGCCTATTCTTGTGGCATGAGTTTTCTCATCCTCACCCTTTATAATGAGGGTTTGAGCTCATTGTTAATACTAAGCTAAATACAATTTTATGCATTTTTCATGTGCTTGTTTCTTACCTCCTAGATCTTCCTAGTTTCTAATAATTTTAAGTCTTACTATGTAGTTACTTGGAAGAAATATATTTTAATCTTTTTATTCATTGTGAATAATTAATTATTTAAATATTACTTAAACATTCACTATATTAATTAAGCCCAATGTCAATCATCATGTGTCAATAAAATCAAATTCCCCATGAAACATCCCTTGTTAATTAGATAGAATGAATTATCCCTTTGAAGGATATCTTTCCCCTCTTCTATCTCATATTTCTCATTACCTGGGCCTATTCTCTTTTGTTGGTCACATTCATAATATTGTTCAAGTATGGGAACAATATTGATAAATGGTCTCTTCCCCTTTTGGGTTTCTTGGATTTTCAAGGGTTAATTTAGGGGTAGCCAAGATTGGAGGAATAGGTCACAATAGTCAAGGTTTGGTGCATTTATTTTTCACTATCCATATGGGAAACATTATTGATAATCGTATGGAGGTTCATGCTCTTCTTGTTGTCTTGGCTAAAGCTTGTGAATTGGGATACATAAATGTTATTTGTGAGTTAAATTCTATGATTTTTGTCATTCTTTTGAATTAAAAAATGTCTACTATAGGTTCCTGGTAGTTGAATTCTCTTGTTGAGTAGATCTTGTAGACTTGGTTCCTAATTTTGATTAAATTTTTTTCGTTCATGTTCTTTGGGAATGGAATAGGATGGTTGATTGTTTGTAAAATTAAGCTTCTAAAAATGTTGTTAAGTGGAATGTGTCTAAGTAGGGTTCTCTACCCTCAGAAAAATATAAGATTCTTCTTTAATTGATTCAGCATGAGTAGGATTAAGTTCTTGTTTTCAAATTGTAGTGCTAGTCCTATGCATCGTGCCTAGTTTACTAATTATTATATTATCAATAATTGACAAATTCTATTGAAATCCTTTTGGATTTTCTTTTTTAATACATTATTGATAGCGATGGCTATTTGAAAATCTCTATATTATTTTAGATTATGGGCTCTTTTTTATTAATATAATTTTATTGAACTCTATATATATATTAGAATATGAACTCTATTTTATTGAACTCTCTAGATCATATATCATTCAAAATCACCACAGTTAGGTTGGGTTGAGAAAAAAATTCAATTGGTGCAGCTTTGTATGTCCATCTTTCAAATTATGAAATCCTAAGCTTTTCCATCCAAAAATCTTCTCCCACATAGTCTCTATAATTCCTTTCAGGTTTGGGGACTGTGAGATAGTGATGCAAATCAAATTATCGCTAAAGTGTCCTACCATCCATGAAGAAAAACATATATTTTAGATTAAGTACCTCACTAGGCACTAACATATCTAATCAAATTTTAAAAATCACACCATTATGGAGATATACATTCGATTTGAGAATCATTCAAGACAACCAATACTAGAGTAGTTATCCCCTACCCTACATGCATTGCAACCAAATACTGACACCTTGGTTTGGAAAAAAAGTCCCCTTTAATATCTAATACGTTTGTCCAATCCCACATAAAACTGAGATATTCTAGAAACAACACTTGCAGAATCATCTACCATTTGAGAACCACTGATAAAATGAATCATGGCCATTTGTTAAGCTTCTTACAAATGGTTAATTTCTTGTACAATTTAGAATTGGATAGTGCTTATTGTTATTATACTTCCCTTAAGAAATTTCTTGTATTTGCAAGTTGTACTTGTTTAGAGTGGATATTTGTGTATATCCTTGATAAAGGATTTAATCATATAGCCATGGTTGTTTCTCAACTCTTCCTTTGCCACAAAGGGGTTGGAATCCTTGATAGTATGACAAGAATAATGGGCTTTTTAGTTGGCTTACTTTGTTCACTGTTGTTGACATTAATACCACCATGTTGGTTCTACATGTTAAAGGTGACATTGCCTCTTTCAATTGAGGCCTCTCAAAATTACTTATAATTGTGAATCTTCACTTGTATAAAATCTTTGACCTTCAAAATGATCTATTTGCTCCTCCATTTAGTACAATATCCATGTTTAATGATGATAGTTTTTTATCTTAATAAAATTGAATTATATTCCTTGTCAAAAAGATATTATTTTTAATACTTATTAATTTGTATGTTTAAAAATAAAAACAATACAATCGTTAACAACTAATATTCTTAATGGAGTTGTATTTTTTTCTAAGTTCTCAACAATAAGATTAAGATGTATTAATATGTATGATTAAAAATGAAATTGTCTATCATTTAAATAAGCCCTTACAAAACCACAAATTTCGATGATGAATAGGAACAAATAATATTTAACCACTGATCTTTCGGCCCTTAAGAGAAAGGAAAAAAAAAATTATTTAGTTATTGCCTGAAAAGAGAAGTGAAAACAAAACCGAATACTAGCGTCCATGAGAGAAAATTTTGCATATAGTAAGAAAATTAGGAAGCATAAGAACAAGATCAAACAGATATTCAGGACAGAGACGGCGAAACAGCTCAAATTCGCACTTGAATTATTAATCAATGATATTACATAATTATAGATACAAATATCTCAACTATCTTTTGATAAATGTACTACGGATTTAGACAGATAATTGTAACTAATTGATGACAAACTGGAGACTATTCACAGCGAACTGAAAATCAAATACACCAGTACAATACCTATTGACATATATTCTTACATATTGACACACGAGCACAATTCAGGTATGACACGTATTTAATGATTGCCATGAAACTGAATCAAGGCGTCGACTTATATGCCTTCTTCTGTGAGCAGCATCCATTGTCTGGAATGTCGCCGCCGCAACTCCGATGCGATGGACACTGTGACTGTATCTTATCCACGCTTGGGATGAACTTAGCATGGTAATTCTTATTCGCAATATGGGTATCGAGATTATTCCTCCCGGAGACATTGACAATACAAGTAACGAAAAGGAGGAGAACTGTCAATTTCTTGAGCGTTGAGTTGTCCATTATATTTTCAGTTTGCCCCTTGCAGGAGAAACACAGATTCACAACCGGTACGTTATGTATAGCTTCGCAACAACTAATGTTGCGACCGTATATTTATGGAGAACAATCAACAAAAATGTTGCTCTAATGATTCAGAGAATAAAGAACAAGAATTTATAATGAGGATTTACTCGCAGAATCGCATCAAATGTTAAATGGTTTTTTATAGAGCTAATAGATGCATCATGAAGTTTTCGCGTTAGTTTCCATGAAGTCAGTAGTGAAAGCAGAAGGAAGATACGGGGATTCAGTCATAGAATTGCAGATTACTTTTCGTATACGATGAGAATGCCGATTCCTCTTAACATTTGATGTGTTTTTAATAAAAAGAAGACGTGTATGATATCCATGCAAAGACAAGAAATCACATAGAAGAAACATTAAAAGGAGAAGATGCTTAGCACTACACGACAGTAAGCTTTAAATTGGGAAGAAATTACTGTTTGTGAAAAGTTTAACAAGTGGCTTCCGTTCGTTTTAATGACAGTTCTGAAATGGTGGATGATTCGACGTTCTGTTATGTTAATATTCCAGGAAAATCTAAGTTTTACGGTGGGTTGGAGAACTGTATTGGGGATTTCGAAGCGCTTTCGTTTCGCAACGAGGTGTCTGGTCGTCGTTGTTCATTGATCGGAGGTGGCGGGAAGACGACTATCGCATGGCTACGTTCAAATAAAACACTAAACATTGACTGGTCTGGTTAGGTGGTTGTCTCGCGTGGATCCCTCCTTATTAACGCTTTCACTAGTTTTTATTTAATCCATTCTAACTGCGGAGGAAATATTCCAAATCCTACGAACAAAATAGCACAAGTTGCAGATATATATATATACTTATTATTATATTATCTATTTATGTTTTTTTTTTTTTTAAATATATCATATAATATAGACATAAATATAATATGATATTATTTATTATACTATATATATTTTATTATTTACATAGTAGTTATATATAAATATAGTAAATAATATAACATATATAAATATATGATATTTTCATTTTCATATATATATTAAAAAACATTATACATACATATACATATATTATGGGCGAGGGCACTGGTTCGATTGGGCGTAAGCATCTTGTTGTAAGCAAGTGGTCATGAGGTCTAATCCCTCATTTGCATGAAATTAGAGGGCATGTCGCAGCGACATCACCATTCACATTGAAAAGTTTGTCCAATGTACACTTTAAATTAAAGGGAGCATAAAATGATTACTACAATATAATATTTTAATATATATTATATAGTATATAAATAAGTAATATAATATACAAACAATATATATAAATAATATATATTGTTTGAGAGGATGTGATATTTTAGTCACACTTGGAATAGATAAGTAATAATACAAATCTCGTTCCTCTTGATGCGTGGATTATGAATTGAGTTTTGGAGGTTGCTTAGTTCATTGTGGTGATTCACAAAAACTTTTGGCATTGTTAGGATGGGTTTCATAATGATACTAGAAAGGGTTTATAAATGAAATAATTAGATGGTTCTAAACATGAGAGATGGCTAAGCACATTATGGTCTTGGGTTGTGTATGCACTTGTTTGCAGGTTGGGATCTCTACTAATCTAAGATGGATTTTCAATAGAGTCCTTGGTGATTGAGATGGCTATTCATACAAACTAGAAGTTGGTCACATACATGATGACCCCCTACTAGAGACATTTATGACCGCTCTTGTTTTGACAATGGGTAGGAAGCTTTGGGGGAAGCTCGTTGCTCATTGCTTCCTTAAGCTATATTTATCATTAACACAGTCTCCATAATTTTGACATTCAATAAGGCACCAAGGAATGGCATCATTTGTGATGCAATAAATATTGATGACGCAAGATGGAATAAATATCTAAAATAAGTGACAACTCTATATTGTGAGGGGATAATAAAGAACAATATGGTAGTGTTTACTTTCTAAATTAGCTCCAACCGAAAACTATTATCACATGCGACTCATATTATTACCTAGGTGAATGAGCTTGATTGTGGAATTCAATCACTACTACATCAGAAGTCACATGTGGCCCTCACTAGAATGCAGCCTATCTCATCTCCTTAGAGACCCTTGCAATTATTCTTGATTTTTAATCTAAAGGAAACTATCCCAAGTTAGCAACTTGCCAATATATATAACTTATAATGTTTATATTATATATAATATAATATTATATAATATTACTAGTAGGTTTTCTAGTAAGAAAATTGAGATATGGAAGATAAAGATGGGGGATTTATTGATTGATTGAGATAAGTGGGATGATGTTGAAGAGAATGGTTTAGTGCCTACAAATGCTAATTTGACTACCGAATATGATGTTATAGACCATAAATATAAGGGTATAATCAAATTGTGTTTGGTAGACACTATTTTAATCAATGTGCATGAAGATTCCTCTACAAAGAAACTATGGAAGAAACTTGGTTCAAAATGTATAAATCCAAATATTTAGTGAACAAGATTATCTTGAGGAAGAAATTGTATTCCATAAGAATGGAAGAGGGTGGATGAATTGCAAACCACCTAAAAGTGTCCAATATGTTGGTGGCTCAATTGACATTAATTGGTGTAAAAATGGATTATGAGGAGATAAGTCAAATCATGCTTTGTTCTTTCCCTAATTCATAGGATTCTCTTGTTATGGCTATTGGGAGTACTAATGTTGTCTTGAAAGTTGAATATTTTGAGATTTATTTTATTCTCAAGAAATGAAGAGGAAGGTATCCATCAATACTAAGGAGGCCCTAATGTTCATAAAATACTTAAGGATAAATGAAAGAGGAATTAAAAGAGTGATAAATCCAAGTACAAAGGGATATCCAAATATTTTAGAATGTCCAAAGCTATTTTTTTGGAATTGTAGTAAGCCTAGACACTTCCATAAGGAGTGCAAAGAAGAAAAAGAAAAGAAAAGAAAGAAATATGATTATGATTTTGAGTCTAAGAAGAAAGTTGGTGATGCATCATTGTAGCTTGCATCAATCATGCATGTAATGATGCATGGTTAATTGACTTGGGTGCGTCTTTCTAAATTCCCTCTAATAGAGATTGATTTTTCTATTATGAAAACATTTATGGAGGTAAGATGTTCTTTGGCAATGATTCTTATTTAAATAAATTGTTGTTCAAGGTAAAGTTAGAGTCAACTTTATTGATGGTAGAATAGAATATGACTAATTGTTGTTTCATATCCTTATATTAGCACAAAATTTATTGTCTATGATCAAACTAATAGATGTGGGTATGTGGGAAGTATTTTGAAGTAGTATGCAAGATGGATAGAGGTGCTATGATGATCAATATAGGTTTCATATTTGGAATAGTGTATAATCTTTACATATACACTTTTGATTGTAATAGTACTTTTATGGAAAGAAAGTCTCTAGCTACTTTGTTGAAAAAGGTGAGGGATTCATATTGAATAGATGTTCAATGCTTTTGCATACTAAAGGGTTTTCTTTCTTCTTAATCAAAATTACTTATAGAGAGGCTATGTTATGGTTCTAGGGATTGACCATAGTAGAGAAAATGGTTTAAGAACCTTGAAAAATTAAAAACTTATTCAATTTTTGATTTATTTTAATCTTGATTTTGACCTTTATGAGCATTGTATTTATGGTAAACAAAATTGTGTTCAATTTAACTCAAGTTCACATAATTATTTTATTATATTGGATCTTATTCATTATGATTTGTTTGGTCTTATTGGCATTCTTTCCATTGGAAAATCCAAATATTATGTTTTATTTATTGATGATGTAGAAATTTTTATTTCAATTTGAAGATGTGTGAAAGATAAGAATTGAAGCTTAATTATCCCCATTAATGATGTCATTTTTTTGGGTCCCTAGAAAGCTACTCACACTCCTAGAGGAATCAATTTACATCTGTAGACACTAAAAATTGGTCTAGGCCTGCGACTCTAATTTTCTTCATAATTAATATCTTCATTTTCATAATTAAATAATGTTAATTATTTAATTAATTCAATTTTTACCTTGATTCAATCCTAATTAATTAAATAAATATTATTTATTTAATTACATCACTAATTAAGTTCATCCTCTTACTAAAATTAAATAAATTGTTATTTAATTTACTCTCACCACATTTATGACTATAATTAAATAATCATTTAAAATTATTCAATTATTCTTTAACCTTTTCTCTAGTCAATTAAATAAATCTTTATTTATTTAATTTAATCCCCAAATTTCAAATGTTGAATTAAATAATTATTTAACTCATAAAAAGAATTATTCCTAGCATATTCTTCTATAATTAGATAATCACTAGTTGTCTAATTAGTCAATTACTACTTAAGTTAGGATTTAAGTAAATCAGTCAATTATCTCCTGATTTACTATCTGATTATTTCTACTGAACAGACCTTTGGGTTTAATCAATCAGTTATCTAGTTTTATTCTTCTGCGTGCAAACTTTTATTAATTGCATAATTTTTTTTATTTAATTAATTCATTTGTGCATTTGAATAGATTGTTTCATCTATGTTAATCTTTATCCTTTACATGCAATCATTATTCTTCTGAGTTTCGAATAGTCTCAACTAAAGATTAAATTATTATTTAATCTTAATCCCCACCTTTTATGCTTTATCACTCATGTTATTACTTGCAATAATCTCAATTCATGTCACATCTTTCAATCTTAATCATCGTTTTACCTTTCAATCTAAGCCTATCATTTGAAAGTCATATTTTCTATAAATTGACTTGACCTTCATTATTATTCCTCCTCCTGAAATCTCATGAATTTTGGAATAAATCAACTTTAGAATCTTTGATGTTTTTCTAATAACACTATCATGAGCGCTATACTTGTACACTTAAGAGAAATATGAGGGAAATTATCATGCAACGAAAAAATGGAGAAGTACAGTTGAGGTTATTCATGGAATTACACATATGTTCAGTGAGATTGATATGTTATTTATGATTTTTTTAATATTCTATTGTTCTTTGTTGTTAGCATAGGTTTATATTTGATTTTATTGCATTGTATTGCTTAATCTTGCTTGTTTTCCTATGTTACAACATCAATGCAAAGGAAATTTCATTCTAAAGGTATATTAATCAACTAATCAATATGATATATACATGATTAAAAGCCAATTATTAAGAGTGGATATTTTCTTCTTCACTTTAGAATTAGTTAAATATAAAAGGGTATTCCTAAAGGTATTCTTAATATGATTAACTTCAACTAAAGAAAAAATTGAAAGTGCTATATTAATATATAATATAGATATCCCTAAAGGTTGTCACTAAACCAAAGACCAACCTACTACATAGGAAAATATATTTTTAGTTGATATCAATAACATTAGATAAATACAAGAATAATGTACATGCAAAATATGATTCCCTAGGATAAGAAATATTATGGATCACTATAGATACTTTCCATGATGAATCAATTAATCATGAGGTGCACTAAAACTATTAACCTAATAAAAAATACTAGTGAAAGGTATTTACCATTTTGAGAGTATGGTTGATCATGAACTTACAAGATTGATGCCTAATCCAATGGGTCATATGTCATAGTTTACAAAGAGAAACAAATTTTTTAAATCACTAGAAAATATTAGTTGTGAATATACGAAAACTAAAGATATGATATAAAATAGTTAAACATACTTAAGAATCCATATCCAAATTGTAAAAATCAATTTGAAATAAATAAGAGACCATTATAAATAAATGTAGTGAATTAAAATATTATGAAATTCATCAATTATCTATTATAATCATATTGTTAAATGTGTCAAGGAAACCCTAAATTAGAATCTTGTCACAATTCATGCCATAGAAGGCCATATAAGGTCATTAATGACATTTTTGGAATTTTTTCTAAGTGATAGAGGAAAATAGGAAGAAATTTATAAATTTTATGTACAACAAGATATAGAGAATAGATGTAGGTTTTTATGTCAACAATGGAGGTCACGACATGACATTATGATAGAATTCTCAAAGTTTATTGTCACTCCATATTTGGATGAATTTTTTTGGTTGAGGATTTGAGAAAAAATAGAAGAATATGATGTCAAATTAGAGGTAAGAACATGATAAAGTCCAAAAGAACTCCAAATGGAAGGAAGAAGGGAATGGAAATTCAGTCAAAAAATTGTAGGAATATTATGCAAAACTAATGATCAAAAGTCTAGAAGTTTGGAAGTGCAAAAGAATTGAAAAGGAAAGGAAATTGGGAAGGAATACAAGACATGATCAAGGAACCAAAGGTCTAAAGATAAAAATGGATGATAGAATAAATATGAATGCCTTCATAAATTTATGAAAGGGAAATAGTGAAGGGATAAATTATTGTGAGAATTGAGAATGGAGAAGGATCATAGGTCATGATGAGTAAGGTAAAAAATATAAATTCAAAAAAATATGTGGATGTGGGAGAGGATCCATGGTTGGGAGATCAATATAAAAAGGTAAGTCCAAATTTTTGTCAAAAGGTTACAAGTGAAGGAAGCAAACAAAATTGAAGGAAAGAAGGGACTTGATAGACTTAGTGAACAATTTATGTTGGATAGGTGGTCAATGTAAGATATTAGATGGATAGACAAATTTTGGTACTCCATTGAAACCTTACAACTCCATCAAACTAAAAGAAAAGTAAGAATATCCTAGAATTTAAATTTTTTGGATGTTTTTTAACATCTAGTGTTTGATAAGAATGTAGGGGATGATGAGGAATGAAATTTAATTTATTTGACCAAGGGAATACCTATTTGAATATTTCTTAAATCAGTTATACATGATGGAAACAACAAGGATAAATGTACAAGGGGGCTAGCACTTAAGTAATTTTACATTTTCATATTAAGTCCCGACATAGTGTTTATTTTGTTTATTTTTGAAACACTATTTTTATATACTCAAGGGCTATTTTTATAACTTAATGTGTTCACTTCCTAGCATACCATGATCCTCTTTCAAAGTCAATATGGATGTGTGATTACTAGTGCTTGGGGCATATTACCTATAATAGCCCCAATCCTAACATGCCTAGGTGAATCAAATTTCAAACACAACTAGCAAGGTCATAAACAACCAATTAACTAGTTGGTTTACAATAAGAGGATTACTCAAGAGTTATTTTATTTATTGAAGTGTTATTTTATTGTTTTATTTACTTAAGACTTGTCTTGTGTGCATTAAAGTAAATAAAATTTTATTAAATTACTCAAGAATAAATAAAGTATCTCTCTTAAAAAATAAAATTAATTACATCTACCTTGAAAACACCCACAAATATAGTCTTGAGTTATTTTTTTTAACTATCGTTTATTGATTATTGGTTAGGTGGTTAGGTTGTTGATCCTTGCCCACTTTCATATTTTAACCTAACAATTATTATTATTGGTAAGTTTTGTTAGAGACATTAAAACTATCTTGAAATTTATAATTTGATTATTTATATTATATATTTTTTAAATTTTTAAAAAATATAATTATTAAATTATGTTAAGAACATCAACAATATCATTAAAATTATTTCATATATTTAGTTTATGTATTTTGAAGAAAATATGTTTCAAGAATTAAAAAAGAAATTCTTGTAAAGGATTGAAGGTGATTCAGTCTATTAAATTTATTTGGGGTATAATTTCAATTTTAACTAAGAATATTTATTCTATAATTCATAAGTTTTTATTGAAAAATATGTATATTCAATTTTTTATTTCTTACTAATAAGTATTACCATAAATATTTAAAAAAGTATTTTAATTTTCATAGACATAATCTAATATAGATTATATAGATATACTAAATAATTTAAAACAATCAATAATCTAGTCTAACGACTCATTGCAATCGCACAATAAGCCTATAAATATCATTGTCGTAATTATTACAATAAATATACATCCCTTCACATTCAAACTAAGAGTATATTTTCTCATAAGCGTGTACACTAAATTCATTGATTGATATTTAAGTCTATAAATATTCATGCACATAAATAACTAAGGTTGATATGATTGCTTAACTCAATCACAAATTTTGAAACATGTTTACAATTCAAATTACGACAAAGAAGTGATCTCAATATCTTCAATTTTTATATTATGCTTAAGATTTCTAATATCTTGACAAACCTTAATTTTACTTTGTAAACTCTCATTTTCTTTTAGCAAGTATTTACCAAACCATAATATATATAAAAAAGCTATAAAAAAGTACTATATAAGAGAGAAATAACAATAATCTCTAACCTTCTATCATACTTAACCTATCTATAAAATGGACTGTAGAACCTAGCACAAGCTTTGCATGCCTCTATACCAACAAAATAAACTTTTGCATACAAATCAGTTGCATATCCTTTAAACCAAGTAAAAAATCTCATATAATACTTCTCCAACCTTCTATCATACTTAACCTATATATAAAATGGACTCTAGAACCTGGCAGAAACTTTGCATACCTATAACAACAAAATAAACTTTTGCATACAAATCAGTTGCATATCCTTTAAAACCAAGTAAAAATTCTCATATTATCCTTTCAATGAGCTTAATTGTAAAATTCTCGTTTAAAACATAATACATGTGCATTCATGTCAACCAGCGCCGCCCCTGCATTTAAAAACCTTAGAGAGCCTTTTGTACACTTGGGCCCTACCACATATGGCTATACCAATAGCGAGAGCCAAGCCAGCAACTACCAACCTATTAGAAAAACGAACGTCAATTTTCAGTGCAGCATAGGGAGAGGTGGTGCTGTGAAGGATTTAACTAGAGAGCTAGTTGTTTCAGATCGGATGGTGTGCAGTAATGGAACGAAGGATCTAACAAATCATGCACGACGGGCAAAGTAAAAGTGAACGCTTTTAGATTGGCTTCTAGCCACAAACGGCTATAGGAGATAGCCAAGGGTCACGAAGCCGGTTTAACAATGTTGATAAAAGCATAGTTTAATTGATATGACCGTCGAAACAGGTTCAGATTAAACAAAACAAAATGATAAGAATACAGTATTAGACAATAAAAACATAACAAAACAACAGTTATTAGTGTAAAGAAGTATACCTCCTTTAGTAGATTTACGTGTACAGTGCTTGGTGTTGATGTGTGCCCAAAAGCCCAGAAAGAGAAAGCTAATAGTGGATCCTCTAAGCACAAAAATGGCAATATGAGGATTCCTCCATTTCAATACTGTCAACAAAATGAACTAAAGGCATTTAATGAACTGATTGCAAACAGGTAGTATCTTTGGTAATTTGAAACGTGATACTGCCTATTTTTGTCCATACAGAGCTTCTTTTATATATATTCTTGTTTTTCTATCAGAGATTGCTTTATTCATGCCAGTAATAAACATTTGCTTCCATGAAGTTGCAGCGAAAGCAGCATGCTTCTCAGTATATGCACGTTATCTGCGTTGTTCAATGAAATTCTGTATGTTTAAGTCGCAAACGTTTTTAATACTGCGTCCTCCATTTCCTCGTCCTTGCAGAGTTATAATTGTGATAAGCACGCATAGTCAGAGACATGTTTGTTATCACAGACTTGTAAAACACGTCTTCGTGGTCAAACTAGGTGGGTGAATGCAGTTTTGTTGAAATGTTCAATTCAATTGGTGGCCTATTGACCCATTCAACGTTATACGTATTTATGACGTGTCTGCCATGGAACGAGAATAATATTATATTGGAGTTTAGTAATACCAAAAACCACTGTCATTAAGATTATTATATGCTTGATTATTATTCAATTAAACATGCGGAGGAGGACCTATTTCCTTGAGGTTAATATATATTTGGGTACTATTTTATGTTGGAAATTAGATCAAGGTAATTGATATTTTATTTGAGAAAATGTGATTGAGAGATTGTTGTTAGGAGAATTATAAGCAATTTCAATATATTGGAAGTAGGCATGTTAGTGGTTCTTGGTGAGGATGCCCTAAGACTTATGTTAATGGGAAGATATTTGTAGAATAGTTTTAAGGTTCAATTTATTCCTAAACATGATCAATCCTCCCTCTCTAGTAAGTCTCATCATGAAGTTGAGATTTGTGTTAGATCATCGAACTCACTTTCCAAATGATATGTCCCCATTATATTAATGAATCTATTATTATTGAGGGAAAACTAAAGCTTCAAATTCCTTAAAATGTAAATTAAGAATTACGTATAAAAATGCAAGAGAAGAAACTAAATTCTAAGAAAATTTATTAAATTGAAAATAGTGATTTCATTATTCTAGCAGTTGATGGTAAAAAAAATAAATAGGAGAATTATTTTGGTAATGAGATTTAAGTTTTTTGAACTGATACCTCAACAATCGATATTATAGTAATTGTATAGAATTCGCTTACCATGTTCCATTATAAGAAAATTCTATCAATTTATATGTTGTGAGGAGGTATATGTTGGTTAACTTTCATATATTGAGGATCTTGTATGAATGTTGATGTTAGGATTAAGGTTAACCAAATAATAGCCTATTGGACAATCATTGTTAGAATTTTCTACACTATAATAAAAATTACTATGAAGCATGGGGATCTAAATCACATTAGACTTATATAATACATGTTTCTTATAATGGAAAGTTCACTATTCACTTTGGTAGGGATTGATTATCTTGTGGTGCAATTCTTATATGTGAAAGCATTAGATGACGTGGGAGTATGTCGTGTTATAATACCTTTACTATCATATTTTGGATAAGTAAATATTGAAATGTTATAATTGATCTTCAATTATTTCATCACAAGGGTTAGACAAATGGTAATTTGTGCCTCTTACTTGATGCTTTGTAAGTCAAAGTTATTACAAAGAATGGTTTAATATATTTATCATTATTTATAACAAAGGGAATAGTGTAATATTTATATAGATGGTAACCTATTATATTACTGTCCTTAAGTCTACAATTGAACATAGAATGATTATAAATTGACTTATGTAATAAATTATATGTAACATGGATGCAACTACATTAGTTATATGGTACTAGTTACATATTGTAACTTCTTGTTGATCAAAAAATATATAAGAGATACTTTATTTAAATTAAGGTCAGCTTCATCTATGATATTTTTTACAATTTAAAAGTGAATCCACTACAATCAAATGTCATGACATTATCCATGTCAGCAACAGTAGAATAAAGTTCCTTTTGAGAAATGAGTTTATCATAAAATTCTTATGAAGTAGAAATTAGATGATATAGTATCACATCCAAGGATTATCTATAATCCCTATCTTGAACATGTGATGGGCCTTAGGATTTGAATACACTTTTATAGTGAAAAAAATACTTTGAATCTATATTTAAACCTCATAAAAATGTGTTAATCTAGGTTTTATCTACTTCATTGCTAGATTTTATCTTTTAAATCAAACTGCAATCCTAAAAGGATTAGAAGACTAGTTTCCAACCCTCAACTAATGAGTTTTTGATTCAAATGATCTAATATTTTCTGACCATGTACACATCCACAAATTTTAGATTTCTAAATACATAAGGATTTATGGAAGGTTATTTCCTTGAATCAAGTAGGGACATAGTGATATTAAATAACATAACCGCGTATGAATTATAGTATATCATAGCTAGATGGTGAATACATATCATAAAAAATGTGTTGTGTAAGAACAATATCATTCAAATCCCACACAATGTAGCCCATGTCACTTTTGATATGTGGCATTGGTTCCCAAATGTATATGATATACGATAAAGAGTGGGTCTATAATGAAATAATGTTGTGTTTAAGAATTTTTTTTTTCTCAAATTTGGAATTTTGAAGATGCCATTCTACTAAGAAGTGTATTGGGGAGTAGTAAAATGAATAATATATAATAAATATTTGAATCAAATAATATAATAACTTGCAATAAAAAAATATAGTCCTCAAGTCACCTTAAATTATCTTTCCCACTCTACTACACAAGTTGAACTAGGTGTGCCATGCCAAACATGTACTTTTGAAGCCAAGACAAGATCATTAATTTTCAATTTAATTTCCATTTAGAACCCTACATCTCTTTCATCAACTCTTCATTTTGTTGGGATCTATAGATATATATAATTACTTATTAGATTCTACCTTAGCTACATCAAAAAAATTGTTAAAGACACACTACCTACATCAAAAAATTCGTATGCAAGCTATCACAAAACAATTTTTCAGCTACATTATTCAAGGAAAATATTTGTCAATCTCAAAGGCTTAGTTGTTAATGTTAAACATGATCCACATATCCTTATTATAAGAAAACTATTGGGTATATGCACGATCATCATGGAAAAAATAGGCCCTTAAGTAGCAAAAAATTCAAAAAAATTAGAGTTAGGGAACTTGACGTAAACATTTGAATAAATTATTTATATTATTTGAAAAATATGTAAGAATAGAATTTGTAGAAAATTGAATGAAGTTTCTAAAATACTAGGTTTATTTAAAAAAAATAAAAATCTATTTGGTGAAAATTTGAAATTTCAATGCAGTAGTACTTAAATTTCAAGGAAAAAATAAGAAGTAGGTATCTGTCTGACCACCCTAACCACAATAAAATGTTAATATTTTTTTATAAGATTTTAGATATAAGTAGAGTACTCATGTCCGGATGTGATTCATATTTTTTTGTAATTTTTTTCCAAGTAAATAATTAATTATGAATTTTTTATTACAACTTTTAAAAAATATAAAAACTCGTATGTTTGACCACCTTAACTTGGTTAAAACTTTATGAAATTCAATTTTTCTTTTTTTAATCCTATAGTATACAAAGCATAGAACGTGATGCATGTTTCGGATTCAAAAAATGTGATACCATTTGAAAGCTATGATGTTTTTCAATCAGCCTATCAATCAGGACTTTTGTCGTAATTCAAATAAAAAATGAATAATAATTATTTATTAAATTCAAAGTAAAGCATAATTTATATTGGTGGAAAGCTGAGAATATATTTTAAAAACCCTTTTTGTTTCATCAATTATGGGTAAAAAAAGTCGCCAGCCACATGGACCATCATATCACTTACATATTACCACTTTTGGGCCCATCATGATCCTGCACATACCCTATTGTTAACCTAGTTAGGCCACCATTTTGTAGCCCTATTTTTTATTTCATCACCACATCCTTGAAAATGATATGAAACTAAAAATATTTGGCCACATGACATGATACATGATATGGATAAAAAAAACAACTACAATGATCTCTTAAAATAAAGAAAAATAAAAGAAAGTCTATGTTGATATTCTGGCACAATAAACTTGCATTGTTTTCGATAAAAGGGTAAAACGGGTTTTACAGGGACCCAAAACCACAAAATTTACAAAACAGAAGAGAGGACAAAAAAGTCCAACCACAAAAACCAGTTGCGCAAGAAAAGATCAACAATAACCATTCGAATAAAAGCAAAAAGACCGAAACAGAGGAAAAGCTGAAACCCCAGACATTACTTCAGAGTCTTGAGGACAGACTCAGTCTCCTCCTCCAACTTTTGGAAATACCCACATCCGTGTCCTGGCTTTTGTCCTCTGCTTCCTCCAAATCCACCACCAGAGAACCTTGTTGGGTTTTGTCGAGCTTCTCTCCCATAGCATTAATGATAATGGTGTTGTGTCTGGCCATTCTATTATTTTTCTCAGCTACGGTCTTGATACTGTTCATAATATAATCAATTTTGGAATCAGTGTCTCTGTTATTGTGACCATGGACCCCTTTGTCCCCAACTTTCTTTTCAATCTCAACAACTTTAGCAACTAGAACTTCAATTTTGCTTTGTAGGGCCCAGTTTTTGATTTTCAGCTCATTGATTTCAATGAAAGTCCAGTCCAGGAGTTTGGAGTGGGACTCAGAGTTGGCTTTAGTAAGGTTCAAAAAATCCAGAGAGGGCTCATCACTGATATTAGGAACAATTTTCTTAGAATTAAGGTTAACAGGGGTGTCATCTTCAACATGTTTATCCAGCATAGGTTCAACATTAACCACTGTTTTGTTGGCATCAGACTCCTTTGAGTCAGAGGATTCTTCAGAATAGGAAACAAGACTTTTAGCCTAGGGTTTCTTGTGAAGGGAGAGGCTATCAAGCTCAAGCTTAGCACGAGCTTTACCAGAGAGGAGAGTAGGGTTTATTTTCCTAGAAGGGCCAGCATGCGAGCTAAGGACTTTTCTAGCTAAACTAGGGTTAGGAATGTACTCTGACCCACTGGGCTCCGTGTCATCACTCTCAGAGTCAGGAGTGGTATCCAGGGTAGTGGGGGTAGGCATGTTTTGGAAATGCTCAAAAATCAATCTTATAAGCCCTATATGCAAAATAGGAAATCTATTGGGGTTTTTCTTATTATCCTCCAAGCTTTTCTTTAGGGAACATAAAAGATAATGGGGAATAGATATCCTAACCTTATGGTGGAAGTGGTTGAGAAGAGCAAAGTGGTAGCCATAAACTCTACTAAAATGCCCATCCACTGTAATGTACTCCATGATGACCCATAGCACCATCCTCCAGATAGCCTTTATAGAATCTGCATCAAAGTAACTACTAGCAATTTTGACTAGGCTTAACCTTTCATTGTATTTTTTAGGAAATCTAATCACGGCTTCATCAGAAAAATCCTTGTCCCTGAAAAACTTCTTCCCTTCAATAGATAAACCCGTAACCTCAGCGATTAAATTTTCACTGAGCTCAACATTCCTGCCAAACAGGGTCAAATTAACTTTATTCCAATTTTTAACAAAGAAATCCATAGCCTCCTGGTTGGAGCCATGGATCTTCTCCAGAAAAGGAAGCATCCCACCACTTTTAACTTTTTCCCAGGCCTTGGAATTTTTCATATGAGTTTCATAGCTGTCCGGCTCAATACGCTTTCTGTCTCCTCCCATCTTAGCCAACACAGTGGGGTAGACCCAGATGAAAGCTTTACTAAAATTGGCCATGCCACAACTTAGCACCCACAAACCATGCAGGCCTTTCTTGTAAATTAAGTCGCTGGGATCGGTCCCATACAATCTAATGATTGTGATGTGAAAGGTCTTATTTGTCTTCATTAAAGGGATAACACGTAGCTTTTCCATGTGATTTATCATAATTTATTAGGGCACAAACATTAGAGTTTAGATCATTTGTATTTAGCCAAGTACGCACCTCTTTACTCTTAACTCCTTTGTTGGTGAAAAAATTCGCAATGGCATTGGCTTCTTTATAAGCATGTGATATTTTAACTTTTTCAAATTTAGCCAAAGTTAGCTTTGCTTCCTCAATCCATGACTTGATGGTCCATGAGGGGGGAGACTTTTTCTTAAGGCTATCAATTATGTTTTTGGAGTCTCCTTCAAGCCACAGATGTTTAATGTTAAGACTTTGAGCTAAATTTATGATATGAAAAGCTCCAGCAACCTCCACTGAATGGTTGGTTTGGGATCCAAGAGGAGAAGTCGTTGCTCCTATGAAATTTCCAAAGGAGTCCCTTATGACTCGACCACAGCCCGCCGCCCCCAGATTATCTTTAGCTGCACCATCAAAATTAGGTTTGATCCAACCATTAAACGGGAAAGACCAGCAAACACCCTCTCTATCCTTCTTGGCTGTCATATTGGTTCTAGATGGAACAAGATTTATGTTCCACTCCTTAGTAATAGTTAGGTCATATAGCGACTGCTCAGCTTTCAAGGACAAGCTATTCTTTTGAACCAAAGTATTGAAATTTTCCTTTAGAAATCTGACAATTTTATCAAAGACAATGTCTTTAGCGGCTTCTTTGCATCTATAAATTCTATTGTTGCATTTTTTTCAGAGACCCCAAGCAACATCAGGGAATATTAGATCCCAAAAAGATCTAAGTATGGGATTTTTTGTCAGAGATTTCCATTGAGAGAAGAAATCTTCAATGGATGAAGGGAAGACCCATGGGATGTTCCATAACCTGATGATTTTTCCCCATATAGAAGCATCAAAAGAACAATGGAGGAATAAGTGATGCACAAATTCAACTTCCATCTTACAAAGAAACCATCTATTAGGAATTTGAAATTTGCATTTACAGAGATTATCAATCGTTAGTACTTTATTTTTGAGAAGGATCTAGAAGAATATATTGATTTTAGGTATCAAAAGTTTAAACCAAACTTTAGACCAGAAGGGAGGACAATCCAGAGAAGTAATCCTGGCAAAAGCAAAGGACACAGAAAAATTGCCAGAGGGATCATCAGACCAAACCACGCGGTCATCTAGCTGTTTAGAATTAAGTCTAATAGCCAATAGAGATGACTGGATAGGAGCCAAAGCCTGACTAACACTGAACAAGTCTACCCACTTACCATTCACTCTGTAATCTTTCACATAATTTCCAAACTATTCCTTGCAAGTATCTACCCATTCGCTGAAGGAATTGATTTTTATAACAGATTCCTTTAAAAGCCACTTGTCCTCCCAAAATCTAGTATGATGACCATTTCTAACTTTCCAACCAATACCATCATCCACAATCCTTTTACAATTGATTATATTATTCCAGCAAGTTGACCCTTTGGGAAGAAGGTTAAAGTCCTTAATTATGGAAGAGTAGTTGTTTTCTAAGTATTTACTAGCTAGGATATCAATCCACTCCCCAAATGAAGAGGAGATTCTCCAAATTTGTTTAGCAAGGAGAATTTTGTTAACTATTCGGATTCTTCTTAAACCTAGACCTCCAGACTTTTTAAGTCTACAAACCAGATTCCAGCCAATTAAGGGAAGTCTTTTTTTTTCCTTAACACTCGACCAAAGAATTTTTTTTTGGATTTTTTCAATGGCATCAACAAATTTAGCCTGAATCTTAAAAAGACTAAGGGGATAGATTGGCAAATTCTAGAGAGAAGCTTTGAGAAGCTGAAGTTTTTTAGCTTGACTTAGTAGGGCTCCTTTCCAGCCTGCGAACTTTTTGCTAAATCTTTCAACCAATGAGAGCCATAATGACTCTGGAGGTTTCAAACTTAAGGGTAGACCAAGGTAGGTGGCAGGAATGGAGTCCAATCTGCAACCTAGGATTCTAGCAATTTTTGCCTGTCTATGATCCGGAGTGTTGAAGAAGAACAACGAGCTTTTTTTTATTATTGATCAGCTGTCTAGACACTCTCCCATACTTGTCAAGCAATTGTTTTATAGTTCTACCTTCAACCACCGTGGCTTTACCCATAAGCATAGTGTCATGAACAAATTGTTGATGGGAACACACCAGATTGCTCGAAAAAGGTTTAAGACCAGAAAAAAATTTGAAGTCAACCAACTTTTTTAGATTCCTGCCTAAACTTTCAGCCATAATAGTGAATAAAATAGGAGAGATAGGATCACCCTGCCTTAGACCTCTGGTGCTTTGGAAAAAGGAGGAGGGGGATCCGTTGACCATAATTGAAATGGAAGTCGTGGACACAAGCTGTTCAACCATTTGGATGACCATGTTGCAAAAACAAAAAGCCTTTAAAATTTTAAATAAGAAAGTCCAGTCAACTCTATCATAAGCTTTTGAAATGTCGAGCTTTAATAAAAGGCCTTCAGTCTTCGACTCAACTAAGGAGTGAATATTCTCATGAACAGTAATAATAGAGTCAAGAATTTGTCTACCAGGGACAAAGCCGTTCTATTGAGGAGAAATCAAGGAAGGAAAAAGAGTTAAGAGTCTTGAAGTTAAGACCTTGGATATGATTTTATATAAGGAATTATAGCGGCTTATAGGCCTAAAAGCCTCAAAATTATTTGCTCTAGGTTTCTTGGGGATAAGAACCAAGGAGGTAGTATTTAATACTTTTAGAAGATTTCTGGAGCCAAAAAATTCTTTAACAGCATTTACCACATCTTCTTCAACAATCTCCCATAGCGATTGAAAGAAAAATAAAGGGAAACCATCAAGCCCTGGAGCTTTACTCCCTTCAAAGGAAAATACAGCCCGCTTGACTTCCTCGTTAGTGGGGATAGAAGTCAAAAAAGAGTTATTTCCCTGGTTGATAATTCTTGGTATAGCTTCCACTAACTAATCCTGCTCATTATGGTTTATTTTCTCACTGGCCAAAAGAAGGTGTTTAAAGAAGGAACCCACCTACTTCCTAATGTCCTCCTCCTCCTCATACCTGGTTCCATTCATTTCTATATGAGATATTCTATTTACAGCTCTATGTTTTGAAGCCGAGAGATGAAAGTACCTGTTGTTTCTGTCTCCTGCATATAACCAAAGAGCTCTAGATCTTTGTCTCTAGAACTCATCTTCCTTTCCAATTATGTCATGCATCTTCGTGAGGATCTCATTATCTCTTTCCTTGGTATCATTCAAATAGCTTTCCTTCTGAATTTTAAATTGAACTTCTCCCATTTCCATTTGAAGATCAGACTTAATCCTAAAGATGTTCCCGAAAGATTCCTTTTTCCAATTTTTTAGATTGCATTTCACTTCCCTTAACTTTTTAGCAACTCTAAACATAATAGTTCCTTGAATTCTTATATTCCACCATTTCCTCTTTTAGAGTAGGATGAGAGATCCACATTTTTTCAAATCTAAAAGGAGTGTTCCTCTTCTTTTTTATTGGGTCCGCAATGAAACTGATAGGAAAATGATCGAACCTATTTGTTGATGGTGTTTTTATGCACTTTTCAACACAAGCAGTGCGTAGGTGCACTACCTCTCTTGAAAGACAATCTTCCACAATAAGATTGCAGAACACTATCCCGAGGTCTCTCGGATGTCAGGTCATGACAGTGCTTAGATACCTCAGTAGTTTGATGTGATTTGCTGGAATCACAAGGCGGACTTACGGATGAGTTACAAAGCATGGAAGTTGGGTTTGCAAATGCAGTTTCAAAGTGTTGAAAGTGAATGAACAATGGCTGTCCACTCAAAACAGCAAGCTGAAACTCATCAAGTTTATCTGATTTCACTTCATGGTGATGCTTTGGGTCTTACTCTAACCAAGGATTAAAAGAAATAGCAAAAGGAGAAGGGTTAAGAAAGCTATTCTAATCCTAAGCTACAAATGAACAATAACAATGGTGGCTGGTAAAGTAGACAAACTTTCTAAACTGGGTTTTGCTTGGCCAAGAGAAACCTACAGTTGCACAAAACTAGTGCAATCTTCTAAGGACTGCAGATTTTTAAATTGCACATGCACATCATGCACATGTAATTGAACTAAGTTGAAGCAATGAAGTAATGAGCTCAGACTAGCTTTGCAAAGTGACTCATCATCAATGAACCACAAAAAACATGAGCTGGAAATCCATCAAATACTAAAACAACAAACACCATCACCACTCCCATTCAAGAAACTAACATTAAAACTAACATGGAAGGAAAAACCATGCATGCAAGATAAGCAAAATCAAATAAAACATCCATAAAATCATACAATGTTGTCTTCTATTGCTGCAAATACTTTTTACAACAACTCTCCAACCATTACAAATGAGGGGCAAGCCCCTATTTATAGTTTTTCAAAAGTTAAATGAATGGCCAAGATTCATTCTCATTGTGTGGCCAAGATTCATTACAAAATAGGGTTTCACCTACCCCTAAATAGATTTCAATTTAAAATACATTCCTTGTTTTTTCCCTATTTTGTCATCTAGTGCTAGTCACTGTAGCAATTTTGTCATTTAGCTGATTTCCCTTTTCACTGTAGCAGAGACTGCCTGAAAGTTGCCTTTTACTTGATGTGCTTGCAGTGTTTTTCCTTTGATCAATCGAGTCTGTCGATGATTGGCATCAATGGATTAGGGGCCCCTGATTCGGGCATAAAGCTCCTTAGAAATCATCATCATTTGGAAAAAGGTAGGACAACGCCCTCAATGGGCCTCTTTGATAGACCTATGGAAGGCTTCTTGACTCCTGCAAACATGAAGTGTTGTAAGTGCATTTATACATGAGTTAAGGAAAATGTCAGTCAAACCTACAAATTCTTTGTTAGATCTATCCATGCATCATCAAAATATTTTGATATTCATATTTGGAGCTCATTTGGACCATAAACATTAATGCGCGCTTCAAGGGTGGAGCGCCAAAGGGCGGAAAGACGGCTGAAGAAAGCCAGAAGGCAGACAACGAACGGAAGCCAAAACAGCCGGGAAGAAGGCAGGCTCCTGGATGTTCAAAACAGCCAAGGAGAAGGTGAGCTCCTGGATGTTCAAAACAACCGGGAAGGAGGTGGGCTCCCGGATGTTCAAAACAGCCAGGACGGAGGCAGGCTTTCAGATGTTCAAAACATCTGGGAAGGAGGCAAGCTCCTGGATGTTCAAAACAGCCAGGGAGGGCGGAAGGAAGGCAGCCGTCAGAAGTTCCAAAATGGCAACTGAGAGGCGGAACCCTGGAAACGGCCACGGAGGGCCCGGGCTCCGGAGGGCGGAAGGAAGGCAGCCATCAGAAGTTCCAAAACGGCGACGAAGAGGGGAAACCCCAGAAATGGCCATGGAGGGGCCGGGCTTCGGAGGCCAGAAGGAAGGCAGCCGTCGAAAGTTCCAAAACGACGACGGAGAGGCGGAACCCCGAAAATGGCCATGAAGGGGCCGGGCTCCGGAGGCCGGGAGGAAGGCAGCCATCGAAAGTTCCGAAACGGCGACGGAGAGGCGAAACCCCGGAAACAGCCATGGAGGGCGGGCTCAGGCAGGGAGGAAGATAGCCGTCGGAAGTTTCAAACAGCTGTCAGGCTCCGTTCGCCCTAAGCCAACGGATGTTCCAAACAGCAAAAGAGGGATGAAGCTGAAACCACCAAAACTTAACCAAACTTTGACGAAACCTTGGCAGTTCATTTTAGCACATGAAACACATCCCAGATCCAAAAAAGGGTGACCCCAAAGTCAAAATTGAGGAAACGGGAGCGATGGGGGTCCACGGACATTTCCAAACAACCAAGGAGGAAGGGAACTCCGGAGGGAATGTTCTGAAACCATCGAAGCTCAACCAAACTTTGATGAAACCTTGGTAGTTCACTTAGGGACCACAAACACATCTCAGATCCACCAACAAGTTGACCCCAAAGTCAAAAATGTGGAAACGGGACCGACAGGGATCCACAGATGTTTCCAAAATAGCAAAAGAGGGACGAAGCTCCAGAACCACCGAAACTTAACCAAACTTTGACAAAACCTTGGCAATTCACTGAAACACTCCAAACACATTCCAAATCCACCAAAAAGTTGTCCCTGAAGCCAAAAATGTGGAAACTGTACCGACAGGGGTCCACGGATGTTTTTGGAACAACCAAAGCAAGACAAAAGGTAGAAAGGGGATGGGGGACTTTATTTCTTCGTAGATTTGAATACCCCAAGTACGTGAATTTGGGTAGGGGATTTGATTGTTGAAGGCACATGACCAATTTGGGCTTGGAAATAGGGCACACAAAACAAGACAGGAGCAAAGCAGCCCATCGGGAGCGAAAAAAAGGGGGTCCCTACCTACGGCGGGGCGTGTGTGCAAAACATGCACAACAAATGGCCACTCGCTAGGGAAATGCTCCAAAGCATTTTGATGACAAACTGGAATCATGAACCTAGAATCTCTAGTTCTGACCTTCACGCTAGGGCAAACAGACCAGACGCTCAAGCAAAGAATCAAAACCATTAGCCATTCCAACCTTCAGTATGCTGAAAATCCAAGTGTGTGCAATTGCATTAATTCCCATCCTTCGGTTGCTATAGGAACCTGAGCTCCGTCAGGTTAAGCTACATAGTTTATTCTAACTCCAAAAGCATCCAGGACATTGCCTCGCTGCCAGTCAAGTGTCTATAGCCCCAACGAGGTTATTGCTGTTATTCTCTCGAACATTGCTCTACTGCCAGCCGGGCGTCCATAGCCCCGGTAGAGTTGCTCGGATACCCCTGAAAAGTTAAATTTTCTCTTTCTTTTAATTTTCAATGTTTTCTTTTTTTCTTTCTTTTCTCTTTTCAGCTATTTTATTTCAACCCGCAAGCATTGAAGTTCGCGCTCAGGGCTGAGAATCACAGTGGCACTAGAGCAGAATTTTAGATTTTTCACTTAACTAGACTTCACAAAAGACCCTATAGTGACTGTCGAATTCTTAAGATGTGTAAGAGCTATAAGATTTCAGAATATGTCAGAGTCAGACCAAACCAACAACTTATCCTCTTTGAATCAAACACATAGATCACTTGACACTAACAGAAGACCTTCACCATCCACTCTGAAGACTTGATTAGAGTTTGACAAAGAAATACGTAGAACAACCCCAGGCGATATGTATGGTTGTTGTGCGCACAGATGTTTCCAACTAAGAGCAAACGGACCCCGAGCAAAGCAGCAACAAAGCGAAAGCAAACAAAAAGCAAACAACCTATAAAGCAAGCAACCTACACACACCAACCTAAGGAAAGCAGGAAAGCAGAGTATTTACAGGAAACTTATACTACTAAAAAATGAGCTATATACAAAGATATTTACAAAGCACTATGTTCAGGCAAGGTGAGTTGACATTAACACTCATTGGATTTTGGAAAGCATGCACAAGAAAATGGACAATCATCATCGTTCTTAACCATGCAAATTTATCTTTATATTCTGAAAAAAGAAATTCAATGTTGTAGCACTCAAGTTCAACCACGTCATCATGAAAAATCAGCAATTGAGGAGGCTCGTTGAACCCATGATTAATCCATAAACATGTTTGTTTTCCCTCATTCCCATAATCAAAATAATAAGTGCAACTATGAGAAATAATAGGGGCAAGGAAGGATAAAACCTGGATGTCGTCACACGGAGGTGGTAGCATTGGATAGTCGAGAGCGAGCATAAAATCCTTGATTGTTGCATTGGCAGCCTCGAGCAGGCATGGTGGAGGGTGCAACACTGTGGACCTTAAGCTTGCATAAGGCTGGGGGGACAGGGTAGCAAACAACTCTTTTAATCTACCAATGGGATCCACAACCTCCACTAGTTGTTCGTCGAGGAAGTACACCTCATCTGCGTGGGTTTTCGTTGCCATAACCTCTTCTTGATTGCTGTCTTCAAGGGGCAGCATGCTGTCCCATCTCCCTTCCCAAGTGTTTACCTGATTCTTGTGACATTCAATGTCATGGGATGATGACATGCATGAATCTGTCTCATTGCAGCCATCTGAATATGGGGGAGGATCAACAATGATCATGGCGGAAGGACTCCAAGTTGCATCTTGTAGTCGGTCGAGTGCTTCATCTCTGTTAGCAACTATCTTAGCACCTCCGCCTTTGTCTTCTTCTTTTTGTTCTTCATGTGTCTCATCATGACGTTCACTCATTTCCCCTTGCTCACTATCGTTGTAAATGGAGAAGGAGCTCCTCTCCCAATCTAGAAACTCTAGTGCATAATTGTTCACAGGCTCAAGGAGTATGTATTCATTGCTACCATCTTCTGAGATGTGCTCTTCCTCGACATGAGCATACCTCCGTAGTGCAGCTCCCAATGGAAAGAAGTCATCAATCGATGGAACCTCATCAAGGGGACCAAAGTTTGTTGCACAATTTCCCTCCAAAGACTCACCAAAGAGTCCATCATCTATGGTACACAACTACTCTTCAAGAGGAAGAACTTCTTGATGACTAGTGGACAACATTCCCGCTTGATCTACTCCATTGTTTTTAAGTCTGAGACTGTATTGCTGTCCTTCTTCTATTGCTGCCCCAACATACTCTTGAGGTTTTCCGTCAGCTAAGCCATCACTTGATTTGGGATTTTGGTCTTCTTCCTCAACCCTTAAAGTGGCTGCAGGAGGTGATGTGCTTGGTTGTGCCCCTTGTCCCTTGAATTGCTCAATGGCCTCTTGGCATAGCTTACATGTGAGCTTTGAGTGCGATGAATCATGAAGTCGGCACCAATTTGGGAGCAACAATATCTCCAAATCAACTTGGTATTTCAACTCAGTCCAATCTCTTGCTAGTCTGGAGACTAGTTGGTCATATCTATCCATGATCGGGTTCTCCTCATCACTTGAAAAAGAAGCATGATGGTAGATAGCCATAGCGAGTGGTTGTTCCCACTCTTTCAAATCTGCATTTTTAGCTTCTTGATCACTGTCATTTATGAAGGAGAGGTCTTCCAATCTAGTTTTGCTCACGCTTTGATCATCTCCTTCTGCTGCTCCCAGGCTTTTAGCCTCCTCTCCTTCTTGATCTTCAGCATCTTCACTGGCTGTCCAAGCATGCACGACTATAGACTTCATTGGTTCATCATCACCTACCAATTGCTCTTCTTCTAGAGTGGAGGACTGCCCTTGATTGGTGGAGGGAAGACCTTCTAAATTAATTTCAATCAGATTTTCATCAATGCACCTTGCTGTCCCAAGACTTTCAGCTTCTCCCTCTTGGTTTTCATTTTCCATGTCTGCTGTCCCAACACCAACTTGTGTCAAATTTCTTGGTTTATCTTTATTTTGTTGTCCTCCAGATGTTGACAACTCTTCTGCCTCATTAGATAACTTCTCCTCATTGAGAGTTGGCTGCTCCAACTTGTTCACATGATTGTTGATTTGGGCAATGACATTTGTGCATGATGAGCAAGTGAATTCAGAGTGGGCGCATTGTGAAATCTGCACCAAGTTGACATCAATATTTCCTCCAATCTTGGTCCATCCTTGCTGTTCAAATGTTCCTGGATTAGCTCCTTGAATGCCTTGACTACCATGGCTATTAATTCTTCCTCCGAGTATGCAAGGGCTAAAGGCTGATATATTCCCCAAAAGGGAATTTCTACATGCAAGACCTTCTCAATTCTGTTTAAGAATGTTAGACACCCCAATTCACTATGCCTGCAAGTGCAATGGATTCGACATCTATCCGCCAACGCAAATTGCTGCAATGGCTTCTTCAGTCTCTTATTTAAATTTGCATGCAGCTGAGTGATGTTGATTTGCAAATGCTGCTCCATTTCGACTTAGCTCTTGTTTTCCTTCAAATTTTTTTGATTTTTCAATTAAAAAGATCTCCTATCTAATATTTCTCCCTGACTGTTCCTTTCTCAATTTTATGCTCTCCTTCGAGTGCCCGTTCTGTTGATGGTGTTAGGAGGAGGAGGAGGGCATAAAATGAATCACTTCCAACCTTCAGCCTTGTATTCCCAACATGTCAGCCCTCCCTCTAGCGCCAGTTCTGTTGATGGCGTTAGAAGGAGGAGGGCATAAAATCAATCACTTTCAACCTTCAACTTTGTATTCCCAACGTGTCAAGCCCTCCTTCTAGTGCCAGTACTGTTGATGGTGTTTTTATGCACTTTTCAACACAAGCAGTGTGTAGGTGCACTACCTCTCTTGAAAGACAATCTTCCACAATCAGATTGCAGAACAGTATCCCAAGGTCTCTCGGATGTCAGGTCATGACAGTGCTTAGATACCTCAATAGTTTGATGTGATTTGCTGGAATCACAAGGCGGACTTACGGATGAGTTACAAAGCATGGAAGTTGGGTTTGCAAATGCAGTTTCAAAGTGTTGAAAGTGAATGAACAATGGCTGTCCACTCAAAACAGCAAGTTGAAACTCATCAAGTTCATCTGATTTCGCTTCATGGTGATGCTTTGGGTCTTACTCTAACCAATGATTAAAAAAAATAGCAAAAGGAGAAGGGTTAAGAAAGCTATTTTAATCCTAAGCTACAAATGAACAGTAACAATGGTGGCCGGTAAAGTAGACAGACTTCCTAAACTGGGTTTTGCTTGGCCAAAAGAAACCTACAGTTGCACAAAACCAGTGCAATCTTCTAAGGACTGCAGATTTTCAAATTGCACATGCACATCATACACATGTAATTGAACTAAGTTGCAGCAATGAAGTAATGAGGTCAGACTATTTGCAAAGTGACTCATTATCAATGAACCACAAAAAACATGAGCTAGAAATCTATCAAATACTAAAACAACAAACACCATCACCACTCTCATTCAAGAAACTAACATTAAAACTAACATGGAAGGAAAAACCATGCATGCAAGATAAGCAAAATCAAATAAAACATCCATAAAATCATGCAATGTTGTCTTCTATTGCTGCAAATTCTTTTTACAACAACTCTCCAACCATTACAAATGAGGGGAAAGCCCCTATTTATAGTTTTCCAAAAGTTAAATGAATGGCCAAGATTCATTCTCATTGTGTGGCCAAGATTCATTACAAAATAGGGTTTCACCTACCCCTAAATAGATTTCAATTTAAAATACATTCCTTGTTTTTTTCTTGTTTTGTCATCTAGTGCTAGTCACTGTAGCAATTTTGTCATTTAGCTGATTTCCCTTTTCGCTGTAGCAGAGACTGCCTAAAAGTTGCCTTTTGCTTGATGTGCTTGCAGTGTTTTTCCTTTGATCAATCGAGTCCGTCGATGATTGGCATCAATGGATTGGGGGCCCCTGATTCGGGCATAAAGCTCCTTAGAAATCATCATCATCTGGAAAAAGGTAGGACAATGCCCTCAATGGGCCTCTTCGATAAACCTATGGAAGGCTTCTTGACTCCTGCAAACATGAAGTGTCGTAAGTGCATTTATACATGAGTTAAGAAAAATGTCAGTCAAACCTACAAATTCCTTGTTAGATCTATCCATGCATCATCAAAATATTTTGATATTCATATTTGGAGCTCATTTGGACCATAAACATTAATGCGTGCTTCAAGGGTGGAGTGCCAAAGGGCGGAAAGACGGCTAAAGAAAGCCAGAAGGCAGACAGCGAACGGAAGCCAAAACAGCCGGGAAGAAGGCGGGCTCCCAGATCTTCAAAACAGCCAGGGAGAAGGCGAGCTCCTAGATGTTCAAAACAACCGGGAAGGAGGTGGGCTTTCAGATGTTCAAAATAGCCAGGACAGAGGCAGGCTTCTGGATGTTCAAAACAGCCAGGGAGAAGGCGAGCTCCCGGATGTTCAAAACAGCCAAGCAGGGACAAAGCCCCTGAAACGGCCACGGAGGGCCCGGGCTCCGGAGGGTGGAAGGAAGGTAGCTGTTGGAAGTTTCAAAACGGCGACAAAGAGGCGGAACCCCGTAAACGGCCACGGAGGGGCCGGGCTCCAGTGGGCGGAAGGAAGGCAGCCGTCGGAAGTTCCAAAATGGCAACGGAGAGGCAGAACCCCAAAAATGGCCATGGAGGGGCCGGGCTCTGGAGGCCAGGAGGAAGGCAGCTGTCGGAAGTTCCAAAAGGACGACGGAGAGGCGGAACCCCGGAAACGGCCACGGAGGGGCCGGGCTCCAGAGGCCAAGAGGAAGGCAGCCGTCGAAAGTTCCAAAATGGCGACGGAGAGGCGAAACCCTGGAAACGGCCACGGAGGGGTCGGGCTCCGGAGGCAGGGAGGAAGGTAGCCGTCGGAAGTTCCAAAACGGTGATGGAGAGGCGGAACCCCGGAAACGACCACGGAGGGGCCGGGCTCCAGAGGCCGGGACGCCCTGAGCCAACGGATGTTCCAAATAGCAAAAGGGGGACGAAGCTCTAAAACCACCGAAACTTAACCAAACTTTGACGAAACCTTGGTAGTTCATTTTAGCACATGAAACACATCCTAGATTCAGAAAAGGGTGACCCCAAAGTCAAAATTGAGGAAACGAGAGCGACGGGGGTCCATGAACATTTCCAAACAGCCAAGGAGGAAGGGAACTCCAGAGGGAAAGTTCTGAAACCATCGAAGCTCAACCAAACTTTGATGAAACCTTGGCAGTTCACTTAGGGACCACAAACACATCTCAGATCCACCAACAAGTTGGCCCCAAAGTCAAAAATGTGGAAACATGACCGGCAGGGATCCATGGATGTTTCCAAAACAACAAAAGAGGGACGAAGCTCCGAAACCACCGAAACTTAACCAAACTTTGACAAAACCTTGGCAATTCACTGAAACACTCCAAACACATTCCAAATCCACCAAAAAGTTGTCCCCGAAGCCAAAAATGTGGAAACTGTACCGATAGGGGTCCACGGATGTTTTTGGAACAACCAAAGCAAGACAAAAGGTAGAAAGGGGATGGGGGACTTTATTTCTCCCCAGATTTGAATACCCCATGTAGGTGAATTTGGGTAGGGGATTTGATCGTTGAAGGAACATGACCAATTTGGGCTTGGAAATAGGGCACACAAAACAAGACAGGAGCAAAGCAGCCCATCGGGAGCAAAAAAAAGGGGGTCCCTGCCTATGGCGGGGCATGTGTGCAAAACATGCACAACACTATTCTAGTAAGAGCTCTAAGGGAATAGTAATAGTCAAAGTACCATTGGTTGGAAATTAAAGATCTATCTAATCTGACCTGTATGAGATCCAACCCCTTTCTATAGTTAGACCAGGTAAAGGAGGCTCCTTGGAGATCCATATCAATCAATCCATGATTATCAATGAAATTCTGCAGATCCTCTTTGCTTTCCAGATTGATCTAGGATCCCCCAAATTTTTCTCCATTCATTAGGGGAGTGTTGAAGTCCCCCATAACAATCCAATCTTCTCTATCAAAAATCCTCCTAAAGGTGGCTAATTCTAACCAAAAAGATTTTCTCATTCCTTTTCCATTAGGAGCATAAATGTTCAATTGAATCCAACTGAAGTTATCTCTTATATGAGTAAATCTAGTGGAAATATGATTCATACCTTCCAAGATCGGATCACCTCTGATAGTATGGCTATTCAAAAAAGTCACAATACCTCCAAAAGCTCCACTTGAATTATTACCCTGGTTACTATAATACTGGAAAAGTTTCATCTTTTCAATTTTCTCCTTTGACATTTTAGTTTCCTAAATTAAGAGAATATCCGGCTTGCTATCTCTAACGAAATTGTGAAGAACATCCTGCTTGTGGGGGCTATTGAGTCCCCTTATGTTCCAGGACATAATCTTCATTAGATACCAGGGGAATTAAGGCATTCTGGGATGGTTTTTTGAGAGCCATCGGCAATATCCTAAAAATTGTTCAACTCTCTTTTCTTTTTCGAAGACTTTTTACCTCTTGAGTTCTTTACTGCTCCATAGTCTGCCTTGACTCTTGATCAGGTTGAAATGCCACTTGGGGTCTTCCCTTGAGTATTTTTCTTCTTTGATATATTCTCCTCTTTATCAATCTCTTCTTGGCTTTCTGTCTCTCTACTTGACTCCCAGTCCTTATCAGTAGATATCCTTTGTTCCCAAGGTAGGATGTCCATGTTACCATTCTTTTGAGCAGACAAGATTTTACTGGATAGATCTGTTAAGTGATTTAGATTTTGAAGGGATTCCAAAACCCTTTATGGGGAGTTACGATCCATCACATACGCTAATCCCTTAGTGGGAAGATTATCAAGAGATTGGGAGGGAAAAGGAATATTCAGCTCCAAGGACAATCCCTCATTAGGGATATCCTCCAGACCCAGGAATAGTTCGTTTCTATCAGAAGGGATTGTCATTTGGGAGAAGGAGGTAGAAAGGTTCAGATTTCCTTCACCAACTAAGGTGTCTTCATCAGAATCCCTTTCCTTAGATGGGGACGTATTAACAAGATTCAAGTAATGATGATCAAGAGGGATCTCACCTTTAGACTCCATAACCACTTCAATCTCTGGAGAGACTCTCTGAGTATCAGATGCCATATTTTCCAATACCTACTCATTGTTTTCCTTCCTTTCTCCTCTTGAATCACTCTTTTTTTCCATGCCTTTTTTTAGGTCCAGCTGGTTTTTCTTTCTCTAAAGTGGCATTTAGGGGGCATTCTTTTGCACAGTGACCAAATTTCCTACACTTGAAGCAAGTAAACGGAATGGTTTCAAACTCAGTATTCTGCACCCAAGAACCCAATTTAGATTGAATCTCAATCGAAGATGGAAGATCTATTTCCTGGGAAACTCCCACACATATCCTTGCAAAGACCATTCTCTTTCTAGTCGTTGTCATTGAATCAATAGAGAGGAGGTCCCCAAAGGAGCTAGCAATACCATGAAAGATGTCTTCACTCCAATACTGTAGGGGCAAACCTGGAAGTCTAACCCAAACTAGGACATTCTCAAAGATGGAATGCTATAGATCTAAGTTGGAGGGCCACTTCTTTAGGGCCAGGGATGATTTCCCTATTACTCAGGGACCACCACTTCTAACTACCATGATGTCCTCTCTATAAGTAAAATCAAACGCGAAAAAACCCTTTGGAAGAGCGGCGACAAAAACTTTCCCACTAGTTCTCCATTTATTTTTAACAAACTCCCTGACCACCTCAATATTTGGTCTAGGGCCAATAAACTTTCCTACCAAAGTCCATTCCATAAGAGCTATATTATGGTCAATGAGCAGATCTGGAATAGAGATAGAAAACTTACCTCCTATAGGAGACAAAATGTTTTGCACTGGAGGGAAAGAATATTTTCCCTTAGGTTTTACCCCGAACAGAGAAGTCCAGGGTTTGCGATTACCTCCAGTGCCAACAGTGGACCCCACACCCCCTTTAGCATTTTCATTTTTACTGGTGGGAGATGCTACAGGGTTAATCTCTAGATTTTCCTTTCCCCCAGGTTCCACCTGTATTTTGTTTTCAGAGTCCACATCATCCTGGTCATCCTTACCTTGCTTCTGACGTGACTCCAGCTCCTAATTCGACTGTAGATTTCCTGAACTTGCTCTGATTCCTTTTCCATTGCTTTGAATTTCGAAACTCTTTTTCTCTCGCCCATGCTCGCGCTCGTGTCCTACCATTTCTTTTTTGTAAAGAACAATAAACTTGCATTGTTAATTTATGTAACCCTTGAATTTACACAAGGATTAGTTTCCTAAAAATATAGGTCTAATGATATTCTCTCATACTCCAACCATTTTAAATAAAACTAATTATACTAGAAAAATTGACTTTGGTTTTATGTAGAGAAATCTTCAAAATGTATATGATGCTTCTTAGGGAAAAATTATATTTCTTTCACATTCTGAGAAGGGTTGTGAAAATTCCAATCACCCTCAAGGGAGAAGAGGTAAATCAAAAATTCAATTGTAACTTAAAATGGAAGAAGATTAAACACTTGTAAGGAGTGTGTTCTTGAGTAATGAGTTTTACCAACCTCCTTGTTGGCCACCAAAAGAGAAACTAGGTTTGGATGTAATTTATCATGAGCATTGAACTAAGAATGTACCACATGTGTTGAGACTTAAACAATTCTACCATTACTATTACCCATATTATGGATGCTAATTTGAGACCCTTTTTTGGGGCTATTACAACCACCTAAACAGGGTTATTGATGTCAATCTATCATTGCTCTCTTGACATGATTTTTACTCATTTGCTTAAAGACTAGTTTAATCTTATGAATAATAGAAATATAATATCTATTTTTTTTTATATTAAAGTAGGGGAAGGGCCCCTAATCCCATAAGTTCAACAAAACAACAAGAAAAAAGGAGGCCAACATACCTTAATAAAACCAAACAAAAAGGAGGTACATAGGCCTCAAAGAGACCAAAGCATTAAAAAAGAGAGAAAAAAAGTAGAGGATCACCTCCCCATACTAAGAAAAGAACAATTAAGAAAAACTAACCGCACACATAGGAAAAATAATCTTTGGGAGTACAAATAATGTCCCAATCAGCATTTATTTTTTCGAGTGCTTCATGTCAATATTTATCCTCCATGTTGTTTGTTTAATGGTAGTGATCTGAACATCATCCTCTTGGAATTTTCCTTTTCTCTTTTTGATTTTCTTGATTATGGTTTTTTTCTAGAAATAGTACCAAAAATAGACCTATTTATTATCCCCTCAACAATTGAAGTGATCTTTTACCTATAGCCTCTTCTAGAGAATTTTCCCCCTTTATGTTATCATGATCATATAGTTTAACTTTGGTAGATTGTAAAATTTGTAGAGGCTCATTATGAGTCTATTCCTCTCTTTCAATTTCCTCCATATCATCATTAATGTTATTCTTATCTTCCTCCTACTCCAAATAAAGAACTTCCATTTCCTTTTCATTATTTTCCTTAGAGATCTCCTCCTCCTTACTATGCTCCTCTTATTCCTTCATTCTTACTTCTCTTTCCTCTTCTTATTCACTATTATCTAGGCTTTCCTCATCATATTTGAGGAGAAAATTTTAATCAACGTAGCCCAAACTGACTTCCTTTAGAGCTAGCTTCTTTCCTTTGATATCCTTACTTTTGTTCTAACTAGCATTGGCTAGCCTGATATGCCTTCTTTCACTCAAACTACCGCTGGATAAACTCTTATGGTAATGCTCTGGATCATCACCAATTTCTATAATTATAGAGCCAAAGGGTCCCATCTTGTTCCTTTTGGAGTCGAGAAGGGACAGAGGGGGTTTCCTTTTTTTAGGGGTGGTTCTCTTCAAAACAATTATAGACAAGGGATTTGGTTAACATGATAAAAATAAGGGCTCCCTTTTTGGACTTGTATTTTGAATACGAAGGGGGTTATGAGGGGATGATAGTGGTTTTTTTTAAACGAGCTTGATTTCTTGGGGTTTAATGGAGGAAGTAGGATTTAGTTTGGGCATGGTGTCAAGAAAAAATTATAAAGAGGAAGAATTAATCCATGATGGAGAAGTGGAGATTCTCCTTTGGAAATGCATGAAATCAATAAGGATAATAGATAAAAAGGAATATTAACACATTATTTATGATGAATTGATTTAGGAGAGTAAAACTATAGCCATAAATTTTCTTAAACCTTCCTTCTAGAGTAAAATAATACACATTGTGTAGAGTTACTAGGCCCCAACACATAGGCTACTTTTCCTATCAAAACCATTTCGAAGCCTCACTGATTTTTCTCTATTTTTTAAGAATTTATCCATGAAAGTATGATACTTTCTATTGATGATTTTGGCCACTTTTATTCCTTTATATTGTAACCCTATAACCTCCACAATAAGGCCAATAGTAAGTTCAAAATGAATTCCACCAATAGAAAATTTTCCTTCATTATAGGAATTATAGAATTTGGAAGTAGGGACATCATCATACCCTTGGATGGCCTAGATAAATAGGGTTAGGCTAGCCCACTCAAATATTTTCCAAAGCTCATTTTTTTTTCATAGGTATATAGGTGAGGGATTCATATCTTTTTCTCACCCCTCTACTATTTCTAATAGAATTCTTAGGCGAAAGATGAAGAAACTCATAGAGTATGATAAGATTTAAGAGCATAGCTCGGGAGAAGATGTTAATGTTGCATATTTTTCAAAAAAAAATTTGATTAAAGGGGAGAAAATGTGGCTTGTGGAAAGCATTCAACAACTAATGAATTTTTCTTGCAAAAAAATTCACATGTCATGAGTGCTACACTTGAAAAAAAGATCATACATTATAATTATTCTTGAGGGAGTAGGAAAGGACTTTAAGCTTGTGTTGCCAATTTGGATACCCTTCCTTTCCATAATTACATATCTTTCCAAAATTTTGGTAAGATTTGGAGGATAATATGACAACTTACAGTTCATATCCTTGGGGGTAATGATTAAGAGGACAAGTATTTTCTTAAAATAATGATTTAAAATTTATTGGTTTGCTTCATTTCTATAATAGCCAAACACCGTCATTTTTTTTTTTAATCGTCGAAGATATCCTTTACAATCCAATACATGTTATGCTCCTATCCACTAACATGTGGGGGAAAAGTGATATTCAAAAATAACTAAATAATCAATAGTCATCAAAAATCATTTCCTCTTAGTAGGTTGACACAACAACATCATTTTCACACTTTATAGGGTCCCATCTAGTTACAAGTCTTTCATTATATATTACTTCTTTTATATTATATGGGATATTGTCAAATCTCCAACACGCCTAGTAAGGGTATGAGATGCCTTCATTGGAAGTTGCATCAACTACCATATTGCCTTCCCTTTTAAGATATTAATAATGAACTTAGAATTCCTTTCAATAATGACCTTATCAAAGCCTCTTTCTTTTAGTCTCTTAAATCCTGACCATGCCACCATGGCTTCTGCGTAATTACTAGAACAGATGCCCAAGTTTTTGGAAATTTAATGTTATGTTTAAAAAATTAACAACTAAAGAGTTTTTTCAATAAATTAATACAATACTCTTCAAGCATAAGATATATCACCAATCTATAATTTTACATGAAAATTTATTCTACGATACTCTATGTTAGATATTTAAAAGGTGGTGTTATTTAACAAGCAAACTTAGCAATAATAGCTTGGAAGAAGTGAAAAAGTATTATAAAATGTTCCTCTATATTTTTATGTTTAACAAAATTTATGTTTCATTCATTAAATAAAACAATAGACTTGAAAATTCAACTTCGTAGGAGCATGAATAGAAGAAGTTAACTAGTATGCAAACTCAATCTATGCAAGTTTTTTATTAATCTACTCTCTCTATCCTTTTGTACTGAATTCTAATATGAAATGAATGTGAGTAGATTGTAGACCAAGGCTTTAACAATTGTACTACTTTTATGTCTTTTATTGTGAACATCAATTTGAAAGTTCTTGTTGAAGTTATTATGGCCACCTTTATGATTGACAATATTAATCTATCCTACCTCAATTTTAAACTCAAAATTTTACTCACTAATTTAAAAGTTGATTTAGTCTTATAAAAAGCTTAAGATTCTGAAACTAAAACCTAAAATAAATATTTGATAAGCGAATATGTAATACTTCTTTAAACATGACAGATATTGCTATTTTATAATTTAATTCAACACTATAATATTTTGAAGACAAGTATAATTTGAATATTTTATTTATTAAAAATATTTAAAAGATGGTCTCATTCAAAAAGTAAACTTCGACACGATAACTTGGAAGACCCGAAACGCGAAAACATTTTACATGCCTTGAAAAACCGAAAACGAGGTTACGCTGTTTCTGTTTGAATTGAAGAAGTCAATTTTAACATGATAAGGTGGAAAAAGTCTAGAGAGACTGAGAATGCACATTTCTGTGCATCTTCAATAAAACCCAATCGTTTATTTTTTCTCGTGTTTATTTCTTCTATAAAGGTGGTACTTATATTACCCTCCCAAAGAGAAGAAATCACAGAAAAGAAACATTGTAAGAAGATACTTATATTACGCAGCAGTAAGCTTCAAACCAGAAAGAGGTTAACCGTTCGCAAAATACTGTAACAAATGGTTTCGGTGATTGCAAGTTCTATGCATGGGGAATCACGCAAGGCGTGGAAGAGGGCAACGAACAAGATTTCTAAACGAGCACACATATCAGATTATAAGAAACAAGGGCTATTTACATTGCTGCAGATCAGTATTGACTCCTTAGATGATGTAGCCAAGGAATGTTTCTTAGACTTGGGATTATTTCCCACGAACAAGAAAATCTGTGCTGATGTGCTTTTGGACATTTGGGTTTATGTTCGAAAACTAGAAAGGCATGATGCTTTTGCCATCTTATCAGATCTTGCGAGCAGAAATCTGTTAATTTTAACAAGCAATCCAAAGTAATTGTCTTTACCTTTATATGCTAGATTTCTTTTAATCATCCTTTTCAACATTAAGCTGACATGCTTGAACTTAACAGAGGAAGTACAACAATCCCATATGGAAACGCTTCAGAGCTATACTTTTCCCAGCGTGATGGGATGCGAGATTTTGCCTTGTATTTGGGATACCATGAAAAAATACTCCACCGAAAGAGGTTATTCATGGAAAGGAAAAACGATAGTTTGCTCGGGAAATGCGAGTTGCATAGAGATGGAGCATTTGATACTCAAATTCTCTCCATTCTCACCGGTGAGTTATTCAAAAACACTTACAAGGGAAACATATAGTTATTGTTCATGTTTCAATTATTTTTCATTGATATATGTTAATTAAAAGTTTATTAAAAAATTTCAAATGTGCCTACTTTATATCTAGTAGTTAAAAAAAAAGTATTTAATTAGAGGAATTGTACAACTTTATTAATATCAATAGCGCATTATTACTGGAACATTTGTGCATATGTATTGGATCAATTGTGCAAATATTGTGGTAGTCAAAGCAAACATATGTATTGGAGGTCACCTTCAAATGACCATTTTTGACCTTCATGTACATAACGAATCCTCTTATGTTCATCATAACGATCCAAAAATTGAAACAATAGCTACAAGCCCTTAAATTGCATACAAAGAAGCCTAAAAAAAAAATTGTTGATCATTTAAAAGCTTAATATGTACGAAATTAACTATAATGACTACTAATACCCTTTCCCTATCATAAAAAATATTTCTTTGAAATACTAACCATTATTTTTAACGTTCAATCTTTTCCCTTACATATTTCCATTCCTGTATTCAACTTCAATATGATGAGAATTCTACATATATATCTAATAGTCATAATCTTTGCACAAATTTCTAATTGGATTTACTTGGCAATTAATATATACAGGCCCTATGGAGGAAAATCGCTGGAATGATATGAGTTTCCCCGAAACAGAGGCTCTTTTGTTATTTTTTACTTCGACAGAATACGTGCTTCCATCATTTCTGAAATCCATGAAAAAACTAAAATTTCTGGTGATATCCAATTGTGGTACAAAGAAGGCAACAGTGAAAGGTCTAGATGTCTTATCTTCACTTACTCAACTCAAGAACGTCCGCTTGGAGAGGTTGATTTCACCCTTTCTTGAAAAAGAGACCATTGAAGCACTGCAGAACTTAGAGAAGATATCACTGAGCTTATGTGAAGGATTTGGAAATATTTCCACATTCAAGAAGCTACAAGATTTTAACCTGGACCACAGCAGTGATCTCGAGGAGTTACCCCTCGCAATCTGCAATATGTCCTCCACTCTGTCGTTGTCTATTACCAACTGTCATCTGCTTCAGAATATACCAGATGATTTTGGAAATATGACCTTTCTTAGAATGCTAAGGTTATCAGCATTACCAGGCCTGAAAGAGCTTCCAGCATCAATTGGAAAACTTGAACAGTTGGAGTATCTAGACGTTTCACAATGCGAGGGCTTGAAAGAACTTCCAAAGGAAATAGGACAGCTAAAAAAGTTGAGGGAAATTGATATGAGAGAGTGTTCTCGTTTGACCAAGTTACCTACAACTGTTTGTGAACTAAGTTCCCTGAAGCTTGTCACCTGTGATGAGAAGATTGGGAAGCAGTGGTTGCGGGCCAAGAACATTTCCATTCCCGAGCTTAGAGTTGAAATTGTGGAAGCATGCTTTAGTTTGGATTGGCTTGATGATTGACTTATTTTCTCATCTCTCATTTTAATAACAAGATCGAAGGATCTTGACACCCTTGTAAAAGTTTTAATAAATTTTCATCTTCATTGGCGAAAACCAACATAAGGTCCCCTATGTTTTTAGCCTATGATTGTGATCAAATTTTTATGGCACCTGAGTGTCTGTAATCATTGTTTTCTGGATTATATTATACAATTCGAAAGTATTTTATGTCCCAAGACATTTCTCTGTTTTGTATTAAGTCAGGATGTAGGTGAATGTCAATGGAAGGAGTTGTCCGAAGAGCTATTAAAGTGGCCTACGTCATTATCCACCAATGTAGATTTTATTAATGCACATGCACATAAGTTTTCAATTTTCAGTACTTTATTGTAGCTGGTATATACAGTTTTCGTGCAATTTATAATTAGAAATTATTTCCTTGAATTTCCCCACTCTACTGTTTAGAAGCTTGAGCTGTTCTATAGGCTGATATGGCTCCATGCTCCCAAACTCATAAAACTTCTGAATATAGCGAATTGATTTGCCGGAGAATTTAGTCATATTTTTCTGTGGAGCAAATAACCATGTAAGCTTAAACATTATGCTGCCAGCACTCGATGTAATAAGTTGTTAACCCATCTAATATAAATTTATACAATTTTTTTTTTAAAATATGTTTTATAGTCTTTCGTTTAGGAATAATAATACATTGTGCATATAAATAGGTGTATTATTATCGTTGGGAATGGCGTGTAACAATACACTTTTTGTGATATGAATGCGTGATATTTAAGTTAGCATGGTTTGACATTCTTAAGAGATGAAGTAACTCTTTTTATTCAACCTCGTCCTACTGAGATTTTGTGAGATGATTAGCCTTCACATGAACAATACAAATGATGTTTTACATTTCATGCAAGTCTTTATAGTGATGTCTCTAAAGGAGTCGCCAATTACAAATCCTCCACTTTCAATGGTTTAAGGTCCCCCAAAGTGTATTCCAATGTTTTTCTCCTTCAAGTTAGTCAAAATGGTAGGGAAAGTTAGCCAAATTAAAGAATTAAAGAACAAGTTAATAGTTAAAATACCAGATGTTATAAGTTTTAAACCTATATTCAACATCTTAAAGAAAAGCTCTTGAATTCACTATTACACATAGTTACACCACTAAACAAGATCTCTTGGTTGAGGTTAAAAAAATTTATACATTCTTACCTTATGACACTAGATGAGAGATTAGGTATGATCGTGTAGTAGCACTTAGACAAGTCAAACCACCCAAGTGCAATATACCCAAAGAATGAATGAAAAGTGAAATAGGTATTGCACAATCAAACAGAGGACCCAAAAATGCAATCTCTTTCTCTCTCTCTCTCTCTCCCTCCCTCTCTCCCTCCCTAGTAAGGATGGGGAAAAAGTAATCACTAAATTCTTAATGAAAATAGGAGCTAGAAATAAAATAATGTATAACACCATTACTATTGTTGATGATTCTTATAGAAGATATTAGTGAAATATTCAAAAGTCATCACTAAATTCTTGTAATCAAGATAGGAGTTATAAATAAAATAATGCATAACACCATTACTATTGTTGATGATGCTTATAGAAGATATTAGTTCAAAATATTCAAGGAGATGGTCAAATCTATTATACGAATAAGGTTCACTAATGAGGATAAAGAAAATCTAGACTACCAAGTGAAAAAGGTTAACCAAGCTTCTAAATCTCTAGTTTTAGTCATTGTAGCAATGAAAATAGGATGCCTCACCTTTGAGGAATGGAGCACAAAGGTAGAGTTCCTATTTCACACTTGTTACACTCAAGGAAACCCTAGAGATCTCAATTCAAATGTAAAGAGATCTTGCAATAGAGTTTCCTAGAGTATGATTGAGAACTAAGGAGGGGTTCACCACCAAGCTAGGGCTTAGAAAGACAAGTGATATGGAAGACCTAATTATGAAACTTAATGATATGCAAGACTTGAATGAAAGACCTAGAAATGAATGTAAATCAAAATAGAGAACTAAGAAACTAGAAGTGTGCACCTCGAAACTTGTAGAGGCCTGAAACAAGATTTGAAATGCTGGAAATCTTGGATTGAGGGCACATTGGGACTCATATGCCACTTTTGGCATATCAGTCCCAATCTAGGGTTTCTAGATTGGAATAGGAATTTGGTAGTATAGACTTAGAATCTTCATAAATCTAGAAATTTTCCTGTACTGGGACACATATGCCACTTCTAGCATATTAGTCATGTTCTACTTTTTTGGAGGGTCAAAATGTGAATTTGCTCTCCTATCTCTGCTCTTCCTGCCATACTTTGTTTTTAGGTTTGAAACTCTGATTTGCAACCTGTATGATACTTTATGTGATCTTGCAAGTGAGGAGATAACTCAGAAACCTTTCTTCAATCTTGTAACTTAATCTTCAAAGATCCTTCAAGATCCAAGACACATAGATCTGCAATCACACATGTAAGGAGAGAAAAACTTGTTGATTGTTACACAATAGGGGTTTGCCTTGGTCAAACCCCTTTTAGGTAATTAAACCAAATGATGAGATAATGAAATAAGGACATGAAACATGAAACATGAACAATAATATCTTGAATGATTCCTTGAACTGTAAATCAACTATCTAACATGAACTAGCGATGTAGAATGTAGATCTTGATCTTGAATTAGATGTTGGTAATGCATAATCTTTGATATTAACTACTACATAACAACACTAGCTCAACAAAATGATTGATGCTTGATGAATTTGACATGATAATGGATCTTGAATTGTTGCAACAATTGATGGAGAATTTTTTCCTTGAATGCCTTAGAAATGCTCTTGTGAAGTCTTGGAATGTTTAACTCTTGATGGAATGACTTGATATCATGAATGCTTAATCAGATAATGATTTGAAAGCTTGTTTATATAGTCAATCCATACAACTTACTATTTATTAGATCCCAAAAGCTAACATTCATAAAATTTGAATTTAAAACCTTGATTTCCTACTCAAAACCCTAAAAGGGGGCCAAATGGGACTCATATGCCACTTATGGCATATAGGTCCCATCTAGGTGGGACTCAAATGCTCAAGGTGGTCTATGGTTCCTACAAGGCCTTTTTGGATAGCAGTTTGTGTAGGATCATGATGGCCCAAAAAGTGGCGATATGATGGGTATGTGTAGGGTATGTGGCTAACAACTTTTTTTCTACCCAAAATTGATAAAACAAAAAATATTTTTAAAGGATATTCTCAGCTTTCCGCCAATATAAATTATGCTTTACTTTGAATTTAATAAATAATTATTATTCATTTTCTATTTGAATTACGACTAAAGTCTTGATCAATAGGTTGATTGAAAAACATCTATATCTTTCAAATGGTATCACATTATTTGAATTTGAAACATGTGTCACATTATATGCTTCAAATACTATAGGATTAAAAAAAAAATTCATGAAGTTTTGACCAAGTTAATGTGGTCAGGCATACAACTTTTTATATTTTTTAAAAGTTGTAATAAAAAATTCATAATTAATTATTTCACGTGAAAAATTTACAAAAAAATATGCATCACATTGGGACATGAGTCCTCTACTTATATCTATAATCTTATAAAAAAATATTACCATTTTATTGTGGTTAGAGTTGTCAAATAGACACCTATTTCTTATTTTTTTCCTACAATTTAAGTACTATTGCATTGAAATTTCAAATTTCCATCAAATAGATTTTATTTTTTATTAAAAACCTATTAGTTTAGAAACTACATTCAATTTTCTATAGATTCTATTCTTACATATTTTTGAAAAAATATAGATTATAACTTATTTAAATTTTTATGTCAAGTTGCCTAACTCTGGTTTTTCTGAATTTTTTGCCACTTAAGGGCTTATTTTTTCCATGATGTTCCTGCACATACCCATAGATGAAATGTCAAGGAGTTAATAAATTAAGTGTATTTGATAGCTATGTCAGGATTTTGGTTGAAATAAGCCTTAGGATGAATAATATAGGGCCTTAGGGGCCTATTAATGATGATATCAAGGTCATAA